>CM052443.1:20522986-20630356 GCA_028533085.1 Varecia variegata
GGGTGCCCCCTGCCGTGAGAGCACCCACTCTGTGCAGGGAGCCTCCACGCTTCTATGGAGGCCGCTAGGAGGACGGCCAACCACCCCAGCCTGGACTGCTTTCCACCCTCCCGCAACCTGTGCCCCCCAGTTCGTACCCTAGGAAGTGAGAGCAGATGCCCTCTGTCCAGGATGGGTAGCAAGAAGAAGGTCCTGTCCCATAATATTTCAGGCAGTTTCTACCCACAGAGGTCCTTTGACTTCCCTCTGGGACTCTGTGTTCCTCCTCCCTGCCATCTCCAACCCCAGAGTAGTTCTTGGTCTCAACACCCTGCTCAGAAGGCCACCCACTCTGGGCCCCCGGACCAGGTCCGTGAAAGTATCAGGTAATAGCTGCTTTGTGTGTCTCTAAGACCAAAGGAGTGAAGCTCTCAGAGTAGAATATCTGGGTCCATGACAAGCCAATGATCAGTGGTGTCTGAACAATACTGACATCCCCAAATGCCCCACATTAGTAGACAACCTGCAATTTTTCCCAGTAGAGTTACTCCTTCGGCTTAAAAAATAATCTCCAGATGTCCCTGATTACACTACGCATTTATCATATTTCCCCAGGGCTAAAATGCCACCAATTGAAAGAGTCATTATGAGCTAAATAACATTTTCAGGGAGCAGAAAGAAGGGTCTCCCAGAAACAAACAAACAAACAAACAAACAAAGCACCACATTAAATAAACACATCAATTGTAAGACATAACTTAGTTTCAGAAGAAAAAATTGTGTGTCTTAGAATTCCGGAAGTTGATGCTGACGATTAGCACCTGCCTCAGGGGAGGTGGCCGGGAAAAGTCCCTTAAAGCAGGGACCGGGGCCTGAGCGAGGCAGGCAGAGGGCTGAGAGTGGGAGGCCCAGGTCTAGCCCTGCACATTGAGACAGGGGAGGCCCACAGGTGCGGGACTCACCTGATGCCCACCTGGCACACACGGGACACACTACAGGTGCCCCACAAATGTCTGGGGACTGGTGGCTGCTTCGTGCCTCATGGGCAAGGCACCTGAAGAGGCTGGCAGCTGGAGAGTGGGTGGATGAGAGGACAGAAGAGCCCACACAGCCCCATGGAGCAGGGCAGGGCAGGGCCCAGGGCGGCTAGAACAGTGAGAAGGTCCCACATCTCTGAAAGGTTCATTGACTGCCCTGGACCCTCTGGTGAGTGACAGAGTGGAGACATGAACTGACAGAGGGATGTACCAGAGCACAGGGAAGAAGGAAGCTTGATAAGGTGGCAGTGAGCGAATGCTGTGGTCTGAATGGTGTGTCCCCCACATTTGTATGTTGAAATCCTAACCCCTAAGGTGATGGTGTTAGGTGGGGCCTTTGGGAGGTGATTGGGTCATAGGGGTGGAGCCCTCGTGAACGGGATTGCTGTCCTTATAAAAGATGCTCCAGAGAGCTTACACGCCCCTCCACTGTGTGCGGACAGAGGGAAGGTGCCATGTATGAGGAGGAGGGCTAGCAACAGTGACAGAGTCTTCGAGTGTCTTGATCTTGGCCTACTCAGCCTCTAGAACTGAGCAGCAAATTCCCGTTGTCTATAGGCCTCCTGGTCTAGGTATTCTGCTATAGCAGCCCCAGCGGACTAAGACGGGGGCCTCCAAGGAGGAGAGCGGTGCAGGAAGGGGCCAGGACGCCAAGTGGACAGACTGGGCACAGGCTGGGTGTCTCTGGCCTGTGGATGGGGGGCATGGGGCCAGGGCTGTGTCCCGGCAGGAGCGGGGAAGAGCCAGGCCAAGAAGTCGGGTGTCAGAGGCAGTGGAGGCAGCAGAGGCCTCCCCAGAGAAGGCCTGCTCCCCGGGCTGCAGCGCCCCGTACTCATTTGGGAAGGAAAGTGGCCTTTGTCCTCAAGGCTCTGGGGCTGAGAGGCACTGTCTTCCAGCCCTCCGAGGAAGAGGGGGCTGAAGGAGGGGAAGAACAGGCGGCCTGGAGGGCACCACAGGCCACCTGACATTTCAGCCTGGCCTGCCGCCCAGCCCCTGGGCCACCCCAGTGACAATCGCCTCCTGGTAGCGGGCACCTCAGGCACAGGCCTGCCCAGGGCTTCTGTTGCAGGGCCCCCACCTGCCCTGGGCCAGGTCTCACTCCAGGGACAGGGGACCCTGGGAGAGTAGGACAGGAACCAAACACTCCCTGGGGCTTCCCTGGAGGCCCCGGTTCCGTCCCCCCCAGCAGTTCTCAGGGCCTCAGGTTTCCTGCTGCGGGCAGAGCAGGGAGGGGCTCCGGAAGACGGGGGAAGGCAGAGACACGCCCTCCCAGAGGCACCAGGGCGGTGTGGGGAGAGAGGACAGAGGACTGCCGGCAGCAGGGACGGGAGGGCTCAGCCTCATCAGCGGCAGCTCAGCCTGTGCTCCTTTGTGCAGAGCAGTCTTTTGAAAAGCAGGTTCTGCCCACAGCAGCCAGCGAGGAAGGCTCACTACCAAGGAGCTTTCAAAGCCAGGCAGAGTCACCTGGTGTAAGGGCTCCGTCCCAGAGGCCAGGGCGCCTCCCCTCACAGTGGACTTCGCTGACCTTCGTGTCCTAGACTTGTGACCCGCGATGATGATACCTGATCCTGCACACCTGCTGAAATCCCTCTGCTGGCAGGGGCCTCACACGGCTTCTGACCAGGCCTCTCATCTTATTCTCGGGCAGCCAAGTAGAAAGCGCCAGGGGGATGTTTGTGAACTGAAGGTTGTGACCGCCCCCAGGGTCCCACCGCTGCACAGGCCAGGCCTGAGATGAGCCGGCAGCGCTGTGCCGTGGTGGCCAGCGGTGACAGGGCCGGATCAGTGAGAGGCAGGGCAGACCAGTGCTGACCTTCGAAATCCCTCTTCCACATAAGTGGCTGCCACATTAATTTTCCTAGCACTCCATTCCCTGCCCTGACGCCCCTCCCAGCCTCTCTCTCTCTCTCTCTGACTGCCCTGTGTGAGCTTCCCTCTCATCCCCGCCAGACCCCAGGGTCCTCGTCTGCCTCTGGGCCCTCCATGGCCATTCTCTGCCCCCGGCACTGCCACCCCACCTTGCCAGACTGTCCAGCTTGACTATCCAGGGTGGATGTTAACTCCAAGGCCTTCCCAGATGGCTGAAGTTCCTCTCTCCATCTGACTCGTGGCATTTAGCCTATTATACTTGGCATTTTATTTATGTACAAATTTTATCTCCCATAATAAGCAGTGCAGTGAATGTTTTCAGGGCAAATGCCATGCAGTAAATGCCCTTTGTTCTTAGAAGGGGCTTAGGAATGTTCTGAGGGGTGAGGGCATGGAATAACAGAGGAAGGAGGAAAAGAGGAAGGGAGAAGGGAGGTGGGAAGAAGAGAGGGAAGGGGGGAAGAGGGGAAGGAGGGGGAAGGAGGGAAAGAAAGGAAGACAGACCTCATTAGCTTAGGGAAGGTGTTACGTTATTAGCTATGAAGGAAATATGGGTCTTCACGGAATCATCAAATATCCAAGCTGAATGAGGCTCAAGGATTGTGTAGCCTTCACTCTACAGATGAGGACCTGGAGGCTGGGAAATCTGGGGTGGCTTGTCCCAGGGCTCCAGGCCCGGTTGGAACTAGAGCGCAGGCCTCCTCAGTCCAGTGCAGCGTGAGCCCCTGCCCTGCCATGTCCCAGAGTCCCCTCCTCCCAGCACACGGAACCCCGTACACCCATACACACCCACACCTGGTACTCCCAGAGAGGAACCAACCCACCCAGTGGGTCACTGAATGGGAATGACATGCCATGGCCCTGGTAATCCCATCTCCCTACCCTCTCCGTCTCCCTCTCTCTCACTCTCCTGGGAATAAGCGTGTTCCTGCCTAAGAAAGTAACCATGAAATGCCAAGGCCCCAGCGGCTGGCACCTGTGGGGAACAGGTGTGAATCTTCTGTGGGAGGTGCTGAGGAACAGCCTTGGCGAGAGGGGCTGCTTGGGCACAGTCCAGAGCACCTTGGCCAGTAGCTCAGGCCTCCCCCCTGGCCTCGCCAAGGGCAAGTTCCAGCTTTATAGAGTAGGTCCAGGTGCTTCCAGCCTGTTGGATGCTTCTGTAGCAAGACAAACCCTATAGGGCCTCTGGACATCCCCACACAAAAGGCTTTGGGCCTTGCATTTCACAGGGTTTAACTGAAGGAAAAAGATGGTGGAAACCGCTCGGGTACTGGAACCGATTCTGGGCACCTCATACTAAGACGGGCATTGATAAACTGGACCCCAATGATGGAGGGTGGGTTGTGAGGGGAATTCCGTCATCTGATATGGGGAACAGTTGGAAAATCTGGGTGCAAGCATGGAAGAGGAAACTCAGGGTCAGGGAATAGCTGCAGTCAAAGGCATTAAGGTCTTTCCGGCAGGCAGACCGGAGTCAACAAAAGGAAGACATTTCTCAGAATTTGCTTTGTCCCCCAAAGTTCCATCACTGCAGATGTCCATGCAGAGGCCAACTAGCTGCCCAGCAGGGGAGCGTGAACATGGGGCAGGTCAACCACCGCCAGATGATGCACATCCCCTGCAACATCTGCCTCCTTCCCCCGCTTTTGGCCTATCATGGTTAAAGTTGGCCAGACTGGTCGGCCACTGTCTATGAGGGCACAGAGAGCCAGGTTTGGTGATGGTGGGGAGAGGAAGAAGCGTGGCAGCAGGGAGGGAGCAGACTGTAGTCCTTGGGGACTGCTATAGTTTGCGTCTGGTCTGTTTGGCCTCACCAAGTCTCATGTTGGAATTGGATCCCCAGTGTTGGAGGTGGGGCCTGGTGGGAGGTGTTTGGCTCATGCATGGCTTGGTGCCGTTCTCGTGGTGGTGAGTTCTTGCTCTATTAGTTCCTGCAAGAGCTTCTTGTTAAAAAAAAGCCTAGCACCTCCCTCCCCCTCTCTTTTCCTCTCTCTTACTCTCTCTCTGTTTCATCTCTCGCCATGTGATCTCTGCACACACCAGCTTCCCTTCACCTTCCACCACCAGTGCAAGCAGACTGAGGCCCTCGCCAGATGAAAATGCTAGTGCCATGTTTCTTACACAGACTGCAGAACCATGAGCCAAATAAACCTCTTTTCTTTATAAATTACCCAGCCTCAGGTATTCCTTTATAGCAGCACAAACGGACGAAGACAGGGACCACGCCTGGAGGCTTGAGCCGAGGTGGAAGGAGGGGATGCAAGCCATGAGGGCTGTGTGCAACGACAGACGACAGTCCACCAGCACGGCCCCCAAAGAGCCTCCTCTTCCCTGTGCGCTCATACACCTCAGAACTCCATTTCCTGCTTCTTCCGAGCCTCCCAATGCCCACACTGAGTTCTCCAGCCTGGGAGACATTCAGATTCCATGTGACTAGGTAACGCCCCTTTGTGACTTGTTCAGGTGCAGGGTGCTTGGGAAGGTGAAACAGGAAAGACGGGGGAGAGGGCGAACAGTAAGGAATCTCGAATGGCAGATCGGGAGTCTGGGGTGCACTGTGTGTGCTGACTACTTGACGACAAACCAGACAGAGCAGACATGAAGAAAATGAAAGTGGGCCATCTGCCTGGAACCCAGCTCCTCGTTTCCTTACCTATGCCAGGTAAATCGGTTTAACCTCTTTCGCTCCAGTCTGATCAACCCCTCGAGGGCTATTCCCTGGCTCAGCCCCCTGGGCTGCCATGGGCCTGCCTTCCTCCCTCTCTGTCTTTTGGTTCCCTGTCCAGCGGGGACACCTGGGGCCTAGAAAGGAAGTGATTTGCCCAAAGGGATCCTTTACAGCCAGGAGCAGCTTTGTGATGCTTCCCCAGGGCCAGGCTTTGATCTCTAATGAAAAGCTCAGCTTCTTCCAAGGAACTGAATTCCTGCTCTCAAAACACTGATGGGAGGGGACTTTGCTAATGTGTAGTAAGAACTCCTGGATGCAGGAGTGAATGACAATGAACGGCTGAACGTGGAAGAAGCCGCACCTTACTAAAAACCTTGGTCGTGCGCAAGCAGCCGCCCTGCAGCATCTTTGCACTGCGTGGCTTTGCGTGGTGCAGAGGGACAGTGTAACCAAAGCAGATAAAGCGCACGGTAGAAAGACTAGCCTTGAAGAACTGCAGACAGAAAGACTTTGCGATGCGTATAGGGGCCCAGTGGCAAGTCCGACCTGAAGTGGGGAGGCCCAGCACGGAGGTGGTGGGTGTGAACCACCATCAACGAACACAGAAGTGATTTCAGATCCTCCGCCTGCCACTCCTGGCCAAGGAAGGGGTGGGCATGGCTGAGCTTTCGTAAACCATGTGTAACTCCTCTCAGGTCGTGAGTTCAGATGTTCTCCTAATACTGTATTCTTGATAAAGGCTCAAGTCATCACATTAAAAAAAAACAATAACTTTCAAGAAGTGCTAGGGCGGCTACCTGGGCCCATCTCACCTTGGCATTGCCGGGTGCCTGAATGAGCAGACCAAGTTCAGAAAGCCGCTTTGACTCGGGCTCTTCCCATCGAGGTTTGCAGAGCATGCCTGACACACAGGCCTGGCCCTGTGAATATTGTGGACGGGACAGAGGGTAACTTCATTCTCTGCCATTCCCCGCAGGGCGTCACCCTCTCCTCCGCCCTCCTTTGCCCGTCTCCAAGGGCCATGCACTCTGCAGTGCAGTGAAGGGGAAGAGCTTAGGCTGTGGCTTTTCTCAGGAGATCATGCTACGAAGCTCTAATGGTGGGATTTCAGGCAGCGCCAGTGAGTCGGGACGCTGGGGGAGTTCTTGGCCTCCCCGTGCTCCTGAAATCAAATCACACCCGTGCGGGGGGATCTGCTTGCTGTCAGAGGGAGCCAGAGTCAGTAAAATTAGATTCCCAGGCATTACTGCTCGTGGGGCAGCCCTGTCTAGCACTCCAGGGTGCACGTATGTGCGCACACATGCGTGCATGTGACACAGAGAGAGAGAGAGAGAGGGAGGGTGGGAGAAGGGAGTGAAGGAGGATGGTGGTGGAAAGATATGAGAGGATCCGGGAAGGCAGGAGAGAGAGATAGGGCTGTGAAAGAACAGGAAGGGCGACAGCAAAAGGCAGCAGGAGAAGACAGAGGGTGGGGGGAGGAGAGGGGAAGGGGAGGGGATGCCCGGGACAGGCAGAGCCCTGGGTTTCTCAGAGCTGGCAGCTCCCAGGTGCCTCACAGGCAGCAAAGGCCCATCCACAGTCCCTCACGTGACTCATCAGCCCCTTGGCTGCCCCTGCTTGGCCTGTGGCCAGCCTGCCTCTGCCCTGGCCCGCCCACGCCTGGCAGGCCTGGTCCAGCTGTGCCCTGTCCACTCTGCTCATCACTGAGCATCCTGCGTCACTATTTTAGTCCAGCATCCCTTCCACCAGGTCACCCCAGCTGGACCGAGAGGCCCCCCAGGCCAGGACTGCACCTGCTCCTGCGGAGGAGAGCCCCGGCAAGCCCTCAGGAGAGCGACGGCAGCTTCCTACCTCTGGGCTTCAGCTTTCTGTGGCATCTCACCTGCCCGCCTGCCAGAGGGAATAATCTTGTGAAAGTGTCTTACAAAGTATAAAGGCTTCTCTCCCTCCACGGGGCCTGGCCCAGCGCTGGCTGCAGAGAATGGGCTCAGTGACATTCCCGAATTCTGAGAGCACCTGCTCCTCCCTGGTCCCCACCCTTCCCACCAAGCCCCAGCACGGCCTGTAGTGAGACACAGGCAAGGGAGAGCAGCCAGGGGCCCAAGGGCAGCCCGCCAACAGAAGCACCCTGGCTGACATCCTACTTCTGGGGTGAACGCAGGGACACCAGAGAGATTTATGGTCCAGTAATAGCCTTCCCACTGGAGCCAAAAATTCTCCAGGAGGGAGTCATCGCTTTGGATTAAGCATTACCCTCTCTCACTTCTACTTTTAAAGTGCAAATGCCCAATAGAGGGCAACACGTTAAGGCCCTAACGTTTCCTGGTGTGGGTGAACTTGCGAGATTTTCCGTCTGTCCCAAGAGAATGGAAAACCATGGAGATGCGGAGTGAGTTGGAAAGGCTAGGAGAGAAAGACTAACCTTATCCCCTTCACAGCTCTGTGCCCGCAGCCCAGAGAATGAACATAGCCAGACACCAACCCTCTTCTGGGTCTGAAACTGCCTTGCCACATAATTGCATTTGATTCAGAACTTGACTTAGTCACTCACCAAATACTTATTGCATGCCAGCTGTGCACCAGGCACTGTTCTAGGTGCTGGGGATGCAGCTGTGAATGAAGCAGACGAAAATCCTGGCCCTCGTGGAAGTAGTCTAGCTCTGCAGTGCCCAGTGTGGTCACCGCATGTGAAATGTGGCCGGTCCAAGTTCACATGTGCTGTTGCGTGTACAGTAGACACCAGACTTCAGAGACTCAGTACAAGCAAAATAATGTAAAAAGTTAATAACTTTTAAAATGAATTCAATGTTGACACGATAATATTTTGGATATATTGAATGAAATAATGTATATTATTAAAATAAATTTCCCTTGTTTCGTTTTACTTTTTTCATGTGGCTGCTGGAAAATTTTTAATTGCATACGTGTCTTACATTATACTTCTGTTGAATAGTGCTGGTCTGGACGATAAGTAGATATATAAGAAAATATGTCATTGATTGGTGAGGATAGAGCTGTGGAGAAAACTGAAGCAGAGAAGAAGGAAGGAGGGGATGTTTTCATTTTAAACAGGATGGCCAGGAGAGCCTTCACTGAGAAGCTCACTTTTATATAAAGAGGTGAAGAAGCTGAAGGACTGAGTAGGCAGTTATCCAGGCAAAGCGCTTTCCAGGGAGCTAGAACTGCATGTGCAAAGGCCCTGTGGTGAGAGCAAGCCCAGCATTTTGAGGAACATCAGGAGGCTTGTGTGGCAGGGGTTTAGGTGAGACAGATCATGAGGGCTGGGGTATAGATCATGCAGGACCTTGCTGACCATTATAGAATGTTGCACTTGACTCTGAGTGAGGCCAGGAGCCAAAGGAGGGTGTCTGAGCAGAGAAGTGACAGGACTTGACTCTCTCTGGCTGCTGAATAGAATAGGCTACAGGGGCAAAATGAAGAAGTAGAGACCAGGCCAGAGACTATAGTTTCTTGGACCATGCTGGCAGCGGGGGTGGAGGTGGAGGGAAGGAATGATCAGGTCCAAAATATATTTCATTTCAAGGGTAGGGTGACCAGATTTGCTCGTGGATTGGATAGAGAACATGAGAGACAGAGGACAAGGTGGACTTCAGATCTTTTGTCTTGAGCACCTACAAGAATGGTGTGGTTGATAGTTTGCAAAAATGGCCCCAATTCCTCCCTTCCGTGTATGCTCACCCCTTGCAAGGTAACACTGCAGCTCCTCCCATCAAGAGGCGGAGTCTATCTCCCCACCCCTTGAATCTGGACTTGGCCATGGGCCTGACTTTGGTGAATAGAATGTAGCAGAAGTGACATGATACCAATTCTGAGCCTAGGCCTCAAGTCCTTGCAGTTTCCGCCCCACCCCCGCCCGGTCCTCTGCCTCTACCATAAGAACAAGCCCAGGCTAACCTGCTGGAGGATGAGAAACATATGATACAGAGATAAACTGTCCTAGCTGAGGCCATCCTAGACCAGTCTGTCCCGGCCAACCCAGCCAGTGACCACAGACTTAGGAGTGAGCCCAGATAAGACCAAACGCACTTCCCAGCTGAGCCCAGTGCAAATTACCAACCCACTGAATCGTGAGCTGCATAAATGGTGGTTGTTGTAAGACCAAGTTTTGGAGTGGTGGTTCTATAGAAAAAGCTAACAGATACAAATGGTGTTGCCATTGATTGAGGAGGGGACTCACTTTTGAACTATGCTCTGATTGTTTTGAAATTGTTTGAATGCTCAGAGAGCAAAATCCTCGTCTTCTCTCCCTGCAACACCCAGAGCTGGACGTTGCTGGATGCAACCTGGGTGTTCAGCAATGCTTGCTAGATGGATGGATGGATGGATGCATGGATGACTTATTCATTGGCTCCCTAATCACAAGTCAAGTCCCTGCGTCACCCTTCTCCTGACAAAGCCAGAGAGCTTTAAATACCTCCTCTGTCCCTGCCCACTGCTCCCTCAAGAGGTTGCAGTTGAGCCTTGATTTCCTAGAGCTTCCTCCAGTGACAGCAACAGAGAATTGAAACCCACAGATCCGTGTGTTTCCTTGAGAACGTGAAGCACTGATTTTCAGCCTCAGTTTTGACCTCCCACACCCAGCCTTTTCCCAGATGTGCTGGCAAGTAGACAAATCAATTGTTTTGAGTTTTTCTTCCCCTCCACCCCCATGACATGTTAATTAGCAGTGAAAATGCCAGCAGCAAAGTCAGGAAGGCTGAGGACAAACCCCAGCCCTGAATAGCCAGCTGGTACCGCACTGGGTGTCTTAACTCCTCTATCCAAAGTTCATTTCCATTTCCCTGTTTCCTGCCTCCCTGCTTATCTCTCCTCCCACTCAGCTGCTGCAGGTCCCTAAGGAACTCTGCTCCAATCCACCCGTGATGGTCACTGTAATGTCAGTGTGTCACTTCACCTCTTACAAAGCTTTCCCCAAATTCAGCCCCACAGCCACCAGGGCAGTGGGTTAGGGAGATTAGCCCCATTTTAGAGATGAAGAAACTGAAGCTCAGAGGGTTAGAAAGACTTGCTCAATTGCTCAATGTCACTTGGCCCAGACTGGGAATTGGGAGCCCATTTTTCTGATCCCTAGCCTGTCTCTCTCTTTGACTGTCAGCACCACCAAAGCACGTGCTCGATAAAGGAGGGGCTCCTTGTGCACATCACTGGTCTTAGGGCTCACAAGGGCATTCACGTTTTCTCAGCCATCAGTCAAACTCCAGCCAAGGTCATCCAGGCCCAGGGAAGGGACACTTTAAGTTGACACAGGGACCCCCCAGGTCCTGCAACAAGGCTGATTTGGCTTCTGCTCCCTCCCCTCCCCCCATCTCCTGGGCTTTGGCTCCAGACATCACGGAAGCTGGTGGGGTGGCCACAGCTGAGAATAAAGGCCCAGTAGGATTTGCAGCTCAGCTCAGGCCCTGATCCCACACACATCCTCTCGCAGCCCCGGGTGTAAGCATGTGCTCCCTGTTCGTGATGCTGTGAGGGCACAGAGTGAAGATGTTTACGGGGGGCAGAATGGTCCCCAACGAACTTAATATGGCCTCTCCCATGGCCTTTCCCAGCTGCCACTGCACCCTGCCCTCCCCACCGGGGCAAGGAAGGCCCTGAGGACCTGGATTCCACATGCTATGTTTGCCCTTCGGGAGTCTGAGGGCTACATGTGTGTGCATGTGTGGTATGTGTATGGTATGTGTCTGTGTGTGGTATGAGTCTGAATGTGTGTATAAGCATGTGTGTGCATGTGTGTTATGTATATGGTATGTGTCTAAGAGTGTGTGGTATGAGTCTGAATGTACGAATGTGTGTATAATCATGTGTGTGTGCATGGTGTGTATATGGATGTGTGCATTGTGTGAGCATGCATGTGTTCATGTGTGTATCTGTGTGTGTGTGTGCATTTGGTGTCAGTGTGTATGCAAGTGTACGTGCACACACAGAGGGCAGCTATGATCTGAGTATCCACGACCTGCCCTGCGGCCTGATGAGATTAGTCAGGCCTGCCTGTTGGGGCTACCTACACAGAGTCCTGATTTGCCAGGCCAATGAGTTTTTATTAAATACCTGTTGTATACTAACAGAGCATAGGGGAAGTGAAGTATTTTCTTTCAAGGAAGCAGTGGGAGGTGTCTGCCTGGAGAGTCAGGCAAGTTGCATTCAAGTCCAGTCTTACCACTGTGTGACCTTAGGCAAGTAGCCCAGCCTCTCTGAGCCTCAGCTTCCCGACCTGCAAAATGGGCATAAGGATCTTGCCTACTCTATCTCCGGAAATGCTGTGGATTCAGATGAGAAATGCTGGGGTAAAGTGCTTTGAAAATTGTACAGCACCTTACACAAATGGGGCCTGGTATTAAGGATGTTACAACAAACATTTATAAGAGAAGAACCCAAGAATGCAGCACGAGCTTGAATTAAATTGCACGGTTTAAATTAAATTGTATGTGTAGCAAAAGTAAATATGCAGATGATTTCTGGAAGGATCCATGAGACCTGACAACAGTGGCTCTCCGTGAGTAGCTGGGGCAGTGGGGAAGGGGGACGTGGTGTTCTCTGCATATATACATCCTTTGGCATCATATGAAAGTCGTACCATGTGCATATGTTACGTGGTTTTTTCAAATACACTGAATAGTGTTTTAAAGTAAAATAATAATTTAAAAAGTGAGTATAGCAAAGTGGAGAAGGTGCTGCTCTTCTGCCTTTCTCAACCCCCACAACACTTTGCCCCAGGTTCCCAGGGCCCCCCACAATTGTCACCCGCACCTCTCCTGGCATTTCAGCTTTCCTTCTCTTCCCAGTTAAGAGGTAAGTAAACTGAGACTCAAAGAAAGTCAACAACTTGCTGTCACATAGCCCAGGTCACAGGGCTAGTAATACAAGGCTGTGTGAGTTCCGCAGAGTCTGTCGGACTCTGTAGGACTCCACAGCCAGGGAGCAGCCTCCTACCCCACTCAGAACTGACTACAAAGCTCAAGGAAGGCCACACAGGACTGTGGGTTCAGGCACCATAAGACAGGATAAAGCAGATAGATTTGGGGGTGGACAGTGTCTTCCCAAGGCCTCTGGGACGTCATCACATGGTCCACTTCCAGCTAGGGCTGGGCTGGGGTGACACTGCTTTATAAAACTTGAGAATCAGTAATCTTGGAAGGGAGGGGGCATCTTGCCTTACTCTAATTCCACGAGAGAGAGAAGAGGGCCTGGCAGGGTTCCCAGCTTGCAAAGTTTTAACCAAACAATTTCGAGAACTGAGTTTAAGATCTGTCACCCGAAGCAACAAACTTAAACAGAGTGCCACAGAGTCAGGCTCCCCGGCTAAGGCAGGAAGACTTCCGGAACACCTCCAGCTTCTCGAAGAGGGGGCTATATCGTTTGACGTGGAAGTGTCCCTCATACTTTGCAGCCAAAGGCTTCTGGAATTCTGGGGGAGTTGGATGGTCATAGTCAGGGAGAGAGGGAGGAGCTGCCAGTGACCTTGACCAAGGGCAGCTCCCCTCTGGGCCTCTGTCCTCATCTGTAACAAGACGTGGTGGCACCTGGCCCACAGGTGTACCGTGGGCAGCATGGAAGGTGTTTGTTCCTTGCTGGCTGTTAGCAGTGTTGCCACTTCTGAGATGGCTCCTGCCTGAGATGACCTTGTCCTTCTCCCAGAGTGGGGAGGGCTGGGGGTAGACAGGACCACCAGCAGTTGCCCTTCCTGTCTGTCCACATGCCCTGGAGGGGGAACATTGTACAGCCAGCTGCTGGGGTGGGAGCTGGGGAGAGGAGGTGCCCCAAGTGAGAAGAAACAGACAAGCCAGGCAGCTTCCGCAGCCTGACCCAACATCAGCCTCCCGAGCTCCTCCCCACCGCCCGGGGCAACACTCTGTACGGGGCTCAGCTCCCAGCGGGACGTTTGACAGCAGAGTGGCTGCTCTCTGCTCTGTCTTCAGAGCCTGACAGGCAGCTGTGAGCTGCTACCAAGAGTCAAGACAGCAGCAGACAGGCAGGGACACGTTTGCCTGCAGGCTTAGCAGTTAGTGAGCCTCTGGGGCTGCAGGCGTCCGAGACCAGGGCTGGGGGTCTGCTTCCGGCCAGCCAGGTGGCCGGCCCGCACCGGGATATGCCCCTTGACCCCATGGCCCCTTGAGTTCGCCCTTCCCCAAAGCAGAACTTGTGATCATGGCAGGATTCATGTGCAGATGCCCAATTTGAGATCCGATTTTGAGGATGGGGGTGCAGGGGGAGAACTTAAACCTTGCGGGGAGGGGCTGTGCTTTGATTCCCAGGGCGCTGGGATGAGCCCGAGCTCTCCCGCTGCGCTGAGATCCCGCACTTGGGGAAGAGAGGGCGTTTAAAAATAGCACCGACTGACTTGAATACCTCTGCACCCTGCCTGCTGCCAGTCAGATCCAATTACTCTGCTGCAAGAGGCTTTCAGCCCAGGGAGGCTGGCATCGTGGACACCACCCCAGGGAGCAGGGCTCCAGTGCCCCAGCCCCTCCTCCTCGCACAGGCATCTGGGAGTCCAGGAGAAAGGAACCGGGGCTGTGAAGATCACACACACGACCCACCCCAGGCTGTGGTCCCTGCATGTCCAGCTACCTGACCGAATCTGGTCTCCTCGGGCCCCCTTTCTGTTCACATTGGGTGAACAGCCCCAAATATCTGCCCCATGCCTGAGATTCCACCAGTTGGGCCTGACCCCTTTGGAATGCGAAAACTTGTTTCAGCTCCCTAAGATCCAAGGGACCTTCTCTGGGATGGGCTTCTGGTCACAGTCGGGAACATAAAACTAGGACACACATAGAATGTCAGCTCCAGGAGGCAGGACCTCGGCTGTCTGCTCAGGGCTGGCACACAGTAGGAACTTACCAAGTGTGTTGAAATGAATCCATCAGTAGGAAAAGGGACTTGGCAAGAAAATGCAAATGACTCCACACACTGCACCCCCAACTACAACGGTGAACGATAATCAGCTGACTCAGAAGCGCATGTCCTATTAATGATGGTCACATGGCGTCATCTCATCAGCAAAGCCAAGTGCAGAGGACCCTAGGAAATCTGTCCCCTTCCTGTCTCCAGCCAGTGGCAGTGGAGTTATTTCTCGGCAAACTCACCCAACCCCAAATTCCTAGAGCTGAAGCTCTCTCCTGCAAGGCTTCACCCAGCCTTCCCCGTGGAGCTGTCCCCTCCTTTCTGCTCTGGCTCTATCCATTCAGTCACCCCTCAAAATGATCAGATGCTCAGGAATGCAAACTAAGAGAGCTGTCATTAGGAGGGGTGCCTGAATCCATCAGGCACGTTTCACCTGCCTTGTCTGTGACACTTGTCACTTTCCACTCTAGAAGCCTCATCTCAGCGACTTCCCTGGGGGGGATGCAGGGTCTCGGGCATCTGCCAGCCATGCATGGCCAGCACCTGGCACACGCTGGTGCCCAGGAGGTGTCTTATGAATCATAACTTGGGGGACGGGGCTGCTGTACACATTGCAAAGGCATGTGTAAAGTAGGGGTGACTTCTGACCACTTTCATGAGCCTGGACGATTGAGGAAATGATGCTTACAGCGATTTTACCACACACCGACCACATCAATGAGGAGAACAGGAGGAATGAGTGGCGTTCCCACCCACTGGGGCGTGTTTGCTTCCTTTGCGACATGTGTGTGTTTGTCAGGGAGGCCCTCCCCCTCCGCCAAGCCCATGGAATGGACGGTTATTGGTGATAGATTTTAGTGCTTCTGGGCATGGCTCCAGGTCACCACCAAGATTTAGTCCCTGCCAGCACCTTCCTGGGCTGAAATCGCCAGCAAGTGTCGGGAGCCTCGCTTCCGCTCACTGACGGTGACCCTGCAGCTGAGGCTGCAGCAGAGCCCTGGATGGCGAGTGTGGCCTCGGTCTCACTGCCGAAGGGGTCTGTCCTTTGCCATAACACACACAGCTGGCTGGCTGCCCCCTCCTCCACCCGGACCGAGGGAAGCCAGCTGTGTGTACACAGAAGGGGGAATGATGACAGCTGCTGGCACAGCACCAGTAAGACGTTGAGCACCTGGAACACATTCATTTTCCCTCTCTCTCTCTCTGTCTCAAGGGGTAGCTGGAGAGCAGAAAAGCAAAGATCAGAGGAAGCAGGGAGCGGAGACGCAAGGAGGGGGAAAGACTCAGCCAAGCCTGGCTGAGCATCTGGGGCCTTCAGAGACGGGAGGGAGGCCGGAGGTCATGTAACGGGAGGGAGGGCCCTGAGGTCATGTAACCTCAGAGGGGGAAGATGTACTGGAGCGATCACCAAGACCTCCCACCCACCTCTCCTCACCACAGAGCAAAACAGCAGGCCCACAGCTTGCCAGTGGGATTACATTCTGGTGCAACCTCTAGGGGAGAGCAATTTGGCAATGGCCATGAAAATCACAAAAGTGCAGCCCCTCTTAACTGGCAATTCCACTTGCCATCCTAAAGATAAGTGCATAAAACTCCATAAGCTCACAAGTACAAAATGTGCACTGTAGCTGGTTAGGGTGAAAGGCCAGGAACAACCAAGTGTCCATCAATAGGGGAACACGCCTTCAGGGAGTATTGTGCAGTCATGAGGAAGATTGACCATGATCTCCAGGATAGCTTGAAGCAAAGAAAGCACGGAGCCTGCGGGCCCATCCGAGTCCTCCATTCTATAAAAGGGGAGCCTGAGACCCAGAGTGAGGACCGAGTGGCAGAAAGCCATCCCTCTGCTACTCAGAGGCAAGTTCAACACAAGGACCGAGGCTGCCTGACTCCCAGACCAAAGGCCCCAACACTGCGACACAATTGCCCAGCTGGTGAGAAGTGGCCAGGAGCCCACAGCCTCTTATCCTCCCCGGTCGCAATACTCGGCAACCCAGAGACAGACGACTCCCGCTATCAAATCCAGATTCTCAGTGTCGTTGCTCTGCTGCCTTTGCTCCCTCTCTGTCCCTGGCTAAACGAAGGAGGACTGTGTCACCACCCTTCGCCTGCAGACGTGCCAAACCTGAAGGATCTTTTGAGCCCCTTCTTTCCTCTTTCTCAGAAGATCGTATCAGTCAAACAGGGCTGGTTTATTCTAGATCACAGAGCTTCTCCCTAGGACAGCGTCCCTCCCAGGTCAAAGTATCTCATATCACTCTTCTCCATTTTGCCCCTTAAGTGGACAATAAACTTGCAGACTGTCCTTTCTTTCGAGGGATCAACATTCTTTTTCTCAATTGTAGAGGCTCGTGGTTGTAATAACAGCTGACATTAACACGGCACCCACTGTATGCCTAGGATGGGCTCTGGGATGGGCTTCTGGTCACAGTCGGGAACATAAAACTAGGACACACATAGAATGTCAGCTCCAGGAGGCAGGACCTCGGCTGTCTGCTCAGGGCTGGCACACAGTAGGAACTTACCAAGTGTGTTGAAATGAATCCATCAGTAGGAAAAGGGACTTGGCAAGAAAATGCAAATGACTCCACACACTGCACCCCCAACTACAACGGTGAACGATAATCAGCTGACTCAGAAGCGCATGTCCTATTAATGATGGTCACATGGCGTCATCTCATCAGCAAAGCCAAGTGCAGAGGACCCTAGGAAATCTGTCCCCTTCCTGTCTCCAGCCAGTGGCAGTGGGCAGTGGGCAGACTTCAAAGCCCATCCCAGAAGACCCCTAGGTGCTTCTCGTATATTAACTCCTTTAATCCTCAGAACTCCATGGTGTCGCTACTGTTTTTATCCCCACTTGACCAATGAGGGGACCAAAGCAGCGAGAGGCCAAGTCACTTGCCTAAGGACAAACTTTCAGTGGAAAATGGCCCTGGGGGCAGCTAGGCAATGGATAGGGAACTGAGACTCGAAATGAAAACCACAACTTGCAGAAAGGCCCATGAGATGACTCACAGAGCAGATAAACTCACCACCACGATGTTCATCACAGACTGTCTAAGCTCAGGCTCTTCTGACACCAGCTCATTCACAGCCATCTGTTCCGAGATAAGACCACACACAAACTGATCTGACAGCAATTCCCCGTCGGCTGGTGCGTTCTAAAGATATGGCTCCTGACTGTTCCAGCAACGCCCCTGGTCCACAGCCCCCAAACTCTGCAGTCCCCCTCCTTCAGTTTCCTCTTTGGGATGCCCCCGGTCCCCACGATGCGTGCACTTCCTCACTGCAGCGGGCCGATAAACCTAACGAGGTTCGACTACAGGTGTGTTGCTGACGGCCTGTGGCTGGTGGGCTTCAATGCGACAGATCCGGGATTTGAATCCAGGAAGTCTGGCTCTGCGTGCTGAGTGTGTGACCTCTGTGGACATCTCATTGCCTCCAGAGGTCGTCATAGGTGCATTTACCAAGCTGATGCCAAGCAGGGCTGGGGAACCTGCGGCCTTAAGACCACCTGTGGCCTTCTAGGTCCTTAAGTGCAGCCTTTTGGCTGAATCCAAATTTTACAGAACAAATCCTTTTATTAAAAGGAGTGCAGCAAAGAAAGATGAAGATTTTCTTACTTCAAGGTTTTAAGATTGGTGCTTAAAAAAGAACAATCTTGGAATCAGAATGCCGCCACTCCCCGCCCCTGCCTGCTCCTTGGCAGATGAGATGCCCCATCTTCTCAGTGGTCCCTTCACTGTCCCTTAAAGCAGACCTAAGACACCTGGTGCTCACCTTCCCCTGAATCAGAACCCTTATCAGCTACCTCCAGGGTTCCCTGCTTCCTCCAGGGCAGATGCTTCAGCTGAGTGCTCACAGCTGACTCCAGCCCACTGCCCTGGCCTAACTGAGCTACTTCAGGCCACCAGACATTCTAGAGCTTTCCCACCTCCAAATATCTCCCCAGGCTCTTTCCCAAATCTGAAATACCCTCCCACCCCATTCATCTTGCCCAAACTGACACAGACTTCAAAGCTCAGCTGCTATGTCACCTCCTCCAGGAAGGCTTCCCTGACCACCTCACTGGATCTTTGCCACCCTGAAGTCCTGAAGATGCCATCAATCTCTGTACTTCTCAATATGCCAGGCTCTCCAAGCAGCCTGTGACATTTGTGATGCCTGTCGTGTCACCCAGCCTTCCATATGGGTAGATCTTGTCACCCCAACTGGAATGTAAGCTCCCTGCAGGCAGGAGTGACCCAATATGCCCCAAGGCATCAAGCCACTGCCAGCTCCCAGAAAGGACTTCCCTCCTCTTCATTTTAAAAATCCAACTATGAATAACAGCTGTGACTCATTTTTCCCATGCAAGCCACTGCTGGAGCCTCAGGTCTGGAAATGCCCTCTCATTAGAAGAGATTAGCCTCCAACTTCAAAACAAAACACTAAACAAGACCTCTGCCTAGGGAGAAAATCTAGAAGGAAGAGCATCAACAGTCTGACATAATCCTGTTGGTTGATAGGATTAGTAATGATATCTGAGGGAAGAAATAAAGCCACATAATGATAATAGAGACCGTATGCCCCAAAGAAAGAGAAAACACGTGAACAAGCCAGCAAAACCCAAGCCCTACACCAGTGATGGGCGGCAACACTTGACGGGGTGTCAGGGGAGGAAGCGGGGTGCCCCCAGAAGACTGGGTGGGGCTGAAGCTGGACTCTCAGGCCAGAGCTGGTCGCCCACTCTGTGGGGTGAAGACAGCACAGGCTCCAGAAAGGGAAACAGGAGCCCTGGCCACTGATCCCGGCGCTTCAAATAGATCTCAAACACAGGGGAATTCAAGGCAAATCAAAGGTAGCCCAACTCTGTGCGGCAGGATGCAATTTATAGTACTCATTTCCCCCCAAGAGGTGGTAGAGGCCGGGCCAAAAGTCAAGTTCAAGAAGGTTTTAGATAACTCTTAAATCAAAGCTCCATAAATAGTCATTTTTAAAGGGAAACTAGGTTTTCAGGGACACGACGAGGGTGATGTCGGGAAAGACAGCCACCCTGAGCCTATCCTATCCTCGTGTGTCCCCATCAGGGTCAGGATTCTGGGCTAGAAGCGCCAGAGCCTGGAGTTGCCTGACACCGGCCTTCACTGTCCACTCTCAGCCGCCAGCAGGTCCCTGTGGACAGGACGGGAAGCATGGGCGGCCCCACAGCGCAATGCCTGGCTGCAGAGCTGTGCCCAACCCACACAACTGAGCCACGCCTGATGCCTCTGCGGTCAGACTCGCCAGCCAGGGCACACAGGGGGGACGAGAGTCAGCCTGGTGTGCTAGACCCCAGCCTGCCACCTCCTGGCAGGCAGCCCCTCTCTGAGCCTTGGTTTCTCGTCTGTACAGCCAGCCGGATGAGAGGCTCTCTAGGAACTGCTCTGGTCCCCACATTTGTCCCTCTCTGGGGATTTCGGTAGGCCTGGATTTAAGAAGACCAGAAGGGCTTCAAGTGCTTCAGAGGCTCACTCCGGCTACCCAGCCAGCACCACGAGGTCAAGGGCAACAAGGGGCCAGGAGCCAGCCCAAGCGTGGGCCACCTGGCCGTCAGTCTGCCGCAGCTCCTGTGCCTGCCCCAGGGCATTCAGTCCCCTGACAGTGGCCACTCTCTGGAGAGGCTGAGAAGGGCTCACTTTGTGCCTAGGAGTGGAGGTGTGTGCTGAGAAAGGATGCACGCGTGTGCGGGTGCACGTAGGGGAGGCACGTGTCTGAGTGTGGGGTGAGTGTGTGCATTCGAGGGATGTGCGGGGGTGGATACGGTGCACACAGGGGCAGTGTCTGAGTATGTACATGTGTGCATGAGGGAGTGTGTGGATGAGTGTGTAAGGAGGTGCACGTGTGCATATGTCCAGGCGGAATCTCACTCTGAGTGGAGGAAGGGAGTGTCCATCTTGCAGGGGGGCCTGACGTGCTGTGAAAATAGCACTCCTCATGGCAGTGACCCCAAAGTGCTCTGCCATCCCCAGACCTTAAGAAGTTGCCTGGATGTTCCACAAACACATCAGACTCAACCCATGCAAACCAAATTTATTTCCCCCACCTGCCTGGTCCTCCCTGCCTTACCCCTGGGGTTGTGTGGAGCTCTCATGGACCCAGTGGCCCAGCTCAGCATCCTGTGGCCTTCCTGGCATTTTTCCTCTTGCACTTTCAATCTCTCTCTCTCTCTCTCTCTGTCCTTCACCCCTTCTGTCCCACACTTTCTATAACCACTCCCACCTGCCACTCCATTCCACTGCCGCGGCTGTGTCTACAGCCTTCCCTGTCCTGCCTGGGCCACTGCTGTACCCCTCACTGTCCCCGCCTTCTGTCTGGCCTATGCTGCCTGGCACACTCCAGCCGGGCCACCTTCCAAGTGACTTGGAGAGCTTCCCTGGCTCCCAGCAGCTGCAGGGATGACCTTTCTGGCCATAGGCACCTCCCGCAGGCCCTGCTATTTCTGGGGAGCCCTCAGAGCTGAAGAATTGCTGACCCCTGGGCTAAAAGTTATGCAATCGGATCCTTAACAAGTCACTTGACCTCCCTTTGTCCCAGAGAGCAGCATCCCCAGGCTGCCACCTTGTACACTATAGATGTGTTCAAAAATAATAAATTGCCATTTTATTAATCAGATCCTACATAAAATGAATTAGATGATTAGCCTTACCAAAAAAAAAGGGTGGGGGATAGGTGTTACCATATCATAGTTACTTAAAGTTAAGCTCAGCTCTGTGGTATGGCGGGAAGGACAGAGGCTTTGGAGCCGAACAGAGCTGAACGTGAACTCTGCACATATCACACAGCCGCACCAGCTGGGGTACCTCGAGCCCTTCACCTAACTTCTCTGAACTTCCTCGGCCTCAGTTTCCCCAGCTCTAAATGAGACTAATGATCTCCACTTCATTGAGTTGTATGAGAGTGAAATGAGACAATGAATACTGAGTGCATTGCATGTCTGACACAAAATAAGTGCTTCACACCCGTCAGTGTCTTTCTGTCACCCTTCCTCCTGTCTTTGACCTACATCCATCAAAGTTAGTAAGAATTCATTAGATTAAGTGCAAAAGAGTGAGTTACCCAGCACACTAACTGCACCCCCATCTTCCAACAACGGTAAACGGCATTGCAGCACCAGGAAAGAACTTGCAGACATGACACTTGAACCACTGAGCAGTTTTGGAGGAATCAAGAATTGCAGCAGAGCAGTTTCAGGCTGGAAAATACATTTAAATTTTCGCACAAGGGAAAAAGATGAAATCCAGAAACTGTCCATGGGAATATAAAACACCCTGACAAATTTATAATGGCTTTTGAAATGGTTTGTGATCACTTAAAAAGGGAAGGGGCAAGGGAGAGGATTGGTAGTCACTGGGGGCCAGTAGAGTCCCCTAAAGAATGAGCTTTTGTGATGGGGTCACCTGGGTTGGTAGATGAAGAACACCAGAGTGTAATGGATCTGACTTTGACCAGGCATCTGGCATGTTGCATGTGGAAGCATTCAATAAATAGTCACTGAAATGAACGAACCAGAAAATGAAAGACTGTTAAGAAATGTTTGTGGATAGAAATGAGAAGTGTAGTCTGGGTAATAGATGCTACACAGGTTGGCCTAGGGAGTGTTGGTTGATATCAAGCTAGAGGGGCAGGGGGGGCTCTCTCCAGAAACACACCATGGGCCTCTGTGCTGGGCCTATGACCAGGAAGTGCCTGATCCACAGCAGTTACACTTGTACACTATACAAGAAGCTCTTGACTGAAGAGCTGCAAGTCCGGCTTATCAGGTTGGAATATATTCGAATCTGGGAGAGATGGACATTTTGCTAGGTGGCAGACTCTCGAACCTACGAGATTCCAATGGCTTGGAAGCATGGACAGACCAACAAGATGAAATATCACAGACCTAGGTGGAAAAGGCAAGGCTTAGTTCAAAACCTCTGCCCAAGGGCTGCAGGGTGACCTGCCCGAGAGCAGCACACATGAAAATGAGTCATGGGTTTTGAGAGCAACAAGCTTGTGGGAGCCATGGAGGCAGCTGGGACAGGCTAACACCATCATGACATCATTCATGACACTCGCATCCAGACCATAGGAGGCACTGTCTACCGTCCTGAACCACCAGCAAGGCTGGGGACACTAGAGACACAGAGACCTGTCTTCGAACACCTGAAGGGTGTCCCTTGGCAGCGGAAATACATGAATTCTGTACAGCCCAAGAGGGGTGAGTTTAGGATTGCCAACTAAGCAAATAAAAACACAGGATTCCCAGGTAAATTGGAATTTTACACAACTACCAGATTGTTTAGTATAAGCATGTCCCATGCAATATTTGGGACATGCTTATGCCAAGACAATCATTTACTATTTATTTGAAATTAAAATTTAACTTGGCATCTTGTATTTTATCTGGCAACACTACTGGAGCTGTATTTAGAGAGTAGAATTTAGAGGGAGGCAGGTTTTAACTAAACATAAGCACCTAGCACATAAACGAACTAATAAATGGACAAGTTAACCAACAGGGAATAGATGGTTTCACAGGTGTGAAAATTCACCGAATTGTACACTTTAAATATATGCAGTTTATCAAGCATCAACTACACCTCAATAAATCTATTTAAAAAAAAAAAAAAAAAAACAGAGAAGGGAGGAATGGATTGCCTTGCAAACAATGTGTCAGACCCGTCCCAGAGAAAGTTCAGTCTGAGGCCTCTTTCGAGGGAAGGGAGGAGAGGTTTTCTGAGTTTGCATCAGATTTGTAGTTTCTGTGCAAACGGACCTTACTGAGCACGCCTCACACAGCAGATGCAAGCTGACGCCCCCCCCCCCCACCGTGGGAAGCCCCTGATCTCTGACAGGAGCTACGTGTCGTCAGCTGGCCCCAAGTAGCAAGGTGACCATGGGCAAGTCACTTTGCCTCTCTGGAAGAAGATGAAGCATTTGCTAAGATCCCTTTGTGCCCTCATGCTCTTGGACCCATTGTAGCAGTTAAATACAAGGAACTTTCATTTTTAATTGAATGACACCGAGAGATGTGAAAAATCCCACCAGACAAAAATGTCCTTGACTGACAGCCAGTGGCGGGAGAAATGGGGGGCGGGGTGGGATAGGCAGGACCCCCTGTGCCATCGGCAGAGTTTGGTCTACGATTCACTGAGTTTGGTGTGGCCTGCAGCACCCACTGGCCACACGGAGGCCCCCAGGCCACGCCTGGGACGGTGTGGCAGGTGTGACAGCTCCCTGGGGAGAGGACCCACAATCCCGGGTTCTCACTCAGACAGGGCCTGGGTGGAGCGACTTTGCACTTGCCCCTGAGCACGACTAAGCAGGACCCAGCAGGCCCCTGGGGACCCAGAGCACGGTCTTCCTGTGCCTTCACTCCTCCTGGGTTCCAAGCTGGTGTCCCATGGCCCTGGGGACTCTGAGCCTGGCACAGCATGTCCCTCGTTCTCTCTGGGAGAGTCTGGCCTCCCCAGAACTTCCAATACCCAGCTCAGCTTTGGAGGAGGCAATCGCTGCCTCTAGCAGCTTCATCTCCCCTGTGTCCTATTCCCTGCCCCTCCCACCTGCCCAGTCAAAACCCCATAAACCCAGAGGGAGTGAGTTGTAAGTGCCTCCATGAGACCGCACCCTCGGTCCCTTGCCAGGATGTTTTGTTCTAACAGGAGACCAAAGGGGGAAAATTCAACTGGTGGAGTAGCAGGATTTAGCCATTAGGAGCACCGTGACAGTGCTGCTGAGAGCTGACACAATTTAGGCTGTGTTCAGACCGAGGGAGACGGCAGAGCCTTCTTGACAGACTGTCTGACTCCGGGCCCGCCACACTAAGAGGCACTCGGACGCACCAGGGAATGTTCTGAACAGCTGGGGACCCGTGAGAACAGGGGGTGATGTGACTGCCTAGAAATGGCATTATACAGGCAGTGCTTGTATAACATTTCTCCTTCTCATCCTCTGTCCCCCAAAGCACTTGACACAGAATGGAGGCAGGTCACACAGTCTTACAGACTGAGGGTCCCCATTCAATCTGAGCTGGAGAGGAGATGGGGCTGTCGCAGCCAGAAGGGAGGCTTCAGAGCTCTTAATCAAGCCATACCTCTTCACTGGGAACCTGCGGGGTGCCCGGTTCCTCTTCTGAGGGACACAGAGAAGTGAGAAACCGGGTCCCTGTCCTCGCTGCAGAAACTGGCCAAGCCGCAGTAAAAGGACAGCACTCGGGGCCTGCCCTGTGGTCAGGGTGAAAGGCTCAGAGGAGAGCAGTGACAGGAGGGGTGGGCAGCGTGAGGGTTGGGGAGTACCCAGCCCAGCCTGGGAGATGAGGCCTGGCGCTTGAGAGGAAGACAGGACACCTGGCCAGGAGAAATGAGCCGACAGAAGACTAAGGGATGGGTGAGACCCCAGCCCTCCAGGAGACAGAGCGCCCAGCACTGGGGACCCCGGGGGTCTACGGGGCCTGAAGATCAGAACACCTGGGGTCTGGTTCCAGCTCGCACCTTGCTAACCCTGACCTCAGCTTTTTCATCTGTAGCATGGAGTTAAGTCGCTTGTCCCCATCACCTTGCAGGGATTTGTGGCCACATGTGAAGCAGCACGCTGAAGTGCTTTGGAAAAGCCACCTGCAGTGGGATGTGGGGGTCACTATCAGGGAATGAGGGAAAAGCAGGGAAACAGTTGGAGATGAAGGATGAGAACAAGAGCAGGGCCTGGCCAGGAAACAGGACAGCGTGACGCCTGAGCGTGCTCCCTGAGTCCTCCGTAAATGAAGGCTGTGGCCTTGGCAAGTCACCGCCCTCTCTGCCTCTCGGTTTCCTCACCTGTAAAATGAGGTGCCTTCTCTTGAGACCGTCCACAATTCCAAGAGCGCTGGTGGTACTCCCAGCGGTAAGAGGACAAGAAGCCAGTCCTTGCCTTCAGGACTGGTGGTGGCCGCGCTGGACACTGTCGTTGCCAGTCTGCCCTCCCTTTCACTGCCTCCCCTTCTCCTGTCAGAGGGCACCCATGCTGCCCGGGACCCCGGGGCTCCATCCTCCACCACCAGTCAGAAACCACAGCAACACGAGCGATTCCCATAAAACAGGCTTCTCCCGAAGGTCACTACCTTGGCCCAGTTCAAACGCACACATTCCCAGGAGGCCCTGTGGCCTGGTCCCATCCAACGGGGGGACATACCAGGGATAGAGGCCAGTGTCCCCACGCTCTCAGTCGTGCGCATGTGCAGCCCACACACAACGTGGGCCCTTGCCCCCAAGCTGCAGGAGCACTGTCCTCGGGGTCACGAGTCCCACTTCCAGCCCTGCTGCCTGCGTGACCCCGAGCAAGTCCTTCTCCTCACAGTCTCCACTGTCCTCATCCAAAAGATGGGCCTGCCTGTGGGCAGCAGCGAGTTCTGTGGAACACCCTGTAGTTGGAGGTATCTTGTCCATCTTAGAACATGACGCAGTTTCCCATGACCTCCCGGGGACCTGGGGAAACTGCACGCTCCCGGGTAAACTCCCTGAGTCGGGGTCTCTGGTGGCCGTGCCCAGGAGTCTGCCCTTCCCCAAGTGCTTCCTGGGGTTCTTTACACAGTGAAGCTTCAGAACCTACATGTGTGTCCCAGATGTGACTGGACGTTGGTGGCATGCCTCATTCGAGGTGGGGATCAGGCGAGGAAGGGCAAAGGGCAGTAACCACCCACCCACCCACTAGGAGCACTGAGGCGGAAGAGGAAGGAGTCACAGTATTTGGGATATTTGTCCTCTCCCGTCACTGGTACGAGATCCCTTGATGTCAGCAGCTTTCAGACGCCTGATCCCTACAGAGCCCACGGGGGCTGGACTGTGTGCTCTCAGGTCGGCAGCACGGACCCCCCTGTAGCTCAAGACCCACCAACCCTACAGTGTCAGTCCAGCTCAAACCCTTTCTTCAAACTCTCCCTGACCACCCCTATTCTGTGTTCCTCCAGCACTAAGGTCCCAGCCACGCCACCTGATGCTTCACAGGACATGGTCCAGCATTGCTAACCAGTAGTCCCTCCTGTGTCAGATTCCTGTCCCACCAGCAGGCACCTTGGGGGCAAGGAGCTAGGTTTCTTCTGCTGCACCATCCACAGCTTTGACACAGTGGGTTCAGGGCACCCACTGCACGCTTGCCATTTAACACCTGGTCTGGCGTTCACCTCTCCTTCCTCCCTGCCTCCTTCCTCCCACTCTGCTGCCTTGCCATGACCACACACACCCTCCCACCTCACCATGACCACATATATGCCACACATACACACACACACACTTGCCACCTCTGCATGACCATACACACATGCACACACACCTGCTGCCTCTCCATGATCACACACACACACACACACACACACACACACTTCCCTGTCCCAAGTAACTGACCCAGTGAGTGACCTGTGCCCTGTCACCCACTCAGAAACCACACACTGGTCTGATATTTCCTGATCTGGAAGGAGCCCCACTTCCCCTCCCACCCCTAGTCCCCAGTCCTGACCCCGAGAAATGGTGAGGTGGGATGAGGAAGAGGAGCAATATCTGACCAAGGCCCTTCCTCCTCCTCCAAGCCTCCAGCACAGGATCCCGGGCCCAGCCAGGGAGGCGAACCGCATTGACTCCTGGCAGGAGGCAGCTTCCTGTTTCTAAGAATCTGGGGCTTTGAAAGCCTTCTCGGCGTCCCGGCCACCCTTACACAGACAGCATTGTGGTGCGTCTCAAGCAGTCTCAGATTTCCCTTCCAGAGCTCTCAGGCTTTCAAAGGAAGAGGGAAGCCAACAGCTGCCCGAGACACCCGCTGGACTGGGCTGAACTGAGCCAGTTGGAAAATCAGCAGAAAATCCACCCACCCCACATCATGCCAAGAACTTGGGGAGAGTTGCGGGGATGGTGGCCCCTGCCACACCCTTCCTTGGATGGCTCAGGCTGTCACTGTCTAGGTGTGGTTTGCACGGCTGGCACTGCTATGGCTGTCGGTCTCCGTAGTCCCCTGTGGATTGTGGCTGAGCTCCAGTTCATGGCCCAGCCAGGACGAGAACTGAACGACATCGCTGACTCTTGGATTAAACAGGGCTGAGCTCAGTGGACAGCAGTTACTTCCCAAAGGCCACTGAAGTCAAGTTACACTGAATTGAGTTGAAGTGAACAAAATGGATTAATTTCACATTTAGCAACTATTAGCAGAAAATCTGCCATGTGGCAGATGCTGAGTCTTAAGACTCAGGGGTGGACAAGGTCCACGTCCTCACAGAGCTCACCATCCTGAGAGGTGACAGGAGGCCTGCAGGCGCCGGAACCTGCTGGCCTTTCCCTGCCCTCTCTCACTGATGGGCCCTGGGCTCCCAGTGGCCGAGCCAGAAGGCCAGAGGAGCACTACAAGAGAACAAATACAGGAACGGCCTCGATGATTCCCTCTCTGTCTCCAGCCCCTTGCAATGAGACTCTGCAGCTCCCTCAGCCAAGAGGGAGGGTCTATTTCCCTACCCTTGAATCTGAGCTGGCTTTGTGACTTGCTTTGGCCAATATAATAAGGCAGAAGTGACCATCCTAGTCCCGAGCTTAGGCCTCAGAGGGCCTTGCATATCTCTCTCTGTCTCTGAGATTCCTGTCTCTGCCACCTGAGCAAGGACAATGAGACCTGCTGGATGATGAGGGACCACGTGGAACAAAGTCAAGTCAGCCTGGTTGTCCCAGCCAAGGCCACAGACATGTGAAAGAGCCCAGCCAAAAGCAGCAAGCCATGCATGAGTGACTGATGAGCCTACATGGGGCCGGAAGAAGTACTGGGCTTTCCCATAGAATGGCGAGCAATGATAAATGCTGTGGTTCTCAGCCACTGCGTGTTGGGTGGCTAGTTATGTAGCATTATCGAGGCAATAGATATAGATACATGGGGGCCGGCCCCAAAGCCAGCCAACCTTCTGCAGAAGGAAAGCACGTTTGCCACTCAACTCCTCTGCCCAGCACCATCTGACTCCAGAAAGCTCCTGAAGGAAGAGAAGTCAGAGGATGGACCTTTGCATTGAATGTGACTATTCACTCACTTCGCCCAAACCCAAGCTTGGGCATTTTCCCAGGCAAACACCAGCTGAGATGCTGGGCTTCCTGGAGCTTCAGAAAGTGAACGAGATCTTATTCCCTGCAGCAGGAATTATGGTAAAATCACGGACTTTGGGGTCCGGCAGACTCAAGTTTGAGGCAGATGAGTTACTTAACCTCGCTCAGCCCCAGCGAATTCATTGCAAAGCTGATTCTTCAAAGGGCTGCTATGAGGATTACATGTGACAACATATGCAAAGCAGTAGTTCTCAAGTGGGGGTGATTTAGCCCCCTAGGGAACATTTGGCAATATCTGAAGACATTTTTAGCTGTCACAATTGAGGCAGGGGTGCTACTGGGGAGAAACCAGGGATGCTGCTAAACAACCTGTGACCCACAGGGCACTTCTCCCAACAAAGAATTAGCCAGCCCCAAATGTCAATAGTGCCAAAGGAGAGAAACCCAGTCCCTGGCCCAGTCCCTGGCCCACAGCAAGCAGCAGTGGAGATGGTCACCCAGTCCCCTGGAGCAGTGGGGCTCAAAGACCCCAGCGCCCTTCCTGGGAGGTCCAGAGAACAGCGCTAGTAGCAAACTTGATGCTGGAAATAGCTCCCATCTTCTAATCAACCCCTCCACCCGATGGCTCTGCAAAATGGGAGCCCAGCTAGTTGGAACTGACTTCAGGTGTAAGTTTGGCTTCCAGCAGCAGGGTGGCTGTGTGACACTTCTGAGTCTCTGGCAGCCAAGATTCTCTGGCCCAAAGGGATCCACCTCCACAAGCTAAGTGAGGCTTTGCCTGGAATTGATAGCACATTTGAAGCAAAGCCCCACATGTGTAAAAGGTCATGTTAATTAGATGTTCCAGCTTCACAGAGTTACCCTGCATTCTCTACTAGGGCACCACCGGCTTTCAGAGAACTGACCTGGAATAAAATACACTGGAATCTTCCTTGGTTGACTCAGAAAGCCTTTGGTTCCTGTAGAAACACCCTTGGGACTGTTATTAGGATCCATGGTTGTCCTTGTACAGTGGAGAGGACAGGAAGGGAAGCTCTGGATCTCCTGACACCACCCCAGGGGGCAGGCAGCGGGAAGAGTCACAGGGTCTGGGGATGTCGGGGAAGGCCATGGGCTTCACTGTGGCCGGGAAAAATGGAGCTATTCACAGTGATGGGGAGGAGGGACGGGATGTTCCGGGTGGGGGTCTGAGCGGGAATCTGCCCAGACTCGGCCAGCCTGGCTCACCCCTCTGGGAGGGGCCAGGAAGTCAGGTAGGGACTGGAGCAGCTGGCAGGGGGCAGGGAAGCCAGAGTGGCTCCCAAGGACCCAGGGGAAGAAGTGGGGAACAGAGTGGTCCTGATTACAATGGCCGTTTCATTTCTCGGGAAGGGCTGCTCTGGCTTGAATAAAATCTAAGAAGGAACCAAGAAAGCCCCGAGGGGCCCAAGTCCCTGCAGGCTGGAAGTCTGTGCTCAGAGGGCATTGAGGGGTGGGGTGGGGAAGGTGAAATAGTCCACCCCCACGGTTGCCCTTGACGACAGCTAACGCTGGCCCAGGAGCATGAGACGGCCCCTGCCCCATCTCCCTCCACCCCTGCAGAACTTCTGTGCCTACAAAATGAAAGGGTTGAACCAGAGGACTCTGACACGCTTTGTTTCCTGTAGCAGTGTGTGTCCGTCCGCTGGGAATTTATCGAGGGCATTTAGAACTTACCGCGATGTTTCATGTATCAGCACTATTGGGGAAGATTCACATAAGAGAATTTTCCCTGTCACAGAAACTTGCACATTTACTCTCCATCATTTAGTATGGAAACCGATCCCGAATGCCACACCCTTCCTGGCTCCTTAAGCAGTGACTAATACAGTGGGCCCTTCCCTGTTCCCTCGTGGTCCTAATGACCTGACGGCGAGTTATGAGACAGGGTGACCATGTGCCTGTTCCTCTTGGGTACTGATTCTGTGGTCCCTAAGCCTGTCCTCCTCCTTTCAATTAGTTGTTCTCAATCTACTGAGGACCTTGAGCCAAGACACAACTCTGGTTCTGGTAGCACTCTTCATGAACTAAGAGTCAATAAACTATTAAAGAAATCCAATAAAACGCTGCAGAGTTAAGCACATGAGCTTCATGACAACTATTGCAATGTTTTGTGTCTTTTTTTTCCTACCTCTGCATCTGAGATCTGTTTCTGACTGCCCCTGAGTGGGGTGTTGAATTCATTTTCACTCACACCCACCTCTCCACACAAACACATCTCTCAGAGTTCTCTGGGTTCACTCCTCACTCTGGGAAATGGGACTTTCTTGGATTTCTCCTGAAACCACCTTCCAAAAAAGCCGCTCTTGCTTGTCGACCAGGACGGGTGAACAAGGCCATGCCCACCCCCAACTCCCTCCCCCAACCTGAGAAGCCTAAACCAGCAGAACAAAAGGAAGCCACCAAGGTCCACTAGTCTCCGAGCCCAGCTGAGGGCACCTTTCTTTAGCACCAACCCTGTGGCTTCCTGTGTCTTGGCCATGGCCAAGGCAGACCCCGACAACAGAGCTGAGGATGCGTTGCCACTTGATCTCCAGATAAATCTGCGGGTCCCAATGTGGGTTTCAGAAACGAATTGTTCTGCAGGATTGAGCAGCCATTGTGGCACTGAAGGGTCCAGGACCAAGGGCATCTAGGAAGCACTTGGAAGTTGACGTACTTAGAAACATTAAGAAGTTTAAAAAGTTAAACAGGTTTTTTTTTTTCCTGCCCATGTTTCCAAGCCTGTAATATACTACAGTGAATGGTGCATCTTCAAGATAGAGGTGATATTACGAACAGGATTTCTCAAACTTACCTAGCCAGGGAACCTAAGCACCCCTTGAAAACTCCACCTGCAATGGAGCTACCTCCTTTCACCCAGCCCTAATTCTGAATAACCATGTGACCTTGAGCAAGCTCCTTTCCCTCTCCTGGCCACATATTCTTCACGTGTCAAACGACGGAGTTAATCCAGATTGGGAGTGGCACAGAGGTCTGTACGGAACTCGTGTGCCAGCTTGAATCTTGGAAATCCCCAGCCTGCGGGGCCGTGTTAAGAACTCTGATGCTGCCTGCAGGCTTGGGGCAACAGCTGCCATGGTCGATTAGGCATGACTGTCCTGGTCCCAGGAGCCGGGCTGGCAGCCAGTGTTGCCCCACATTGGCTGTCCCTGTAGCTAGATAACCCCTAAGGTCACCTTCTGCTTCAGGAGTCTGCTGTGGGCCACACAGATCCCTGGCCGGACCATGGCATTTCAGAGTCCTCCCTGGTGAAGACTGGAAGCCTCTCCCCCTCTCGGCATCTGCCTTGGCCACTGACGCTGGCCGGGGTTTCTGGTCTGTTCCATTCGGTGGCCCTTGCACCTTCATCATCCTCCTGGCTCGACTGGGGACCTCCTCCAGTTTGGGGGTGTCATTCTTGCTTTCCACCCTCTAGACCTACACTCAGGTGGTGCTGAAAAGCACAAGAATGTGCCCTCTGCTTTTGCTTCTGATAAAACAAGGATGGTTACACCTGCCCAACTCCATCATAGAGTGAGTTTGTGTCTCAAACGAAATGACTACGTAAATGATGGTACTTGGTAAACCATCAGATTGTACAAATGGCAGAGGTGATGGTGGTGACGATGACAATGCTGATGATTAGAGTAGCCAGGCGTCAGAGGGTCTAAGATCCTTGCACGTGGGTGGAGAAGACTTTCATTCAGCCTCCTCGCCAGCGAAAGCCATGGGGCAGCCAGGAGGAGGGCAAGCTCTGGCCCCGTGGGTGCCCAACCACAGTCCCCTCTCAGCCAGGGAACACGCCCCCTTGGCAGCAAATGCCAAGGCCTCACGAAGCTGAGGGTGGACCCCAATGCTTCCTTTTTGGCAAAGCAACTGAGGCAGCCTGGAAGCAACTCCCTCGGCAGACAAGGGGTTCACGGAGCCAGAGCTTCAGGACTGGCAGAACCACCATGAGGTCATCTGGCCCCATCCCCTCATTTTATGGAGTCAATATTACAGTCTTCTTGGCACATATTAATAAAAATAACTCCTCCAGCCCCAGACACCTCACCAGGCTCAGCTGAAACACTTATCACTTACAGAGAGACAAAAAAATCACTTTTCCAAGAAGAAGGCAAACACTGATTTATTAATTAATTACCTCAAGGGGGGCTTGCCAAGACTGCGGGCTGGGAACAAGAGGCTGGAGGGGTGATGGAGAAGCTCAGGGAGGAGGGGGGTGTGTGCTCTGCTCGCACTCTGGAGGGTGAGAACTGACACTTCCAGATCAGGGGCTGCGGGGCTGGTGCTGAGATTTTCTCTCTGGGCATCTTAAAACAAGGCTTGTTCCTGCCTCCGCCTATTAGCAGAGAGAGCAGCAGCTCGGGGGCTGGAGGCTCCAGAGCCTGTTGTGTGTCCACTAGAGTCAGCAGAGCCACCCTGGAAACGCTCCCAGTTTCAGCCTCAACGTCCTTCTTCTGCATCACCTTCCTCCTCAGAAGCCCTCCCTGCACTCATGCACACATGCACACCAACACACACACGTGAGTCTAGTGCCCAGAGCCCTCCAGACGAGGCAATTTGTTATCAGTCATTTATACACCCACTTAGGAAGATGGACCACCACTCTCTTCTCCCAGGAGAACTTACAATGCACCTCTCATCTCTGTGCAATTGGATTTGGGGCCCAGGAAGTGGCCCTGTAATTGGGGGGGCAGGACAGGATTCCCCTGGCCCCTGCCATCATACCACCCAGGAAACCATATTGTCAACCCAAGAGACACAAACAGGCCCCAGCGTGGGGAGTGGGGCCTCTGAGAATATATGCCAAATTGGTTGGACCATCTCCCATGGGGAGTTCAGAAGCTTTGCCAATCAAGAGGGAGCCCTGCAGACCACTCTGGAATCTTCGGAGGGCAAAGACCAGGGCCACCATTTATAGGTGTGCTGGACACAAAGGTGTCCAGCAAGGGGTGAGTGGGGCTGAGCCAGTGTGTGTGCCCTGGCCCTGGGCTGCACCTGCCCCGGGGAAGATGGGCCATTTTCTAATCCATGCACGAGTGCAGAGTGGCCGTGGTCCCAGTGGGAAGAGGTAGAAGGTAGGGATGAGCCCCCTTTCCACTGGGGGCTCTGCAGCTTCCACAAGGCATGAGTGGGTCTGTGCCTATGGGAGGCATTGTGTGTGTGCTGTGTAGCCGAGGCACAGGGGTGGGGGTGTGTATCTATGGGAAATATTCAAGGAAAGGGCCGGGGATCCAGGAGAAGACAGAAAATAGGGACCAGAGGTATTTCAAGAAAGACGGGGCTCCCAAGCCCCAGCTCTGGGCAGAGCTCTGAAGGAGAGTGTCCCTGTGATAAAAAGGAAAGGGAATCACAAATCCCACCTGCATGCACACGGGCACACACACCTCAGCCTGCAGGTCCTCAGGGAGACGGGACACCCGCAGGACCCCCAAAGAGGCCTTGGGCATCCCAGCCCTCTGGGACTCATGTCCATCATAAAGTGCCCAGAGCCAGCACGGTGGCCTGTAATCCTAGCACTCTGGGAGGCCGAGGCAGGAGGATCGCTTGAGGTCAGGAGTTCAAGACCAGCCTGAGCCAGAGTGAGACCGTCTCTACTAAAAATAGAAAAATTTAGCTGGGCATGGTGGTGCATGCCTGTAGTCCCAGCTACTTGGGAGGCTGAGGCAAGAGGATCACTTGAGCCCAGGAGTTTGCGGTTGCTGTGAGCTAGGCTGACACCATGGCACTCTAGCCCAGGAGACAGGGTGAGACTCTGTTTCAAAAAAAAAAAAAAGTGCCCAGGTCGTTTTAATAACCAGAGTGGAATTCTAGATGGAGCAGAGGGTCGACCAAGTAGGTGGGTCAGGCTGGAAGTGGGGCCAGGGGCGGTGGCCTTGGACAGTGAAAGGCCTGCTACACCAACACTGCCTTGACCATCTCTGTCTCGCACTCTCCCTGGCTGGGGTCCCTCAGTCTCACCCCCTGACCGCTTTTGCCTGCTGTTAAGAAAAAATATTCAAAACTTCGAAGTAGGGCAAGAGAAGGCCTATACGTCCTTTCAAAGTCATGCTGGAACATCGTCTCACAGACCTGCCTAAGAGCCATGTAGCTTTCCAGGGCAGGATAACTTCATTTGATTTACTACCGAGTGGAGCCCAGACTCTGCAAAGTTGTTAGATGTTATTAGAAAACTGATGTGGTGCCAGTGATTTTTGTCCAATGGAGAAAATAATGCCAGAGGTTATGGTTTTATTGCCCTGCTAGACACTAACCAGTTTTGTGTCTAATTTAACAATCTTATTCCAGCATTATTTTTTTCCATTAACGTGTGCATATATATATTTTTTTTTCTGATATCCTCTTTTGAGCTAAGTGTATCATCTTGTGGGTTCCCTCATTAGCAACTTAAATAAATCATGATATATTTGTAGCAAAATTATGTTTTCAACATTTTGAAATTTTGACTTGATGCTGTCTTGGACAGGTCTGGTGGTGTCTCCCTTCTGGGCAGCCACCGTCTGGCCGTGTCTATGTCACCTAGCTAGCGTCTACCCCGGATCCTGGCCTGGCACCCTCAGAGGACAGATGCCACGAGGTGGGGCCTGTGATCTGGCCGAGCTGGCGCAGCAGGCTGGGGTGTGCATGAGCTTCTGGACCTGGAGTGGGGACGGAGCCATCTCAGGCTCAGCCCCGTCTGCTGCCTCTTCACTAAGAGGGACACCTTGGGACACCACTGGTGCTCCGTAAGCCCCTCCTTCTGTCCTGCACACAAAGGGAAATCACACCTGCACCACCTCAGGGGGCTGTGGCGGACATCAGAGGCGATGGGCGACAGACGGGTGGGTTGGGAAAGCGGGAGACTTAGGATGTGCCAGGTCAGCAGGGCCTGCTGCCATGTGCGGGGTGGGCAGGATTCTGCCTTCCGTAGTAGGTCAAATAAACCGTGGGAAAATAAGAGACTGACACTAGATGAATGTATTAATTTTTAAACATTAAATCCATACAAGGGGAGGGATTTGCAATAAAAGGAAGGGGAAGCCACAGGTCTGCAAACCCAGATGGAGTGAGGGCCCGGCTCTGAGCTCTGCAGGAAATCCGAAGCAGACAGAGGCTCATGGCCTGCGATGGCACCAGCCCAGGCTGGGCGCCTGCAGTCCCCGATTTCATCCCCAGCTGCTGACCTGAGCGACCCCTGCCTCCACGGGGCCTGTCCTCAGGGGGAGAGGAAGAGAGCAGTCCAGGAGGGATGGGTGCTGCCAGGGACCAAGCTGCCCAGATGCCAGGACGTGCCATGTGTGAAACCCTCATGGTCTCTCATTTAAAACCCCAGCCCCAGAGCCAGCCCCGGCCCTGCAGATGCCCAGACTGACGCAGCACGGAGGCCAGCCTGCCCATCCACACTGCCCCATCTCCCGGTGCTGGGGGCTCGCGAGGAGCCCTTATACCTGGGCCCTAAGGGAGAGAGGCACCACAGTGCCCAGGCTGACTCCTGGGCTGGAGAGCAAGGGAGAAGCACATCCCCCCAAAACTACCTTCTCTCTGGTGGTGCCTGAAACCCCACTTTTGGAGTTTTGTTCCTGAGAGTCTGGAAGGACGTTTTTTCCCCTCCAGGAGGCCTCTCTGGAAACAGCAGGACCCTGAGAAAGGCGGCACATGCGTGCAGCAGACACCCCCGGGAGCACAGGGCGAGGGGGCCTGTGACCAGCCGGGACAGACACAGGCTCTGACTGGAGAGGGAGAAGGAGCAGGAAGGAGGAGGTGGGTGGAGAGGCACAGACCTGTCTTGGCACAGGTCACTGTTCCCTGGGGCTGGTCCTGCCCTTGTGGCCCAGAGCAGGAGAGCCGATCTCTCAGAGCCCAGGGAGGGACCTGCAAGTCTGGGTGGAAACCAGGCTTTAGCCACAGATGGCAGAGGATGTGCCTGGCCTTCCCGCGAAGGCTGGCTGGCAGGAACAGCAACCCCTCCTCACTTCAGAACAGCTTGCGCTCCTTCTCTCACCCCCTGGGGAGGGCAGAGTCCTCGCTTTACAGATGGGGAAACTGAGGCCCAGTAGAGTGCCATGTCCGAGCCTTTGCCACACTGCCACACTCAGCCTGAGGATGTAAGGTGCGTGCTCCTACCCAAACGTCAAAGGTGTTCTCCATGACAGATCTGTTTCCAGGAGGGAAAGGAACTCAAGCTGGGCTGCGTTTGCTGTGTCGTCTCCCTCTGTCCCTTGCCCTCCTTCTCCACCATGAGGCTGAGAGTTGAAAGGAGGGCTGCGGGGTGTGATGGGCACCCAGAGGAAGGGTGCTCGTCCCGGCCCAGGGTGGGGAGGGAGAACTCACCTCCCGGCCTGTCTTTGCCCTGAGCTAGTGGGCCCGTCACAGGCACCCAGATCAGGGCACGCAGACTGGGGTCAGAATCTCAGATCTTGGGGGTTGGGAACCCCAGAAGTCCCAGGCTCCCAGCTCCCAGCCACAAGCACAGGAGCTCCCTAAGGCAGCATCTTCAGAAGGACTTAGCATCGGACCTGGGCCAGAGTTCACACAGGGAAAGTGCTGGACCAGTGCCCGGCACACTGCAAGCGTCCAGCGTTACTATTACTGCCATTGCTCTTGATGTTATTATCGACGTTACGACTTTCACTTTCTCCTCAATGAAATCTTAAGCAAAGCCCCCTGGATCTCCTTCAGACCAGTGGATGGCCCCTGCCCACCCTACCCGAGTCAACAGAGAACGGAAAGCAGCCCCCATGGGCACGACCCTCCAAGGCCTCCCCAGTTCAGGCAGCACGGCCCTACCCCAGCTGTGCCACGTGCCCTAAAACACACACACACACACACACACACACACACACAGCACTTTGTCTTATAAGATTGATTGTTCTTTTAAGTTTCAAATTAAGTTTAAGGAGAGGGTTTTGTGTTTGTCAAAGTGGGGACAAGTGGGGTCAACAGGCTTAAAGCCTGTGGACTAGACACCCCCGAAAGAGAGTGCAGAGGGCTTTCCTGGCCTGGGTGACTTGCCAGGACAATCGTCTTTCCAGCAACTCTTCCATCAGGGCTCCCAGCAGGGACAGTGAGGTCCCCAGGCCTTCCCCACACTCACGCACCCTGGGGAGCAGATGCCAGCTGCTGCCCTTTGGTGCCCCTCCCCTCCCTACCCCTCATTAGGGCCAGGTGAGCCCCACACACGACACTGGGGTCCCTGCGTTTGACATGTGGTGAATTTCAGCTGCTGATTCATCTGAGCCGCGCTGGGGGAGGGGAGGGTGAGAGAGCAGCAGCGGAGACACCTCAGAGCTTCCCCCCAAGTGTCCCGATTTGGGGAGGTGGTGGTTTATAGAAAGAGGTGCGAAGCCCACCACTTCTGACCTGCCCCTCCCGTAGAGTGCTCGGAGGGGTGAATGCTCTGGACGGTGTGCCCCAGACTGAAAAGTCCCACGAGCTGGCCCCCAGGAAGGGTGTCCAGGAACCAAGGTTGGGGTGTGGGGTCCCCAGCCCCCTGAAATTCAGCCAGAGGCCCGCTGCTTTTGTGTACCCTGTTTCCTGGGCTTTCATATTAGACTTTGGGGAGGAAGGGAAGCTGAAGGAGGATTCCATTGCGTTGTTATTTTTTAGTTTAAAGACCAAAGAATTGGAGCAAAGGAGAAGGCATAAAGCCACCTGTCTGGGGAGTGAAATTCTGACACGTGGTGCAACATGGATGGACCCTGAAGACACTATGCTGAACAAAATAAGCCACCACCAAAGGACAAACACTGGGATTCCACTTACACGCAGTGCCTAAAGTCGTCAAATTCATGGACAGAACGCAGGATAAGAGTTGCCAGGGGCTGGGGGAAGGAGGCTGGGGAGTTGGTGTTTAATGGGGACAGAGTTTCAGCTGGGGCAGATGAAAAAGTTCTGGAGAGGGATGGTGGCGATAATGGCACAACAATGTGAATATAGTTAATGTCGCTGAATTGTGGCACTTAAAAATGGTTAAAATGGTAAATTATACATTATGTATATTTTTACCACCACAAAACGTATTTAACTAATCAATTGAATAAAAATATTTTAATAGCAAAATAGCCTCCTGGCTGGTCCCCGAGTCCCCTGGTGACTCGTGCAAGCTGCCTGGGCCCTGGTCCTCCCGTGTGTGAGAAGGCGCCACTGGAGACCTGTGGGGGGAGGGGGACAGGGTGACGAGAGTGCCCCAGCCCGGCCCTGCTCACACTGCAGGAAGAAAAGAACACCAGGAGTAATTAGAAACACGAGGGGCCTGGGTTTACCATGGGAACCACAGCACGGGCGCCACACAGCCCCTTTGTCACAGCAACTGTCCATCTGCTTCTGGGAAAACAGGCAGCTGCCGGGAGGGCCCGAGGGCACCGGGCAGGGTCTGAGGGCCAGCGAGCCGCTCTGCTGCCCTCCCTGGGGCCGGGCTGCGTGATCCCGCCCGGGCACCGCGCCTCTCGGAACACAGCTTCCCCGCTGGATGGTGCAGATAACTGCCCCCACTCCCACAGACATGGGGGCATCCTGGGAAAGAGCCACAAAGGGCCACGTACACCTGTGTCAGCTTCTGGTGGTTCGCTGTCCCTGGAGCCCCCGGTCAGGGCACTCAGCTCTCACCCCCAGAGTCTGCAGGGCGTTTTAGGCCTTCAGCGTCCAGGCACTACGCTTTCCCTCATTGCTATGTCACTTTCACTGGGTCACCAACTGCAAGAGACACCTGCTCTCTGCGATGCACCCAGCTAGGCCAGTCCTTCTACCCCAGGACGCTGCAGGGCACTGTCAGGAGATCAAGAGGGACCACTGCTCGCTGGCGATGTCAGCCCAGTCCCCTGTCTGCCCGGAGGTCCAGCCTCCTTCCAGTGACTGGCAGGTCGAAGGATGGAGATGGAACCTTAGACAGCACATGGTGAGTTACATGGAAAAGTGCAGCGGTACTGTCCCTGGCCTTTGGCCGAGCATTGGCCATGCTAGACCAAGAGCCAGGTATCAGGTTCAAGGGCCTGGAGCTCCGTGGAGGAAACGACTCCCTTGCAGGGGCTGAGTGGGGCGGGAGGCCCGTCTGCTGTCCTGGGTGGTTGCGATGAGAAGGATGGGGGAGCCCCCTGGCCACTCGTTACCTTTAGAGTTTTCAGCCTGCCCTTTGGCACAGCCTCCTACACACACACACACATGCACACCCCTCCCCATTTCCCAGCAGGCAGGTCCCCTCCCTCGGTGAGGCTGGCGGTGGTGCCGTGGGGAAAGACAGGAGCGAAAGACAGGAGCCGAGGAGGGCACAGCGGTGAGAAAGTTCATTTCTCCTGAGCCCCAGGAGGCTTCCTGGACGCCACGCAGTCCTTACATAACAGCGCTACGTTGTGGTTAGAATAAAGGAAACATGGATTCTGGCCCTCTCAGATGCACAGGGTTTAACAAGCGTGGATAAAACAGTTCGGCCAGAGGCAACAGAAGCGCTTCTGTTCTGCACCGGAGCAGGAGCCCGGCTCCCTCCCGCACTTGTCCTCCCCAATCCTAACAGAGACCCCAACCCCTGGGCCAGCCCCTCCTACCGGAACCCAGACACCTGCCTGTTACCATGGTCACGTGGGCTTCAGTTCTACATACGGGGTCCCTCTCTCCCAGGCCTGAAACAAGCCAGAATGTGGCGCGAGCTGGAGGGAGCCTACTAAGGTGGCCCCAGCAAGGAACGATGACGATGACATTGATGCCCTCTCTGTCACAGAGCATTATTTCGATGCCGCCCTGTGCACTATTTCACTGGATCCTCACACAGGCTTCTGAGAGGGGTGGTGGTGGCTTTATTTCCCTGGCTGAGTGACGGTGGAACCGCGGCAAGAAAAAGTGAGGTGGCTTGCCCAGAGGATGACAGCAAGTGGGTGGGGGAGTCAGCAGGACAACTTAGTGCCCACATCCCAAACCAGGCTCTCTCCACAAAACCAGGCCACCATCCGATGGCACCCTCTGCAGGGCCCATGTGAGGACCCTCGAGCCCTCTGAACTTGGTGGTGCTGAGCCACGGCCCAGCCCCCGGCCACCAGCACTGCCACTGGGTAGACTTCTGTATAGACACAGCCCTTTGCTGTGCCCTGAAGGAACGACATGCCTCATCTTGTTTCCCACAGAGCATCCACGCAGGGGAGAAAGCAGGGACTTTTAGGTCATGGAGGCCTGGATTCAAATCCTAGACTGCCACTTAGTTGTGTCTACTTGGCAAATACCTTAACTCTGGACCATGAGTTTTTAATATCAGTATAGCAACACTTAAACTATGTGATTAAATGATACCGAACAGTCCAAGGAAGTACCACAGTGCCTCGCATATAGAAATGATGACAGTGAACGTTTACTAAGCAATTGCTACCTGTCATGCACTGCTCTAAACTCTACAAGTATTAACTCCTCTACATCCTCCTGACAACCCCATCAGGTAGACATTATCATTATCCCATTTTAAATATGAGGACATTGAGGTTCAAAGAGGTCAAAAGATTTGCCTGAGGTCACACAGCTAGTGAACGGCAGAGCCGGGGTGTGAACACAGACGTTCTTGATCCCGACTAGAACCCTAACCATTGTGCTAGACTCTCAGTGCGTGCTGCCCACAGCTTCATTCAGATCAGGGACCACCTTTTCATTGAAAATGCCCATCCAGCAGACCCATCTATTCAATAACCGATTCTACCCTGCCCCAAAGAATGTCCGCACAAGGCTTTGGCACACATGAACACAACCAGAGCCACTTTTCTTCCAAGCAAGAGCCCACTTCCTTTTCAGGTCACTACTATGGGCAAATTGTTTCCCACCACCTCCACCGAACATTAAGACAATTCTCCAGTTTGTGACCAGATCCTAGAGTATCTTGAACATTCCTGAATTGTTGAATTTTAAAGCAGATGGAGACTTCAGGGGTCATCTGGTCTACCCAACATCTGGAGTGCCAGGTATGAGACCCAAGATGGGAGGAGAAACGGGATTCAATCACTTAAATAAGAAGCTAGATATCCCATAAGGTCCTTGGAAAACACCCAAAACTGCATCTATAAGAAGAGATCCCACATCCCCCAGCAGATGGGGAGCCTGGCAGGAGATTTTCATGCCCCCAACCCCAGTGTCTTCCTGCCATGTTTGCTTAATAAGGTCCACAGTGTTGTTGTGCTTGGCGATTTATTTCCTTTCTCTTAGAAATTAAGTATATGATATATTTCCCTTCATGAATCCCAGAAGCCCGATAGGAGGGCTGGGCCCTAAGCTAGTGTTAGACAATCTATTCTTTCCAGCAGGACACAGAAGGCCTTTTGCTAGACTTGGATTTTCCCTCTCCGAGACTGTTTTGTTTGCTGTTGTTTCCCTGGCGCCTAGCACGGTGCCTGACTCACAGTGGACAGTCTATACATGTGTACTGAGTCAATGAAGGAATGAGTGAGTGAGTGAATAAATGAATTTGCCTGATCTCAGGACTAGGAAGGGTAGAGAAAGGTTTCAAGGCAGAGCTACACTTAAGCCACCCCAGAAAGAAACACCTTGCTCCCAGTGTACAAACTGTTCAGAAATCCTTCTAATCCTCTTGGCCATGACCATCCCATTTAACAACCACTGTGCCATGAGGAAGTTCTGGAATCCCCCATCCTGCACTGGGCAGCCCCACTTACTAACGGCAGAAGGAAACCAGTGGGCAACTCTCCAAGACCTTCCCAAGTTCTCTGAGGCTCATCATAAAATGCTGCAGCATCTGAGGGGGGCACTTGGGAGAACAGGGATCCTCTGCTGGGGCTGGGCTGGGGGGTGGAGGAGGGGGAGGCAACACTGTCAGCTGTTCCCAGCTTATGTCCCCTAATCTTCCAAAGGGCCTATGCCTGTATCACAAGCGTTACGTCTCACCAGACCCCAGCTTGCGCAGAGCCCCTGTTGTTTGTTCACACCCTGTGACTTTTCCTTCACCAGTGATTTCAACATCCTTCAGGGCGACCACTGTGTTTCTCCCTCTCCTGTGACCACGCACATTCTTGCCCATCCCCTCACTCTCAGGCGACTCCAGCCACAAAGTCGGAGCTCCCGTGACTGAATGAGGTCGTGGAAACCCAGAGGTAAAGCAAGATGTCCAAGGTCATGAAATGAGAAGGGTCCCAGCCGGATTCCAACCTCGGGGCCTGCCTGTCCAGAACCAGTGTTCTTGTGAAGAAATAAGCATATCTGTTCCTTAGCAGAGAAAAGCCTCCTCCAGAGACTTCTAGAGACGGACATGGGTCATCCCAAAACAGAACTCCTGGACTCTTGACCCCACGTGACCCCGAGCCAGGGGTGTGTGGTGGGGAACACTGACGGGGGGCTTGGGTTTCTGAAGAGCCCACATGGAAGCCTCGAGGCCTGGGCTCCGGCCACCTGCCCCTGCTCCCGCCATCCACGCTCCTCCCTTCCAACCGAGGTCAGCCTCCAAAGAGCCTGAGTATTTCATGCGACCTCTTCAAGTCCACTGAGAAAGCCCAAGGAGGTGGCGTGTTCCCTGCCCTCAAGGGGCTTACAGTCAGCTGTGGAGACAAGACCAGGTCACTAAAGCAATGAGAATCTTGGCTACTCAACCAGCCCACAAGTCCCCCACGAGCAGGGCTGAGACTTGACACCTACTCTCCCCCAAGTCCCCTCCCCTGGGCCTCCGACAGGGCGGCACACAAAGTTGAAATCAACCAGCACATGGGAGGGAGGTGTGCGGGAGCGAATCGGGGGCTCAGAGACCACAGGGTGAGTCCTGCCTCGTGGATGCCTCAAGTCGGGGAGCAGCTGAGGCCCTAGAGAAGCCAGATACAGGCACCACCTCCAGGTGGGCACATGCCTGCGAAGGCTGGAGCTTCACAAACAACAGCGGATCTGGTTGGGGCACATCTAGAATACAGCTTGCTGCTCTGCAGGGTAGAAGACGTGGCCTTTGCTTCCTCTGCAGTCAAAGAAGGTGGAAGAATTAAGAGAGCTCATCTAGCCCAGAATTAAAGAAAAAGAACCACAGGGGAGTGCTGGATACAGAAACTTGCAAAGCACTTTGAACATGTCTACAAAAGTGCAATCGAACTTGGTGTGGCTATTGCAGGTCACTACTGTTTGTTTACTGAAGCAAGTTCCCAGCTGGCTAAGGCCAAGATCCCCTACGTCTGCAGACAACAAAGCTTTAAGGCTCTCATTAGTCCAAAGGAGTGAGGCTCGGCGGTGCCACCATGTACCAGGGTGGCTCCCATGCTGCTCCGCAGGGTTTTCAAGGACAGAAAACCCTTGAGTCACAAGGAAGGTACCCAGGATGGAATGCCAGGCTTTGCTAATGAGTGGGCCAAAGGCCCTGGGGCCTGCCAGCCTGCTCCACGCATAGCCCGCCCCCAAACACACTCCTGGGGGGCAAGTATCGGGTGAAAATCTGCTATTCCTGAAGGACTCACCTAATGGGCCCTAAGGCAGTAAAGCAAAGCCTAAGGAATCTTAGGTAGAAGCCAGCTTTCTCACAAAACCCCGAGGGGAAAACCAGTTCCCCAAGAACCTATCCCAAGGCCTGCTGGGGCCACCTCAAAGCCTGGTGGGGAAAAGATTGGCCTTGGAGGGGGCAGCTACTGCCCCCAGCCCTCTTGTCCCCTTGGACCTGCCTCCAGGCTCAGAGCCTGGGGCCTCCCCATCGAGACCGCGACATGAGTGGGAGGGGAAGGGAGTGCCTTTTGCAGACCAAGTATAGCCGAATCCCAGCTCTATTTTGCCTGCAATCTGTAAATGCCTTTGAAATCCTTTGGGGACATAAACGAGCTATTATCTTCAATGCTGCCCTATTTCTTAATTTCTGTAAGTGGGGAAACGGGGCATGAAGCAGATAATAGGATCATGGAAATCTGAGCTAAAAGGGATCTTCCAGAGCGTATCACCCAACCCCCTCGCTTGCCAGTGCAGGAGACCAAGGGCCAGGGGAGGGTCAGAGACCCATCCACCCAGGAGCATCCAGCCAGCGGAGGCAGGAGAGCGTGCGGCAGCCCCTGGCTGGCACCTGGGGAGGGGATGTGCCTTGGCGCCCAGGCCAGCACCCTCTGCCCACAGTGGGACAGGAGCCTCCCCAGACAGGCGGCTGGCTTCACTCTCCTTCCATGATCATGTGTATTTAATGACAGTCCTGAGAATAACAGTAACGGGGAACAAGAGGGCCAACGGGAACGAGCATGGCAGTCTTCAAAAGGCTCCAGAAGAAAGTGTGGAGGGCAACTGGGTGGCTGGGCACAGGGGAGGAGGGAGCCCTGCTTTGCCTGGTGCACACTCTCTGGGTACTGTATCATGTGCCAATAATACCTCGCCAAACATTAACATACATGTGTGCATATATATAACCTAAACCCACATGTGTATATACACATACATAGAGAATGATGTCTATATCATTATAAACACACGGAATCAATACATCTTCTTCTTTTTTAGAAGAGCAAGGCTACAGGGGTTCAGTATAATTCCACTTTGGAGAGCAAGGTTGAGGGTTCATCTTTGCCTTTCATCTTCCCACCTGGAGCTGGGGCAAAGCCCAGCTCAGCGCACCCAGGGGCTCTAAGGAGATTCAGAAGCGGTTACCTGATCCAACTAGAGAGAGCCAGTATGGTGTGGAGGGTAAAGTATCCTTTGCACAGGGCATCAGGAAAAGTGCGGTCACACCCCAGCTAGTGGCACGGTCTTGGGCAAGTTGCAGTCCTCTTCCCAGCCCACGGGCCCGCAGCCACTCACTGAGAGGTCAGCTGGTGCCTTAAACTTCTCCTAGTTGCAGAGACCTTCCTGCAAATGCAATGTTCTGTGGATGTCCACTTGGAAAGTCGCCTGCTGTGGGGCTGACACTGCACCCCTAATCCACTTCTCCACAGCTCCGCAGCCTTGAGCACCCCAAGGCTCAGCAGCATTTGGCTCTCCCTCCGGGTGGGCCCTGTGGCTCTGCCTGGCACTGCCCCAGGCAGAATTCCACACCCCAGCCTGTGTGCCCAGGAGGAGTGTTAGGGGACAGGTGGGCCTGTAGGGGACAGGTGGGGAAGGCAGTCAGGGCTCTCCCCTAGCTCCCCATCTCTGGGCCCCAGGGAAGCCCTGACTGATTTCCCAATGTGGGGGGTCTTTTGCCTGGTGCCACCTGGTGCTTTGGCCCCAAAAGAGAGAAAAGGAGGAAAAGGAGGAGGAGCAGGCTGGAAAGCAGAGTTGCCATGGAAATGTCTTTGAGAAGAGGACACAAGCAACCTGGGTCTCAAGGGCTTGTTTGTGAGTGAGGTACTTGGAATTCCAATCTCATTTTCCTTAGGAGCTGTGAGTTCCCAGGTTAGCCCACGGAAGCAGTGCTTGTCCAGCTGGGCCTGACCTCTGGATTGGCCCACTGACTGTGGGAGAACATTCCCTGTGTTCCTGCATGGCTGGCCACAAACACATTATCCCCCTCCTCTCATGCTAGCAGCAGGAGTGATGACCCCCCAACCCCCTCAACACCCTCCCTGGAGACTGAGGGTTCCGTGGAGGAGAGGCTAGCACAGGAATGGGCCACACGGGTGGGAGGGAAGATGGCTCTGCCTGGTGGAGTGAGCTGGAAGGCCTTCCCTAGAGCCAGCACGTGGACTCATGCATCTCGGGGCATTCTGGACCTAGGCCACCCCTCATCGGTTGAAATACTAAACATGATGACTATGGTAGACACCCTGAGTTGTCCCCCAATATCCTTCTTCCCCTCTTTCCATAGTAATAGAACCCCTCATTCTTAGCTGACATGTGAATATCTGGAATAAAGATACTTTCCCAGCTTCCCTTGCTGCTAAATGTGACCATGTGACTAACATTTGCCCATTAGGATTCAAGTGAAAATGGCACATGCATTTTCTAGGCAGTGCCTTAATTTTAGCAGGCATCTCCATCCCTTCCTCCCTTGGTTGGAATGCAGACACAAGAGCTGGAGCCTTAGCAGCCATCCTGGGCCATGAGTGACTTTGGGAAGGAAAGTCATGAATGGCAGAGCACTACGTAGAAGGAGCTTAGGACCCTGACACTGTGGGGCACCACACCAGCCCTAGACTGCTACCTCCACACTTCTTCCTAAATAGGTAAGAGAAATAAACCGCAGGTTTTAAACCTAGAAGAATGCTATTAATAGCTAACACAACAGCCTTTCAGATGGAGTCCATCCAAGCTCCCAGGCCTCAGGTCTCACATTACCTTCGCTCCCTTGCTCCAACCCCACTGGGCTGCTCTCTGTTTCCAGGACAAGCCATAGGGTCTGGCCTCTAAGATGCCACTCCCTTTGCTCAGAACTCTTTCCCCACTCTACCTGGGTAACTCTTCCCTGTCAATCAGGTTCCCTTATGTGCCACCCATCCTCAGGAGGGGTTACCTGACTCCCAAACCAGCTGAGATCCCGGTTATGCCATCCCAGAGCTGCCTGCACTCCCCTTTGTGGCATTCAGCATTTTGTAAACTCCTTACCTATGACCCATCCCTCCCAGCAGACAGAGCAAGGGGCAGCCTGCCCTGCCCACCCCGAAGCCCTGGGCCTGGCATAGCGCTCAGATCGCTGAGCGGAAGCTCAGATTGTCGGACTGAACTGAATCGTACAGTTCTAGATTTCGGACAGCGATTCACGTGTTCCTCTCATGTGAGCCCTATGAAGTTAGAGGATATTACTACTGTCCTAAGAGGACAACTGAGGCCCGGGAAGGGGAACTGACTTGCCCAATCTTCGTGTCAACTCAGTGCCAGGACAGCCCAGCTCTGCTGACCCACAGTAGTGTGGATCAAGGGGTGGGGGACCTGAGGCTCTGCAGGGACAAGACCCCGGGGTGTGACTGAGGGAGTCTCTCCTCTCGCTGTGGTCGTTGTTAAGTCAAAGCACATTTCTCATGAGCCTGCTCTGAGCAGCCGTTCCCTAGCACTGGGGAGGCGTGACGAGCACCGCGCACGTGGTCCCTCCCCAGCTCTCTCCCTGAGCACGCAAGAAGGAGGGGATGGGAGGAGAAGCTGGCGGGTGGAGGGACGAGCAGAGGAGGGGATGGTCCTGGGTGTCAGGAGCATGTCATCAAGGGCCAGGGGCTCTGGGCTTTGGGGAGACAACAGTCGCTCCTCCTTCCTCTGCAGCCACCACACCTGAGGAAGGGCACGGAGGGCGGCTGAGACCACCCAGAGCCCCACGGCTTCCTTCAGGGGAGGAACAAATGGGTTACCTTTAGGATGCGCTTCAGCCTTCGTAACTGCCGTGGCCTCATTTTACCGGATTCGCAGTCCTAGAAAGCGGCTCTGACGAGGCCTGTGCCGCCCGTTCCCGGGGCTGTGTGTGCTTCGTGCTTTCCTGCCTCGCTCGCTTCCTCACGCTCTGCCCTCCGCCCCTGGTACCTGGATCCTCCCCAACCGTGGGAGCCCCCATTCCTGGAGCCTGGCTCCCCACCCACCCAGCCTGCAGGGACCCAGGCCCCTTCCCTGAACCCTGCAGCCCTCACAGCCGTCCCTGAGCCGGCATGATTCATCCTTGCTGTGGGTTGAGTTGTGAACCCCTAAAAAGACATATTGGAATCCTAACCCCCAGTACCTGTGACATTGAAATAGGGTCTTTGCAAATACACTCACGTTCACGTGAGGTCATACCGCATTAGGGTGGGCCCCAATGACTAGTGTCACTATAGGCCACGTGGGGACACTGAGACACACAGAGAAAACACCAAGTGTTGACAGAGGCAGAGACAGGAGTGAGGCATCTACAAGCCAGGGAGCCCCAAGGACCACCAGCAACCACCAGGAGACAGACGAGGCAAGGAACGATTGTTCAGAGGACACACGTGTCCCTGCTGACAACTGGGTTTCAGACGCCCGGGCTCCATCCAGAACTCTGAGAGATTATGTCTGTGGTTTACAGCCACCCAGTGTAAGGTATTTTGTTACAGAAGCCATAGAAAGCCAACACAACCCTTGTCACGGATCATGTCCCGTCTCCCTAACTGTGTGGTGGCTCCCAAGCTTCAGGAGGGGTCTTGCAACCCTCAGTGACCCGAGCATCAAACCCAGTGCCCCTCAGGGAGACGTGATGGAGAGGGACTGGTGGCTTAACCGAGGGTCCTGAGACCCCCAACCGCTCCTTCGCAATCACCTGGGATTCTGAAAAGGGGTCAGGAAACCCTCACTCCCTGCCACCTCCTCCAGCACAGCCCACCAAAATCAGGCCGTCCCTGCTGTTCTCTCTCCTGTTCTTTTCATTCCTGATCCTCGTCACACAGTTAAATACTTATCTGTGGGTCACTCTCAATCACCTCTGCTAGACTGGAAGCTCCACCAGGGCAGGGACCACATGGGCTCCCTACAGCATATGCCGGCGCTTGGGCATTACAAACGCTGAGTATGGACGGGACCATTGTCACCTCTAGGGAAGGGGCCTGGGGGTGAAGGTGAGGTGGGCGGAGCAGGAGAGAAACTGACTATTCAGCGAGGTGCCCTCCATATTGTGTACAGTTCTCCTGTGTGCATTTCTCTCTTCTTTAATGACAAAACAACTAGTTCATGTTTAAAATTCACAGATACATAGAAATACAGATTGCTAGCTCAGAAAGGTGGATCTGGTGTGGGGATTGGGAATGTGGATTTTGCAAGCTCCCAGGTAACCCTAATGACAGCTGTGACAACTGGATGCTGTGGCATGAGGCACGGAAAGGCACGGAAAGGGGCTCCCTCTGGCTCCAGAGGAAGCCCCTTTAACCTCTGCAGTTTCAGTCTTTCCCTCTGTCTCCTGCACCATGACCAGAGGTGACCATGGTCTACGACCGAGGCAGGGAGTTTGGGGGACAGGGGGTGAAGCCGTGGGAGGAGCAGAGGGCAATGCCACAGAGAGGGCTGGGGAGGCGGAGCCCTGGGAGAGGGCGCTGAGACACCAGGCGCCCTCCCAACCTCAACCTGTGTCTGGGGCTTGACTCCTGGGAACCTTGATGGAATCTGCATCCTCCCTTCATGTGTTCAGGACTCTGGTGTCCTGACCCAGGAGGTAGCCACACTACGCCCTGCCCGTGACAAGGGAGCCACGATTCGGCCCCTAATATCTACTGGGCTCCTTCTCTCTTTGCCCTCAAGTTCCGGGCTCTGGTCAGTATCACATTCACAGCAAAGCTTTTTCTGAGTATCAAACATAAAATAAGCACCCCCACCTCACCCCCAGCACCACCACTCGCATTCCCTGCACCATTTTGCACCATAGCACCTGTCGCCTCTGCCATGCCACCTACTGGCCTGCTTACTTGGTCACTGTCTGCCTTCCCCGCTAGAATGCAAGGTCTGTAAAGTCAGGTGTGTGTTCCCTGTGCAGCCCCAGCACCCACGACATGCCTGGAACATGGTCATCTGGCCACTCGATCAACATTTGCAAAATGAGTGAATGGTTGAAGGGATGAATGGATGAATGGACTATAAGGTAATTTCTCTTTCAGCTTCTGCATAGCTTTTTCCTGGCACAGAGTAGGGGCTTAATAAATATTTAAGTAATAAATAAAGAAGAGAATAAGGGAGGAATGGTGAAGATTTGGACCAGGGGCCTACACTGAGCCAAGTTGGTCCTGGCCAAGGGCCGAGGGCCTTGGCAACCTGCCAAGAACCAGACTGGTGCCTTGGACCAGCAGCCCCATCCCTTCCCACACCTCCACCTGCCTAGAGGCCCCTCTGCATCATCATCATCGTCATTGTCATCATTGTCATGACTCAGGGCAGGCACATACCCAGTGAGGCAAGGCCACACTGGGTATTTAGGTGTGAGGGTCCTGCAGGCACAGCGGGGCCATGCTAGGCTTTGGGTCACATGTGCAAAGCTGGGCTGGGGGAGGGTAGTCGGGGGGTAGCTGTGCACATGAGGGGGAGCCAGGGACCCAGAGCCCTGCCAGGAGGGCAGGCAGGCACTGAGTGTGGGGGTAGCAGAGGCCCGGGGAACAGACAGCTCAGGGCACAATGACCACAGCTGCTGGAGGAGCAAGAGAAGGACAGGCCAGTATTCCTGAAGATCACCGAGTGTCTGGAAGATTGGGGTCCTCAGGTAGGCACAAGAAAGGCGCTTGGACAGCTGGTTTGGGGAGAGACGGAATATCGAAGAAATCAGTGTTTTTTCTAGAATATTAACTCTGTGGCACGTCTGTCCTTTGCAAACCTTTTTAGACAGCAAGTGTCTTCTGTGATCCTCACCAGGGCCTAGAGAGTGAAGCAGAAAGAGGACTCTCATCCCATGAGACCCAAGAGGAGCCCGGGGCATCCCCGAGAGAGGAGAACCAGGCTGGTCCTCGTCAGGGGTCCCCAGGACTCTGCTCTTCCCGGATGTGTTCACCCTCCCGAGTCCTTGGGTGTGAGTGGTTGTATTAATAACGTTAACAACAAGATGAAGGAGGGTGTCTATGGTGAAAAAGAAACCTGGATCTTATAAATCACACACTTGGCCCTGCTGTTTGTCCCTGAGGGGTTAATAGGTTTATTTGTGGCCCCTACACTTTGTGTATGGAGTACATAAAAAAAGAATGCCAAATGTCGTCAACTCTCAGAGCCCATCCATTCTATGGTGCACCATCACTTTGTGAACCACTAAAAGATTTTTAAGAGGCAATTAAACTAGGACACAGTTTCATTTATAAAGCGCATCCCAATTTCCAAGATGTCAGGTATGAAAGTGTGTGAGTCTTAAATTCGTACTGCTGCTGGGCTGGCGTGTGGTACGTTCTTTGGAAACCCTAAATAGGATCAGGTAGAGACCCTGGAGATGTTCTAACTAATTCTCAAGTCTCTTTAAAGGTTTGTCTAGTTTGCCCTCTAAGAAAGATGAAAACTCCGTCTTGCCAATAGCACTGTTGGCTTTGGGCACCTACGGACCCTAAGTATGCGTCCTCCCCTCCTGTGCTTCCTGCATAGGGAACCTCCTCTTTTATTTTTGAGACAGAGTCTTACTCTGTCACCCTAGGTAGAGTGCAGTGGTCTTATCGCAGCTCACTGCAACTTCCAACTCCTGGGCTCAAGCAATCCCCCTGCCTCAGTCTCCTGAGTAGCTGGGACTACAGGCGCATGCCATAACACCCAGCTAATTTTTCTATTTTTAGTAGAGATGGGGTCTCACTCTTGCTCAGGCTGGTTTCAAACTCCTAAGCTCAAGTGATCCTCCCGCCTCAGCCCCCCAGAGTGCTAGGATTACAGGCGTGAGCCACGGCGCCCAGCCTCAGGCAAACTCATCATTACAGCCTGAATGTAGGATTGGGCCCTGACAGTTTACAAACCTATGCCGGTTAATCACCCTAACCCAGGGTGTCTGACTTTGCCCACGCTTGTGGAGCTGGCATCTGAGCCCCGACCCCCGATCCCTGACCCAGCAAAGCTCGAGCCCCATCACAGCAGCCCCCTCAAGAAGTGTCCCCCTCCACTGCTGGTGCTTCTGCTAACATACCTGCCCCTCGCAGGGCCTTCCCCAGACTCGGTGACTGCAGCGAGGGAAACGAAATAATTCATAAATTGGGGCAGAAGGAAGAGGAGAGAAGAAGCGGACAGCACAGTGAATTTGTGGCTCCTGCCCTCCCAGCTTAGAAGTGACAGTGGAGACTAAGATGTGGGAACCTCATCTTCACCCCCGCTGAGTGACTTTGGCCACATCCCTTCCCCTCCCTGTAAAATGAGGGGTGGGTGATGGGCCAGATATCTTTGACCTTCTAATGAAAACCCTGAGAGCTGAGCCTTGGTGGATAGAGAGACAGAGTCACCTGGGCCCAGGCAGGCCACCCCAGGGGGAGGTCACGATTCTATCCACATGTCACTGGGAGCCACTGCTGCACCATCCTCCATCCTCAGGTCTCTGGGCCATCACTATGAGCTACCTGGGTCAGATTGTCTCTTCTGCAGGGCACATCGCATTCCCTTGAGAGAGGACCTGCAGCAGGAGCATGGGGTGGTGGGCACACACTGGCCTGAAGAGCCAGAGTCCTGGTCCTCCACCTGCTGGCAGCTGTGTCTCCTGGGCCCCATCATCCCATTCTGATCCTCGGGGTCCTCCCCCATGCTTCCATTTGCAGAAGGATGGAGTAGGATTAAGGGATTTTTAGGTAACATCCCTCACCAGTGGCAGTGGGGTAGGGGACAGGGAGCAAACTAGCATTCATTGAGGGCCTACAACCTGCCAGGCTCCTGTGCTGGAAGCTGTATGTACCTCATTCCCACAATGTCCTCTCAGAAGGTTGCAGACCTTGCTGTCACCCAGCAGCCTAACCCAGAGCCTGGCCCAGAGTCCAGACATGCACCAGGCGCCTCCTGTGGACCCAAGGGGGAGGTCCTGGTTACATCCCCATTTCTCAGATGAGAAAGCTGAGGTACCGAGAGGTTAAATACCTTGTCCAAGGATGTGCAGCATTTAATGAGGGTCTACTATGCACCACACCCTGGGCTGGGCACTTCCCAGTCGCCATCTCATTTTTAGCTGTAATTCTACTGTAGTCTTATGGACAAGATGGGAAATGCCAGCTGGTCACAAGACAGGGAGGATTTGTAATTAAATGAGTGAGCACACCCACTCAATTCGGGTCTGTGGCTTGACACCAACTTGGAGGATGGCTCCTCACTCCTGCCCTGGGGCTGTCTTTGCACATGTGGGTGAAGCCCTGGAAGCCACGCTAGTCCCCACACATGGTGTCCCTAAACCAAGAGGGGTGGACAAAGGGTGAGCTTTAATCAGAATCAAGGTAAGGCCTGATGTGTGGGTCCTAAGAACCAACTGAGGCAGAGATGACTGCTTGTCACTGCCCCCCCATTATCTGTTCTCTCCTTCTGTGGTAATAGAACCCCAAATTTAGCTGGGCACATGCCTTCCAGAATAAAGACTACACTTCCCAGCCTCCTTTGCAACTAAGTATGGTCACGTGACCAGGCTCTGACCAATGGGATGCCAGTGGGGTGGCTCTTTTGGCACTGTCTTGCTCTTCCTGCCCTTTCCCTTCTTCCTCCCTCCTGCTGCTTGGAGAGCGGACTTGGGGTGAACCATCCTGGACATGCAGAAAAGGGCTGCACCCTTGGGAGGGTGGAGCAACAAGAGAGGAGGCCCCCCGAGTCCCTGATGCCAAGCACCTGCCTGCCACACCTGCCCAGGCCCACTGGCTCTGGGCTGTTCTGAGAGTTGCTATCCCTTTAAGATGCCTTGATTTGGCATCTCTGTTACCGGAGCCAAACTTACCTCCTACTCAATAAACTTGCCCACTAGGCTGGGCCATTACAGTCTCCACAGCAGTAGTTATCAGACTGGGGAGTTCTGGTTGGTCCACTGGATTAAGCTCAACGATGGGGGTACATGTGGCCGAAACATCTGAAGCGAAGGGAGTCTACATTAATGGAAGTGTAGATACCAGGCAGGGAGGGGAGTCTGATGGAGACCATGCTGGCTGTGTCCCACTTTATGGGCTCTGGCCGGCTGGAGTTCATCCAGGTGAGTCTCCTGGATGAGACCCAAGGCACCTGAGGAAGAGGTTAGCCTGGAGGGTTCTCAAATGTCTCCTCAGAGCCCTGCAATGGCTGCTGAGAGCCGGTGGTGGGGAAGCGAAGGCCGAGGCCTGGGAGGCAGAGGACACAGAGCTGCCATCCTGGGGAACAAGCTCGGGAAATGCAGGAAAATAGGCAAGGGGCAAGGCAGTGCCCACCCATGGGCCACTGGCCTCCATCAGGGCAGAACGGGGGTTACATGTGAGTCAGACCTTCCTCCCCCCATAAACACCTCCCCCACTGAGCTGCAGGGACAGGGTCTGCCAGGCCACCAGGGGAGAAAGGTTCCATTGCATTCTGAAGGCTACTCACTCCAGAGGCCCCCAGGAAAATACACCCTAAGACTGCTTAGGTGTATGCGCAGGAGAACCCCTTCAACACCTCGCATTCTTGGGGACCCCATCCCAACTCACACCAATAGATTGACAGTCTGCTGAGGGATACGACGTCTGTGTGCAGCAGATTCACAGCCCGGCCCTGCCCCCAGGTTGGGAACACTGCCTCAGGACGTGGAAGGGGCTTGAGCTGGGGGTCTGAGCTGGACTTAACCCCAGGCCTCAGTTTCCAGGCCTGGTAGCTGAGAATTACCTCTTGCAACACCTCAGTTATCTTTCAATTGAGTTTAATAAAAAGTAACTCAAAGATCAACATCAAAGAACAAAGAGAAGATACCTTATAAAGCCCGCGAGGTGACGCTCCTATACTGCTGCTTCTTTCTCTCCCACTCGGGAGGAAGGGGCTGGGCCGCTGAGGGACGACAATGGCAGGCATTTCCGCAGGGGCCAGAGACTGCCTCTGCAAACCTCACCGTTTTGCTCAAGGACGCAAAGCTTTTTGCTCCGGGTCTATCCTTTGCCAGCCCTTCCTCTTGTCCCTTTCTGCTCGGATATCCAGGGAAGGGAAGGAGAACCTGGAGGGAACGAACTGCTGCAGCCCATCTCTCAGCACACCCCTGTCCCCACCCTCCACGGGCCAAGGCTCACACTCAGGCTCAGGAGAAGTCCCAAGCCCCGCGCACAGAGGTGGTGACTCAGTAGGGCTCGAATAATCTGTATTTGAAGAAGCTTCCAGATGATTCTTACTTAGTGTAGACTACAGAGTGTGAAGCTCCTTGGCCAGGTGATCTCCCAGGGCCTCTCTCCAAACACAGATGACTGCATCCCTGCCTGCCTCCCTGGCTCTGCAGACTGGCCCACCTGGCAGGCCACCCCTCTCCTGCCCGCCCGGGGAGCTCCCAGCCCTCGGGTCTCAGCACAACTGGCATCTGCCATGATTTATGGCTGTGACTCCTGCACATACTCCAGGGGCAGAGGGACCCAGCGCACCGTTCGCAAATTAAATCCAGCCCTCCTCTCTTCCTAGGTAATGGGCCCGTCTGATGATAGAAGAGCTTATAAACAGCTATCGTCAAATTAATCTCAATGTCGGAGAAATAATAGCGGCTGTAAATAAGACTGAGTGTGCCTGGCTCGCCAGCTTGTTAGGACACTTTATAAAATGGAACAGCAACATTAATATCATACGGTCTCTTTCATTCCCCCTGCTACCTGGGCGACAGGAGCTGAGCAGTAGCGGAGGAGGCTCCCAGCTGGTGACGACCACAGCCAGGAATCAGGGTCACTACCCAGGGTGGCAGGAGGACACACCAGCACAGAAAGGCTTCTAGCCACTTCCTGGCCTCTGCCCGAACTGTCCCCACGACTGCTGCCCGGGTTCTTGGGGTTGGGGGGCCACCAGCCACGCTCATGCCTTTTCGATGACACTCATGCAGCCTCCGCACCTCAGTGCCCCCTTCTCTCACTCCCTGCTGACATGGAGCTCACCCTGCCACCCCAACGCAAGACCTGCCTCCTCTAGGAAGCCCTTCCAGGCCACATGGCATCCAGAGGAGCTTTGTGATGTTTGTTTTACCCATGATAGTGGAGACCATGGCACATCACCTGCGCCTCCCTTGTTAGCCCACACACAGGCCACCGGCCCTCCTGAGCCTCACCAAGTGCCCCTGGAGACAGCAGAGCCCTGAGGGCGGTGGCCAGTCAGTGCCAGGCTCTGCAGCTGAACTGCACACGTGGACACGCTCAGACCTCACGGTGTTGTCCTGGCTGAAGGCCTCCATCTCCTTATTGAGATATTTATTGTGCGAATTCACTGACAGCGGGGTAGGGGCTGCATAGAGGCACAGGTGACATGTCAGAGAAGAGGGGAGGGGGGGTCCCAACTGGAGACATTTAAGCTTGTATTTCTGTGGGATAGTGTGTGTAGGTATCATGGGGTGCACATGTGTGTGCACATGTATGTGAGTAGCAAGGGTGTGAGTCTATGCATTTGTATCTGGAATGTGAGCGAGTATACATGCTGCATGCTCTAACCTCACACATGTGTGTATGTGTGAATGCGTGTATGCTGCTGACGTCACAACTGTGTGTGGCCCGTGTGTGAATGTGTAAGCGCACATCACTTGGGGGTGGTGTGGGGAAGGGTGTGTGTCAAGCAAGCACCTGGGTGCACTGTGAGGTGAACATCAAGTGCTGCATGGACCGTGTGCAATGTGTCGATGTAGCCGTGGGTTACGGGGCAGGGGGTGCCCAGCTGGGGAAGGGAGACCCCAAGGAATCTGGAAAAGGTCATAGATATAAGCTAGACGGCAGGAAGGCAGTCCTGAGCTGAGTGGGCTTTGGTACAAGGCCAGGTCCCCCTGGCCAAGAGCCCCCTCCAGGACAGCCCCTGCTCCAGTGGCAGCTTCCCCTGTCTGGCCAGCAAGAGTGCCACTGGGAGCGAGTGGCTGGCTCACCACTGACCCCTCAATCTTAGAGTCTTCTCTTGAGTAGGTGCTACATCTGAATCTTTGTGTCCCCATCAAAATTCATATCTTGAATCGTAACCCCCGAGGCGATGGTGTTAGGAGGTAGGGCCTTTGGGAGATGGTTAGGTCATGAGGTTAAAGCCCTCAGTAATGGAATTCGTGCCCATACAGAGGACCCCTCACCCCTTCCACCACATGAGATTACAGCAGTAAGACAGCCATCTAGGAGTGGGCCCTCACAAGTCATTAAATCTGCTGGCATCTTGATCTTGAACTTCCCAGCCTCCATAACAGTGAGAAATAGATCTCTGTTGTTTACAAACCACCTAGTCTATGGCATCTTGTGATAGCAGCCCAAACAGACTAAACAGTAGGTAAAGAGGGCACTCTGGGAGGAAGACTGGGGTGGGGGGGGACTTTGAGATAGACAGTTCCTTTTTCTGTCCCCCTAACCCCTCAGTATAAAGGAGTTACTTTGGCCAGTCTTGAGCTAGATGACCCAGTTCCCAGGCTAGCATTTCCCAAACTGTGCTTCATACACCAAGTTCAAGGGATGTTTCTACAAATCACACACACACACACACACACACACACACACACAGAGTTCTGTGGTCATATAGTTTTGGGAAATGCTACTGAAGGAAAAACAAAGGGCTCTCTTGATTACATGACTTATCAGAGCCTTTAAAGTGCTAATATGTATGGGACTCTTCAAGACAGGGGTGTAGTGTGTAGCATTTACCAATTTTGGAACATGTAATCCTTTTGTGGAAACAACTTTTAACAGCTCATGGGGCCCCAGTGCTTGACTGGACAATGTGGAAAATGCTGCCCCAAGCCCCTACATCAAGTGTCATCTCCGCCCTGTGTCTTCCAGGGGGTCTCTCCAGATACCACACCACTCTGCTCTTCCCCTCCTCTGAACTGCTCCCAGCCTCCAAACAGCAGCCCATAATAACCCTCTTACTATGGAGGTTACTACCCCAGCATTTTTTCATGGGAGTCTCTTGGGACTCTCACTTCTTTTCTAGATCTTCGAGGGCCATGCCCAGATCTCCCCTGCAGCCCTCAGCTCAGGACATACCAGAGGCTCGAGTTGATTGTGTGCACTTTATTTTTGACAAAAGCCAATCAGCCACCAGCAATGCTGGCTATTAGGCAACCCTGCCATGTTGACCATTAGGGTGGACAGGCCTCAGCTGCCCTGCAGGGCATAAGCCCCCCGGGTCCCCCGACCCACGACCCGTCAGCATCACTCTGTTTCTCAGCCCACCTTCGCTCCTGCAGGCCCCTCTGTCTGCAACCCCTGTCCCCACCTCTCCTGGCCAGTGCTGCTGCACACCCTTTAACACTCACTCAGGCATCGCCCTCCCCAGGATGTGCACCGCCCCCCCAGGCTAAGAGAGCACCAGCACATACCTTAGGTCTGTACTGTTCGTGCGTCAGTCTCCCACGAGGCTCAGTATTGTTAGCGCAGGTGCTTGGGCGAGTGCCTGGCACAGAGTAGGTGCTACATGAGCATCTGCTACTGCTCTTATCATTGTGATTATTTTCCTTGCGTCCCCCGTGCCTGGCACAGCGCCTGGTCCAGGGCAGGTGCTCACTGTACATGTGTTAGATGAGCTGAACAAATCCATCATCAAATCCGGGCCTCATTATAACCCTGATGGAGGATGACTGTGATTGTCCCCATTTTACAGGTAAGAACACAGAGCCTCAGAGAAGCTTTTCCCCCACCCTCTGTTTTCCTTACCAAATCCAAGGTGCCTCCTAGGAGCAGCCAGGGGATTCTGGATGTGGCAATCTCTAGCAGGTAGCCACATGTGACAATAAGAGCAGCCTCTACTCTGTGCCAGGTGTCATGGTGGGTGCATTACGTCCACTGTCTCATGTAATCCTCACTCAACCTTGCAGGTAAGAAAGAGGACACCATTCTGCAGAGGACAGGAGCAATGCCTCGAGAGGGCTGCCCATCTCAGAGGGAGGCCAGCAAGCCCCCAGCTCACACAGGCAGCATCGCCCCTCCACGTGGCTCTCTTCCGAGGGACAGCGTGGTGACCCGTGGGAGCACTCAGGCAGCTCGGCTGGGCAGAGGGGCAGGAGGGGAGGCAGAGAATTACAGCAGGATGGCCAGGGCCAAGGGGGGTGGCAGGGAGGAAGGGGACTGGGATGGGGGGATGACAATGACATGAGAGGACCCAATGCTCCAGAAAAGAAAAACAAAATTCAGACGAGGGTGACAGCCACAGGACTCTGACATTCACCTCTTGGATCAGATATGGGCCTCCGTGGGAGAGGGGCAGGGGGCAGGGCTGACCTGATAGCCCCCTCTAGGCAGCAAAGCTACAGATCTGCCTCCTCCGGGAGGTCCTCCTGACTTCTCCAGGCTTCAGTGGCCTCTCCCCATCCCGTGTGCCAAGATGCCTCCCTGCTGGGCCACACTTTCTGGCCAGCATGACCACGGACTTAGCCCTCGGCGTAGCCTGTCTGTGCATTCTCCACCTACTTCAGGAGTGTTCAGGGGTCTCCCCAGCTAGGCTGTGGGCCAGAGGCTGCCAGTGCCCCTGTTGTCCACAGCCCAAAGCAGATTCTCAGTAACTGCTTACACAGCTTAAGCTGAAACATGCCCAGCCCTTTCCTGTCCCTGCAGGGCCCCTTTGCACTCCCCTAAGACCCTTTAGGCCTGTGGTCCCTAACCCCTGGGCCCCGACTGGTACTGGTCCGGTCCATGGCTTGTGGGAACTGGCTGCACAGCTCCGCAGCACCCCCTTCCCCATGCCCCCACCCCCGTCCTGCCCATGGAAAAATTGTCTTCCACGAAACTTGGGGGGGCACTCACAGCAGGAGGTGAGCGGTGGACAAGTGAGCAAGCCAGCACAGCTTCATCTGTATTTACAGCCGCTCCCCATCGCTCGCATCACCACCAGAGCTCTGCCTGCCCCCCACCTCCCCCTTGTCGGTAGAAACATTGTCTTCCACGAAACTTGTCCCTGGTGCCAAAAAGGTTGGGGACTGCTGCTTTAGAGCATTCCAGGCCTGAACAAGCAGGAATGTGTGTTTGCAGAGGGAGAGTTGTAGGGGCCAGGGGGACAGGATTTGGGAAATGACCACCTTTTTCTTAAGTACCTTCCAGGATTTTGTGTGCCTGTGTCCTCACCTATGACATTGGTATTAATATCAATTATCTATACCTTTTCAGAAGACGAGCCTGAGGCTCAGAGAGGTCCAAAGTCACCAGCTAGTAGGTGGTAAAGCCAAAGGTTGCCTGATGGCAAAATCCACACATTATTTGCTACTCAGTCTCCCGCCAGCCCCCAGCCCTTCCTCAAGGAGACCTAGCAAGCACAGCCTTTGCCCTGCCTGGTGCAGGCTCCAAAGTCAAGGGAACCCTTAGTTTCTGCTTGGGGTGATAACAAAAGTTTTGGAAATAGTAAGTAGTGATGCACCTTTGTGAATGCACTTAATGCCACTGAATTGTATATTTTAAAATGGTTAAAATGGCAAATTTTATGCTATATATATTTTACCACAATAAAAAAGAGAGACTTGTATCCCTCTCAGGACGGCCGCTGTCACACCCCTGTCCCTGGGGTTCATCTCCACCTCCTGACCTCCCCACTCAGGCTCCAGCCCCCACACCTGGCCCCGGCTCTCCAGACAGGGCACACATGGGGACGTGCCACCCCTTCTCCCTCCGCCCAGCTACACCCCCGCTGTCTTCAAGCCCCACCCAGCCAAGCCTCCCCATAAAGCACCCCTTGACTACCCAGCTGGAGCTGCCGGACCTCGGGCCGCTTCCAAACAGCCCGGAGTCATGACTGCACGTGCCCACTGGTCCTCAGCGTCAACAGAGCGGAGTTCAGTCCCGACCGGGCCTCTGAGAGCCAGTTATGCAATTCCAGCGCGGGACAGCTCGCGTCCTTGGCTCTGGGAGGAGGAGGCCTTGGAGCCACCCTGAAGTGCTCCTGTCACTTGCCCCCGGAAGCACCCAAATGTTGAAGGAGTGTACAGTAACCCGGCAGTCGGGGCATGGCCAGGACTGGCTGCCTGAATGAAACGTGGCATTGAAGTTCTGTATTTTCACTCAAAAGTTTATGTAAAATTTGCAATGAAAGGCAGATTGTTTAGTTTAATATAAAAATCACCTTTTCTCTATATTCAGGGTGAAATTGGGAACGGTGCTGTGTCGACCCTGCAGCAAACACAGGCCCTGTCTGCCCTCAGTGCCCAGGCTCTGCCCTCTGCCCGGTGCATGTCTAGTGTCCCCTGCAGCCTCATGCTCCCAGGATGGAGGGAGTACCCGAGAATGAAGGCCGGACAGCGACAACAGGGCAGACAACAGGGCATGTCTCTCCCTGCTCCCCCCGCCTTCCTGTCTGGGGCTCCCTTCCTCTACCTCTCTCTCCTGGGGGGCTCAGACCTGCCAGGGGCCTTCAGGACTGGATGGGGGCAGAAGAAGAAACCCATCTCGGGCTGGAGTCTCCTGTCCCGCCTTCTCAACCACACTCCCCACCCCAGGGAGCACTCAGCTGGGGGCCGGTCGCCGCTCTCCCCCACCCCTCCTGGGGCGCCATTCCTCCAGGCAGGAGAGGGCTGGGCTCCTCAGCTTCAGGTGGGCTGAGCTTCCCTCCCAGGCACCCCTACCCTGACCCAGCCCTGCCCAGGCCCCCTCTTCAGGACTGACTCCCACCCGTGCCCCAAGGGACATGAGGCCACCAAAGGTGAGGCCCAAGCGGTGGCCTCCCGCCCTGGCGTCCAAGATGAGGGCTCTGGTGAACGAGGAGTGACTCAGGGCCGGGCTCTGTCCCAGCTCCCTCAGCACGGGTTGGGACACACTCTGGGCCATGGGGGACAGGCTGTGGACCCAGGTCCCCACTGTCACTCCCTCACCTGCCCAGAATCAGATTTTCCAGCTCTGGTCAGCAAGCACGTCCTCATGGGAGAAGAGACAGGTGGAGCCAGGCCTGGCAGCCCCGCCCTCAGTCCATCCCTGCCCCCGCCAGAGAGTGGGCCCTGCCTCAGAGGCTGAGGTCCCCAGTGGGAGGGCCCTCATTTGGCTTAAGAAAAGCCAGTGTCCCCACCCTGAAGGTGGGAGTGGGCACCTCAGGAGCAGAAGCAGTGGTTCTAGGAGGGGGAGGGTCCTGGGGGCGGGCAGCCCAGAGGGGGAGGGTGGCACGGGGGAGGGGAGCTGGCGCTAAGCAGGCTGGCTGGGGGGAGGGGGGAGAAGACATGGAGAGCACCTCCGCCCCCTTCCCTCCCACTCTCAGCCCCAGAGGGGGAGCAGCAGCTGTTGCAAAGCTTCCTGCCCTTCCTTGAGACAGGTGTTGGCTGAATTCTCACTTCCTCCCAGCCTGGGAGAGCTCTCCACCCCCTCTCCACCCGCAGCCTGGTGCTGAGTCAGCAGCCGCCGCTTCCTCTCCTAGGCTGGGTGAGGCTGGGCGCTGAGATCTGAGATCTGGGGGATACGGCATCGTTGGGACTGTCGGGCAGGCCATTGTGTGGGTGACCGTCACTGTCCCTAGCCGCCGAGAGGACTTCCTGGAGGGCCCCCTGCCCCTCAGAGGCACACCTCAGGGGCATGTTTAGGGAAGGACGCCATGAGGAAGCAGCAATGTCCGGGGAACTCCCTGCGGGCGCCGACAAGAGCAGCAGCACCTGGATTAGTGGCAGCCCCAACCTGGGGACGGGAGCCCTGGGGTCTGTGCTTCCTGGCTTAACCCAGGCCCCGGGTGGGCTGCTAGCCAGAAGGGACAATCCCTGCTCCTCCCCACCACCGCACAGTGTGACCAGCCCTGGAAAGTCACGTGCCTATGAGTGCTAAAGGGCACGTGGCTACTGTCCGGATGAGAAGGCTAAAAGGCAATGGGAATGGAAGCTGTTCTCATGAGGAGGAAAGCACAGTGCTGTAGAGCAGGAAGGGCAATCAGGCCCATTATCTCCCTTGGCAGATAGGAAGGGAAGTCGCAGGGCAGTCAGACTCGGCCAAGACCTCACGCGGGTAGTTACTGACGGAGCAGGACTCAACGCCAGGACTGTTTCCACTGTACTGCGAGGCCTGTGTGAGCACCCGCTGTGCAGATGATAGTAATTATTATTATTGTTGCCTTGGGCTGGCTTCTCCATTTGTTTCCTATGCATTGCTTCATGGGGCAAGTCCAGTAAAGCACAAACAATGGACCTACCCATTTGACTGATGGGGAAACTGAGAACTGATAGGAGAAAACTGACTTGCTCAAGATCACAAGTGGAAGTTTATGATAGAACAAGGACCAGAACCCAGGTCTCAGAACAGTGTATCCCAATCTTCTTATCTGCCTCCCCTCCACCTGTTTGGGCCTGTGGATGGACGGGACGGGGCTGATGGTGGGTGGAGAAGCGTGGGAGCTGTCAGACCTGCTCCACCAACCTCCTGCCCACACGGCCAGACAGCGGAGGGGAGTGGTGGTTAGACCAGCAAACCTGACAGCTGAGCCATTATTTGAGTGGAACATTATACAGCCATTAAAAGTGATGCTTGTGAAAACAACATAGCAAAAGGCAAAAACGCTTGTGACATAATGTTAGATAAGAAATGGAGAATGCCAAAATTACATATGTACTGTGTTTACAGCTCTATTAAAAAGAACAGCAAAGATACGAACAAAAACGTGGAAGGCACTTCACCAACATGACCACAGAGGAATGGACTCCTAAGAGATGTCTTTTCCTTTGGTTTACTTTCCAAACTTTCCAAAATGTGATTCGATTACCTCCAAGAAACAATACAGATATAATTTGTGAAAGGATCTAAGATGATCTAAGAAAGGAAGCAATGTACCCTCAACATGGGTGTCAAAGCCTCGGGAAGGGGACACCTATTATTTGTGCGGAAATCAGAGCAGATTTCGCCTCTCTTGAGTACCCCAGCGAGTTGGCCAGGCCTGCTCTGAGCCTGCGTCATAAGGTGGAGGACTCACCACCCTGGGTCCGACGCCCTGCTCACTTCCTACTCGGGGATTCTCTGGCCCACCACGCACCCTTCCTGTCTCTCTGCACCATGAGGGGCTTAGTGAAGGGTACTTAGACATCCCGTTGTTTCCAGTTTGGCAGACCGTGAGCTGCAAAGAGGCCTCTCCCAGTGTGGACCAGGAGTCTAGCATTCAGAATTGGTCCCACTGGCTGCAGAGGGAGAACAGGGCCCTTTCTAACTCTTGTCTTCATCTCAACGGGGCTCCTGACAGTGTGTGGGCCGTGGAGGGCAGTGCAGGGAGCCTCGGCCAAGCACCCAGTCTCCTGCGTTTACAGCTCTATTAAAAAAAAAAAAAACTAGCCACTTACTAGCTGCAGGAGGGTAGCAAAGGCTTTCGTCACTCTTGGCCTCAGTTTCCTCCTCTGGTTCCCAATTACCTCCTCACAGGCTGTGCCCAGGAGGAAATGAGACAATGGAAGAGAAAGCTTTGCACTGGGGAAAATCTCCTCTCTGCAGACGGGACCAGTCCTGGGGTCAGGGCCCGTCCCCTATCCCCCCCTGTGCAATGGGGGTGGGCTCCCTGCAGCTCCTCCTGCTCCCATCAGGAGGGGTGACCTTTTTGCAAACCTGTGGAGGCAAAACTCCTGGCACTTGCCCACACTGGGGTCTTTCTTCTCCAGAAGGGTGAAATTTAATAAAACTTGTTCAAACTGAGATAGCGGGGCACGGAGTGGCACAGTTGCCTAGGAGGAGTCGCAAGGGAGATTGCTCAGAGGGTGACCTAAGCAACCACAGACACGTGTGAGTGACCCAGTAAGGGATTTCAGGTAGGGAGAGAGAAGTTTCTGAGAGGCGTGTCATGTAAGCACATGAGGAACTTTTTTTACTGAAGTTCATTTCTTCCCCCAACCAGGAATCTGTATCTAAAAGTACTAGAAGTCTCAACTCCCAGACGTTGCCACAGTACGCCTCCCTCTGCCCCTCCAGCACCTCGAATGCTGTGTTTGTCTATACACTAAACTCATTTCTCCCTGAAACAGACTGTGCCTCCCATCTTCCCTGTTTGTCTTCATGGCCTTACGTTCTCCCAAGTACCCCAAAGACCTCTTTCCCCTCAGCCCCCTCCACGTGGACTCAATCCCGCTCGCTCCCCGGCTCGGTAAAGCCCCTTTCCCCAGCCCCCACCCCCTCCAAGCTTGCCCGACCTCCTCCCCTCCTCCCGGGCCTCAGCCCCTAGTCTCACCCTCTGTCATCAGCTGCCGGAATAAACTAAGTACCGCTCTCCCCAGAGAGCTCCCAGTGTCCAAAGGAGCAAGTCCAAACTCTTCCAAAGGCCTTTTCTCTCACAGTCTCCAGACGTCGTGCTGTGTAACTCGGGGAGTTGTGCTCTAGGGAGAGCCATTCACAGGCAGGACAATGACCTGGTGCTCCCTGCAGCAGTGTGAGGCACAGGCCTGCACACGTGCCCCTGAACATGCACACACACACCCCTCCCTCCTCGTATGCACTTCCTGCTCTCGCCAAATCAGCACAGCCACTGGCCGTGGCCGGAACCCCACCTGGAGCACTCTCTCCTCTTCCCCGCTCCTGCATGCACACCACCTCCTTGGCAAGGTCACCTCTGACTTTATGTATCCTCTGGCCAGTAAATGCCTACAGTTGTGAAGGGGCGGAGCATGTCCTAGGTACCTGTGGATAGCTTGGACACAGCCTCTCAGGTAGGTTTTATGATGGTCATCGGTCATCATTCTGATGATGTTCAGGGCAGGGGCCCAAGTTCACCCTTTCAGATGAAGACAGGTTGGACTCAAACCCTGGACTGCTTCAAGCTCTTTCTACCTCACCGATCAGGACAGTTGGCCATTCATTTGGGCACTTTGTCACAGAACATCTTAGACAGCGTCTGGTTTCTGAGCACTCGTCCCTCAGCCTCAGCATAAGCCCCAGGAGGGAGACACCCAGGTCCCCCCATTTCTTCTGTATCCCCCTTAGCACAGTGTTGGGTCCCAAGTAGGTATTCAATGAACACTCATTAACTAAATGAACAAACAAGTGAGTGGGTGAACGAATGAATGACTGAACACATGAGGCACAGGCATTGCATGTGTGGTTTGGCTATGAGGTCATAAACGTTTGCTTTTTGTTCTTAAATGATCCTGAAAATCTCTGTCTCCAAGGTCGGCCCTTCTCCCCATCCCGACCTCCGCTTCTCTTGTAAATATATTGGTTCATCTGTGGCTAAACCATACCGGACACTAAAAAATACTAATTCACATTCATACAATGTTAAGCCAGGGATTTTTTAAAAGCTATTTAGATCCTTAGGGAAACTCAGGCGCACGTGTCTTGCACATTTGTGCAACAGTAGTCGGGTGGAATTGAGAGAACTAAAGCCATGCCCGGAATCAGATCAGGGGCCGTGGTCTCCTGCTCTCAAGTCGCAAAAGGGCCCCGTGCTGCCCTTGGACCCAGCACAGAGCTGTTGCTTCCCTGGCCTAGGAAACCAGGAAGTCTTCCAAGGCACCACGGCTTATTTAAAGAGGGCAAGGACCTGGGAAAAGTGGGGTAGGAGGTGAGGAAACTGCAAAAGGAAGAGAAGTGGCCCGGGCTCTGTCACCTGCATATTAGGGCATTAACACTCTTGGTGGCCTTTTCCCCTAACTCTGAAAAATTCATAGTATTTGCTGGTTTACGGAAAATGATTATTGAAGAACAGTCATTAATTTAGTGGGCGTTATCTAATGCTAGTTTCAAGAGAGAAGTTCTTTTGTTCAGAAAGAGCTATAAACAAGAGGTGTGTTCCATGTTATTACAAAGTGTGTGGCGTAGGATCCACTTAACTGAGAGCTTTTCCAAAATCCTGAAGTCAAAAGTTATTAAAGCAGATCTGTGCCAGGTGGTTGACAGAGCAAATATAAAATACAATGGCTTTGTAGTTCTTGTATTGTCCAGTCAGGGGGAAAGTCTCCTTAATATGTAAGTGTTTAGTTCAGACAATCTGGGTCAAACACAGTATGCACTTCATGAATTAATAAAACATGATCTCCCATTAAACCATAGCTTTCTATATTATCACTAGATTACTAAACCATTCCCAAAATGTATTGTCAAACAATTCTGACATACTTAACACTAATTTAGAAACATGAAACCTTGGAGTTGTTTAATATTGATCTAATGAGCCACTGCTCTCTGGGAAAAAAATGAGGGTGATCTCCTGATTTAGGGTAGTTTTATTATTATTGGGGTTGGATTGGGATGGTTTATTTCGCTTTCTCAGACTAGGAACAAAATTGAATGTCTTAAGTAGATCAAAATTTTTTTCAAAAAAGAAGAAACAAAATCCTCGAAAGACTAGCCTTGTAGACCTGCATATCTCCTCTTGCTCAAACTACAGCATGAGCCTCCACTGGGAACATCCATGTGTGTCCATGTGTCACAGTAAATCAGCTCAGCTTTCCCACCCAGGCTGGGAAGAGCTCGAGAACAAAGGGCCAGAGCAGACAGGGCAGCGTGGGGGGAGAGGAGAGTTGCAGGGAGCCACACAGAAGGCCAGGAAGCACTGTGGCTGGGCAGGGGTGCATCAGGCAGGGGTGCGTCAGCGGGAGGAGCAGAGGTAAGCCCAGGAGTCAGCCCCGGAGCAGCAGCTCCAAAATGATGACCCTTCGAAGGGACCATGACTTTCTTTAATCAACTGATTTCCTCGGTGTCTAAAATGCCTCATTTAACAAGACTGCTTCTGGGCTGAAAACTGAATAGGTGTAACTGACAAATGCTTGAATTTGGGTTCCACTCTAGGGGGAAAAATACCTCTCCACTGGCTTCTCCAATGCGATTATGGAAAAAAGACAGATTTTAAGCATTCTTCCAGTTCAATTTGGGGGTAGCTCCTGACTTCCCTCCTGATCTCCCCCACCCCCCCACCACACACACACTTAGACAATGGCCGAGATCTGGCTTTCTTTCTCTTAAGAGAGGCCCTAGGGCCACAGATGAAGCAGCTGTCAGGCAAGGAGGCTATAATCAGCTTTCACTGGCTCACAACCTGCAGAGGGCACAGACCCTCTTATTCCTACAGTAACAGGTCAGGCTGCCGGCCCTGAGATGGGGGTGGGGGTGGTCGGAGTTGGTTTCTGTTGCAAACATCTTCCTTATCCAGGCTCTCAATGCGAAACTGATGTTGCAGGTCCCAAGAATTTAAATATGCACATAGAAGAGGGTACTTTAAAATTCCAGATCATGGCTTTAACTACATGGAACATATCACCCCCAGCATGATTTATAAGGACAGCAAATCAATGAGACAGTAAACAGAAAAGTTAAAACACAACTCAAAATGGGTTTTTCAGGCGAGTCTGAAATGCTACACGATTGCTAGTTAAGAACAGTATCCCTTTTCTCAACCTAAGTGTTAGATCTCCTTTTCTTCACCAGCGTCATTAACCCAGTGCCCATGTATCTTGGAAACTAAGATGAAATGTGGAGGCTATTGAGTACACAGGTGGCCAAAGATAGGGGTTCTCTCTACGCAGGTGAGCTGTTTCAGTGTAACAGGACAAATCACCCCTCCTATGGCCCCAGACGGCTACTGTAAAAAGATATGGACTAAATGAGATTAAAATCACCATATCTGTACCACAAAAAAAAAAAAAGAAGGAAAATAAAAAGAAAAGGCATTCACTCAAATCTTACAATGGGAGGTGGGGGTGGTGGGTGGGTGAGGGTGGGGATAGAAAAGCAAGGGGGGAAATCTAAACAGCAGGATACGACAATAAATGGGAAAACAGCAAGAGAAAAAGCACACTAGGTTAATATAGGAAAACTAGTTCTTTATTGAGAGATTGTATATTAGTATTAGTGGATTCTGTGTGTAACAATGTCGTCATGCACACGATACAAAAAAAAAGGCTGGGCCCACCATGCTTCGGAAGGGCAACAGAACAAAAGCAGCGTACAATGAGCAGATGGCCCGGGCTACACGACCACAGTACGTTTCAGCAGGGTAACATCTCTAACCGAGCGCTGTACATTGTCAACTGGGGGATGTAAAAAAATACAGATCATGCTTTAGTTTTAGTACAAGAAAAGGTGAAAGAGATACACAACCAAAAGGATATTTGATACAGAAAAAATTACCCACAAAATAAGAACAGGAAGTAATTCAGCACAGCAGAACACGCTACCCCTGTTTAATGGAAAACCATTTTGCTGGGATTCTTTTATCTTTTCTTTTCTTTTTTCTTTTTTTTTTTTTTTTTCCTTTTCGAATTGCCAAATGGCAGTCTGGGGAGGCTACTTGGGACTTTATTTTGGAAGGGCCCTCGAAGTAGGGCCCTTATTCTTTCATTATTGCTGCTGTTTTGTTTCAGTTTTCAAGCAGGTCTGGCTGGCGAGCAGCAGAAGGGAACCGGCTGTTAGAGGGGCAGCTCCGAGGGCCAGGGCGGATGTCCAAAGATGCTCTTGACATTGTCCAATTAAACAATTAAGACACTATGGCCACGGCTCCCCCTTAAGCCAGGGACCTTGGTGCACCACATTTTCAGAGGCTATGGAATAGCAGCACCTGTCATTTCATCAAAGATTTTCTTTTTAATTTATATATTTAATATTTTTTGCCTCTGACCAAATGTAATCCTCAGTTATGCCTGGGTGCTGCCAGGAAGCCAGCTGATGGCCACCCAGATAACTGGAAAATGGGGTGCTGCAGCCTCCAAGCCAAGGCAAAAGGAATCCACTTAACAGGGATTTACAGTGCAATGTACTTGGCTAAACAAGATGAAGATACAAAAATGGTTATTTCTCTACATCTATTCTGAAATGGCCTACATCCTACACTACTACAATGAAAACTAAAAAGAACAGATTTAAGCTGGCAGACTATCTACTAGTTTTACAAGAAGATTGTGGTTTAGGACCTTGTTGAGTTAAGCATTAGTATCCTCTATCGGAAGGTCATGAATTCTTATCACATTGTGCTAAATTTTACCCACTGCCCAACTCACCCCTCAGCCCTTGAACTTCCTGTGGGCGCGTTTGCCATGAAAGTAAACTTTAACTGATGGGCAGAAATTTGTTTCGTTGGATTTTTTTGTTTGGTTGGGGGGGAGGAGTATTAAAAATAAAATTTAAAGGCAGCTGAGCAATTTGAATTTCAAAACATGGAATCGGCATCCTGCAATGGTATTTAGAGATTGGTGGTATTAATGAGGATGATAATGATTTAATCAGGATAATTATACTTTCAGGCTCAACATCCTTCTTAATCATTTTTGAATTTCTGCCTAGTGTAATGTTCCACACCCGTTTTAAGAGGAAATGCCAAGTAATAAGAGATAATTGTGTGTTGGGGGAGGGGGTGGCATTTCAAGGAGATCTCATCCAACCACCCCCCTTCTTCTTCCTCACACACCCACTCCCCCGCCGCCCCCCACGGCTAGGCTGGCCTGAGATAGGGGATACTGCCGCTTAAATAGCAATGCCTTCCTCAGATGGAGACAGGAAATGGTTAAGAGGGGTGTCACAATACAGCTAAAATGCGGAGGCAGAAGGGTCACAGCGCACACAGCAGCGAGTTGACCATTCACTGAGCTACACAATGAAGAAAAAAAAAGATTTGATAAATGCAGAATGTCATCATTCTATCATCACACAAAAAAACTGCGGTTCAAACAGGCCTAAGGGGGCCAATCTTGCCTTTTGGGTTCTGGGGAGAGGCGCGGGGCTGGGGACAGCTGGGCTGGAAGAAATAGGGCTGTGCTTTCCTTGTCTTGCCCAATCGGGCCCCTGGGGCGCACTGAAGCGCTGGCCCTGCGACCCCACCCCCCCTGACTTGGTGAGGGAGCCCTGGTCGCAAAGGGAAGACATCATTCTGTGTGTGAGGGAGTGGGGGGGAGGGGGCCTGAGCAGCAGGGATTTAAGCAGACGTGGAGTGGGAGAGGACAGAAGAAACATTTCCAAGAAGAGAAATGTGAGTCCAGAGGCAGAATACAAAAAGAAAAAAAAAAAATGAATCTAAATGCATCTCGGATTTGCTTTGGGAGGTGGGAATTTTTTATTAAAAGAAAATGGAAGAAATGTGGAGTGGGGGGAAGAGGGGAAAATCAAGCTGTTGTAGCAGAATGTAAGGGAAAGGGGATGTGGGGAGAAGGGGACCGTGCAAACACACCCCATATATCACAGTTAAAAACAAAGCCCGCGCCGGCCTGCTGCTTTGTCAACCGCTGCCCGGGGCAAAGGCCTGGCGTGGGGGCAGCTTCCCACCTCATCCTCACACACAGCGCAGCACCCGAGCGCCAGATGCCCCGCTCCGGCCGGGCCCACGGGTGCACAGCAGCGCACGTCTGACTCTCCGAGGCGCGCGCGCACACACTCACACATGCACACACTCTCGCATGCACACACACAGACACACACACCCCAAGCATCCTGAACCCGTAAATGCAACTGTCATACAAAGACAATTGCGGGGGGCGGGGTGAGCAGGGCCATAGCACAAGGGCGATACACAAAAAGGGTTAAGGGGAGAAAAGGATGGGACAGAAAAATCGTGCAAGTGCCCACGAGAGGGTGGGGGCTGGGGCATGGGATAGGGCAGATACCCAGATCCCGGCTAACCAGCCCTCGGTATTAATGGCCAAAAAATTAAGAAATACAAAACACAAATAACACAAAACACACACAGACCTCACAAAAAGCAAATCACAGAAAACCAAGCATGCTCGCTCTCTCTCTCTCGCTCCAGACACACAGACACACACACAGTCGTGCATCTCTCTCCTTTCGATCACACAGGGCTAGGTATTAGGGGAAGGGGCTGTGATCTGGGGGAACCACGTCCGCCACAAAGAATAAAAAATGGGGCTGGGGAGGGAGGGACCCAAATTCGCCAAATCCTAACTTCACTACAAAAGCTCCCACGAGGGCGGCCACCCCCACACTCGGGGGTCCCCCCGAAAGGGGGTGGGGAGAAGCCACCGCTCGCCCTACGTCCTCGCGGGTGTGCCCTGAGCCCCCGGCCGCCCGCGGCGCCCGCCCCCGCCCCGGTGCCTGCGGCGATCCACGCTCGGAAGCAGACCCCAAAAGGAAAAAGCGATACCTCTGTTTCGCACAGAGCCAAACACTGGAAGCACGAGATAGCCGACGTGGACCAGGACCATCCTGGCTCCTCGCGCGGCGGCGGCGGCGGCTGCGCGCGGGCCCTTTGTGGCGCGGCTCCGGGGCGCGGGCGCGGGCGGCGGCGGGGCTGCGGGAGCCGCCGGGGCGGGAGGCGGAGCGCGGGGCGCGGGCGGCGGTGGGGCGGCGGCTGGCGGGGAGACAGATGGCCCATGGAAAGGCTCCCTTCCCGGCCCCTCTCGACATTCAAAGGCGCTGGGGCCGCAGCTGCCGCCACACAAAGGCGCGCGCAGCCAATGGGAGCGGAGCGCAGCGCGGCGCGGCCTCGCCGGAACCGCGGGGGACAGCAGGGACCGCGGGCGCGCGGGTGGCGCGCGGAGGGAGGGGTGACGGCTGGAAGGGGGCGGGCGGCCAATCGCCGTAGCCGGCTGCGGGGCGCGAGGGGAGGGGTCAGCCCCGCGGGACGCGTGGAGCCAAGCTCGGGTCCCTGGCCGCCCGCTGGCTGGAGCGCGCGCTCGTGGAGCGCCCTTGCACACAGACACGGGCGGTGTGCACACAGAACGTGCACACATGGAGAGGGACGTGCACCCAGACATGTGGAGGTGCGTTCGTTAGTGCAGAGAGACGGGCACGAGCGCACGAAGTGCACACGACCCGGAGGTCCCTGCACACCGCACACGGGTCACTCGGGGACGTGCGCTCAGAGGCTGGCGCACGTGCAGAGCCTGACTGCGGACACAAGTGAAGCTGGAAAGCGATCAAGCAGCCGCAAACAGGACCCAGGCACTGTCACACAGACGTGCACACACCGAACGCCTAGTTAACGCAGGACACGGGCCAAGAACGCATTCCCACAGACACACAGAGGGGACACACAATGGACATAGGTAAGCCATGCACACCATCGGGCACCCTGCCTGATGCTTTTGCAGAGCACAAAGCTCACAATTATTATTTGCTGGACTGAAAACCACTCATTCACTGCAGTATACCCTCACCATCTATGCAGAGACACACTGCCCAGAAAACCCAGGACCTCTTGTCCCCCTTTTGCCCCGCTCTGACACAGGTACACCCAGCCATGTGCAGACACGCCCACTTCCACAGCCAGCGGGCAGATAATGCATCAGAGCACTGCAGCTCCTGAAGATTCACACATGGAGGCACAGCCACCCTGTCACGCGTGCTCTGTCACTGTCCAAGACAGAAGCAAAGAGCCTTCCCACCCCCAAAACCCACCCCCTGTTGTCAGGAGGACAGCTAAGGCCACGTTCTTGCTTGCTCAGCCGACCTGCTGTGAAAACTCCCAGCACAACCCTCAGATCATGCTCACAGTCCACACCAAGGACAGAGAATGCTTGGGGAAAGATAGAGGACATTTCCTACATTGGGACTTGTCTTCAAAACCCAGTGGCTCCTTTATTTAATGAGCCTTATAAAAACTAGATAGTAAAAATCACAGGATGTGGAGTTGGAAGGAATCTAATCCCACCCAACATGCCCTCATTTTAGAGATAAGGAAAAGGAGGAGCCTTCATTTAATCTGCGGTGTGCTTGAGCTGGGTGTAGGGAGGTGATCCAGATCCGCCTGAGACCCCGACCCTTGCAGCCCAGAGGGGGCTCAGAAATGTCAAAAAGAGGCAGTCACCATAGAGCCTGCTCCACATAGAGATGGGCAGAGCACAGGGTGCTGTGTCACGGGGCACCTGGGAGGACACCCAGCCCAGTGGGTGGGGTGGCGGGCATGGTTGGGGCTGACTTCAGGAAAGTGACTTCAAAGACTTCTGAGACTTGAAGTCTGAAGCTTTCCCCAGACAGCTACCATATTCCCAGTGGCTAGAGCAGCCCGGGAGCTCAGGACACATCCTTCTCCCACCAGCACATGGACCCCTCGAACCCGAGTCCTCTTCCCCACCCTAAACTCCTCTGGCTGTCCCCAAAGAACTCAGGGATAAAGGCACCCAGAGAGAAACCTACCACCAGACTAAGCCTCACCCCAAAAGATTATTTCAACCCACTTCTGCCACCAGCTCTTTCCTTTTCTCATTATCTACTAAATAAACATAACACCATCACTAATAAAAATCTGGAAAGAACGAAAGGACTTTAACAAACACCTAACTACTAGAATTTTTTTCCTGTTCTAGTTCAGGCTTTGCCAATATGCATATATATCAGAGTTGTCATCATAATCTACATATTTCTTATCCCGCTTTTTAAACTTAACATTTTATCAGAAACATTCTCTTGTCCTTTTATGTAGTCTTTGTAATTATCACTTTGAATATTTTTATATATTCCAACAAGTGGGTGTATTGTGAAATTACCTAATCCTATCTTATTCTAGGGCGCTTAGTCTGCTCCCATTTTTCAGTATTACAAATCACACAATAAACTCCTTTAGGCATAGAGCTTCTTGCTTTTGTTGAACTATAAGCTTAGAATAAACTTCTAGGATTAATATTTCTAAATTGACAAGTCTGGAAAACTTTATGGCTCTTGCCACATATTGCTTTATAAAACGACGAAACTCGTTGTCAATGCTATCAGCAGCACATATGTGTATGCCAATCCCTCTGTAACCTTGTTACTTTGGGTGGGCATTCTTTTTTTTTAAATCTTACTTTATACCAGAGCAGCTCACAAGGTTTATGACCTTAACAAGAGATTGGTTAGGGTACAGACTCTGAAGTCACATTGGCTGGCTCCACATTCTGGCTCTGACACTTCCTAGCTCAGACAAGTTATTTAACTCTTCTAGGCTGTGGTTTCAACATCTATAAAATGGGATGATGATAGCAGCCTTCCTCATAGGATCACTGTGAGGAAGAGATGAGCTAGTATTTGCACAGTACATGGAATACTACCTGACTATTTAGCTCTTAGTTTCTTTCCCTTCAGTCTCAACACACCCATCTGTTTAATGGGGCTAATAATAACCCTGCCAGACCTACCTTACAGGTTTATTGTGGGGCTCAAATGAGAAGATAGCTATGGAATCTGTAAACAATATGGAGAATTCTAGAAGCATAAATACAGTGGTGTCTCCAGAATGAAACTTGATTACTGTCTTACCCATCTCTTGTTCTATGGATGAGGAAACGGAGGCTCAGAAGCAGGTTGTGAGCAAGGTCACAACCATTCATGGCTGAGTTAGAAGCAGAATCCATGTTTCCTAATAAATAGCCTCGTCTTGTTCCTACTTCTCATCTTTTCCCATCATGCTGGGATGGTTGTTTTCCACTCCCCCTCCCATTAGTTAAAGTTCACAGAAGTATAATATCATAAAGCAGATGTCTGAGACTATAAAGATTTGTAGAAATATTCCATTCATCAGGGGGGTTTTTTGGTATGTTTTTCCCAGCTCCTGCCAAAATCAATACCTAGTGCATGTTTACAGGTTTAATATGTAAGAATAAAGAAGTATAAAAAATTAAAGGTGAAGAATGATCTATAATTCCTGGTCCAAAATGGAAAAACATGACCCTACAAGGTGGGATAGCCCTGTCGCATTTGTTCCTGACCCTGTGATTCCTCACTCTCTTTTGGCTCCACTGTGGCTACCTATGGTTCTTATAGACCGTCATGTTTCTGGGGCCCAGAAGCCCCTGTTTCAAAAACAACTCCTTTGGAGCCTAGCATTTGATGGAGGTTATGACCACCACTTCCCTTTAATCAACAAATGAAAACAAATCCACATCAGTCATACAGACATCAAAAATTTCCAAGACAGATGCTAGAATTCCTGGTCTTCTCCATGTTGTGTTGGCATCAAGTAGACACAGCTTTCAAAAGCTATGAAAAACAGCTGTGCTTCGATCAATGAACCCACCGTGACTGGTGGCACAACAGCCCTGTGCTAAATGTGGCAGGGATTCTAGATGCAGCTGGCTGCAGCTGAGGCATAGCCCCAGGCACGGACAGTCCATTGGGAAGTCAAGGCATAAACACAAGAAAATAAAGAGTGGTCAAGAGGGGCCGACTGCAGCCCAGGAAGATGGTGAGTCAGACAGAGGTCAAGGTGGTCTTGAATACTCAAGAAACGCTTTGGGTGGATCAGGGTAGGTGAAGACCCTAAGGTGTGGGTCCATTCTGAATGGGCTGAGAAAATGGGGAGGCAAACACAAGCAAAGTAGAAGTAGGAGAAGGAGCTGCAGAGGGAGGAAGGGGAGGGAAAGAGAGGAGAAAGAAATGAAGGAGGAGGAAGGTGAGAGAAGGAGGGGGAAAGAGGGACAGGGGAGGAGAAGCAGCAGCAGCTCAGGAGTGTGCTGTGGGAGGGAGTGCAATGTCCTCGTGCTGACTTGAGAAGCTGGGTCACGGAGAGGACAGGATCAGTGACGGCTGGACCACTTACTCGGGTGTTCACCGTGCAGTCGCTGAGCAGAGCCCTGTGTACCAGGCAGTGCAAGGGCATAAGATGAACGAAGCCATTTCAGCCCTCAAGCAGCTATGGGGCAACAGCACACAAAGCAGGTACTCAGGGCCCACGGTCCCTTTCTCCAATGCAATAGGGAAATTCTCAGAGTACCTGGATGCCCAGGTTAAATGCTAAAGATCCTGGACTCCCTGGCAGTGAGGTGGGGTTGTAGGATTAAGTCCTGGCCAAAGGGTTGGAAGTAGGAATGTTGTGGGTTCACTTGCTTAAATAAAGCTCATTTGGAAGATGCTAGTAAATACAGAGAAAGAACCAAGCAGGTATCCTGTCTTTCCTGTGCAAACTCCATTGTTCTAAGATAATGAAATATTGAATGAGGGGAAATTTCTCTTTGTAGAAGTATTGGCTAATAAATGGAGAAGTGATATAAGGAGAACATCATCTTAATGACATAATAGTTCTAGGCAATGACCGTCAATGGCTACTAATATCACCAAAAGAGAGACAACGGGTCATGATGTGTCTCCAGACAGAAGAACACACCACCCACCGCTACCCATGAACTAGTCTTTCCCGAAAATGAAACCTGAACCTGATCAGACCTCCAGATGTAATTTCCAATTGATAGGAAGCACAGGAAACAGAGAAACTTGGTAAAAGATACGATTGGGAGGCAATCAACAATTCAGATTGTGGAAACTCTACAGGACAAACCAACCATTTTCTTCAAAAACTAAATTATCAGGTGAAAAAAGGAGCTGGAGGGGGCGGCCCATAGAGACATAAGAGATCTATCAACCGAACACAATGTTTAGAAATGTGATTAGAAAAAATACACAATACCAATAATTGAGGAAATGCAAACTTACTGGATATTAATGACATTAAGGGATCATTGGGATTTTTTTTAGATAAAATAATGATAAGGTGGTGATATTTACACAAAAAACCTTATATAGTCAGCCCTCTGTATCTGCTGGTTCCCCATCTGCAGACTCAACCAACTGTGGGTCAAATATATTCTGAAAAAAGCAATAAAAAATAACAATACAACAATAAAATATAATACAAATTTTAAAACAATATAGTATAACAACTATTGACACAGCATTAACATTGTATTAGGTATTGTAAGTAATCTAGAAATGATTTAAAGTAATAGGAGGATGTGTGAAGGTTGTATGCAGATACGACATCATTTTCTATAAGTGACTTAAACATCCTCGGATTTTGGTATCTGCAGTATCTGCAGGGGGTCCCAGAACCAATCCCCTGCGGATAATGAGAGATGACACTATTAATATTTACAGCTGCTTCACAGATGATATTGAATGATGTCTAGAAGTTTCTGCCCTTTCTGAGGGGGCGGGTAGGTAAGCAGGGAGACAGATGAAATTATTATAGATTGGCATTGAGTTGACCACTGTGGAAATTGGACGAAGGATACATGCGTGTTCATTGTTAAAAGTAACACACATCCTTGCATTCTGCTTGCACACAAAAAGATATTTTCTTTGGATGGGCAAGTTAGAAAGCTGTGCTCATTTGACACAGCCCTGGACTGGTAGTTCAGGCTGAATCTCAGTCCCCACTTGTGCCTTGGACTGTCTCTGCTCTGCCACACAAAGTCCTCAGGAACACCTGCACCACTCCACAACCTTGGCGTGAGAGAAGAAATAAACTCTTACCTTGTTTAAACTACCGTGATTTTGTGTTCACGGCCAAACCTAACCCTAACTAGAAAGTAGAAGTGATTCATACCCTAAAAGAGGCACGGAAAACACTGCCGGGGGTGGCAGGGAGAAGGTCAGACAAGGAAAGAGTGAGTCTAGTCAGGTGGATTGGTTAGCAATTACTACAAAAATTGCCATTACATCATCTATAATGATCAAATGGCAGGGGCACACAGCAGTGAGCTTTGATTCTTGCAGATCTGCAGGCTGGCCAGCTCCGCGCCTGCTCCAAGGCAGCTGCGGCTGTCGTCCCTCATGGCAGGTCTGTGTGTACTGGGTGGCTCTGCTCCACATGTCTCTCATCCTCGTTCTACTGGCCAGGACATGTTCTTCTCCGGCAAGTGGACACCTGCAAAGCCTCTTAAAGTGAGCTGGTGGTGATGGCTTACACAGAGACCCGGAGTGAGTTAAGGAAACAGCAAGTGGATTGATGTGATGCGAACAGAGTGTGCGTGTGTGTGTGTGTGTGTGTGTGTGTGTGTTTCTGTTGGTGTATGTGCACACATGCACACGCCCGGTGAAGAAATCAGGGGTTTATTTTGTAGGCAGTGAGGAACACTAGAGGTTTCTCAGCATTGGAGTAAAGTGTCAGGAAAACGAATCTACTATCTATTCACAAAATGAACAGGGCTGGGAGTAGATTCTAGGGGCTCGGTCATCAGTCAGGTGGGGTTGGGAGCCAGCCTCACGAATGGCATGTGGATCCAGAGTACAGGGTTGTCAAAGAAGAACAGAGGACACCCCTGACCTTTTTAACCAGGGAAAAGAATGTTCTCTGGGCACTTCTCTCCTTGTAACCACATTAGGATTCCAAAGGTAATTAGCTGGGCATGGTGGCATGTGCCTGTAGTCTTAGCTACTCCGGAGGCTGAGGCAGGACGATCACTTGAGTCCCGGAATCTGAGGCTGCAGTGAGCTATGATCATGCCACTGCCCTCATGCCCGGGCAACAAAGTGAGACCCTGTGTCCAAAAGAAAAAAAGTTTCCAAAGGTAGTTCCTAATCCAGTTGTTCTTAAATGCAAAGTGATGCCATTCAAAGGAATCTCATGTACTCATCTCTGAAAAGTTAAGCTTTCCTCTTAATCCCTTTGTAATGATCTGATTAACTTTTACTGACTTTTTCACATGTTCTCTGATTTTTCTGTTATTGGGCATGAGGCAGTTATCTATATTCATAAATCAGTTCAAATATAGGGATCACCATAGCAAACATGCCTGGGATCAAGGAAGGCCGCAATGGTGCCACAGAGAATGTTAGCAGCCCCGGTTACCTATTTCCCCCTTCTTCCTTGGTAATACAGCCTGATTTGGTATGAGCATATGGCCACCTGGAATAAAGACTACATTTCCCAGATCCCTTTGCAGTCGGTTGTGACTAAGTTCTGACCAATGGGATGTAAGCAGGAGCTCATGTGTGACTCCTAGGAAGTGTCCTTTAAGGTAAGGAGGTGTGTCTTTCTTTTCCCCTTTATCATTTGTACTAATTGGAAGACAGATTGGAGCAACCTTGGAGTACCATGAAGATGGTGAAGAGGCAAGTTTGGAAAAACCTGGATACCGGATGATTTCACGAAGCCATTCTACCAGCCCCAGACAGCCTCCCTCTGACTCCTTTAAAATAGGAAAGAATTAAATTTCTGTCTCATTGAAGCCATTGTCATTTTGCAACTTTCTCTCACTCTCTCCTGCCTGCAGTCAGGTGTAAAATCACCACATAACCACTGATGCCTTCCCGCACGGCCCCAGGCAGAGGTGATGTGTTTGGGCTGTGATGCAAGACTTTGTTGATTCAGGTTTATAGAACCGGGTAAGTTGTAAGTTAATAAGAAGAGACACTAATGCACATGGAGAGGCTAGGAGGAAGGGACAAGCAGGGGAAGTGGCCCCCATGTCTTCAATGAATGTTAAGGGCGGATTGGACAAACGAGGTGTGACAGATGAGATGACTTAGGCTTTCCCTGCAGGCATTGGAGACATGGTGACCTTATCTTCCTTCCTTAGTTCCTTCATTCTCCCTTGGTGGCTCCCTCCTTGTTGGTGGGGGTAGATGAGGGCAGAAATCCACATGGAGGGTGCAGGGCAAGTCCTGGATGCACTGTCCTTAGGGGCTGGTTCTCACACTTCAGTGTGCATGAGAATCCTAATGGAGAACTTCTCCAAGAGGTAGATCCCCAGGTCCCAGCCCCTGAGATTCTAACTCAGGACGCCCCAGGACAGGGCCCAGGAACCTGCATTTTATCCAGCACCACCTCCTCCCAGGCAAATTTCATGCAGATGGTCAGGGACCCTCTTCGAGAAAGCCAGCTGTGAGCTGCAGCCCGCTTGCTCTCCACCGCACGCCCAGTGCCCAGCACGCTGCCACCCAGGACGACTCAGCACCCATCCCTTGGCAATGGGGAGCTGCTGTGCGTCCTCGAGCAGAAGAGTAACCTAAACAACCCTTCCTCTTCTCCCAGCCCTGCTGCCCTGGAGCCTGCTGAGGAAGAACAAAAGAAATTTCTAATCCAACAGGAACCGAGGGTTTTCTTTTTTTAAAAAATAAATCAGGTTCTCAGGCCAGCATTTTGATCCTGTTGTGGCTCAGCCTACTTTCTGCCTTTGCAGCAGTGTCTGCTTGGCCCGCGATGAACTTGGTGTGTTGGTGTTAGGTGACTCATCCCTTTTGGAGACAGGGGCCTGAGATGCTGGGATGGGAAGTTTGGGGCCCGAGACCTGTGGTTGGCCCTTTCCAGGGTCCTCGTGCCTTCTCACGTGGTGCTCATGGCCCCTCCCTGCCACGGCACGGGGGCTCTGCTTGTCCTCCTCTCACTGGCAAGGAAACTGAGGCTCCGAGAGCTGAGGATACTCGATCAAGGATGCAGGATTCACACTCGGTACACACGGAGGCGTGCCGCCTAGCCCTGGCTGCTCAGCCATTCGATCATTGTCTCTGTCCCAACCCCCAGGAGTGAGGCTGTTGCACACCTAGTCAGAGTATGCCAGGACCTCCACCCCATCCCCTCCACATTCTCCCAGAATCAGACGCAGTGCCTTAAAATGCCCCATCTCTCACTCCTGTGGGTTAAGGCATCGTTCCTGCTTTAAAACGTGGCCTTGGGAAAAAGCAGTATGAGTGCGTGTAAATTCACACATGAGCGTCCTTGTGACCTGTCAACCCTCTGGAAGCTGAGTCTTCCCTCCGTTCAGGAAACAGGCTCAGCCCTCCTTGGCATAGTTATGGAGCCAGCTGGATGTACCCCCAGCACCTTTTGTGCCCCCTCTCCCCTCTCCCAAATCCCCTGCAATCCAGTGACATCCCAGACTGGCTTCTCTGGGTAGTCACAGTGCCTTGGGTCAAACGCTGGGACTCTAAAGACGGAGTTTCAGGTTTGGGCCAGGCAGAAGGGGTGGATTTGAGAGGCCTTCAGAGTCCCTGGCAGGCCCCTGCAGATTTGTAAGGCTGGTCCTGGGGACCCGAGGGAAAGGCCCCTAGGGGCCAGCGGGAGGTGGGAAGAAGTCAGACGCCAACCAGACCTCCTGGGCATGTCGCCCTGCAAGGCAGACGTCGTCCAGGCTTCACCCCACAATGCATTCAGGTTGCACCATCAGGAATGAATTGATGGTTGATTACCAATAATAACCACTCCAGAGCAACACCAGATGGGGGAGTGAATTTAATGAAGATGGAAATGAGCTGCCATCCACCAGGAGAGTGGCTTCGTGGGGGGGGCGTGGATCAGGGACTCTCAGAACCAGAAGGGATTGTTTACAAAGCCCAGCCCAGCCCCTGACTCAGGAGGAGAATCCTCACAGTAGCATTGCCCGTGAGTGGTCACTCGGCCTGTGCCAGAAGGCTCCGGTGACAAGGGGCTCCCTGCTTCCCGTGGCTGTCTTTCTGGGTCCCATCTACTCTTCTGTGAATTCGGGGTTTCACCCAGACACGCTCCAGGGTCCCTGCCTGCTCCGGTACTCTCTGACCCTCGGATTCTTGAACACACAGGACTTTGTGGCTACGGCAGTAATGGCTGAAGGGAAAGTCTGAAGTGTCCTGTCAAGGGTTGGGGGGACACTCGTCCTAGGTGCTTCCAAGCCAGGCTGCACATGAGCCCTAGGTCCCTGCACAGGCCGGGGACGGGAGGGCGGGGTGGAATGACCATGAGACATTTGGATATAACCTGAGGCGAGAGCTCAAGGGACGAGCTCAGAGCACAGTCTGGCAACCCAGGGATGACAGGGCAACCCGGGTGGGGGCTCTGCGTGTGTGACTGTGTGACTGTGTGGCCAGCAGAGCACTTGTCCTATGTGGGTTTCATGTGAAAGCCTTCTCGAGTCACCCCAGTAATGCACTCGCTGTGGTCTTACTCCCCACCAAGGCCCACGCATCTGGTTCCCTGCCTGCCCCTGCAGGTGTCGGATTTGCCACTCCCGCTGGTCCAGCCCTCTACCAGGACGTCCTTCCAGATCAACACTGCCCAGGGCTTGACCCCTGCTTATCCTGGGCTCGCCGCCCCTCGCCCCCCGGCGCAAGGCTAAGCTGGCCGTGGGTTATTATTTTGCATGTTTTCTTAAATCCCTTCATCCTCCCTGCTTCCCGGAGGCCCACACTGTGTAATCATTTCCGTTTCTCTACAATGCCTCGTGGAAGATGCAATGTGTTCCCAACCTGGGCAAAATCTGGACCTTACTTTTTTGTTTTGTTTTGTTTTACTGATGGTGGTAAAACATACATCAGGTAAAATTTACCATTTTTACCATGTTAAGTGTACATTGACATTGACAATGTTGCATCACCATCACCACAATTTCCAGAACTTTCCATCACCCCAAACAAAAATCCTGTACCCATTAAGCACCCCAATCTCCCCTCCCCCAGCTACTGGGAACCTCTAGTCTACTTTGTGTCTCAATGAATGGGCTTATCCTAGGTCCCTCGTGTAAGTGGACCCACACAGTGTGTGTTGTTTTGTGTCTGACTTATTTCCCTTAGCATAACAGCTTCAACATTTGCCCGTGTTGTCGCACCTGTTAGAATTTAATTCCTTTTTATGGCTGAATATTATTCCATTGTGTCTATATACACATTCTGTTTATCCATTCATCCATCAAGGAACACTCCTGTTGTTTTCAGTGTTTGGCTAAAAATGCTGCATAATAATGGTTGTCTAAACATCTCTTTGAGTCCCTGTATTGAATTCTTTCGAACATATACGTAGGAGAGAAATTGCTGGGTCATGTGGTAACTTTATGTTTAACTTTTTGAGAAACCTCCAGTGTTCCTGAGTGTTGCTCTTAAATCTAGGCAAAATATCACTTCATTGTGACTGAAGCACTTGGTCTCCAGCTCTTGCCCCACCTAAATCAAAATCCGTCTTTAGAGTCCCAGGCGTTTGACCCAAGGCACTGTGACTACCCAGAGAAGCCAGTCTGGGATGTCACTGGATTGCAGGGGACTTGGGAGAGGGGAGAGGGGGCACAAAAGGTGCTGGGGGTACATCCAGCTGGCTCCATAACTATGCCAAGGAGGGCTGAGCCTGTTTCCTGAGAGGAGGGAAGATTCAGCTTCCAGAGGGTTGACAGGTCACAAGGGCGCTCATGTGTGAATTTACACGCACTCATACTGCTTTTTCCCAAGGCCACGTTTTAAACCAGGAATGATGCCTTAACCCACAGGAGTGAGAGATGGGACATTTTAAGGCACTGCGTCTGATTTTGGGAGAATGTGGAGGGGATGGGGTGGAGGTCCTGGCATACTCTGACTAGGTGTGCACCAGCCTCCCTTCTGGGGGTTGGGACAGAGACAATGATCGAGTGGCTGAGCAGCCAGGGCTAGGCGGCATGCCTCCGTGTGTACCGAGTGTGAATCCTGCATCCTTGATTGAGTATCCTCACCTCTCAGAGCCTCAGTTTCCTTGCTACAGCCTCCCAGAGCACAAGCTGCCAACATATGGGAGGACTTCATCATCAAAGAGGAGTTACAGAAGAGTCAGCCCGGGGTCTAAAAATGAAGGGGCTTGGGCCCCAAAAGTGACCATATTTCAGGAAGCAAGTGTTTGAATAAAGACCAGAAAAAAACAATATCAATGTGTCTTCCTAGTATACACCCATCCTCCCTGCCATCCACAGCACCTGGCCACACAGACGCACAGGCAACTGTACTGCCTACCCAGGTTGCTGGGCTGGTTTGTCCTTGGCCATGCCTGGCTGGACTCCCTCCCCTCTCCCTACAGTAGTACCCACTGGCCCAGGCTGCCCTTGCTGTTGGCTCCCTGTGAAGTTACTGCAGGTCTCTGGGATTCCCTGAGGCCTGGAAAAGTTGAGGCTCTGTCCCCGCCTCCCTGCTGCAGCCTGTGGGGGCCTGGCCCAAGTGCCCAGGTCACAGAGAGATTAAGTCAGCAGGACTAAGCCCTCTGAAACAATTTGATCAGTAGGTACAAGAATTAGAGCCTAAGGGCTGGGCGCAGTGGCTCATGCCTGCACTCCTAGCACTCTGGGAGGCCAAGGTGGGAGGATGCCTTGAGGTCAGGAGTTCAAGACCAGCCTGAGCAAGAGCAACACCCCGTCTCTACAAAAAATAGAAAAATTAGCTGGACATGGTAGCACACACCTATATTCCCAGGTACTCAGAAGGCTGAGGCAGGAGAATCGATTGGACCCGGGAGTTTGAAGCTGCCATGAGCTATGATCAGGCCACTACACTTTAGCTGGGGTGACAGAGTGAGAACCTGCCTCAAAAAACAAAACAAATCAATATAAAAAAAAAATTAATGCCTAGCAAGAAAGAAGGCAAAAATGGCAGCTTGAACACACACACCTAAATTTACTCCTTTCAAAAATTCACCAAAATTAATAAAAACTTGTTTTAAAAGGTATAACCCACGAGGACAGGAGAGGAGATTGCAGCAACAAGCTTGGGGGCTGGAAAGCAAATGGAAAAGTGGTAACTGGAAATGGGCAGGTCCCAGGGAGCAGAATCCTAAGCCAGTGGGAGAAAAGCTGGGAAACAATCCGATTCCATTGCAGAATTCTCAAAGGGCTCAGAAGCTGACCAAGATGGTACCCTTGGAATTGAGAGTAAGGGGGCTGACGAAAATTAGGAGATTCAAAAACCAACAGGTCCTCCGGGTCCCACGCCCACTCCATACTGCTGGGCATTTGCCCCCTTCTCCCTCAGGGCAGGGTCTGGAGGTTTGTTCTCTGAAGAAGATAAAGCAGAGAGTCCTTGGGCAAGGAAATAATTAGCAGCCTAAATACCCACCAAGTTCTCCTCCCCAACTCAGCCTCCAAAACACTGGCACAAGACTTTTACCCTCCAGATGGGAGATCAGCAGAGAACTGGCTGAGCATTTGACCAACCTGAAGGAAAAACCTGAAGACATTGACCCAGGGGTTCCCCAACTAAGGGTACACCAGGGTCACCTTACAGTGAAGCTCAAAGTCAATGTGCCCCACTCACCTCCTCAGAGTTTCCAATCAGCATTTTGGTTCCTTCCCACCCACCACTCCACTCAATTATCAGCAGATGAGCAAGGGTTATCAGACTTCCTAGAAAAGCCGCTAAAAAGGGAAAATAGAGACCAAAGAAACTGGAGGCAGCATAGACTGTGCACAAAGAAGAAAAAAAAATTAAAGATCATTAATATCTCCAAAGAAATAAAAGAAGATGTTGCATTTGAAGAACAGAATGTTATTTTAAAAAGAACATTTAGAGAACAAAAAAAAAAAGAGTTCTTGGAAATCAAAAATATGAGAGCAGACATATGAAACTCAATAGAAGGGTAGGAAGATCAACTTGAGGAAATCTTCCAGAAAGTAGAACAGAAACAAAGACATGGAGAACCCAGGAGGAGCTCTAGCATGACATAATAGGAGAGAGAGAGAGAGAACACAGAGAAAATGGAGCCAATGAAATCATTCTTGAAATAATTCAAGGATATTTCTCAATCCAGAAGAACATGAGTTACAGAACTCTTGCAAAAGTGGGTCCTTCTGGGTCTTCCCCTGTTGCATGCACCAGCCTTCAAGGAGAATTTCCCAGCATCTCACATTAAGTGGTGAAGAATGGTCTTCACCAGAGAAAGAAAACAAGGCCAGGGTGTAAAAAGAGACATGAAGATAAGGGATGGGTCTGAATCTCCCATCTTTCCACAGAGGGTGCTGCTGGGATGCATTGTGGCTCTGGTTCTAGTGTACGGACCCCATCTTCATTGTGGATCTCCTTTTATACTCCTTTTTATAGACAATCATAGGAAAACCGCCTGTCATGGGAATAATATTGGGCTATGGGGCACCAGGTAGTCTAGATTTGGGGTACCTGATTTTTGCCATTGTTGGGTGACACCAGCTGTCCAGCATCTGGAGGCCTTGGAGTCTATGGGAACTTGTAGGTGTACCCCCAGACCCCCAGTGGGGGACAGGGGATGGAGGGTGGGGGGAAAATGTTGGTCCTGTGGGAAGCTCAGCTTAGGTGTAGCACCTCCTACCAGGAGATGGGGACCCAGAGGCCCAGACAGCTTATGTCTAGGCAACCCAGAATAGGCTCCTAGGGGCTTCTTAATAATTCTGTTTGCTGCACCCTGAACATGACCCACGGAGCTTCCAGCACAGTAGCTGAAAACAGTCCCACATCAAAGCCCATCACTGGAAATTTTCAGAACACTGGGGATGAGGAGAAGATCGAGCCAACTTCCACGGAGAAAAGCACAAATTGCACCTGAGGTCAGTGACGCCAATGGATTTGAAATTCTCAGTGTCCATACTGGCAGGGAAGGTGATGAAGCAAGACACTCAACATTCTAAAGGAACATGATTTCCACCCCAGAATTCTATATCCACACAAATTACCAATCAGGTGGGAGAGTGGTATTTTTCAGTTATGCAAAGTCTCTAAAAATTCTTACCCCAAATCTTTTCTCAGGGAGCTACTAGAAGTTGTTCACCACTAAAACCGAGGCAGAGGGATGCAGGAAACAGGAAATCCACACAAAAGAAGAGCCAAGGGGATTTCCAGGAGGACAGGAGAGGGAGGCTTGAAAAGTACAAAGGACAGCCAGTCCAGACTGGAGCAGTCATTATCCTGACTCTGCTGCCCTACCACAGTGTTAGCTGATGATGTGTTTTACCAAAGCAAGGGAGTAAACCAAGGAAGAGAAAACCATGAGATGTAGGACACACAGGCTCCAACTCAGGAGAAAGGCAAAGGGAATTTTAAGGGTGACAGCAAAAGGAAGTCCCAAAATTACAACTGGATAGCAGACCTAGAGAAAAGCAAGTCGAGATTGGAGGAAAATTTAGGTCTCCAAGAGGGACAAAAATATTGGAAATGATAGATTACTTTATATGATTGACCTTATGGAAAGTGTACTTTGGAAAAAATATGCAATGGGTGCAAAGAAAGCTAAGCAAACAAAAACAACAAGGCAAATATTAACTCCAGGAAAAACAAAAGCAAAACAAAAAAAAATAAGAAAGAAAATAACATGCACTACAGTACTCAGCTGTGAATAATTTTTGCAAAGGCATAATAGCCTAGACTGAATGTTGATTCAAGCAAAAATTGTAAAATAGCCATTTTGGAAGGATAGGGGAGGGGAAGAAGAGAGGAGAGGGTAGTGATCTAGGAGCACTAAACCTCATCTATCATAATAAGAAATCAATAGGTAATGCCTATAATTATCAAAAGACAGCAGCATAAGCATAGTCTTTAGACATATAGAAATTTGTAATTTCCAGAAGAAACAGGTAATAGAGACCTTTAGTACTTGCCTTTAAGGAAGGAAAAGTGGGATAGTGGGGAAGGGTAGGGCAGGGAACTGCCTGCTACCTTGTGTCATAAGTCTTGTAGTACCATTTGCTTTTTAAAATGTGTGTATCTATCATTCTGATTTTTTAAATTAATTAAACAAATAAATGTATAGCAATACTGGAAGGCAATGACTTGGAAATTGTGCCAATGTCTGATTTGATTGACTGATTTGTACATACCATACAAAGACTCATGAATTTGCTCTTATTTAATAGCTTTGGGTCTGTGATTCTCCCCAGAAGGGGTGACTATTTCCCAGATAGACAATAAGCATTTGTGGAGTGAACTAATGAATCAACAAATGAACCAACAAGCCACAACCACCAGAAGTACCAGCATAATGTGCGCATAAGAACCCAGTAGACATTAGTGTGTGGACAGAGGCCATCTGTTAGGCACTATATTAGTCAGGGTTCTCCAGAGAAACAGAACCAATGGGATATATGGAGACGTATGAGAGGGATTTTATCACTGGAATTGACTCACATGATTATGGAGGCTGAGCAGTCCTATGACATGCCATCTGCACACTGGAGAACAGGCAGAAGCCAATGGCCTGAGAACCTGAGTTCTTATAAGTCCCAGGGTCCGAAGGCCCAAGAACCTAGCGTTCTGATGTCCAGGGGCTGAAGAAGATGAGTGTCTCAGTCCCAGAAGAGAGAGCAAATTCGCCTTTCTCTGCCTTTTTGTTCTATTCTGGCCCTCAATGGGTTGGATGTTGCCTGCCCACATTGGTGAAAGCAAACTTCTTTATTCACTCTACCAATTGAAATGCTAATCTCTTCTAGAAGCCCCTTCACAGACACACCTAGAATTAATGTTTTACCAGCTATCTGGGCATCCCTTAGTCCAGTCAATACCTAGAAATTAACCATTACAGGGACCAAGGCAGGGGCTGCCGCACAAGACCAGCAGTCTCTCCATGAGGGATGGTTGGGGCTCAGGAAACTCCCCCTTCTCTCTAGGATGTCTCTTGGTCCCAATTCCAGACCCACATGGGACACCACAGCATGGATGCCTATCTTCATAGGGGCTGGGGCTTTGCTAGTTTGGCTCCTTTGGCAGAAAGAAACAAAGACACATCTAGACCGCCTTAAGAAAGGCAGATATGAAATTCACCTGTACCCAAATGTTTATCACAGCACAATTCACAATTGCAAAGATATGGAATCAACCTAAGTGCCCATCAACTGATGAGTGGATAAAGAAAATGTGGTATATATATACCATGGAGTACTACTCAGCCATGAAAAGGAATGAAATAATGTCTTTTGCAGCAATTTGAATGAAACTGGAGACCCTTATCCTAAGTGAAGTATCTCAGGAATGGAAAAACAAATACCACATGTTCTCACTTACAAGTGGGAGCTAAACAATGCGAACACATGGTCATACAAAGTGGTATGATTGACATTGAAAACTAAGAAGAGAGCAGGTTGGGAGGTGGGTTAGGGGTCAAATATTACCTGTTGGGTACAATGTACACTATTTGGGTGATGCACACACCAAAAGCCCTGACTTCACCACTATGCAATTCATCCCAGTAACAAAAAACACTTGTACCCCCTAAATTTATAAAAATAGATAAATAATAAAAATGAATGCTATAGAGTATGTATAATGCTTTATACAGTATTTGCAACATAGCAAAACTTTAATAAATGATAGCTGTTGTTATGAAAAAACAAAACAAAAGGCAGACATGATGGGCAGGAAATAAGAGGACTGCAACTGCAGACAGGACAGACAGGGAAAGCCACTCCAGGCAGCTCTGGGTACCTGCTCCTCCCTGGTGTGACTCCTTCCTGCATGTTCTTCTCTCGTGGTGCCTCTGCTTCTCTCTAGAAAGTGGACATTACTGAACATCCTCGCTCTGTTTGGGGGAATTTCCAGCCTTATGAGGTTCTCCTTCCCACTGCTGACCCCAGAAACCTCACCATTTAGTCTCACCCATGACAGGCTTTCACCAGACTTGAGCACCTGGAGAAGACAGTACCACAGGCCAGAGGCATCAGCTTCCTCCATGGCAGGGCGTGGGCTATCCTGCCCAGGAGCTGAGCCCCCAACCTGGTTCCTAGTCCTGCAAATGATTCTATGTGGATCTTGGTTTAGGTTCTCCCAGAAGCAGACCCTGATTCAAGTATTCAAGGGTAGGTATTTATTTGAGAAGGGATCCCAGGAAGACAATGGCAGGAGAGTGAGGAAGGCAGGGAAGCTAATAAAGTTATCAAATGTGGTAGGTTAATGGTGCAGTATCCAGTATCCACGTTTCCTGGTAATGTGACTTCATCACTCGTCCCATTCAGGGGTGGAGTGTATTTCTACACCTCCTTGAGTATGGCCAGCCTTGAGACTTGTTTTGACCAATAGAATATAGTAGAATTAGCGCTGAGTGGATTCTAGAACCTAGGCCTAAAGAAGCCCTGCAGCTTCTGCCTGGGCCCTCTTGGAGCCCTGCCCTGAGACTACCATATAAGGAAGCTGCTCCCGCCTCCCAGAGGATGCGAAGTCATGTGCAGGGGAACTGAGGCACCCAGCCAACTGCCAGATATCTGAGTGAGGCTGTCTTGGATCTTCTCTCCTGGCCAACCTCCAGCCAAATGCAGCTGCATCAGCGAGCCCGTGCAAAACCAGCAAAAGAACCGCCAGCCAACCCATGGAATATGAGAAATAATTAATCATTATTGCTTTAGGCCACAAAATTTTAGGATGGTTTGTTGCATAGCAATGGATAACTGTTATTTCAAGCCACTTACCGCTGAGGGCAACCGGAGTTCAATCCTGCTGGGGACTCTGGGTGACAGCGTAGAACATGCTTCAGAGTTGCCTTGATGGAGAGAAGCAGGATCTGAGGACCTGGGTACTTACTCGCCAAGTTGCATCCATCACTGGTGAGAGCTGCTTCCACGGGCATTAGCTCTCTAGCACTTCCGGTTTGCCCTGCACACAGACGAAGCATGCTCCCTGAGGCCAGAGAGCTGTATACAGTCATAGTGAGCAGACTTCAGCGTGGGGGTTTGGCCTTAGCACTGCCAGGGCCTGCTGCAGTGTGTGACCCAGAGTCCTTTCCAGAAACTTCTTTTCTGATTAATAAACCAGAGTCAGTGCTTGTTGCTTGCCTCCCGGAACCCTGACTGGTGAATGTGTTTCTCCATTGCAGTCCTTCCTGGCCACCAGCTGACCTGGCCTTCTCTGTTCCACAGTCCCAATTCCACTGTGGATTGGCTCTGCCCACCTTCATTGCCCTGAAGGGCGGGGCTCTTCCAGCCAGATGGTCACCAAGTGGCCTGCCCAAGGGCTGCCTACAATGAGGGGCCTGCCCGGGCCAGTTAGGGTTCAGTTACCTCCCTGAGCAGGGTCACTGAGTGTGTGCAGGCACCATGACTGATCTGCCCCACCGAGGTGGGAGAGAGGCATTGGCACCTGGATTCCTGCCCTGCCCCACCTCACTGTGGAGCTTTGCCCATTGTTCCCTGACCTCTGGGGCATGGAGCCCTCTGTCCATGGTGGGGGCGGGGCAGGCACGTAAGGAGTGCCAGGTACCCCAAAGAACTTACCCATCCTTTAGCCTCCCCGGGGGGCCCCAGCCCCTGCTCCACTTCAAAGTGAGGTGCGCGCCTGCCTTCCAATCTGGAACCCGAGAGACATTTTTCCACGTAAACCACACTATGAATGGTGACCCAGTGCAGTTAACGTTGCACTGTTAATGATAAACTTCAGGAACATTATGAGTTAAATAGAAATTTGTGGACTGGCCTGAAAAACCAGCCACCATTTATAACTTGGTTTCTATGGGGAAATGCATTCTGAGTTCCAAACAACTGGCTCACATAGAGATTTCTGGAACAAAGCCTGGTCGCAACATTGGGAGCTGTAGGTGGCTTCTCAGTATACCCAATTAACGTGGTCTTTGTAGGTAGTTGGTGGTGGGCTCTCGCTCCAGGCTCGGAGAGCCCCGAGGAACATTTCCAACCCTGTGGAATAGCCCACCCTTTCCTTCTGGACGCCGGAAGTGACCTCAGAGCTGAGAGGGATACAACGGCCCTCTAGCTCCCCGGGGGTAACATTCCTGACAGTCCCTGCTTATACGCTCCAAGGCCGAGGAGCTCACTGCTTCACAGACATTGTATGGTGCTGTCCCTGTCCAACAATTCTTTGTCTATTGAGCTGAAATCTGTGATCCTCATTCTCCCCAGCCCCACCCCAATTCCACCACTGTGATTCCTACTCGCCCTTCAAACCTTGCTCAAATGTTACCCTCTCTGGGAAGCCTTCTCCAAACCCATCCTCCTCCACATTGGCTAAAATAATACTAGCTGCGGTAATGAAGAAACCACAAATGTTTTAAAATATATCTCCTTATCAAACAGTGGGTGTTCCTAGCTGGTAGGCAGGCAGCATGTCCCATCTGGTGAGTTAGGGTCTTCAGCTCCTGCCACCTGCCAACCTCCCCTCGGCAAGAGAGCAAGGAGAGGGCACACCTGCTCCTCGACAGCCAACAAGGAGTAGGACTTCTTGTCTTGGAAGTAACCGTCATTTCTACTCAGTGTCATTGGCCAAAACTAGTCATGTGGACTCATAATGATGGTCAGTCATATTTACTGGGCATTCACTGTGTGCCCGGCATTGCTCTGAGAGCTTGACGCTGATAACTCCGTTCACCCTATTTCACCACGTGACTGCATTCCGTCACTCTGGTGTACATTTCAGATGGGGCATTGAGGCACTGAGGTTAAGTGACTTGCCCAAGGTCACAGAACCAGGATGCCGAGCAGCTGGGCTGCAAACAGTCTGGCTGCAGAGCCCCAAGGTTAAACACTGGACAACACTGCCCTGCTTGGGACACGCAAGAGGTCCTCAGTCTTGTGCACTTTATTGTAAAGACACCCAGCCCCCTTCCAAACAAAGGGAGGAGGAGAGGGGAGGGAGCACGACAACTGGGGAGGAAGGGAAAGGCTCCACGCTGCTGGAGTTGAGGGAGTCTGAACCCTAACTTGGACGACAACTTAGGTGCCCCCTGCCCAGGCAAGACAACAGCCCTCATGGGCCTGTGCAGGTCTTGGGGCTCTGGGCTCTCCTGGCCCACTCCTAGCTGTGCCCCTGTTGGCTACCTGTTGCTGGAGTGTCACACAGCAGCTGTGCCTGGGGCCTCCCTCCACAGCAAAGAGACCCCAAAACAGGGAAGGGGAGGCTGACCTGGGCCAGAGACCCTAGTGGGCTTTCCTGCAGGGACCTGTGGCGAGTCCCCCTGCCTCTAGCTTGTTCCTCCTTCCCCCAGCCCTGTCCCACAGTGTAGACCAGACCAGCTCAGTCCCGAGACTCCTCCTTCCCCACCCACAGCCCCTGAGTGGCTGAGAGCCCAGGGATGGAGCAGGAGACAGGAGGAGTTTGGGCCCCTGCTGTCCCCAGGTTGGGGACCAGCAGAGCCACAGTCTGGACAACAGGGATGGAAAGACACCCAGGGAAGCGGCCTCTGGGAAGACCTCTCCCTGCTCCGAGCTGGATTCCAAACTCAGTCAGTGACTGGAAAGTAGCATAGACAGTATATCACCACTTGGGGCCTCAGTTTCCTCATCTATTAAATACGCTTACTACCCTCAGTCACAGCCACACCGCAGGGTATTAGATTAAGGATGGATAAGATGTGATAAAAGGTAAAGTAGTCAAATGCAAGGATTAGAAAATCCGGGACCTTGTTTCAGCTTTTATTCCCAGAGCCTGTTATAGGGTAGGTGCTTAATTGTTTGTTGAATGAATGATTATGGTACATGCACCTTGCAAATGGCTCCCAAACTGAGGGACTCTGGGACAAGTAGGCCCCGCCTACTCAAGAAAGTGTCACGCAGGAACTTTGCCCTGAAATATCAACTCCATTCCCCAACACTCTTCCATAGGTCAGAAAGACTTCCTGAGAGGACTGAAGTTCCATCCGCCAATACTCCCTCCCCATTTAGTGAGTACCTACTGTGTGCAAGGTTTCCGATTGGGGATGATGAGAGAATGCAAGATGCGCCTTTGCCCTCCAGGAGCTCAGTCTGTGCAGAGTGGTGGAGGGGGCAGGTGTGGGGCAGATTGACACCAGGCTTGAAAGCTGATCAGGAGTTGAGGGGGCAGGCGTGGGCTCGGGCTGGGACAGGGTCAGGCAGACGGAGCAGATCTGGGAATTTCTTTGTCACCTCCCTCAATAGCTCTGAGCAGGGGCACCATGATCAGGTTTACCTATTAGAAAAATCATGCTGGTAGCAAGTGAGAAAAGTGAGGCTCTGAGGTTTTAAGAAACTACTGAAATATGTTAAAATATAAGCGATGCTAAAAGATGCGAGATTTGAGCCCCCTTTTTTGTGTGTCCAGTGGCTGTGTTGTTGGGACTCCGTCACACGGCCCCAGGACAGCCATCTGGTCTCTGGCTTCTGTAAAGGCAGCAGCTCCCAGCTGTCACTGCATCGCCACCCTATCCTGCCTCTGGCTTCCGGTATCTTTCAGGGGCTCCCTTCCTTGGCTTACCACTGCCTTAATTTCAGGGTGCCCTGCAGGACCCCTCATCGTCTGGGCCAGTCTGCAGAAGAGGGTCTTTGAGACACAAGTTGCTAGTAAGAAGTCAGGCCTGGGGTAGGGGGAGTGGGGACAGGTGCCTGGAAGGCACACAGGACGCCCTGCCCTCCCTGCCCTCCAGGACTTCCTCGTCCGCTTGTCTAAAGTGGAGCCCTGAGGGTGGACGAAAGCCCCCACCTGTGGGAGCAGCTGCTGAGTGACCTAGATGAGGGGCCCAGACAACATCCAAACAGGGAGAGGACAAGGTGGGCAGGTGGGTGGGGACTTCAGGGAGGGGGTGGCACGCACTTGCTCTCTGATATGAGCTGCAGTACGACTACTCCCTCTGCCTCCCCATCTCCACGCTGAGTCTCCTGGCTGAAGTCCCCAGCTTGCCCTCCCCAGCCCTCTGCCCTGCAAAGCAGCACCCACACGGAAGTTGGGGCCCAGGCCCAGTCCCGCCCTCCTCCCCATTCAGGGGCCTGCAGGGGCCTCTGGATCCAGGGGTCCTTTCATCAGCTCCTGCTCAGTAAGTAGCTCTCAGCCCTAACCACTCCCTTTTGCAATCTGCGTGTTACTTACTTTTTCATCTATTCTACAAGCACAGGCCCTACACACCCCCTCTGCAAGCACGGTCTTTGTGCCCCACCCTGGGGTGCTCACGACACTGCTGTGCAGCTGCCTTTCCCTGTGGGGCCTTCCTCCATGGGCCCCTCTGCTCCCTGCCCACTTCCCCTCTAGCTGGGCCTTTGCTGGGCAACTCTGGAAAGTTACCTAACCTCTCTGGGCCTCCAAAGAATGGAATAATATTACCTACCACTCCGATTGTTGTGAGCAGCACAGTGCCCAGCAAATGCCAAGACAAATGCCAGGGCCCCCTCGGACTCTGCTGCCCCCTCCTTTTGCCCTGGGGGACGGATCCAGACGTGAGAATTGAGTCCCTGTCCCCCAGAGGATTTGTGTCTCCAGCGTCTTCTCGCAAGGTAAAGTCGTGGCAGGGATTGTCCCGATAAAATGATAAAAATGATCTGGGTTCCAGAAGGGAGCAGGGGGAGCAGGGAGAGGACACAGAGGCCTTTCACGGAGCTTTGGAACAAGCCGGGTGTCCAGGTAAGGCCGCCTGTAATCCACTCCACCTGTGCAGGGAAGTTTTCATTTTCCCATGTGATTGGCTTTGGGGGTTATTTCTGGCTTTTAGTTCTGTGCCTGTTCTGGATCCTGCGGTTTACTCATTGTGCTCGGTGTGCCCCCAAATCCCATTCCAGGGAGTGAGTTCAAGGCTCAGGGGGTCACACCTCCCAGCACTTTGCAGGGTGTCAGATTCCTCCTAACCTGGTGCCCACATGGCACCCACCCTCCAAACCCTTTGCCTCCCGGAGTAAAAAAGCCCCTGGAAATTCCTGTGTGTGCTATTCTGCCATCGAAACAGATGTCACAGAAAAATACTTCCTAGCAAGGAGAAATGTTCATTGTATGTTGAGTGAAAAGGGCGGGTTACAAAGCAGTAGGTTTATATGATCCAAGTTTCATTTTAAATATGTATATATCTATGTATCTATCTATCATCTATCTATATCTAAAAATAAAAAGCAACCAGGATGCTCATAGGGTGGAGTCATTATGGGACAGTTTTGATGTTCTTTTTTGTGTATTTCAGGCTTTTTAAAACACATTTTCTACAGGTATTTGTTAACAGATTAAAAAATTTTTTTAGGTACCTAAAGGCCTAATTTTACCATATTCACTTTCCTGCCCTTCCCCACCCCCCCAAAAAAAACAAAACACCAAAGGCTCCTTCCAGCCCACATAATAAAGTCAGTGAGAGACTTTCATGCTGGAGGCATCTGGGGCAGTGGTTTTTAACTATTTGGGTGCCACAGATCTCTGAGAGACTCTGACCAAGGTTGTGAGCTTCTCTCCAGGAAAACACACGTAGATGCAAAATGTGTGTGATTTGGCAGGAAGTTCTCAGACCCGCATGAAATCTGTCCATGAACTTCAGGTTAAAAGCTTCTGACCTGAGCAAACCCCCAGGTTGTCTGGATGACGAAGCAGGCCAGGAGAGGGAAGCCAACTTGCCAAGGGCTGCCAGCAGCACTCAGGTCCCTTTAAGGCCCTCTGGCATCTGGCTTCCTCCAGCCCTACCTCCCACTACCCCCTAGAGGGACAAATCCGCCTCTGCTGGACACATTTTATCTTTTCCAGGCTTTCCTCCAGCTTAGCTCCTCATGCCCTTTCTTCTCTCTACCTTCCAAACCCTCTTCATCAGGATCAAGATTGGCCTTAGCTACATATACCTGAACCCCCACCTCCCCCAGCAAGAATGGCTCAAACACCCAAGGGTGTGGTCTGTCTGGTAAAGCAAGCCTGGAGGGGGGCAATCCACAGCTGGTAAGGCCACTCCGTCAAGTCGTTGGGGACCCCAGCTGCTCCTGCCTCTTTGCTCTGCCATCCCCCGTGTGCACCCCTCGTACCCAAGCTTGCCTTGAAGACCAAGATGTGTACCAGGAAGCAGAAAGAAAGAAGGCAGGAAGAGCAATAAAGGCGCCCTCCCCTGTGAGTCTTTATTTTGAAGGAGCCTTCCCAGAAGTCCCACAGGCCATCTCTGCTGCCTCTTGCTGGCAAAACCTCGTCTCATGGCCACTTCTTGCGGTGAGGGAGGCTGGGAAATGTAGTCTTCTCCCCTGGGCGCTCTGCTCAGAGTTCTGTTACTGGGGAAGAAAAGTGTAATGGATATTGGCCAGGCAACCATAAAGTCAATGGTACCAAAAGTTGGTTCTTTGGGGGAAAAAAAATCAATAAAATTGATAAACCTATAGCCTCCCAAAGAGAAAATACAGAGAAGACACAAATTACCAGGATCAGGAATGAAGGAGGGGACAGCACTACAGACGTCACAGACATTAAAGGATAATAAAAAAATTTAGGTGAAATGAACCAATTTCTTACACAAACTACCAAATTTACTCAAAAAGAAACAGATAAACTGAATAGTTCATTAAAGAAATTGAACTGATAGTTCAACACCTTCCAAGAAAGGCAGCTCCAGGGCTTCCCATTCTACAAACATTTAAGGGAGAAATAATAACAATTCTATAGGAAGAAATAATAACAATTCTTCCTCCTAACAAGAATAAGAAGAAGGAACACTTTTCAACTCATTTTATAAGGTTATCGTGACCCTAATGACAAAACCAGACAAAGACATTATAAGAAAAAGAAATTGAAAACAATATCTACCCTTCATGAACATAGATACAAAAATCCTTAACAAAATATTAGCAAATTGAATCCAGCAATATATAAAATAAATAATGCACTAGGACCAAGTGAGGCTTATTCCAGAAACGTAAGACTGGTTTAACATTTGCAAATCAATGTAACTCACCATATTAACAAAGTAATAAAGAAAAACCATGTGATCATTTTATTAGATACCAAAAAAAGAGCATTTGATGAGATTCAACATCCCTTTATAATAAAAACTCTCAGGAAACTAGGCATGGAAGAAACTTCCTTAACTTGATAAAGTACATCTATAAAAACCCTACACCTAACAGGACACTTAATGGTAAAAAACTGAATACTTTCCTCCTAAGATCAGGAACAAGGCAAGGATATACTTTTTCACCACTCCTATTCAACATTGTACTAGAAGTTCTACCCAATGCAGTAAGGCAAGGCAAAGAAATAAAAGGCATTTAGACTAGAAAGAAAGAAAAGGAACTGTCTCTATTCACAGATAACATAATTATCTCTGCAGAAAATCACAAAGAATCTACAAAGGCCTCCAAGAACCAAAAGTAAGTTTAGCAAGGTTGCAGGATACAAGATAAAAATAAAAAATCAATTGCATTTTATATATCCCAGCTATGAGCAATTGGAATTCAAATTTTTTAAATATTGTTTACAATAGCACCAAAAAATGGAAAAATTAAGTATGAATCTAATAACATATGTGTAGGATCTGTCTGCTGAAAACTGTAAAATACTACTGAAAGAATTCAAAGATAAATGGATAGACACAGATTTTTCATGGAAAAAAAGACTCAATATTGTTAAGATGTCAGTTATCCCCAGATTGATCTACAGAGTCAATGCAATCCCATTTAAAATCCCAGCAGGACTTTTTTGTAGATATAAAAAAGCTGGTTCTCAAATGTACACAGAAAGGCAAAGGAATTAGAATAGCCAAAACAATTCTTAAAAGGAACAACGTTGGAGGACTCAAACTGTCTGACTTTAAGACTTACTATTAAGCTACAGTGATCAAGACAATGTGGTATTGGCAAAAGGATAGGCACATACCTTAACAAAACAGACTAGGAAGTCGAGAAATAGACACCCACACTAATAGATTTACTTGATTTTTGACAAGGGCACAAAGATAATTCAATGGAGAAAAAATAGTCTTTAACAAATGTCTAGAACAATTGGACAAGCTGGTGGGAATGAAAAATGGCAACGTAAGGCCAGGCACGGTGGCTCACGCCTGTAATCCTAGCACTCTGGGAGGCCAAGGCGGGCGGATTGCTTGAGCTCAGGAGTTCGAGACCAGCCTGAGCAAGAGCAAGACCCTGTCTCTACTAAAAACCGAAAAAATTAGCCGGGTATGGTGGCACACACCTGTAGTCCCAGCTACTCAGGAGGCTGAGGCAGGAGGATCGCTTGAGCCCAGGAGTTTGAGGTTGCTGTAAGCTAGGCTGATGCCACTGCACTCTAGCCTGGACAACAGAGTGAGACTCTGTCTCAAAAAAAGAGAAAAAGAAAAATGGCAAAGCTGCTTTGGAAAACTATGGCAATTTCTTGTAAAATTAAGCATATACTTACCACCTGACCTAGCAATCCCATCCCTTGGTGTTTACCCAAGAGAAATGAAAATTTATGTTGATCAAAGTCAGTATACAAATTTCCATAGCAGCTCTATGTATTCATAATCACTCCAAATGGGAAACCACCTGCACGTCCTTCAGCTGATAAATGAATAAACCAACTGTGTTACATTGTGCAATGGAATATTATTCAATAATAAAAAGGTGACACTTGACTCACACTTAAATCACAACAGGGAGGAATCTCAAATGCATTTTGAAGCCAGATCCAAAGGCTACATATTGAATTATTCCATTTCCATGACATTCTAGAAAAGACAGAACTACAGGGACAGAGAACAGATCAGTGGCAGCTGGGGGTTAAGGGGAAGCATTGGCTACCAAGGGGCACAAATGGGATTTTGGGGGTGACGGAACAGTATCAGGCCTGTGATGATGAGTACATGATGGTAAACATTGGCCAAAGCCCTTAAAACTATACACCACAGGGCTGGGCGCGGTGGCTTCACGCCTGTAATCCCAGCACTCTGGGAGGCCAAGGCGGCAGGACCGTTTGAGCTCAGGAGTTCGAGACCAGCCTGAGCAAGAGCGAGACCCCGTCTCTACTAAAACTAGAAAGAAATTATATGGACAATTAAAAATATATATAGAAAAAATTAGCCAGGCATGGTGGCACATGCCTGTAGTCCCAGCTACTTGGGAGGCTGAGACAGAAGGATCGCTTGAGCCCAGGAGTTTGAGGTTGCTGTGAGCTAGGCTGACGCCACGGCACTCTAGCCCGGGCAACAGAGTGAGACTCTGTCTCAAAAAAAAAAAAAAAAAAGAAAAAACTACACACCACAGACAGTAAATTATTGTATGTAAAAATTTTTAAAATCCGTTGTTTTCTCTAGCCTTTCTGTCGTGAATGTCCTAAGAATGGAAAAGGTAATTGACATTCCTCGAGCAGCCCAGCTCAGAGCTCTAGTTTTGGGGAGCACAGGGGGTGACATGGAAGAACAAGGCTGGAAGTGGGTGGAGAAAGGAGGAAGCCACTAGAAATGGAAGCACAAATCTGAACACTTCCCAGCCCTTGCTAACTGTTCCTATATCCGTGGCCCCAGGCCTGGTCCAGGTGAAATGTGGTAGCAAATGCAATTTCCCTGTGGATTCCTCCTCTGTCCTCCTGTTCCTTCCTCCCAGGGTCTGCTTCCCCCATCAGGGAATTGTACAGGTGCCCTCGGTGGCTCCTATCTCATGGATTTGCATATTAAAAGATATTGCAGGCTATTACAGATCCTATCTGCATCCATGGAGGAATTTCAGACTAGTTGAAAAGTGTGGTGGGGTGATGGGGAGTGAGATGGGGAGGAAGGGACAATGCCCTTGAAAGGGGTCCCTGGGGGCTGGGCATATCTGAAATCCTGCCTGAACTTGAGGCAGCCTTTCCGGCCTCCCCCACCACACATCCCCAAGGGAGAGGAAGCCAGTTTATTAGATCCTCTTAGAAGTAATGAAAGGGGAAAATATCTGGTGGTTTTGAAGATGAAGGAAGGGGGCCATGAGCCAAGTCATCCAGGGGAAAAAGGCAAGGAAACAAATGGATTGTCCTCTAGAGCCTTCAGAAAGGAGGCCGGGCGCGGTGGCTCATGCCTGTAATCCTAGCACTTTGGGAGGCTGAGATAGGAGGATCGCTTGAGGTCAAGAATTCAAGACCAGCCTGGGCAGTAGCAACACCCCATCTTTACAATAAATTTGAAAAAATTAGCTAGGTACGGTGGCCTGTACCTGTAGTCCTAGTGACTCTCGAGGATGAGGCCAGAGGATCCTTTGAGCCCAGAAGTTCAAGGTTGCAGTGAGCTAGGCTAATGCCACTGTACTCCAGCCTGGGCAACAGAGTGAGACTCTGCCTTTAAAAAAAAAAAGAAGAAGAAAAAGTAATGAAAGGGGAGTTTGCAGGCTGTCTGACTTCCCCCTCCCTTGTTCCCCCCTCATCTGGCCCCCAGCCAGGCCTGCTGACCCGGAGTCCTGGGCCAGGGCCTGCCAGATGCCCCTGAAGACAGAGCGGATTAGGCCCTCTCACCACCGCACAAGAGCCATCCACAGACCCTCAGCTGCTTAGACAGCTGCTCCCTGCTTACAGCTGGGCGAGGGCAGGGGTCTGGGAGGCTCAGCTCCCAGGAGAGCCGCCTGCAGGCCTAGAGCCCTGCCTCCTCCCTGCACCAGGCTGAAACTGGGGGCAGGAGGTCGGGCTTGGGGGTTGGCGGGTGACCTGCCGCCTGGGTTCCCCCAAGAGGTTTGCTGGCCCCATCCCCATATTTCCTGGTGACCTAAACTGCAACCCTGGGCCCTCGTCACTAGATAAATCTGCGACCTGACCACCCCTTCCCTCATGTCTGCATGCACACATTTGCTTGCCTGCACACACACACACACACAGACACACACACACGCACACGCACACAGCTTGCCCTGGACACTTGCCCCTAGGGGCGCCTCCCCCACAGGGCCTGAAGAACGCTGCCCAGCTCCAGGCTGACCCGGCCCTTGGGCTCGTGCCCCTCTCAGTGGTACTGAGAAAGGCTGATTAAGAGAGTGTACCAAGGAGGATGTTCTCGTGTGTCCTCCTGCAGACAAAAGTGTCCAAACCCGCGGCCCCTGCTTCCAGAAGCCACAGCAATATCTCCTACCAGCCCGGTCAGCCTCCGGCTTGGTGCCTGTGGCCTCTGGTGCTCACCTGCTCCAGGGAGCCTCCTGGATTAGCACTCCCCAACCTCGGCCCCCCACGCCAGTCCTCGGTGAGGGCTCATTTACGCGGTTCATGTTCATTCTGTGGAAAGTTCCAGAGTCACTTAGTCTGTGGGGACCCTCTCCTTCACTGGAGTATAACCCAGAGGAGAGTGCACACAGTCCTCCATCTGCATTTCTTGTTTTTCCACCTGGTTCAGGTCTCGCTGTGGAACCATCCTGTGCCTTCGTGTGGTCAAAGCCTGGATCGCACCGACAGCACCTCCAGGGGCGTGGACACGAGGACAGTGCAGCCACGGTCACGCGTGTGGGACTGGCTCCAGACGCTCCTTTCCCCTCCTCTACACAGAAAGGTTCTCCTTTTTCTGTTTCTACCGTGTTTCCGGGAAAACATTGTATCTGTCCTTTGTCTTTTGTGCTACAAGCCATGAAATGGCCTTTAGGCAAAAGAAAGGAAAAAGTCTGCTTGGAAAAATTACTAACCAAAACAATTCTCCACTTTTGAAAATTGTATAGGTTTTATGTTTTTAGATAAAAAACGTCTCTATGCATTTTAAATAAATTCAAATTTTTTCCCCAGAAGGAACAGTCAGAAGTGGTTTGTAAGGAGTTTGCTTGCGTTCGTTTTTCTTTTTTCCTTCCCTCCCTCTCTTTGTTCTCCCATTTCTTTCTGATTCCACTCTCGCCTCTCTCCCTCTGCCCTCCGTGGACACCTTTCTGAGAGGTTTCGTATTTTCCATGCGTGTGCGTTCTTGCTGGGGGCACACGAATTCTAATTCATGTAAATGGGTTGTTACGGATCTCGCTCTCGGCTCTGTTTTAAGCTCCTCCATTTGGCCGTGCGAACATCAAATCTGTTGCTTCTGACGCCTGCAGAAGGAGGGAGGGAACACTGGCTTTGGCATCAGACGGATCCGAGGCTAGAACGGGAGTGCTGGTGTCCAGGACGATGGGTGTGTGAGGACCCAGGGCGTTAAGTTATCTGAGAGGGCAGAGCTGGGGGCCCTCAGACGTCAGGCCCCTCCTCTCTCCTTGGCCACACGCACGAGGCGGATGCTGTGGCCCTGTCTGTGTGTCCGCGCAGGGGCTGCCCAGCAGCCTGGCTCCATCAGTTACAGACCTGTTGACCTTTGTTGGGAGGTGGGGCTGGGGACCCAGTGGAGACTGGGGAACTACCAGTGGCATTTCAGGGGACAGGCGGGAGTGAAGGTGGGGACAGGAGGGGTGACATGGGGTGGCTGCTCCTCTCATCAGCTCTGCTAGGCTTGGGGAAACTGCTTCTAAAGTGCCCCCTTCCTCTTTCCCTGATCCCTAGGTGGGGGAGGCCAGAGTGTTGGGGTTAGATCTCTATTTTTGTCCTGCTCCCAAGACCAGGGAACAGAAATCCTCCAGACAAATGCTGCAGACCCAGGTTGGGGCAGGAAGGGTCTGTCTAGTGCTGGGCCCGTGCCCTCGCATCCAAGGGGCCGCAGGTGGATATGAACGCTCCTCTCAGTCCCCACTGCCCGCTTGCTGAGTTCCCCCTCACTGGCTGCAGGACCGCGGAGGGGGCGGCTCGCAGGGGCAGGGGACAGGGATCGGGTGAGCCTCAGATGCTCTTGTGGCTGTGACCCCATCACAGTCTCTCCTTTGCTTCCCCAGCTCCAGGGGCCCACAGAGGCCCCCCAGGGCTGCGGCGTGTGTGTGTGTGTGTGTGTGTGTGTGTGTGTGTGTGTGTAGGGGCACACCAAGCTGCTAGTCTCTCTCCAGGCTGAGCACTTGAGTGGGAGCATTTGAAGAAAGGGCTCTGGTGCCATAGAAAATCACTGCAAGGTGTCACCCCATCTTCAGCGTGAATGCATTTGGTCCCCAACACCTTATGGGCATGAGTTTATTAAACCCTTTCCCCTGCACGGGGGCGGGGGGCGGTGGGGGGGGGGTGCTTTGGAAGCGTGAGTGCCTGAGCACCTTGGTGATCAGGGCTGCCAAAGGAGAGGGGACAGGGAGGCCGGAGCCTGTGAAAAGCAGCCTCCTTCACAGCTGCCAAAGCCTCCAGTGGCGCCAGCCCTCCCGCCCTCCCCTGTCCTCCTTCTCTGGTTCCCGGCTTCCCACCTGTTCATGCTGAAAAGGAAAGCCTGTCTGCACGGCTCTCCCCTCACCGGGGACAGCCCCCAGAAAAGACAGGACATGGGTGACACCAGAGACCCAGCCCCAGACAAAGGAGGGTGGTCCCCAGCCAGGGGCTGCAAGGAGACCTGGCGGGGCTGGATTTCCCATGAGCTCCTGGCCCCTGGCATCGCGCCTCCCCCGTGCGAAGGGGGAGAGGAGCCCGCAGCTTGCCTGGGCCTCCGAGCAGAGAATATTCCTTCCTCTTCACCCTCCTCCGATGTCAGCCTAGGAAATACCAGCAGTGGCGAACAGCTTGAGTGGGGTGTTTCCGGTTCTGTGCTAGTGCGTTATCTCATTTGAGGGAAGGACTTTGATTATTTCCATTTTGTAGATAAGCAGGCAGAGAATTTTAAGGTCAAGTGACTTGCCCGGGTCAAATAGCTCCTGAGGAGGTGAGCGGGGGATTCACCCTGCAGTCTCCTCCTGGCCCTGGCTGCACACTCAGCCCCGACTGCATGCGCCTCTGTGGGAAGACGACTCCATTCGGCTGCAAGCTGATCTGGGTCCCCACAGACCCCGTCATGCCCATGAGCCCCTCAGGCTGTGTTCTCACCCTGAGAGTGGGTGGGTTTCAGATTTGCCTGGGAAATTTTCCAAAATGCACCCGTCTTCTCCCTCCCCTGTTTGCACTAGACCAGGCTGGGATGAGGAGCACAGCACATGCATGGGGACAGTGCCCCAGATGCTTCTGATGCTGCCAGGAGGGCTGTGTTCAGGGACCTGTGCCCATCAGGCTCCTGGGAGAAACAGCCTCGGTCCCTTTCCATGTGCAGAAGGAGCCTGTCAGCTCAGCTGGGGACAGCACTCAGGCTGCCACTGGCTTCCTGCCCCCACCCTGAGGGTCAGAGGTTGTGCCCCTTTCCAAGCCAGGCGGAAGGTGCAGATGTGACCACATAATCATGCATGTCACGCACCGTGAAGTGTAGGGACAGCATGGAGAGAGGATTCAGACTACAGAGATTTAACCCCTGGCCCCTTTACTGCCAGGCCTCCTGCAACATGCGCCTCGGGTATCCCACTGCCTTTTGCATACATTAGAACACTGCCACAGTGAAAAAGTTGTTTCCTAATGGTTTGGATCAAATAACGTCATGGATGCCATGTGCTTTGCCCCTGCAGGCCAGAGGGAGGAACAAACCATTAACCGGCTCATGTCTTTAATTCTCCCTGGAAGAGGGTCTGATGGAAGATCAGGGCATCACCCCAGACTGGGAGGAAAGACCCGGAGGCTCCAAGAGAGTGACCAAGTCACGGATCTGCAGGGCAGGGACGAAGGGGCCTGAAGCTCATACAGTGTGTGTGTCTGTAAAAAAAAATAATAAAAAATAACAAGGACAAATTTAGTACAAGTGTGAAAATTTGTTTATTAATAGAATGAGAAAAGAAAGCATAGCAAAGTTAAAAAGGTAATACCACAAATATCACAAAATTCAAAAAAAATAATATAACATTTGTGTTAATTAACAGCCCAGTCCACCTCCCTTATACTTTTCTTCTATATTTTTGGCTGCATACTTTTTGACTACCTGTTCTTGTGACAATTTCGTAGTTTTTTTTCCATAGAGAAAATAGAAAGATATTTTAGTCTTTCCTCTAACGTGGTTAATCCGAATTTCATTTTTATTATGGATAGTTTAGAAAATGTTCACATTCACATATGATGATTGGTATTGTCACATAAATGTTTAGGATTGTTGCTAAACTTGGGGAAACCTCTATCACTCTTGGATATGAAGTATAAGATTTCAGGGCATTTCAAGTTTTCTTGTTCAAATCAGCCAGAAATCTAAACACAAAAAACCTGATGAATTCTATTTCACATGATTCTCATCAAAAAAAAAAAAAAATAAATGTATTGGCCGGGCGCAGTGGCTCACGCCTGTAATCCTAGCACTCTGGGAGGCCGAGGCGGGTGGATCACTCGAGGTCAGGAGTTCGAGACCAGCCTGAGCAAGAGCGAGACCCGTCACTACTAAAAATAGAAAGAAATTATCTGGCCAACTAAAAATATATAGAAAAAATTAGCCGGGCATGGTGGTGCATGCCTGTAGTCCCAGCTACTCGGGAGGCTGAGGCAGGAGGATCGCTTGAGCCCGGGAGTTTGAGGTTGCTGTGAGCTAGGCTGATGCCACGGCACTCACTCTAGCCCGGGCAACAGAGTGAGACTCTGTCTCAAAAAAAAAAAGAAAAAAGTATGGTATATATTATAGGATTGTACTTTCATTTTTACTAGCGATTGATAAGAATCAAAGCCTCAGATTTTATGCATTTGATGATCAAAAGAATGTTCCCCAGACTGGCAGCTTCTGGTTGTCATTTCAAATCTTACTTCCCAACACAATCCACATATCCCATAATCCAGCCTCACAGGACACACTCATGTCACAATACAACCTCTGGCTCCTGGCGCTGGAAGACGCAGCACGGTAAGCCGCGGGAGTAGCCCTGGAAGCCATTTCTACGCTAGGAAGACTGGTAATTAGCCACCCATCCGTGGACGTGACTGCGAGCTATGCAAACAAACCCCACTTAACCCTAATTCAAAGTCCCTCCAACCCGACTTCCCCTTAGCTAGACCCCCAATACCCAGAGCCACTCCAACACCATCTGTCATGATGAGAGAACATGTGACAGAGGGGACAGCGGAGGAAACAGACAATGGACTTAACCAATTCCACTTAAAGTCATCTTACCTTTGTAAATCTTACAAACACCGGTGGCCACGTGCATGCCTTGCTAGGGCCCCTCTCCCAGTGGGGCCTTCAGCTCAGCCAACATTCTGACCACATGACCACCTGGCACAAAATACCGTCCTGGGCATGGCATGGAGGAAGGATTAAAAAAATTAATATCCAGCCTCCACTTTTAGATGTTTCTTATTTAATGGAGGTGACAAGTGTGTTCAGCGAGGTGCTGAGGGATGGTGGCAAGTTCAGAGAACTTGGCTCAGGAGGCCCGGGTTCCGCCCAGCTCTGCCACACAAACTCCCCGGGCCCAGCTTCCTGGGCTGCAGTATGGGCGCTGACGGTCCCTTTTCAGACAGCAGGTGTGAAGCGCACCGTGAGCGGCAGATTCCCCAGTAGGCACAAGCTGTGACAGGAACGGGCGGGGTGGGGAGCAGCCAGGAGAGAGCCTTCCGGGCAGAAGACCCGGTGTGCAGGGGTGGGGCCCCCGCTGGCTGCCTCGCAGGGCAAGAGGGAGATGAGAGGCAGCTTCTGAGTGCCCCCAGCCTACAGCCGTCCCGGAGATGTGGGGAGTGAGTCCCTGAAGACAGCAACGCTGCAGATCAGCCAGTGGGTACAACAAGAGCCAGGTGCGGCCTGTCCCTGTTAAATGAGTTTCAAAGAGTCTTCTGATCATAAGGAGTGAAAAATGCACCCACACTGGCTGTCCTGCAGGTGCAAGGTCATTGTCTAGGCCGCTTGCTTCCTGCTGCTCCTCAGCGGAACTGAGTGGCGTGTGAGCCCCCCC
>CM052443.1:20630856-20655038 GCA_028533085.1 Varecia variegata
TAAAATCAGATTTAGAAATGGGCTGCGACAGAATTTTGCTTCTTCAGTTGACCAAGGCGAATGGATTTCTGATCTTTCAGTCATCTCAGATTAGTGGCTTTCAGCAGAAAGGACCTGTTGCATCGTGGACCATTTATTCTTCTCTATCTGCTTTCTGCCCTGGGCTCAAGTGTTGATCCCCACTTTTTAACACCTACATGAATTAGAAATGCACTCCCATATAGTATATTTCTGATATAGAGATGCACTCTGCACCACACTGACATACGATATAAATTCCTAAGTCCTGGTGGGTACACAGCCTGAGTCTGAAGAGGAAAGAGCCAGTTCCAGGGGCGATGTCTTTGCTGTCACAGAGCAAGGACCATCAGCCGCTCTCCAAGGCTGTGGGAATGCCTGTTGCCCTTCACTCTCCCCGACGTGGTCAATCTCGCATGGACCCCACAGTGGGACTTCAGCAATGAGCTGGAACCAGGGATTGGACCACTGGAGGCCATGTGGACGGTCCCCTGTCATATGTCCCACCTCTGCCTCTCTCGGTGCATCCAGTTCATCTCTCTCTCACAGCAGACTGGCTCCCTTTGACGCCCAATGCCCAAGACAGGACAGGAGACCCAGGGCTCTCACGCTTACCGACTGCCAGACATCAGTGAGACTGGCCAGGGTATCTAGTGTCTCAATTCCAAGTTCCAGGAAGGACCCTGAGTGGCCCAGTTTGGTGAGGATTCCATCCTCGGACCAATCAACTCTGCACAGATGGGCAGACACACATGTCCTCATAACTCCTCTTGCGGTAGCCGTGTAGTTTGGGACGGAGCAGTTTTCAGAAGGAGGAAAGATTGGTTGGGCTGACAATCCAACCAGCCTTTAAGAAATATCCGGAAGTAAATGCGCACACCAAGTAGACTGAGATGGACCTTGCCATCATCCCTCGACTACATCGTATACTTGAGTATTTTTCCATCTGCTGGGAATTACCTCCACCACCCTTCCCACCCCTGGACCATCCTAGGGAACTAACATGTCCAACTCAGATGTCACCTCTTCTCTGGTCCCATCCTTGACCCCTCCAGGCTAGACTAATTGTACCTTTATCTGGGTTCACTTTAGTGCACATTATATCCATCTATTGTAAGGATCATTCAGTGGATTCACCCTTTCTAGAACCCCTGTAATCATTCGTAACCAGAATGAAACAACAGCAACAGTACCACTTGCTGAGAGCTTGCTCCGTGCCGGCCACTGTGCTAAAGGACTTCACAGACTTTATCACGCGTACCACTCATCACTGTAGCATACTTCTGAATATACATGACTGGAGTTTTAATCACTTGAATACAGCTGCTGTTACTGTCATTGAGCAGATGAAGAAACTGAGGTTCAGAGTTGTTCAGGCTCCTGCATTGCTCAATGACCCTTTGCCAGTGAACAATGGCAGAGTCAAGATTCCATTGGGTTTATATGGGTCCAAAGTCCAAGTTCTTACTTCCTCAACCCTCCAGGCATTCTTTCTGGGGCTTTCTATTATTTCCGGGGATTTCATCTTAATATGCCTCCTTAATATACCTAAAATGGCCCCAGGCACACAGTTAGTCGGTCCTCAGTGGCTAAGTGATTTTTCTAGAGCCCTGGCCCTGGCTTTCCTGAGTTCGGGCAGCATCCCTCACCTCCACCTCCAGGCACTGGGAGGAGCCAGCTGAAGGGGGCTGGGCAGAGGCCCACAGGGGACCCAGTGGAGGCTCCTGCTGCAGGATGGGGCAGGCACCATATGGCAGAAACCAAGGGATGTTCCCAATCCCCTGAGACCCAGGGAGGACAACACTGTGACAAGTTTCCACCTTTTGTTCTCTCCCACTGAGCCCCTAGGAGCTGAGGCCCCAGCCAACAATTCTGATAATCTAATTCTCAACAAGGCCTTCCTGGCTGGTATTGAATTCCGTGTTTTCCTCCCAGCCCAATCAGGGGGCCTCATCTGACAAAACACAGGGCCAGGCATCTTGGGAGGGGCAGAACTGGGAGGCCCTTTTCAGCTTCCAGGAGCTTCTGTTTCAGCTGCCACAGGTGCAGGGACTGACATCTGTTTGAGCGGCACACGCGTGACTGCTGGCCATTTCAGGACAGTCGCTGAGGTCAGGAGGGCTTCCGGGAGGTGAGGCTTGAAGGGGGGCGTGTGCGTGGAGGAAGCGATGACAGACAGCTGGGCTCTGGTAGGTGGGGAGGAAGGGCAAAGGCCTGGAGCTGGGAACACAGATGACACATTCAAGTGACAAGAAGCAACCCTGCCTGGATGGGCCTTCACTGCCTTCAACCGAGGAATGACAAATAACATCAAAATGCTCAGCTGGCTCCTGGGAAGAGTGTGCGTGTGTCGCGGGGTGTCAAAGGCACAGTCCCACTACGCCTATGACCCAGCCTTGGTCTACAGGACAGAGGAAGCTGCTGTTGGGCCTGGGTGTACAGGGGGCCCCAGCTCAGGACACAACCACCCGGCTTTCCCAGCCCACAAATGGGGGCGCTTCCTCACCTCCCCTTCCCCACTCCCACCTAAGCCAATTCATCTCCAAGTCCTGCCTATTTCGCCATCTAGTAGCTCTTCAAGTACGGTTCTTGGCTGGGCACTGTGGCTCATGCCTGTAACCCTAGCACTTTGGGAGGCTGAGGCAGAAGGATCTCTTGAGGCCAGGAGTTCCAGACCAGCCTGAGCAAGAGCTGTCTCTACAAAAAATACAAAAATTAGCTGGGCGTGGTGGTGCACACCTGTAGTCCCAGGTACTCGGGAGGCTGAGGCAGGATGATTGCTTGAGCCCAGGAGTTTGAGGTTGCTGTGAGCCATGATGACATCACTGCACTCCAGCCCCAGCGACAGAGCAAGACCTTGACTGGGCAGGGGGCATGGGGAGCTCTTCAATCAACTCTCTGACAGGCGGGCACATCACATCTCCTCTGTCTCATGGGGACGAGCCCCTCCCTGATGCTCCTCCTCTGCCTTGCTGCTCTCTGGACATTCCCTACACACATCTCCACGTAGCTCCCCATGGGGCAGCTTCCTACCGCCTTCAGGTCCAGAGCCCTCTGTGGCTTTGCCCCCCCATCTCTCCAGTGTCATCTCTTGCCACACTAAGCTCCCAAAATATTCTGGTTTAGTTCTGGGCCATTAGCTCAACCTATGATTATAACATCCTTCCCAACAGTACTTCTTATATGTTTAATCTTCATGGGCCCCCATGTGGATGGGGAACAGAGAGGCTAAGTAACTTGCCTGTAGTCACACAGCTGGTAAGAATGGAGCAGGATTCACACTCAGCTGGCTTGTCTCCACAGCCCAGCTCCTTAAACACTAGAGTACAGTCTCTCTGGAACCTTCTATGGGCTCCAGCAGCCCCTCACCACTCCACATTCCCCTTAACCCATGTTCACTAGCAAGTCCCCGCTGTAGCATGGTTTCCACTTATGTGACACCCCTCCAGGAAGCTTTCTCTGGTGCCCCAGCATCCAGGTTTGGGTTAGGGCAGTGGTTTTCCTACTTCGCTGCACATTGGAATCACCTGGGAATCTTTGCTGCCGGACTCCCGCTCCTAGACATTGTGATTAAGTTTTGGACAACCCCACTCCACCCCCTGACTCTAAAGTACAGCCAGTCTGGTGACCATCGGCAGTTCTCAGACTTGGGGGTGCCTCACGGTTGCCAGGAGGGCTTATTAAAGCAAAGACGGCTGGGCTCACGCCAGAGTTTCTCATTCTGTACATCTGGGTTAAGGCCCAAGAATCTGCATTTCTGACATGTTTCCAGGTGAGGCTGCTGCTGGTGGTCCAGGGACCACATTCTGAGAGCCGCTGAGCCAGGAGCCCTAGTGTTCCCAGAGCACCCAGTGCTGATCACCACCTAAGTCACATCTGTCATAACCATGCTTCTCTGCTACCCAGAGGGGCCCAGAGCTTTCTGCTCAGTTTAATCTTTGGCAACAGGTGTCAACAAAGGTTAGATCAATAAATGAATCCACAAGACACCCAGGCAGGCTGCACACGCCACAGCAAGCCTTGTTTCGGAGGGGGAAAAGAGCTGCAATTATAATTAGCGCTGTCTTTTACTGAGCACCTCCTGGGGGCCGGGCACCGTCCTAAGCGCCTCACACAAAGGGCTCTAATCCTCACAACCCTATGAGGTAGGTGCTACTATCATTCCATTTCGTAGACAAGGAAACCGAGGCACAGATAGGGAAAAGAGGCAGAGCTGGGATTCCGGTTTAACCACTGTACTGGGAGGCCCTTTTCCAGGTGACCCCAACCAAAGCTCCCCTCCCACCCCTCAACCCCCTTCCCCAGCGCAGACCCCCAGTGGGTTTCAGGGTACAGGTCTCCATCTATTGGTGGGCTGTGAGATCCACCCAGTGGGTGTAAGCAGCATCCTTTACATGACCAAATCTGAGAGACCCGAGCAGAAATAGAGCAGAGTGCCTCGTGTAGTTCAGCAAAATATACATGTGCATAAACCTATGCTGGGTCGTGATGTAAAATGCTAGTCTGACTATGGGTCATGATCAAAAAGGTCTGCAAAGCACTAGCTTAGAGAAAGAGCCTCCACCAAACCTCCAGGGCGTCCTCCGTTCCCCTGCCCAGCAGGCGCTAGGGAAGGGCTAGGCCGCCCTCTGCTGGGCGCCGCCGGGATTGCACCGGGCGCCGGTGAAGCCGCTGGCAGAGGGCCCTGCCCTGCGTGTGGCTATGGGGAGCGAGTACCAGGTTCCTCACGGGAGAATAAAAAAAAAATAAAGTGAAATGCTAATTCATTTCAATTTCCAATTTCTAAAATAAATACTGCCCTGGTCATCTGTCCCACACTCAGTCTTCACCCTGGTCTGATAAATCATTTCAGCTTCCCAGGTAGAACCGACACCCCCGGGGGCAGCAGGGACAGCTCCGCCCAGACCGCTGTGGCTGACCGACCAGCGCGGAAGAAGGGAGCTGTACGGTCATGCGCATAACGATCTGAACACCCAGGCAAGAAACGTCGAGGCCCATGTCTTTTTTGTTGTTGCAAAAGCAAAGAGGGTAAGTGATGTCCCCACCCTACTTCATCAAGTCTTTGTTCCTACCTTACCATCTCACTTCACATATAAGGACCCCGAGGCCTACAATCAGGCTCAGGAGCAGAGGAGCAACTTCCAGAAGCAACTTCCCACTTCCTTCTCACTTCCAGGCCAGCCCTCTGGAGACGAGGAGGGGTGGGGTTGGGTGGGACGCCTTTCCCAGCTCTAGCTGTGTTCCACCTTCAACTGCACCCTACGCTGCCCCTTACAAGATGAGACAATCATCTTGGAAGAGTGGGGCCTTCCTAGTTTAGACCTTTTAGGGGTCCCTAAACCTTAACTACTAAATCTGTGGTCTTACAGAAAGCACATTCTGAATATTTTTAACCCTAACTGCCTTCTACCGGAGGGTGAACCTGACTAATAGGCGGATTTCTTGTCTACTGTGCGCCAGGATTTGGGCTAAGCCTGTTTTGGGGTGGGGGGCTCAGCAGGGCTGGGTACATGGAGGATTTGGAGATGTGGGCGATTTGTGGGGACATAGACGAGAAGCAGCAAAGAGAAGAGGATGGCATGGTGCTCACAAAATGGCACTCGGAGGGGACTGCAAGACTCTAGACCCCGCCTACACCCAGATGCTTGGGGCCAGGCAGTTCTGCCGAACAAGAGAAGGGTTTCCTGTCCAAGTTCTAAGTCCATGGCAGAATAGAGAAAGCACATGCGACACAGGACCCAGGAGGCAGAGGTGATCCCAGAACCTAAACCCCAAGTCCACAAACATCTTGGCGTGAACTTTGAGTTTCCACGGAGTAATCCACAGAGAAGGGGAGCTTCAGCTGACACCTCAAGGGAAACCTGAGCAGCCTTGTGCTCACTCTGGAACACACTAGGCAAAAAAAAAGGACAAACTTCCCAAGGAGACCCTTTTGGGAGAGCAGAGCAATACAAATCGCAGTTAACAAGCACATGTGATCAGTTAACAAGTAGTAACACCGGGGCTCCTACCCGCTCACCTCTGCCCTTACACCCGCAGACTGCCTGTCTTCTGCACAACACAGAACAAAAAAAGCCCCAGGTTCACTCCCTCAACAGCCCACACTTCCTCCCCTACAACTGCAGGTGTAACCCTGCCCACCCTGGCCTCCTCCCAGCTTCCTGCAAGGAGTTTTCTTGATGATCCAAGTTAGCTCACCTGTGCTCTGGTTGTGTGTCCCTGGGCTCTCCCTCCCACCGACCATCCCCTTTCTGGTGTCCCTACTGGCTATTGTCAGCGTACACAGGATGTTCTCCTTCCAGTATCTTTTAAAACTCCTCCTTCCTCTACAGCTCCTTCCAGCCAACCCCAGCGCCCTCCCCGCTCCTCCCCAGGGAGCTCCTGGGAAGAGTCTGTAGTCATCTTCTCCGTCTTCCAGCCGTGCCCTCCCCCGCTCCAAACCAGCGTCTGCCCCTCGCTGCTGAAACTGTTTTGGAGAAGGTCCTTGTCGCTAAGCTAAATAGACAATAACTGGTTCTTCCTTGACTGCTCTCGGCATTGCCCTGCTGGCCCCGTGAAACTGCCTTTCTCGGCGCCACTCTCCCTGCTCCTCTGCAATCGCCTCGGAACACGGTTCCTCTGCCTCGGCACTCTTCACATTCGGGGCTGGATCATTCCTTGTTATGGGGGTCTGGCCTGTGCAGCATCCCTGATCTCTCCTCACTAGAGGCCAGTAGCAGCACCTGTGCCCCTGTTGTGACAACCAAGAACGTCTTCAGGCACTGCCAAGTGTCTGCTGGCGGGTAAACTGGCTCCTGGTTGAGAACCGCTTTCTCCACTGAAGGACGAGTTTTCTCTGGCCTGTGGTTGTATCTGCAGCCACATGCTGATATATAAATCTACATCTCCGAAAGTCACGTGGCCACTGCCCAGTTCCACTGGATATCTCTTCAGCACGTCAAGCTCAGCGTGAAATCAACCTCTTTCTCCCTGTCTTAGATTGTCCTAGAAGCAGAGCCTGAGACAAGAACTTAGATGCAGGAGGGTTAACTGGGAGGTGATCTCAGGAAATAGGGGTGAGAAACTGAAGAGAACGAGAGAGTGCAGGAGGAAAAGCCAACATAAGGTCCACCATCAAGGTCACTGCCATGAGCAAGGGGGCTCAGTCCCACTGTGATCTCCTGAGAAGCAGACAGGATGCCTCCCAGACTTGTCCAACCACAAGCGGCCGGGCCATTGCTCCCCTGGCTCCCAGCCTCCATTGCTGACGCTCTCCCAGGGCCATTAACGCCCCTAACTTCTGGGCTGTATCTGAGCCACACGAACCGAACACACTCTGTGGCTCCGGAGAAGGCCCCGAGATAGAAATCAGAATGATGCCATCCACGTGCTTGAACTGTGGTGCAGCACGAGTCCAGGATCACCCAGAGCTGCCTACCACAGCTGCAGGGAAGCCAGAGGCTGGCGAAGGGGACGGGATGCAGGACCCCAAAGTGGTCTGCTCCTTGCTTGCACCACATGAAGTCCATTCTGTCCATTCTGTCACCAAGTCTTCATGGTGGTAGCCAGTCACAAACTAGCAAAAACACTTCGTACAGGAAAGTTAATGGGACGAGCTATAACCCTGCTGCAGAGATCTGGAGGCTGAAAGTGGTGCTCGTCTTCCTTCTCCACCCTCCACCCTAGATTTCCTTCATTGTCAGCCAGCATCTGAGCTGGCCCAGGCTGCGTGCCTCATGGGATGACCCAGACCTACAACCCTGAGGGGTCCGAGCTCTCAGCTCACTTGGCCCTTTAAGTCCCCATTCTCTGATATCCCCAGGCATGGAAGCACCAGGAGTTCCAGACAGTCTTAGTGAATTTTCTGCGTTCCAGACATTCTTTCACCTTGGTGCCAGTGGATCAGACTGATGGTGAAGAGAGACCAATCCTATATCTATCCCTCATTTCTGAACCTGTGTATTCTAGCAACTGGGGACACAGCACCAAATATCAGCTATATTCTGGATGACAACAGTCAACTCCAGTGTATCAGCCTTGAGCTGGGCCCTTAGCTGAGTTTTTAATAAGCCACTCCATCATTCTATTAGGTCCACTGCTTCCACCAATTTGGTATACAGCAGACCAGGGGGTCCCCTGGTCATGCACCCATTATCGCACCTCCTTTGCCATCAGGTAGGCCTCTCAACCTGAGATGATGTTATAGGGCAACATATGTAGATAAATGAGGCATGCCAGAAACCCTCAGCTTAACACTAGAGTGGGTATCAACCCCAGGAAAGATGATCAGCTGCCCTTTCCAAGGCGGAAGGCCCAATGTAATCAACATGCCTTCAATGGCTGGCGGATCAAGGGCTCAGGCCTGTCTCTATGCTGACAGATCAAACAGTGAGCAGAGGCAGTAACTACATCCATAGGCCTGGGCATCGGTGGCATCCCTGTCACCATGGCTACTGGATTCATGGGCCTACCGTGCAAGCCCTGAGGACAAGGCTGATTTCCACAGGATGAGCCATGCTGTCTACCTAGTGGTTCGGCACCTCTTCTGTGGTGGATGCTCTCCGGCACGGGATTCTGCACATGCCTCTTCCCCTGATCTCCTTGTCTACCTTCTCATCTTTCTCCCCGCAGGCCCTGACCGACCAAGCAAGTCATTCGCTGCCCAAGACTCCACAGCTATCCTAACAGAATACACACTTTCCCCTCTACACCAAACCGATGAACAGATATACTTGAAAAGGCCCCACTGGGAGTGTCTCCCCTTATGACTGTCTTTCGGGGCCCCCTTAACTGGGGCTTTAAGGAACAGGGGACATGACATGCCTCGGAAGCCTGAGGAAGAGGCACGTGCAGCTTACTTGTGCCCTCTGGTCCTGCTCATGCCTGATCCTAGATGCACACCTTCCATCTTAGAATGAATTGCTGTTGGGCCTGCCTGAATTTATGACCTGAGTGGTACAAAACCCAGCTCATGATAAGCATTTTTGATGTCTTGATCAGTTATGTCTCATGGTCAGATGCTCTGTCTATCTACCAGGGCCCAAAACATGCTGGGAGCTGCTTTTCAAAAGGTGAACAGTCCTCTGCTGCAGGAGGCCTCACCCTGCTCCAAGGCCCTTAGGTGTCTATGATACATCTGTCCTACTGGGGCTTGCCAGAGTCTCCACCCGGCACACGTATCCACTGCGGAGACCTCCAGCATCACTGGACTGGCTGCATCATACGGTCCAAGCAACGGGGCAGCTTGCCTTGTAGCCTGGCTTGTGCTACAGAGCCCTTCCTTGCTCCAAGTTGCCCAATGAATGGGCTGGAGCAGTTTTTCAAAATACGGTACATATTATGCTCCAAAGCCAAAGAGCACTGTGTCATCTTCTTGACGGTCAAGGATACAAAAGGCAACACTATCCTCACCTTAGAGGGGTGTGACACGGGGCACCTGAAGGTATCTGCTACACTCTCCAAACCTGACCCCTTTTCTACATTTCCTACTCAGTGGATGCAACATCTAGCAGCCTTTCTTCCTCATACCCAGGCTCTGCATCCCTCCTCCAGCCCCCAGAAACACCCCACCACCAAGTCCTGCAGAGTCAACCTTTCTTCAGTCTGACCCCTCCTTTCCACCACCCCATCCCTGCCTGATTCAGGCTTCATCATTTATCTGTTTGATTCCTGCAGAAGCTTCCCAATAATTCCTCACTCCCAGTATCAATTCTCCTTTAATTCACCCTCTAATTCTCTCCCAATTCACTTCATTGCCAGGGAGAGCTGCTCTTATTCCTCCCCTCCATGCAATACCTTAGTCCTCTCCATCATTTTAGAGGTTTGCATTTATGCATTTTGCATATTGCATTTATGTATCTAGCTGGCCATTTTCTACCTCTAAATGTGGCTTTTGAGGGTAAGAGATGTTCTATTGGTGTCCATAGTTGGCATGTCTGTGGGATGTTAGCAAGGCATCTGAGGCCCTTTGATACAGGGCTCTTATGTCTGCAGCTTCTTCTCCACCACTCCTTTCTCCCAGCCAGCAGTTCCTCTACTGAGCCATGCTTTCTCTCACCTCCACACCTGGCCTGAGTTTTGAACCTGCATGGGACCCACCCACACCCTCCACTCTCTACTTTCCCAGATCCCAAAGTTCCTACCCATTCTCCAAACTTAGCTGAACTATCACCTTCTGTAAGAGCTCTTCCATCATTCTTTCATTCCATGCCCCCCCCACAGCTGGAATGGGGGCATGGAATGCCCCCATTTGTTCCCACAGCACCCTCCCTTGAGCCCTAACCTTAGCATTGTGATAATGGTTTGGTCTATCACAGTGGTCCCCAACCTTTCTGGCACCAAGGATCAGTTTCATGGAAGACAATTTTTCCATGGACAGGGATTGGGGGTGCACGGTGGTGTAGGGAGGTGGAGCTCAGGTGGTGACGTGCAGCCCCGTTTTCCTAACAGGCCATGGACTAGTACCAGGCCACAGCCCGAGGGCTGGGGACCGCAGCTCTATCAGACAGAACTACTTGAGGGTGAGGCGCAATGCCTAGCACATAGTAAATACTAAGTGTTGGCTAAACCAGTGAAATCTGCATAGTTCAGAGGTAGTAAATCAGAGGTAATCAGGCCTGAAGATAAGTTTGGTCCACACAGTTCCTGGCTGAGCTAGACCCAAATAGGATTGATCCAGGTTATATGGCTGGCAGACTAATGACATGGACTTGGCCTCTATTCTCTCGAGTCAGCTGTCTAGCCAGCCAGAGATATACACAGAAAACATATCAGACCAAGGATGTAAGTGACCACAGCTCCCTGGGCACACAGTTCCTTACAGGAGTGGCTCACCTGCAGCTCACAGTCTCAGCAGCCTGCACAAAATGCGGGACGAGGCTCACTGCTTTTTCTCTCTTGCCATGAGGGCTCAGAGGGTGTAGAGGTGGGGGAGGTGGCACATCAGGGACAGTCCACCCTATTTTTATTTCTTCCTACCTCCAACAGGTCTATTCAAGCTGTATATTCAGCAGGACTGCTGCCCTGCCACACACATACAAATCAGAAATTTCACATTTATATTTTTAAAATCCAGATTTACATTTTCTCTTGAAAAACCCATAGATCTGGCCACATCAAACATGCCCTCTCTTCTGACAAGAGTTGCAGCCTCCTCCTTTGGCCAAGCCTAAGCTCTCTCCTGTTTGCCACAGTTGCCATTTATTTATCTTTTATCCAGCCCGAAGGGTTATTTCCATTACCAGCCTTGCTTCTAGAGTCATTTGACTGCAACTTCTAAAGTGCCGTGAATCACCCTACGCTACCCTATTATCTTATTTGATCCCTCTCCAAATCTAGGGATGGAGGCCCACAAATATCCTCCCTTTACAGATGAAGAAGGTAAGGACCAAGAGAGGTGGCTGGCCTCGCAGGTTGCACGGTCTGTTAGCAATGAAGACACAACCCAAGCCCGGATCTTGGAACTTGTGATTTTTCATTACTCCACGCGAATTATCACATACCCAGCCGTTGCTTGCTGCCGTCTTTGAAGTACTTCACTTTAGAACGTTTGTAATGCTTTAAGTGTGTTGCTGTGAAACAGTTAGCAGGCCCACACACAGATTTTATTTGGTCTACACACTTCTCGGCTGAGCTGGCCAAAGCACAAGGACTGGTGCAAGGCTGGCAAGACTGATGGCCTGGACTTGGCCTATACTCATTTACTCTTTACAACAATCCGTACGTGAGGACTATCATCCCGTTTTATGAGTGAGGAACCCGAGGCACAGAGAGGTTAAGTGGATGCACTAGTTTGGTTCAACAGCTGTTAAAATGATGACATACTTCAATTCCAATTGGCAAACAGCCCCTGCCCTGAGCTGCTGGAGTGCCTCCCAGGGGCCGCAGGCCGGCAGGGATGGGGTTCATACCATACCTGCCGCAGACGGGGGTTTCCAGACGCCTGTGCCAGCAGCAACCTCCAGTGTTCTGACTGGCTGGTGCCTGAAAGGATGCTGAAAATTTTTCTACTATTTCACCTGAGTGAAAGGTTTGGTTTTTTAATGATATATGTACTTTTTAACATAATAGCAAACAAATACACTCTGCCAAGAGCCGAAAGAGTTAATCAGCAGAATTTAGCCAAGACGCTGAGATGTGGACGACTATTAAATGGATGAAAGAGGTACCCAGCACTGACTGACCGAAGCCAAGGACCCGACATGTTTTCTGCCTTAGCACCTTTGAGGGACACCAAGAGCTCCCTGCAGTTATGTGACAGTGACTCAGGGCTTGCAACCAAGACAGGGCGTGGGAGTCTCTGCAGCAGAACCTCAGACGGGGAAAGGGCATGCATAATGATACATCGTCCCCACCCCAGTGCCCAAAGGATGCGGTCATGGATGCATGCTGACAGGGTGTCGAGCTGTCAGATACGATCCTCTCAGAGTGGCTACAAAACTTTCTGGGCAAAAGCCAGGGAGCCAAGCCAGGGGCAGGTCCTAGGAGTTCACAGGCTGGGGTCATGCTCTTGTCCTGAGGGGAAAACCACCTGCACCCTTCACCCCACGTCCCACAGGAAGCCTGCCTGTGGAGCCTTCCCTGGAAGTTGGTAAACAGCCACATTTCAGCAGGGAATAAAGGTCAGTTTCTTTCTGAATAATCTTCACCCTTGAGTGGCAGGTTCAGATGGCCCAGAAACCTCAGCAAGCCACACTTTTCTTCACGGGAGGTAGGTCGCCTCCTAAAGGCACATCCCGGAGCCAGGGCAGTCTGCAGCCAGGGAGGAAGCTGGCAAAACTTGCCTTCTGTTACTGCCATCCTGGTGTCTGGCTCTCCTGGAGGTGGGCTTGTACCTTCCTACTATTCTTTTTACCCCCACTATCGAAACCCATTTCCTCAAAAGTGTGCAGCACCTACTCAAGACATTAACAGCTTAAAACGCTGTACCCTCAATTCCAAAGGTTAATAGAAATATAATGCACATACCATAAAATTCACTCTCTCTTTTTTTTTTTTTTTTTTTGAGACAGAGTCTCGCTTTGTTGCCCGGGCTAGAGTGAGTGCCGTGGCGTCAGCCTAGCTCACAGCAACCTCAAACTCCTGGGCTTAAGCGATCCTTCTGCCTCAGCCTCCTGAGTAGCTGGGACTACAGGCATGCGCCACCATGCCCGGCTAATTTTTTCTATATATATTTTTAGTTGTCCAGATAATTTCTTTCTATTTTTAGTAGAGACGGGGTCTCGCTCTTGCTCAGGCTGGTCTGGAACTCCTGACCTTGAGTGATCCTCCTGCCTCAGCCTCCCAGAGTGCTAGGATTACAGGCGTGAGCCACCTCGCCCGGCCAAAATTCACTCTTTTAAAATGTACAATTCAGTGGTTTTTAGTACAGCAGTCTCCTCTTATCCACAGAGCATACATTCAAAGACCCCCAGTGGATGCCGGAAACCCTGAGTAGTACCAAGCCCCATATGTATTGTTTTTTCCTATACACACATACCTATGATAAAGTTTAATTTATAAATTAGGCACAGTAAGAGAGTAACAATAAAATAGAACAATTATAATACACTGCAATAAAAGCTATATGACTGTGGTCTCTCTCAAAATACCTTATTGTACTGTACTCACCCTTCTTCTTGTGATCTGTCAGTCTGATAATCAAGACAGCTACTAAGTGACTAATGGGGGGATAGCATATACGGTGTGGATATGCTAGACAAAGGGAGGATTCTGTCCCGAGTGGGACACAGCGTGATGGTGCAAGATTCCATCATGCTAACTCAGAATGGTGTGAAATTTAACTTACAAATTATTTCTGGCATTTTCCATTTAATATTTTCAGCCCGTGGCTGACTGTGGGTAACTGAATCCATGGAAAGCAAAACTCTCAATAAGGGAGAACTGCGTATATTAAGAGAGGTACGACCATCACTACTATATAATTTTAGAATACTTTAATCACCCCAAAAAGAAACCCCTTACTCATTAGCAGCCACTTCCTATCTCCACCTCCCCCCGCCTCTAGCACCATTAATGTGTTTCTATATTCTATAGATTTGCCTATCCTGGACATTTCCTATAAATGGAAGAATGTATGGTCTTTTGTAACTGGTTTCTTTCATTTAAGATAATGATTTCAAGGATTATCCATGTGGAAGCATGTATCAGCAATTCATTCCTATTTATAGCCGAATAATATTCAATTATACGGCCATATCACATTTTGCTTATCTACTCATCAGTTGATAGACATTTGGATTCTTCCCACTTTTTGGCTATTATGAATAATGCTGCCATAAATGTTTGTGTACAAGTTTTTGTGTGAACATCTGTTTTCATTTCTTTGAGGTGTATACCTTGACGCAGAATGCCTGAGTCATATGGTAACTCTTCTGTTTAACCATTTGTGTAACAGCCAAACTGTTTTCCAAAGTGGCTACACCATTTTATATTCCCACCAGCAGTATATGAGGGTTCTGATTTCTCCACTTCCTCCCCAACACTTGTTACTTTGATTCTAACCACTCTAATGGGTGTGAAGTAGTAGTAACTCATTGTGGTTTTGATTGGTATCTTTCTGACAACACGGAAATGCTGAGCATCTTTTCATGTGCTTGTTGACATTTCTGTATTTCCCTCAGAGACGAGACCACTCAAATCATTTGCCCATTTTTTAACTGGGTTTGTCTTTTTTTATTGAGTTGTAAGAGTTCTTTATATATTCTAGATAAAAATCTCTTATCAGATGTAAGTTTGCAAATATTTTCTCCCATTCTGTCGGTTGTCTTTTCACTTTTTTGATGGTGTCCTTTGAAACACAAAAGCTTTTAATTTGATAAAATCCAGTTTACTAAATTTATTTTTTGTTGTTGCTTGTGTTCTTGGTGACATATCTAAGAAGTGTTGAGGACACCTAAAAGGAATCAGCTTGAGATCTTATTCATGTCTACTAATATTGGGAATGTCATAAAAGAGCTTTTACTCTTTCTACTTGAAACAGAAAAACTTTAATTTTGATTATGAAATGTTTAAGGTATGCAAAAAGATACAAAGAATAACACAAGTCTTTTTCCCCACTACCCAACTTAAGAAATTTTACCAATAAAGCTGAAGTGCCCTGTGTCCCCTCTGAATCTCCCCTTCCAGAGGTAACCATTACCCTGAATTTGGTGTTTTATTATTCTCATGCATTTTTTATATCTTTAATACATATGTATGTATCAGTACTACATACTGATACATACTACATACCTTTATCAGTATGTAGTATGTCATCTTTTAAAATTTTACATAAATAGCATCATGTAGTACATATTCTACAACTTCCTTTCTCCCCTCCATGTAAAGAGGCAGAGAAACCAGGCAGAGAAATGAGGTGTTAGGAAATGAGTTTTTTTAAAAGTTAAAAAGTCCTAATTTGAATCATTTTTCTTAAATCTGCTCTTGCAAAGTCCAGCTATGCTAGCTATGTAAATCTGGATATGGTTATTCTTTTGTTCTCTGTTTTCCAGGACAGCAATCTGTACTACTTCTTACTTCATGCAGAAACTTAGAAACAAACATTCTTTTAAAACTTTGAAAATACCAGCCCGAGCAAGAGCAACAGCCTATCTCTACAAAAAATAGAAAAATTAGCCAGGCATGGTGGCACATGCCTGTGGTCCCAGCTACTTGGGAGGCTGAGGCAGGAGGATCACTTGAGCCCAGGAGTTTGAGGTTGCTGTGAGCTATGATAACGCCACTGCACTCCAACCTGGATGACACAGCAAGACCTTATTTTGAGAAAGAACAAAACAAAACAAAACAAAAAAAAACTTTTGAAAATAAAGAGCTTGTGGGAATTCAAGGTTCTGTACGTGCTAGTCATCCAATGCCTTCCTAAAGCTTAAGTGAGATGACAGAACTGCAGTCCTTGGAGCAGCTTTTTGGAATGAGTAGCTCTCTTGAGCTCCTGCCTGAAAAGCCTAATGGCTCTGCAGAACAATGACTTATCTCCTAAAAGAACACAACCTGATCTTTCAGTCTCAGAAAAGGAATCTAAGACATTCTTCATTTTACAGGCACAGAAACCAAATCCTTTAGCAGTCACCTGTCCTTTATGGGATCTCCTAGTCCCTGGATCAGGCATTTTATACCTTACTCACCCACCCTCTAGTCTGACCCTTTCTCACTACAGATTCAACATCCATCCTAAAGTTGGGTTTGCTTGCTTCAGAAATGGTCACAAGAGTGAGGGCTCACCAGTCCACACCACATTACACCTTCCCACTCTCAGATGGAGTGACTGTGGCAGGGGAATAGCCCTGACTCCTCTGAGGTGTCACTTAGCAAAGCACAGAGGGAAAAGCCGGTACCAAATAACTTCCTTCAGTAGGAAGCTAAATAGATATAATTTACAACCAAGGGGTGTTTCCAAGCAGCAGGCCAGGATATATTCCTATGAGGTCACACCAGCTGCAGCTATCACATCTCCTTTCTGGGGGCTCACTTCACTGACAGCACTCACTCCCATCCTTTACACATCCACCCTACCAAATGGGCCCTCAAGGGTTGGCAGAAAGAATAAATAGTGAATCCTCATCACACAAAGGGATCCCTGCCTAAAGCTATTTCTACCTAGAAGGCATGCCACCTGCAACCGACAGACAGTAAGTATCACAGTCTTTTGGAAGAATAGGTGCTCTTCCCCTGTCTCTATGACATTCATGATCATCACTTGAATCTTTTCTGACCTCACTGCTCCTACCACTTACCGTTGTCTTCTTTTGCTTCAGGCAGATTCTCCCAGGCAGAGTTCCAGAACTTCTCTAATTCTGTGATGCAGTGCTCTCAAACATCAAGTCAAGGAAGCAAGGAAAATCATACCTACTAATGACCTAGGAGAATTTACTCCTTCTCAGAGCAGTAATATGGTTAAAACCAAATCGAAAAGAAATTCACTTTACTTTGGTTGCAAAAATGGAGCTGAAGAAATATTTATATATGTGGTAGAGATTTACCTGTAATTTTTGTGTTTGGACTAAAGTTATGCGTTGGCATCTACTGTGAAAAACAAGCCAATAAGAAAAAGGCAGGCCAATAGCCAGCAAAAAATAGAAGCAGCCCAAAAGAGATAAAGTACTAGCCACTGATTATTTTACTTACTTGTGCCTAGTCTATTCTCAAAAAGCAGAAACCAAGGGCAAATGGGTTCAAAAGTAAGGTCCTAGGTAAACAATTTTCTTCTGGAGTCAAAGAAAAGTTTCTCATAAGCACTAATATGCCTAGGGGTCAGATACAAGGTAGTGTGAAAGAACCACTTCAAAAAACTGAAAACACTTTCTCCTTATTGACAGTGTATTTCTTAATTGTTAACAGGTAACTTTCCAGTACAAGCAGAACTAAAAATTCTTGAGAAAAATAAGAGATTCAGTAGTTGAATATTTTAATAAAGACAGGTCTCATTCTCCCTGGTTCCCCATTCACCTTTATACAAAGGTAAGTTATAGAAGTCAGGAGACATTAATATGGTAGTTTCTATCAAACTAGGGCCAGGTACGGTGGCTCAAACCTGTACTCTCAGCTACTTAGAAGGCTGATGTGGGAGGATCACTTGAACCCAGGAGTTCAAGGTTGCAGTGAGCTATGATCATGCCACTGCACTCGAGGTTGGGCGACAGAGTGAGATCCTATCTCTAAAAATAATTTTTTTAATAAATAAATAAAATAAGAACCAGACTAGGGGGAAAGTTCTTTAGCATATTTTTCAAACATCATATACTTGCTTCAGTGTTCACCCGAGTGCAAAGTACATGCAGTTGCAGCATCTTACCCTCGTGCGCTGTCTCTGGGATGTGACCAGAGGCTGAGTTTTGTTCCCAGGAACAAAGGTGCCTAGAACTAGAAGCCTTCGACCCTCTTTGAAATCTCACTGGTCCTAGCTGCAAAGGCAGGTGGGGGCCACAGGAGAGCTAATTCAATCTTCTTAATCAAGATCTGACACACCACAGGTTACTTGCAAAACATCTTGGGAAGAGGATATAGCTACTGCTCGGAAAAAGCAGGCATCTTATAAGAATAAGATCTGTTAACAAAATACAATCCACTTTCACATCCAGAAAGTAAACAGGGACCTGCTCCAGGCACCACCTAATTAACTGAAGCAGACAGAATAAAAAACCCTCAGAAAATATCATTGTTTAAATACACTCTATTTTATTTTGTCTTAAAATAGTTTAACCTTTATGCTACAGACTTATTTCAAAAAACAGAAAATCTTATCTTGCACCAAAAAATATATATAACACTCTGTTTTATTATTTTTTTTCTCCAAAGACCATTAAATACTAAATGGAAACAAAAACTAAATAATGAATGTAAAGAACCAAATTTTGTTTTAAAAACTAGAGTTGCACATTTGAAAACATTAATTCTAAGCAATGATTTGTCGTCACTGCGTCAAGTCCACGCTCACACTCCTGCAACAGCGTATCTGTTAACCACCAAGTGCATTGGTTCCTAGCCATACAATGGCTAACATTTCATTTTCACGGTAAGAGGAGCAAAAGGCTTCACTGACCTTTGTACTCATTAAAAAACAAAACAACAACAAAAATATTTCCTAGTTATCCAGTGATTTTTTTTTTAAGATCACTACCCTTTAAAATTTGTTAAAAGAATAAGTAGTGTTTTAAATAAAATGAAAAAATACAACAGCATTGGACTAAAATACGTGATTATTTTAAACAGTGCACAATCTGAGGAAGTTTGGTTAGGGCACAATCATTTTTATATATACATGGAAGTCACATCATACACATATTGGAGAACAGGGGTTAGGGGCTCTTTGCCTTTAAAAAAAAGTTTAAAACTAAAAGACAAAATTGTGTCCCCAGCTTTTTCAAACACCTTGTGACAGTACAAAAAGCAGGCAACAAGTTTAAGTTACCTATGGTACTAAACTGCTAAAAGTAATGATGAACAAATGACTAGATTAGCAAATCAGATGGTTCATATTCACAATTAATAACAATAAAAGCAGAGTTCATGGGATGCTCGATTATAAAGAATAATGGAGTCCATTCAGTCTGGCCCCTACCATCAAAATGAAAGACAATTACTGAAGAGCAGCAATTACAAGTTACAGGGCAGTCATGCTGATGCAATAGCTAGGTCACTGCTCTAATTTTTTTCAAATTGGAGGGGAGGGAAACTTAACCTCAGTGGCATAAACCAATCTGTGACCCGCCTGTACCATTTAACAGAGATATTACTTTGAACGATGTCCTGTGAAGCGTGAAGTACTACTTATGCTACCAAATGCAAAACTTTGGTTTTAAAAAAATCCCTTTAAAAGAAATTTCATGTTACAGAAGTTATATATCACAGAATTTTGTCATTAATATCTTGCCTGAAATCACATCCCCATTCTTCTGGATAGAGCAGTGAAAGAAGAGTTGAAACACAGTCTCTCTCTAGTTAGTTATTAGGTGGTAAAGCCCCCAACCTAGTAGGAAAGAGAATTGACTGTCTCTAACATTCCTCTTCCTCCCCTTTTTGCATCTTAATATCTAAATTTCTGTTTTGGTGCATCAAGTCAGGTAGTTAGGGAGCTGGAACAGGAACCAGTGAGGGGAAAGTGCAACCTGATATAAACGCAAAGGACCAAAAAAGAGCTTGGTTACAACTCTACTCTCTGCTCCCAATCCACAGTGCACAACAGCACACCACAAAAGTCCTCTCTTTAGAGGATGACTGTTAGGGACTACAGAAAATATGTTATGGGAAATCACCTGCTGTATGGAATTGGGAAAAACATACTGTTAACATAAAAATAGGTAATGCAAAAAAAACATTCTTTAAAATGGGGCTCTGCCCTGATACTGGGGGGAAGGGGGGGTGGGGAATAAGCTGTAAAAACTTCAAGTCATATAATCCACTCTATTCTTTTCCCAATGATATTCCTGGAAAACACAGACCAGAAATTGTACATTTCTGCTTTGTCTAGGACTTTAATTCAAGTCAAAAACGATGTGTAACAGTAAAATTCAATAAATTAATCCTAAAGTAAAACATGAGGGTCCAAGGATACACCAGTAGAGAATCTGCAGAGGGTCCTATTTCGCTCTGGCCTCTGGGTCTTTGGTTTTTGACTAGAATTGTGGCCATGTGAGATACTGATATATGAGGTGCTAAAGCTGGAGGTTCATGATCTTAAAACCCTGATCTAGTAAAAGTAGATTGGAGGAAAAATAAAAAATTGATGAAGAACACAGGCCAGATCAAATGAGATGCTGTCAGAGAAGGTCAAAGAACACATGCTCAAATACACTCCCATAGAAGGGGTATACAGGAGAATTAACAGGAAGCGTGAAGGAATAAACTTGTCTTTACCAAAAAAAAAAAAAAAAAGGAAAAGAAAAGAAATGAAAAGGCCAAAGGCCAGACAGGTGGAGCCAGGCAGACTCTGATGCGGGTACATGCAGGGTGTGTCCCATTCATCTCAGCAGCCCCCAAAGCACCTGCCCCTCACAGTGCCTTATGCAGAGCAGGCACTTGGTAAATGTGTGGTTGCTGAATGGAAACTGCCAATGGTAGTTCTCATATTCTTTTAAGGAAGAGCCACCAAGGCATTTGGAGAGGGAGGCAAGGGCCATAGCAACAGTAACAATGGAAACAAAAACAGAAAAAGCAAACAAAAGGTGAGGTCTTCTAAGCCAAAATTACTTCACTCCCCCCTGTGCACAATACATAGTGTTCTAACTCTAGGTATTGCTTTTAAAATAATTCACTAGTAACTACAACATGTTAAAGGAAAAAAGGTAGTAACTAATGCCACAAAACTCCAATGCTGGCATTTCCTGAATTCCCTGAAGCTCCTACTACCCTTTGCTATTCCTTTTAGGTAACTGTAAAACTTACAATGCCATTTATGTGCTTTGCATCTGATTGCTTATGGTATATTTTTGTTTTTATTATAGTAATTATTTTTTAGAAGGTAGAGGAGAAAAATACCCAAATATAGCATCAGGTCCACTTCAGCTCAAGTGTTAAAATCAGTTGTTATACACCTTTTATAGAGAGACCAGCCATGAAAGAAGGCACTTTCCTCTCATTTGCAAGTGCCTGTAGCCTTAGAAGCCACACAACTTTCCATAGTCTTCCTAGGTAACAGGTTTCTATGTTCTCCTGTTATTTGAGAACAAAAGTTGAGGGAGAAAGATTTCCCCACTGATCTCTCAGTACTATCTTCAGATGCCCAGAAAACCTCATGGTGGGTATCTATCTGAAATGCCTCTGCCCCAAAGGAGACATTTTCCAAAGAGTTATGAATTATTGCAACAAGGAGACCAACTAAGTCACCTTAGTGGTATTTATAAACAGAAAATGTCAATTATTCGTGTTGTGGGAAGTCAACCAAAAACAAAGGAAAGAAGGCAGAAGACTTAAGCTAAAAGAAAAAATACTTCTAAATATTTTTGTCTTCTATTTTTAAGGACAGGTTTTTAAATGCACATGCCCTACGAGGTGCCAATAAGGACCTGAATGATACGTGTGCGAATGCCCTAAGATGGGAGGGCCAATGGGGTGGGCAGATAGTGGTCAAGTTTAGATATTAATTTCATTATACAGAAAAATAAATATAAGATTCAAAAACTGAAAATCCATTTTACCTGGTAATTAAAATATTATTCTAAAAGGAAGACGGAGTTTTCTAAGGTTAAAAGTTACCAAGTAAAATGAAGTTGTCTAATAAAATTCATCATTCTTGTATTCCTACTACGGGAAAAAAGAAAGGAAATTCTTTTCTCTGTGGTTAAGTTATCTTCCTAAATGACTTCTTTTAATTAAAAGGGGGAGGGGATGGGATTTTCCATGAGTTTCAATTCTACAAATGCCACAAACAGCTTCTGAAGCTGAAGCTATGACAATGAACTTCTGTGTCACAAATAGGAGGAGGAAGTAGAAGGGAACAGTGCAGAGGAAACACAGTGACATTGTATTACAGTAGGTATTTACGTCTGCTATCCTCATCCAAGGTAAGGTCAACAACTTCTGCTGGTGAAGCCCAAGTCTGCTGGGGAGTCACAGCAGTCCATGACTGTGTTTGCCGCGTGCTAACATACTGCGTGCCCGGACCGTGCTTCCATGAAGAAACACTCTGAATCACACCTCCTCGAGGATGAACACACCTGCAATTGAGACGACGAACAAAAGCATGATTAATCCCACCGTAGGAAAAGTAGAAGACAATATGACTTCAGTTGTACTGATCAACATTTTTACTTAAGATAAGCCTGCTATGCAAGTTCATGAAACTGGCAATCAATATTCTTCCCTCCATGTCTGTCTGTCTCCACCTGCACCCCCTCAGTTGAGCCTTAAAAAGGCCAAAAGTCTCATCTCAGTAACAATGGAAACAAAATAGAAACTCCAGAGTAGTGTCCAAATAAGTCACTGACCATGGGTAAGATGATGTTCCTCTGAACTCATTTAAATCTCTGGAATCTTCAAGGCAGGGCAACATATAAATCCAGAACAAAATTAAGATGCCCAAACAATCTTAGTCTGGACATACAATGACAGTGACAGTAATACCTCTTTGCAGATTAGATTTCTAAAAGTCGGTAAGTACTAGGTCATGTATAAAGGATCAATTTCCCTTGTCCTGGAGGTCACAACAGAAACACTTGGCTCATTCATCAGAACCACTTATAATTTGGTTCAGTGAAAGTAACAAAGCTGAAGTTCTCAGTTTAGGATCCCTAAAGGGTCCTATTAGAGGACAGAACTGCCTTGCTGACAAATGACACCAAGAGTTCACTGGAAGAAAATCGTTTCAGAAACACTGACAGCTTGACTTCCACATTCCAGCCAAACGATAGAACTGTGAGGCTGCAGGATGAAGCACTAAATTTTCACTCAAATCAGAGGCAGGCAGGCAGCTCAAGCTATCATTGCTACATATGTCCTCAAATCTAAATTGCTGAAAAGTGCCCATATAGCTTATGTGAGAAGTAACAAGTGTCGTGAGTTTAGTCACACCAACTACCACAGTGGCTCCTGTGCAGATGTTCTGACAATCTATATACAAAGAGTGATGCTGGGTCACTTGAGAATTTCAGCTTTGATTTAATACTACCTGCACCGCCTGTTTCAAAAGAACATTAGGTAACAATGGACAAGATGCAGTTGCAAAACTGTCTCAAGGACCCTTAAGCTCCTGGAAAGATGCCCTGTCCAACAAAGGCTAGCCTGAAAACCACTCCCTTCCGAGAGAGATGCTGAAGAACAGAGCCCTCAGGATCAAAGCAGGGGGCAGAATACAGATTTGTTACAGTACCAGAGGCCTGCCATCTGTTCAGAAATGGGCTAACCCAGAGGCGACTACATTTTCAAAGATTAGCTAGTGAAAAGCATTAAAATAAGGGCCATAAAGCCCAATGTTTAATCCTTATCTGTCCAATCCATTAAGTAAACTCAGATTAAGTGACCATATAGTCATGGAATAATGTCAGCCAAAGGAGCCCATTCAATACCTATACCACTGATGGCCAATATACTAAGTTTTACTAAGCAGTTTCACATATGTTACTTCATTTGACAATTCCAATGGACCTATGAGGTAGGCAAGGAAGTTATTACCCACACTCTATCGAGAGGGAGATGGAAGCTTAAACAGGTTGCATGATCTGCCTGGGGCTACACTGCTTGAAAGTGGCAGGCCAAGGAGCTTCCACCCAGACAGGTCTGATTTCAGGTCTACTACTTTCCATATCATGTTGTTCCTTTACAGAGGTGTGTATTAAACTGGGTGCGGCAAAATACAGTGAGAGTCATCAGAGTAAAAAGATAGGCCCAGACTAACAATTTAAAAGCATAAAGTTTTGTTACATGGATATATTGTAAAAACATTTAAAAAATAAAAAATAAATAAAAATATAAAGTTCTCTAACAGTTCAAAAGCTCATCTGTACAAACACTGACTAAAGTTGGCTAAACATTTAGTAAGAATCCAGGCAAAATAGGCCGGGCGCGGTGGCTCACGCCTGTAATCCTAGCACTCTGGGAGGCCGAGGCGGGAGGATTGTTTGAGCTCAGGAGTTCGAGACCAGCCTGAGCAAGAGCGAGACCCCGTCTCTACTAAAAATAGAAAGAAATTATATGGACAGCTAAAAATATATATAGAAAAATTAGCCGGGCATGGTGGCGCATGCCTGTAGTCC
>CM052443.1:20655138-20677400 GCA_028533085.1 Varecia variegata
AGCCCGGGCAACAGAGTGAGACTCTGTCTCAAAAAAAAAAAAAAAAAAAAAAAAAAAAGAATCCAGGCAAAATAAAGTCAATATAATTTTTGGCAGAATTCCTAGAAATATCTCTGAAATAAAAGAGGTTTACAGTCCCAACTGTTACTCTGCATTGCTCCTTAAGTAATCATATAATGTAACATCAGGCAGTGGCTTCTAAGGGGATCTGATCTAATCTTCATTTTACAGAAGGAAAAACTGAGGCCAAAAGACAACTGCTCAGGGTCTTAAGCAAGTTAAACAGAACCAGAACAAAATCGGGTCTCCACTCACAGGTTTATTTTCTACTACATAGCTATGCCATCCTCAGACCACATCTGAAGTACTCTACTATGTTTGATTGAGAGGAGCACTCTAGTTCCCAGGGACATTCAATAAACAACAAAGCAGATTCCAGAGAGTGTCTGGTATAGGAAGAGAACTAGGAGAATGAGAGGTTTAGAGACCATATGTACTACTATTATAATGAAAGGCTGAAGGAAAGAGAATAAGGAGATGAGACACTACAACTATCTAAACAGACTACTCCTGTAGTTATGTTATCAATGATTCAGTTACCAGAAGCCAACTTAAGCGACTTTAACAAAAAAGGGAATTTATTAGAAGGATAGTGGAGCATGTCAAAGAACCTAGCAATGATGGAACAAGCGCCAACCCTCTCACAGTCAATTTCTCTTACTTTAAAATTTTAGAGGCCGGGCGCGGTGGCTCACGCCTGTAATCCTAGCACTCTGGGAGGCCGAGGCGGGCGGATCGTTTGAGCTCAGGAGTTCGAGACGAGCCTGAGCAAGAGCGAGACCCCGTCTCTACTAAAAATAGAAAGAAATTATATGGACAGCTAAAAATACATATATAGAAAAAATTAGCCGGGCATGGTGACGCATGCCTGTAGTCCCAGCTACTGGGGAGGCTGAGGCAATAGGATCACTTAAGCTCAGGAGTTTGAGGTTGCTGTGAGCTAGGCTGACGCCACGGCACTCCCTCTAGCCCGGGCAACAGAGTGAGTCTCTGTCTCAAAAAAAAAAAAAAAAAAAATTTTAGATTCTCTGGAAAATGTGACGATCCTATCTTTGGCCAAAAGCTTTCCTGGTTCTAGTTAGTTGTAGATAGAAGGACAGCTCCCAAAGAAGGGAGAACCACTGTGAGCTGGGTAGCCACCATGAAAGGTGCTACTCTACCTTGTACAGAGATCTTGAGAGCGTAGTAAGAACCACGAATCAGTTTCTGGAGGGCAAGTTTTGGATGATCATTACTACACAATTACAGCCACTACAAAATGGAATAAATTGCCTTTTAAATACTCAAGTAATTGCTGGGGCATCTGTCAGGAATGTTAAAGAAGATTCTAAGATGACCTCTAAGGTCGTCGATGACTTTACGATTTGTTCGAAAACAGGAAAAACTACTCTTAAAAGTCAGGACAGTTACAGGAGGAAAGACAAGAGGGAAGTTGTGGCTGGAAAGTGGCACAGTGGGACTTCCATTCTTATTTTGATCTAAAGCACTGGTTATATAGGGAAATTACCATTTGTTAAAAAATAAATAAAAAACAAATAAAAAAAAAATAAAGCACTGGTTACTTGGGTATGGGCACTTTGCAAAAATTAAAGTGTACACTATGACTTTTCTATGTGTGTTATAAGCCAATAAAACATTCAAAAAATATATTATGTTTTAATGACCTCCACCATATTGAATAAACTAATAGCTAGGAGGTAGATGAGAACAGAACAAGAAGAATGAGAGAGGCTCAAAATTTTGTGAGGCAACTAACGTAACAAATAGAATGTCATCCATCATCACATGTGCTTTTTCTGCACTATGAAAGATTGGGGGTGGGAGCATACTTGGCTGGTTTTCAGTTAGTCCAATCCAATTCTAGGGCAGATACAGTCCTTGTTCTCACAAAGCATCTGATCTGCCTATGACTGGTAGCAGGTATGAAACACAACTTACAGCCATACTTTGCATTTCATAACCAAGAAAATGTTCCAGTCCTCACTTTCCAAAATGTTAGAAAAAACACTTTATAAACAGTAAGTCTTAATAGAGTAATTTCCTGTTCTTCATACACTGAAATCAATAAAGGAGAGATTTCACAGTGGGAATGAAGGAAAAAACACAGAAAGAGAGCAGACTTTGGTGGTCAGCTTTTGATACAGTTACCTTACTATTCTATGAAAACATTAAAAATTAATCATTTTTGCTCTCATTTACAGAGCCTGAAGGTGACCTCTTAGATAACATTCCTACTTATTTTTCCTAACTGAAGATGAAATGAATCCTTATGATTTCAGGGAAATGCTCATCTGCCTCCCTAGCTTTTTTTAGGATTAATGCTAGCAACTGGTTCTATGAAGCAATTAGTCTTAAATGTAAAACCTCCCTGGCATCAATTTGTTTGCTGAGGAATGAGCGAATGTTAACACTAATGACCAGAGGACTAATAGACTAATATAAGGTAAGAGTCTGATTATTCACAAAAGCCTCAGAACAGGTACCAAAGGAACTATCCCAACACAGTCCCGTAAGAAGAAGACCTGCAGTATATGCAGTCATCTTCCTAGAACAATTACCAATGAGACTGGAAGAAGAAGAGAAAGAAAAAGGACCAAGAACAAAAATAGATACATATTGGCAAGAGGGTCATAAATTAAAACTTCTGGCCAAATTAAGTGGGCACAGAAGAACTAGAGATGTTAGGAAAGGCTCCATATCATACTCACTAGCAAAGATCATTTGTGAAACTGGACTGTCCAAAAATTAACATTTGGAAATAACATTTAGGTAATGTCAGGAGTTCACCACAGCCATACAAGGCAGCCATAAAAGATATACTCAACCATTAGTTCAGAAAGCTTGCTTTCTAGGCTAGGATTAGGAGAAATACAAAAGCTAAGTGAACACAACAAAATCTAAAATAAAAGAACAGGGAAAGATATTAACATGCAAGAAAAGAAAAACAACTTTATCAAAAGGGGAGGAGGCGGCAACATTACAACTCTAAATACTGAGTGCCAAGGCCAAACAAAATGCTTCTGATATGGAAAAAGGGCACTCAACACAAATCAGAGCAACCACAATCCCAAAAGAACAACTCAAGGACCAAATCTGGGTTTCCAAAAACTCTCAGAAAGCACATAACAATGTAGAATTATCAAAAGAAAAAATAAGAACAGCTAAATCCAAACAAAACATCTACTGTATACATGCAAATCAAATTAGAACAAAAAGATGTGGATCAAAACCTAAAACCTTTTCCAAGCGATAACCCTGCCAGAAGCACATCAATACTTCATAACTGCAACCCTAGACCAGTAAAGAAATAAATTCCAAATGAGATACAGACAGCCAGAGGGGCAATTCTGAAGCAACCAACAACCAACAAGAAAGCCTCTTCCCCTACCCAATTCTCAGATTTTTAATCTCAATGTTTGTGTGATTTTCAGGCTACTTTTATAGAAACTGTTGAAAAAATGTTCAGAAAGAACAGTCAGTGAGACTCTACTCTGCCTTAAACCCAAGGCCAAAATAAAAGAACTCTCAAAATGATACAGGATTCAGTTAAAAATACTGAACAGAATCTGTAAACTCCATACATTCATTCCATTGTTAGTACAGTATTAATCACCACCAAGGTTTCCAAATGGACGTCACCTACAAGATATGATTCCCCCAGGATTCAAACCAATGGATCAGAGTAAAACACAGCTTAATGCTTCAGCGTCTCTATGAAAAAGTCCTTGAAAATCATGTTATGTTATTTAAAATGTAGCCAATGTCATTTGACTTTGTTCAAGTGTGGAACAGATTATGTGAAATGAGTAAAATGACAATCTAGATATAAAAGACCTAACAAGTTCAAAGAAGGTTGTGTGGGTGTGTGTGTATGTGTGTGTGTGTTAGGGGTGGGGAGGACTGAGAATTTAAGTTTCAACAGAAATATAATGATAATTTTAACTCCAGATACCAAAATACTGGTTAAAAAAAAAAAAGAGGAAACTGAAGATGTCATGATGGAAGAAAAGTGAACAAAGAAGCTAAAAAGAAGGGTGGCTCATGCTATAACAATTCTAGGCATAAGGAAATGAAAAAAGGGGAGATGGTAGAAGTTAACAGAGAACTGGACCAAATAATGTATCTCAGCACAGAGTAAAAAATTAGATAAATAATATAGGTTATTACCTACTCCTTCTTGCTTAAGTGGGAACACCTGAGTACAATGAATTAAAATTTGAAAAGTAACTCAAGAGGAAGTTGGTGAATGAATAATGTGCTCCTGGCACAATTGAAGATAGCTGACCCACATCAATCTGTCAATAGTTAGGGTATTATAGTCGGTCCCCTGAAATTAAAAAATACAATATTCTAGAAAGATCCTGACATGGGACTTAGGATAATGTCTTCTATATTGTAAGGAACAGTGGTGAACTAAAATAATGGCAAACAAATGCTGAAGTAAAGGAAGAAATCAGTAGGTCTAGCTTCTTCGTCTGATGAATAAGTCAGCTTGAAAAGAATAGATGGAAAAATGGAAATGAATTTAACAGGAAAAAAAGTTTGATTAAGGCAGAAAAAAAAGAAAAAAATGAGATAAAGACTGAAGAAGAAAAATTCTTTCCTACCAGAATAGAGAAAATAACCATTAAAAAAAAGAGAGAGAGAGAGGAAAAAAAAAAAAGGAAGCAGCCATGAAGGCATAGTAAGGGCATAAAAATAGAGTAAAGGACAAAGTGCTAGGACAATACTAGTTCTGACAAAGACAGAATCCGGCACTTTTGGGGAAATAGCATGCTAAACTATGAATTAAATCAACATCCTTAAAGTTCGAATTATTTAACTGAAAAATGCTCTCAGAAAGTAAAACTGGGTCTCACTAGAATAAAGGTACCCTCAATTTATATGCATCTGTATTTCACATCCCCATTTTATACTTCTAAATCCATCTTTTATAAAAGAAACAGAAGAAATGCTGGTGAATGTGTTTTATTACCTGGCCAACCAAAGAATAAAATCAGATCAAAGAGCAAGGTAATCAAGATATTGTGTTAGGAACCTATTTATCAGAAAAATCACAACTGAACCCTTGTGGCATGAGAGAGAAATTGTTTGCTATACAGAATACACAAGTTCTAAATTTGGGGGGGGGGGTGAGAAATATCCCAGAAGAATACCTCTGAGAGGGTTGTAACCAATTCTTATGAACATACCTTAAAGCAAGAGTCAGCAAATTTTTCTTGCAAAGGTATTTACTTTTCAGATAGTAAGTATCTCAGGCTTGGAGGGGTGGGGTGATCACACAACCTCTGTTCAAACTATTCAACTTTGCCTCTGGAGTGTATAAACAGCTACAGATGATATGTAAAATTAACAAGCATGGTTCAGTTACAAAAGAACTTTATTTACAGACACTAAAATTTGAATTCATACAATTTTCACATCACAAAATATCATTCTTTGATTTTTTTCACCCGACCATCTAAAAATGTAAAAATAAACCATCCTTAGCTTATGGTCCATACAAAAACAGGCAACAGGCCAGAGATGGCTTATGGGCCATCGTTTGCTGACCTCTACCTTGAAGAATAGCAAACTTCATAAATTATTTTCATAATACTGCACACTAATTTGATGTCTTGTGGCTTTCTTTTTAATCCTAAGAAACAGGACTCCCTTAATCATATGAACATCACTAGAAATACACTGTACGAAGAGACCAAAATAACTTGCAAGTTTGCTTTTAATGAAAGACAAGGAGAGGTAATCTAGGAAACCAGACAAAGAGGTATGACGTCAGGTGCATGTTTCCCAAATGTTTGCTCCCAATATACTTCAAGGTAAAGTGAAAGGCAAAAAAGTATGAATGAGAGGGCAGAAAGTACAATGAAACTTCTGCCTTAAGAGAAAAGTCTGTCAAGCTATCTAGACATTTGCTTAAAATAAAAGAGAAAAATGTCATTTCTAGTTCACACGAACGTATGGCTTGAGAAGTTCTTAATATGAGATGATATACAACACATTCTGAGGCTTATAACATGTCTAAACAAAAAAATGTTTCTTAAGCCAAAGAAAGCTGACAGCTAGCTCTTACCATTCATGCCAGGCATGAATGAGGTCTACCATTTTTTTATTGCTTGTTTTCTGGTTAAAATAAGATTTATAATTTAAAATATCAGATCCTTGTTAGTATAATAGTGGAGTAAAAAAAAAAAGTATCGGAATACTACAATGAATATCCTACCTTGCATGTTCCTGAACTCCCACAATCTCTACTTCACTGTCTGAAGAGGCAATATTAATTTCTTCATTGAGTGGTGCATTGCCAGCAGATGTTTTGTCACTTGCCAGGAATCCTGGATCCAAATGACCTAAGAGAGAAAGGGAGAAAAAACATGCACTACAGTTTGATTTCTTACAAATAGCAGAAACAACTCACTGATAGATTTATCATCCAGGTTCAGTCACAGATACAGAATAGTTCTATGAGAGCTTGCCACAGCAAAACTGTTACCCACGTCAAATAAGCTGGGGCAGTGTTCTTTTTTTTTTAATTGATCTTTAAAAAGTACACATGGCATGTATTCCACAACATAGCAGTACATAAAAGTATAAACTCAAAGTCTCTCACTTTCTCTCTCTCTCTCTCTCTCTCTCTCTATACATGAAATGTAATAGTACTACATACTTTATTCTGTAATACTTTTTGCACTTAACTCCAGGCAGCTTTTAAATGACCTACATAATCACACAGAGGGCAATAGGGTTCTCCACTGCTTATCATTTTAACAAACAAAATCCTAAACCAAAAAAGCTCAAAGGCTTTAAATGGAATAATAGAAGTAATCATTAATACCATATGTATACTAGGATGCTTTGTGAAAGATTTAACATTTTTGTCTCTAAAATAATGCAGATTTGATGCAATTTGACCCGAAACTGTATCTAAAAGGAAAGGCTATACGTAAATCATGATTTTGGCTCTGAGCAACTGAAACATAACCTGTACACTGCTGACGGTTCTCCTTAGACAGAAACAAACCACATACTCTGGAAAACCACAGCAGTTTGTGGCACTGGGGCATATAAGGACTTTTTCACAAGGGTCTTCATAAAGCACATATTATATGATGCAGTAAAACACATTTTTCAACATCACAGAAAACATGAGCTTCACAGAACTCTCTCTCAATAAAGGCTAATGGCATAGCATCAAAATATATAGCTCTAAAAACAATTCTAGCAAGAGTTAAAATAATTTAGCCTGTGTACCCAGCTCCTGAATGTTCTCACTTAAAAGGATGAATTTTAGAATATCTAGGAATTAACACAGAATAACAGAGTTGCTACAGGTACAAATTTTCATTAACTCTAAAGAGGCATTTTTATTTAAATATATTGTCATCTTATAGAAAATTATTTCTTCATATTAAAAAAATTCTTCATGAAATCTAATATAAACTAAGTCAATCTAAAGAAAACAAAACTTTACACATACAACTCTCTCTCTGTTCCCTTCGCTCAATCCAATGCTTCCAAGTCATTGAGAAACCCTGTACTTTCATATTCCTGTTAACTTTTAGTGGAACTCTTTTGGAAAGCTATAGACAGTCTCAAAGCAAACTTCACAATTTTTACACCCTCTGACCTGAGAATTTACCCCTAAGGGAAAGCCTTTATATAAGCAAAATGTTATGATGTCCAAAGATATTCAGCACAGTGCTATGCAGAAACTTGGAAAAATGTATACATAACATAAAAAGTACCACATATAACACTATAAAAATATGTAGGTGCTCGGTAAAAACATGAAAAGTAATCAAGTTTGAATATGATTGTGGGTCTTTTTCACAATTCTTTAACATTATTTTTACCTTTTTTTCTTCAACTGAAAATGATGCACATATGAGAAAACAAAAGATTTAAAACCTTACAACAGCTTCTAGCTACAGCTAGTGATGGAGATTATATTGCAGTCTGCATGGGTCTGTAAGCTAGATAGGATCCTACATGGTACTGGCAATAGGCATTTATGTTGAACTCTACAAGCATACAAAAGGTGACATTTGCCAGACAAAACTCAGTTTTGTTAAATCTAGGGAGGTTGCTTAAATGGAATTTGGTTAAGTCTAGCTTTGGTAAACCTAGATTTTTGCTCTGACTCCCAATACCTTGCTTGTGGCTAAGTCTTTTAACCGATTCTACTTTAATGGTTTAGTTATGGCTATCATCACACACACTGTTCCAACTGCACTGCTAGGGAGGAATACAAATTGGTCTCTCGTTTTTAAAGCCTTCAACTTCTCCATATTCAATGACTCAAGCAGTCTACACTGTTTACTTCATCTGTTTGTACCTACAATAAATACTTGTTTGTAACATGCTATGCACTGTGCCAGGTGCTAGGAATACTATAGCAAACAAGACAGGCACAGTCTCCACCCTCAATGAATCTACAATATATTCAGGGACAATAAAAAGCAATCCATTAGACTTTTACTTGAAAACTGCTCTGACAGAGAAGGCACATTCCCAGACTTGAGGGTGACCAAGGAAGCTCTCAGGGAAAAGCAGACACAGGTGAGGGCAAGTAGCATAAGAAACATTCTGTGGTTCTCTAGGGCTGTGGTCCCCATCCCCCGGACCATGGACCGGTACCAGTCCGTGGTCTGTTAGGAACTATGGCCACACAGCAGAAGGTGAGTGAGTGGCAGGGCAAGGAAGCGAGGTTTCACCTGTATTTACAGCCACTCCCCATTGCTCACATCACTGCATAAGCTCCACCTCCTGTCACATCACCAGCAGCATTAGATTCTAATAGAAGCATGAACCCTACTGTAAACTGCACATGCGAGGGATCTAGGTTGCGCACTCCTTATGAGAATCTAATGCCTGATGGTCTGAGGTGGAGCTGAGGCAGTGATGCTAGCGCTGGAGAGCGGCTGCAAACACAGATTATCATTAGCAGAAAGGTTTGACTGCACAATAAATGTAATGCGCTTGAATCATCCCGAAACCATTCTCCACCTCCCCCAGGTACATGGAAAATGTCTTCCATGAAACCAGTCCCTGGTGCCAAAAAGGTTGGGGACTACTGCTTTAGGGTAGAAAAGTTTGGTGAGATTTGAAGTAATGGCACTAAAAGACTAATGAGAAACAAAGTAGGCAAAGTCAGCGGAGGTCAGATCATAGTAAAGAGTCTGGACTTTACCTTGAGAAGCAGGAAGCCACTGAAGGATTTAAGCAGAGGAGTGAGTGACATGATCTGGTTTTACATTTTAAAGAATTTCCTTTTGGAGTTGAAACTGATAGCAGGACAGGAAATACTGGAGGCAAGGAAACCAGTTAGACTGCTGTAGTTTCCTGTGTGAGAAATGACTGTCTGAACTTGGGAAGGAACAAAATGAGGAATAGTCTGTGTGCGTCTGTGTGTGGAGGATTAGTAATGTTAACAATCAGGCAAATGAAAGAGCACAGCAAGTCAACAATGATGCTTAGGTTTCTGATTTGGGTAAATGGACAGTTACAATGCCATTCAGTGCACTGCTGAAAGCTGACGGTGGCTGCTTAGGACATGATGATCATGTGTCTTTAAGATGTCCAATAGGCAGTTGGAGGTACTGAGAGGTCTAGCAGTATAGACTTGTTAAGTCCTCAGCAGCAGGTAGGAGACTAAAGGTCATCCAGAAGATTGCAGGGGACCTAGAACAAAACTCTGATGAACACCAATAATGAAGAGGTGGGAGGGGAAGGGGAGCACTCAAAGGAAAGCATGAGGTAGAAAGAAAACCTAAAGATGTGAGGCCATGGACACCAAAGAGCATTTCTAAGAAGTGCTTAACAATGCCCAACTGAGCGGTCAGATAAGAAGACAAAGTAGAGCCCACTAGAATCAGCGATAAGATACTGATAGATGACCTTGGCAAGGGGAGCTTCAGAGGGATGATGGAGCTGTAGCCAACGTAGGAAAGCAAGCTGAAGACTAGTGGAAGGGAAGGAAGAGTGGACAAATTTTAAGAAGTTTAGCTATGGTGGAAAAGGAGATGGGATGCTAATGAGCGAGGAATATGGGCTTGAGGGAGAGGTATGTATGTGGGTGGATAGTTTTAAAGATGGGACAGACCTGGTCATAATCAGAAAAAAGGCAGGGAACAAACAGGTTAGATGGCAGAAAGCTGAGGTCATCTTGCTCTGTGAGAATTGTGGCAAGGCCATCTGCAGAGAATAGATGTGGCTGGGGTAGTAGGGAAGGGGTTTAGAAAAGCAAAGCAGCCACTATAAAAAAAGAATGCTGCCTAAGGAAAAGGCGGAATTGCTGGGCAGTGCTGAGACTGGATGAAGCTGCAGATTAGGAAATTAAGGCAACCCTCAACTCTGCAACTATGTATGTGATTTTTCTCCAGGTATGCTTGGCAATGTGGTTACGGGCTTAAAATGTGCATCCAGGGGTCAGACTTTGCCAGGTAGGTATAAGAGGAAAGTCAACTCTACAAGGGAACTCTCAAAGGATACTGGCAAAGGAAGAGTTGGGCTTGCTAGGGAGGACTGATAAACGGCTGGGGGATAGATCAATGAGGCAGAAGAATAGTGTGGTGGAAGTAACAATATGAATACAGAAAAGCTCCCAGTGGAAAAGGAGAAAGCAGTAAAAAGAGGTAGGAGGAAAACCAGTGGTTGTGAGAAGTAAACACCATACCTTCCACCCTCTTAGCTACCTACAAAATACAAGCCCCTGGATCATCCATTTTCTCCCGTCTCATCTCCCACTCTGTTATTGTTCTCCTTTGCTCTACTCACCTTCCTACAAGTTTCCAGTGCCCTCTGGAATGCCAGCTCCATGGTAAACTGCACTGAACGTCCTCTCCATCTCCTCATGGAAATCTGATCCCCTAAACTCCTGTGAAGAGGAAGCTGCTCCTGGCCCCCAATTTTGGGATTAGGATCACTTAAAAGTTACTGGTCTCCATCCCTTTCACTGAGGTTACCCTTTCACTGTCATATACTTACTCACAGACAGTTTCAGTCATTCATGAAACATTCCTGGCATCTGGCTTAGTGTTGTTTTCTCCACTTTCAAGTCCTGCTATAGTGAATATCATTATTTATGTGAATAACCACCTCAAAGCTATCTGTGCCTACTCACTAAGAAGGAGCTGAGCTCCAAGAGGCACTTAAAGGCACTTGTGGTAGATGCACAGCAAGGGGGTCAGCCTGTTATGGTCCCAAAAATAAATAAGTGAAATGAATTAAACCAAATTAAAAAGGCAGATTGTGAGAGTTACGGTTGCTACAACCACACTCTTTCCTCCTTGATTACTCGATGCCTTTAAAGAACAGTAATTAAGAAAACACAACCAGAATACAACAGAATTAGTCAATTCTTTGTATCTCTGTGCCCAGTTTTAGCACCACAGTTCTATTTTATAATTCTACCTTTTTTGGTAGGAATCTTTTGTGAAATGTCTGAGTCATCAATATTTCTGAATAAGAGCAGTCTTCACTTAGTAGCCCACCCCCATCTGGACCTTACCACCTCTGAAAGCTTCATTTCAGAGCTAAAAATATAACTCTACCTTTTTTCTTAAAAAAAAAAAAAAGCATGGTGTGGGGGAAAGAATGAAAAGTTACTATGCTACTTTTGTTAATTTTATACTGTCTTTAAGAAAAACAAGCTACCACTCACCAATATTTCCGATTCTTTTAACTTTATTCATCCATTATGGATACAGAAACTAATCATTAATGTGCTGCTTTCACATTATTAGATAGATCCAAAGAATTTTGGCAGGGCAATTTTGGCCGTAAAAATTGCAATCCAACCCTGCCGGCATTTAGCATTGTTATGGAACCTGTATGATGCTCTAAACTGATCACTTAAAATCAGGGTCTGTCTTATAGCTAATATCTGTATTACTTGATCAAAAAATCAGTATAAGCTAAAATAAGGGCTATAAGGAAGTGATGGGGACAACAAACTTCCACGTGAACATTAAGAACTCCTAGACTAATAAGGTGAGACTTTTGCCACATTTCCTGTTGTTATGCAGACAGAAGTCAGCTGGGACAAACACCAAGGCTATTATGGGATGCCATGCTCTACAAGAGACACCAAAGGCATTCTGGGATGCCTCCCCTCTTCCTTCTATTTTAGAGCCAGTCCTTTTCTTTCAATGTAACCCTCTTCATATATCCTGCAAAACTAAGTTTCTTATATGAAGGTGAAATAAAGACTTTTTCAGACAAGCAAATACCGAGGGAATTTGTCAAGACCAGACCTGACCTGCAGAAAGTACTCAGATCTGCATTATACATTGATCAGCATAACAGAAACCCACCAGTGTAAAATCACCCAAAAGCTAAAGTTTAGAGCCCATATAAAACAATGGCTCAAGAGGTAAAACAAAGCAATAAGGTTCTACCCAATAGGATGAACAGAAATGCACCCCACTTAATCAATTCTTTCAATAAATGTGAAAGGCTTGAATGCCCCATTCAAGAGACACAGCCTGGCTGAATGGATGAAAAAATACAAGCCTAGTATCTGCTGTCTCTAGGAAACACATAGAACCATTCACATTCACAAGCTTTAGTTACATTGAAAATTCCATCTATCATTCATCCTTTCATTTATTCAAACACATTTTTATTGAGCACTTACTACTTTGCGCCAGGTCATGTTCAAGGTGATAGGAATGTAGCAATTTAAAAATAAGGTAAGGGAAATAGAAATTAAAATTCACCAAGTAAATAAGAATATCAGATGATGGAGACATCTCTGGCAATAAATAAACCATGGAAGAAAACAGGGAGTTTTGAAGGAAAGAAGTTGCGCTTTATTTAAGTAGTCTGAATGGTTACGCTTCACTGATAAGGTGGAAGTTTACCAGCCTCCAAAAGGAAGTGAAAAGCTCATGCTTTTCTTCTATCTGGGACAGCGCCACAGGCAGAAGGAATAGAAAAGCAAGGGCCTTGAGGCATGATAAATTTCAGCACATTTAAGGGTTGAGAAATACTAGAACTGAGTCAGCAAAAAAGAAAAGAACTATATGTGAGCTCAAGGAGGCAAGAGACACCAGGTCATCCACAGGATCTTTTGCAAATGCAGGGATATCAGTCTTATTCTGAGGGAGATAAAAAGCCATGGGAGGATTTGGAATGTTGGAGTGATAGCATCAGACTCATGTTTTCTAAGATCACTCTGGCAGATATGATGAGAATACAGAGAGGAAACCAAGGTAGGGAAAAGGACATCAGGAGACTATGGAAATAATCTAAAAGATGATGTAAATGTGGAGCAGGAATTATGGCAAGGTGTAGCATTCTTAGGGAACAGAATTTCCTCAAAGTTCATGGTTTGGTTTGGTTTTTTTCCTTTTCTAGACAAGAAGCTATGGTTTAGATAGTCTTATCTATCTATTGCTCCTCAAAGCGAAACAGAAAATAACTGTTTCTCTTTTTTTTTTTTCCTGTCCTTCACTGTTGCAGGATTCTCACATAATCTAAATTATGGTCAAGTGTTAATGGGCTATTTATTCCTTTACATTTTATCCTGACTTATTAAGGAGGGTACAAAGTTGTACTTATGTAGGGTGAGTGTCTAACATTTAATGTACAGCATAAGGACAATATAAGAATATATTCTGTAAAGTTGCTAAGAAAGTAGATTCTGGGTGCTCTTATGATATACACACAAAAAGGTGACTATGTCAGGTGATGAATATGTTAATTTTTCTTGACTATAGTTATCATTTTACTATGCATGTCTAAATTAAAACATCACATTGTACTCCTTAAATATATAAAAGAAAAAAAGAAATAGAAAAAATACATAACCCTCTTCAGCATGCCACACAGTCCACAGGGGGCTCCTGTGCAGAGCCTGACCTCCTCTGATCTTTGGGCCTTGTCTGCCCCTGCCCCACCCCCTCCATGACCTCAGAGGATTCTCCAAAGCATACACAAAAGTGAGCCAAAGATGCTATGAGGTTCTTCAAATATTGTCAGTGGTAGTAATCTTTTCCAGTTCTAAGACAAGAACAAGCCCTGTAGAGAAAAATGTAAATACCATAATTACCATATATTAAACTGAAAATAAAGCAGAGCACTTATATTTCGCTATTGTGGCAGCTGGCTGTCCCTATGTAGGACTTTGCAAGGATAACTTCTTTCATTCTATGAGAAAATTCTAAATTTTTATCCTCTCCCTACAGACCTTTTCAACACATAAGTCAGAAGCAGTTGCCAAGATAAGGTAATAAAAAGGACAGAAAAAGTAGTAACTAAATTATCTTGGCAAACAGTTTCTTTTTTGTCCTTAAAAAAAATAATAATAATAATGTAGCTACTTTTTAAACTGAATTTACTGGGTAAGAACTAGACCTGAACCTATTTGCAGCACACTGAAGGAAAGTACTACACATTGGATGACAGCAGCCACATGCTGGGTATAAAAAAAAGATTACTATCTTAAGTCACTACTCATTTAGATTTTTTTGTTGTTGTTGTTTTTGTTTTTTAGAGATGGGGTCTCACTGTGTTGCCTAAGCTGGTCTCCAACTCCTGGACTCAAGCAATCCTCCCGCCTTGGCCTCCCAAAGTGCTGAGATTACAGGTGTGAGCCATCATGCCTGGCCATTCATTTAGCTTTGAAAACAAAGGAATAATTACTTTGTGTTTAGTTCTTTCAACAAGAATGTTAAAGACAACCTTAAAAAGTGGAGGAAAAGGTCAGAAATCTAAAATCTCATAGTCAATATGAAACAGGTAAACAAGAAGAACATAACCAAACTACCTCCTTCACAGGACTGATACATCGGCTCTAAAATGCTAACAATAGACACATGGCCATTCTGATCTGAGTATAAAACACCCTACACTAGTCACAGAAAACCCATGATTTGTTTCTCTGCACTACTACTGTGTTTGGGTTAGGGACAAATCAAAATTACCATCCCTATTTTAAGAATGGGGCAAATACTTAGAGCCTACCTTCTTGACAAGAAGGCTGATAGAAATGATGTTTAAAATTTATAATCTTCCAGGGGAAAAAAGTATAATTCAGTTAATCATACTTATAAACCTTCTGCACCAAGAGTACCTCAGACTTCTGCATCTTTCAGCCCCAACTATATTTATGCCTGCAGTAAGCTCTTACTAGCAAATAACAAAAATGATGCCATTCCAGTTATACTGAAAATTTCCCAAACATGCTAGATACAACAGTTACCTGGGGGGTTATTGTTAAAATGAGATTCCCAGACCCCATCATTTCAGACCTACTGATAGAATCTTCACGGAGAAAGCTAGGAGTATGAACTTTTACAAGTACCCTGAGTAGTTTCTATGCTCAGGCAAAGTTTAACAAATACTGTAGCAAGAGCAACTCACTCCAGTACAAGAGAGTAAATTAGAAATCCACTAACTGATCCATTAATCACTTCCTTACTCAGTATACTTCAGCATAATATTAACATAATGCTAGTTAGCATTCCTGAAGGCCTATTGTGTGCTGTAACCCTGTACTAAACACACTGTATATGTTATTTCACTTAATGGTAACAATAACCTTTTAGAATAGGTACTAGCTCTATCCCAGTTTTGTAGATTGGGAAAACTAAGGCTTTACATAGTTTACCTGAGGTCACAGTTTGCAAGTGGTTGCTAGTTCGAAATCACCCCCTACACTAGCATCAAATAAGAAAATGTAAACACGTGGCAAATGTTGAAATGGAAAATTTAGGTCTTTTGTTGATTAGTGGCTTTCCTGACTGCAACTAAGTTTTTAAATCCGCTGTGATTCAACTCTTTTGCCTAGGTTAAAACTAAAACTAGATATAATAACTATTTTGGATACAAGACTATCATCCAATTGCTTGGGGAAAGGGAACCTACTCCATTTCTAGTGATTACTTACCTGAACCTAAATGGAGTGAGGCTGTAGATTTGGGCTGAGATGCTGCTATTGATTGAAGTGAACCCCTGAATAGTCTGTTCAGTGACTAGGCTTTTATTTTGTTGTGATGGGGAAAGGGACAATCCAGATTAACCATGGAAACATTTAACTTACACTCAAACCGTAAGAATAACTATCTGACTGATAGTAGTAGTCCACATCTCAAAATATAAATTGGTAATCAAGCATGAATTCTATTAACATTTTATTGTGACACTGTAAGCTTATTCAGATTCACAAGATGGGTCCCCACGATAATTACATCAAGACTACAGTACAGTATTATTTATTATTTGCACACCTATATTGTCAGATTTGAATAAAAAATTACTTTAAAAGAGCCAATAAATGGCTTCATAAGAAAATGTCATGGGGTTCTGTTGAACAATGGTAACTACATCTTATGATATACAAAAATCTACACAGAATTTATGGCCCAATACGTACATGTGCTGTCTCTCTATATGTTAATTATATCCCATAGAAATTATCACACACATATACAAAGAGTCACGTACAAGAAATGTTAATAGCATCATTTAAAATAGCACCCTAAATGTCCACCAAGAGAATGGGTAAATATTCATATATTGGAATACTAAACAGCAGCAGAAAACAAGCGAACTACAGTTACACATAAGAATAAAGCTCACAAAATGCTGAACTAAGAAAGCAAGTTGTAAATGATTACCTTCCATATGATACCAATTAGTTTTAAAACATGCTTATTTATAGCTACATAATAACAAATGCAGTAAAAATACATAAAGAAGTAAGAATACCAAACCTTAAAAACCAAATTTAGGATACCTGTAGAGTGGGAAGGGGAAAAGGAAGGGGAACAGAGTGGAAGCCATAGTTGTTTCCCTCCTGGTATACTTTTGTCATTTTTTATTTCTTAAAAAGAATGGTGATAGAGACCTGAGTGATTTTTAAATAATCAAGCTAACAATTACTTGAATCTAAAAATGTGACCAGTAGGTTGAATCATACAAAATTGCCGGGTTTGTTGTAAGTCAAAAGGTCAAATATTAACAACTCCACATGGCTCAACCTAATATTAAGAATTCTTTATGTGAAGAACATAATGTTGGTAATGATTTTTCCCCCCAAGAATTCACTATAAAATGGTCTATATTTAATAGCAAGACTAAAGAAACAGGGAAATAAAACTGAAGTGGAATGAATCACTTAATCATCAAAGGATGAAAAACAAAGATAAACCATGTAGTGTACAAAATAAATTACATAACTTAGAAACACACTGCACAAAATATGGTCAAACTACTCTCCTTTGATATAAAGTATTACTTCTTTTCAAAGTACTTATTCATATTAACAAATCCTTAAAAGATTCTTGTTGGCAAAACAAGTATTTGTACGTATAAAAACACAAGTCCATCCCACATAGTCTAGTGGTTAGGGAAAGAAGAAAAAGAAGAAGAAAAAAACCCAAAAACTCAAGTCCAGAGGAGAAACGACTAGACTGGTCCAAGGTCAGACAGACAGCAGTCAAAGTCAAAACTAAATCTAGGCCCTGTTCCAAAATTCAACACAATAAATTAATCAGAAGGTCAACAAATAAGTGGTTTTTCTTTAGCTCCAATCAAAGATTACGAAAGAAAAGAATTCAGGACAACAATCAGTGGAGTTCTGTCTCAATATAAAAAGTTCTAAACTGTAATTCTTTTTTCTGGTAAAACTCATTTCTCATAAAAATAATATTTTAGGTAGTGATTAAACTACTAGATTAGCTCATAAAAACAATGCATTTATAAACTAGAAAACTATAATCCTTCAATAATGCTAAAGAAATTATACACTACTATACAGTCTGTCTCTCAATCCCCTACTCCTCTTTTTCTTAAACATAAGTACTAGTGTTTTTTCTTTTCTTTAAGGTTTACATTATAAAGAATGTTGAAAGATTTTTGAGGAAAATACTGAAGGAGACTTGGAGGCACTGTGAAAAGGTTTTGCAGTGGATTTCTTAGTGAATATATATCACTTAAGAATAATCACAGAACTGAGATAAATAATACAAGACAGGTAGAGATTTTTTTCCTGAGCTATCAGAGGCAGAAACTGAAAGCAAAGGGTTAGAAAGGACAAATGAGAACTTACTGAAGAAGAATTAACAGGGATACTCCACAGCAAGAGGCACAAGAAACAGTGGCAGCGCTGTGTATGAACAGCCCCACAGGGAGAGATTCAACGGTTCCCTGTCCAAGCAGCTAGGTGGCCATGCAGAGTTAAGTGAGAGAAGGATCTGGTCAAAGGATATGAGAGTGTCTGGATTGTTTTGGCATATGCTGGGCCTTTTTAACCCAAGAAATATGCCTACTGAAATCTACCGATGCCTACAATTAACATCTTATAACTCTTATTTTTGCTTTCCTTCTGAAAGATGAATGACAAACTAACCAAATCTTTCAGTTATAAATGGCAGCCTGGATAGTCACAATCATTCCATACCAGATGTCTCTGGTATGGCCTGTTCTCCTCAGCAGGGCCCACTACAAGGAAAACAGCTGCCAGGACACATGCACATTACACCATTAGAGAAGGGGGGGAGGGGGGACCAACCTGCCTCCGTATCCAGCTCCTCTAGAAGCCCGCTGGTCCTCCAGGTAGCTCCTGTGTCCTGGCCGCCTACAGAATTACTGTGCTCTTGAACTACTGCAGCCGCCAATAAATTGTCCACATTTACCACTTCTGGGTCAGAGCTGGTGTCAGACATATCATAATGAGCTACAACTGGAGGTCCATCTAGGGAGGAAAGAAAATGTATACTTGTATCTAACTTGTGGGGTGAAAAATACTTCTGAAACTAAGAGCCCTCTAAATGTCAGTTGCCTTTACCTTATTATTCTATCTGATCAGAAAAGCTGTACTTTATACATCTAATATTTTTACATGTTGTGAAAGTGGAAAAGATAACCCAAGCTTACAAAGATGATGGACACATTTTGGAAGGAGGAAAGGGAGTGTTACTATGAAGAACAGAAGACAAGACTATATTGAACAATGTTACAATGAATTTCTGTGATATTCCTAAAGAGTAACACATTAAGAAAAAAGGGATGACCCCACAGAGAAAGTGAAACTGCTTTCTCAAAGAAAAAACTGATGCAAACTATTAAAACCCAATTTATATGTTTTAAGAGAATGAATCTAGTTCTTTCTCTTAGCAGCTAATACTCAAAGTCCCTAGCAGATTCAGAGAAGAAAATCAAATATATTTTCATACTTCCTAAAGAAATATGGTTAACACTAGAGCTCTATTTGACTAACTTATCTATTTCCAGTGAAGTCTTTTATAATAACAGGGATGTTATACAATTTACGACATTCTACAAAAAGACAATACTCACAAAATCCCTTTTCAGGATTTTGCTTTGGATGTTTTATGAGGAATATTTATATTTTCATTTCCAAAGGGAAAAAACCAGCTCACATTCCAAATAAACAATATGCAATCTTACAGGTGATTTTACAGGAAGATATTAAAATTCTTACTGGAAAAATAAGAGCTCCCTTCTACTCCTCAATCACCCTAACTAGCTGAAAAAGGCAACTGAGTTTCAAAGTAATTACACTGCAGTTCATGCTAAAATAACTCAATATTCATGCTCGTAGAATAGATACATGCTTTAAAATGCTAATGCTGCCTTTTTAACATAACAGCAAAAAGCAAAAATAAAGTTTCATTCAAGAAAATACCTCTACACCTCCATTTTAAGATGAAGCAGAAATAAAGGAATGCTGTTTCTCTATAGCTACGTATGAAGTGCAAGCAAACCATTTATTTCCTTAAAGATTTTTAAATATCATCCAACAAATGAATATTATACACACCTATTTTATGAAACTCGACTATGAAGGAATACATACACCAATGAATCATAAAAATATAACACAATGAAGGATTACTGTTTTAATACAAACATCCATTGTGTAAATTGTCACTGAACAAAAACACACTTGCTTGGGGTATTGATCCCTTCAAACTAAACTCCCAAACCATAGGTTTATGTAGCAACATTTTTAAAACAAAAAATGACCAAACATAAAAGCAAATGAGTTGTTAGGTGCCACTGTATAAAGAACAGACATGTCACAATATGAAATTCTGACGATCATGACAATTTTACTTGACTACTTAAAAATAATTTCCAGCTCCCCTAAAAGGGTAAATCAAGTTCATCAATGACCATAAAATTCAACAGTGTGGCCCTTCGTATCAGTTGGTAATAAATTTTAGTTCAAAGGCAAAAAAATGATTCATGTTTGAGGTCTGAGGTTTTTCTTTCTTCTTTTCTTTTTAAGAAAAGAAAGCTGCATCATTCTATGGAGTTCTCGTCAGAGTTCAAAATGATTACTATGGAAATCAAGATACTGTGTGATGTCCAAATACTCAGGTGCAGAAGATATGAGGGCCGAGTACAATATTGACTATTTGACCATATGTTTTAATTTTTAAAGGGCTTTTTTTAAAGGTGTTTGCAATAAATTATTTTAGTGATTTATCTTAAAATTTATATGACTAGTACCATTCAGAGCCTCTTGCCCTCACATTCCCCACCACTACCCCCAAATTGAGGCAACAGGTCAACAGTCAAGTCAAAATTGTACCACTCCTACATGTATAATCATGCAAAAAGTATAAGTGTATATATACATGCAGAGTGACATCACCTACCCATGGAAATAACTTGTCTGAAAGTCTTCATCAGTAGGAAATACAAGCATAAACTTGTTATCTGGCTTCATTCTTGTATCTTCCATATTTCCAAACAGCATACCTTATAACTTAGCTTAAATTTAGTATTCATCATAAACAAAGACAGCAATATTTTCATATTTTAATTATACTTAACAGTTAAATTATGGCCACTGTCATTTTTCTTTTCCAATATATTTGAACAATGACAAGTCAATACTATACAAACTTCAATAAAATAATGGAATGGCTGCCTTTTCAACTTTGTCTTCCAATAAGAAACCACAATTAAGGATCTTGTGTCCTAAGGTCATCTTATACCTATCATTAGCAAACCAAGATTAAATATGATATGTTTAAAGCAGTTGGTATCAGGACTTGTACTCTGAAATACTACATGAATATTAGCTAACTGATGGTGACAATTTGTGGTATTCTTTTAAAATGTGATTCTCCCTATGCAGAAGTATGCAACAGGCAAGATTCTGTAGTTATTTTATCTGCTTTCTAAAAGAAGTATCTCTTGAAGAAAAAAAAATCAGATCACTGAAGAGCTAGGAAAACTCAGCACATTAATAACAGGAGCAGCTATCTATTTACTACCAATTCATTATAGGACAGAATAAACATGAGAATCTGTCCTTGCACTCACTTGCACTCACTTGATTATCCCTCTAAGCTGTTAAAACAATTGCATTGTTACTAAGATGTTATTGTGACTTTCAAGAACATCAAAATAGTCACTTCAACTAAAGCTATACATGGAAACATTTCCAATTTGATTTAGTCATTAACATAAGCACATTCCATGCTTACGACATTTAAGGCTATACAAACTGCTCATTCTCCCATCTGCCAACTTTGATGTCTGTCACAATCTTAAAACATAAATTTTTAATAATGAACTTATTAGTTTTCCTACAATCATTAAAACCACCTCTCTATAAAGGTAAACAGTTATCAACTATTTGTAGTTAATTCAGGTGCTATTTCTCCTTCTGACTGAAATCTTTCAAACTGGTTGCAGTTTATCACAAGAAAAATTAAAAGTCAAGCAATCCACCAATTACTTTTTATTTAAAAATATCAATTTACTCTAGGCTGGTCCAATGGTAGTGGGTTGTTATCAGAGCTTATTAACATTAGTGTCACTAAAGTTGGTATACAACACCCCACTGCTAAATTTGGCTAAATAAATATCAATTTATTCTAGAAATAGGTTTGTGCCCTCTCACTAATCTCCTAGCCTATAATAAATAGGTTCTAACTTTTCAAACACCAAAATATACATGTACCTGTGTTGTCAACATTAGTGATACAGTGAGTTTTGCCCTTTTATGATCTTAAACCTTCTGCATTATTGCTATCAAATGTTTACTTTTATGAATTAGTTTTCCTTTTCAAATATGTTCTAAAATCTCAGGGAAAAAAATCTGAATCACAAAACAAAGCAAAACAAAACTTAACTTTTCCTTTCCTGTGGTTTTTTTTTTTTTTTTTTTGAGACAGAGTCTCACTCTGTTGCCCGGGCTAAAGTGAGTGCCGTGG
>CM052443.1:20677500-20696209 GCA_028533085.1 Varecia variegata
ACTACTCTCATTTTACAGATGAGAAATTTGAGTCCTAATTAGGTAAAACCAGAACAGACGACAGTTGTTCTCATTGTTGAGGGGAAAAGGAAAATACAAGATGAGATTGGGAGCAGCATAGTAAGTACAGACATTTGGCAGCAGACACACAGGTTAAAGCCCTACCTGCTACCTCTTAGCTGTATGACTCTGGTAAATTATTTTACCCCTCAGTTTCTTCAGAGGGTTATAGTGACAGTTAAAGAAGACATAGCACAGAACACAACAGGAATTCATATACTGGTCCACTGTGCTACTTTTCCATTATAATTAGCACCTGCCCCACTTCATTATTTGTTTGCTTACCTTTGCATATATACTCTTCTGTACACAGCCTGCATGCAAGAAACTTTGAGGAAACATCACTGCCTGGGTTGGTGCTTTACATTGGTCACAGATGAACCCAACTTGGTAAGTAAATGCTTTGCTAGGATTAATAGTTAAATGAGGTCATCAGAAATGTGGCTTTGGCATTTTTGTTTGAAGTAAAATGTCAGCTTGCATGTATGCATATAAAGTGTTTCAGCTGGGTGCAGTGGGTCACATCTGTAATCCCAGCTACTCAAGAGGCTGAGGCAGGAGAACTGTTTGAGCCCAGGAGTTCAAGGCTGCAGTGAGCTATGATTGCACCACTGTACTCCAACCTGGGTAACAGAGCAAGACCCTGTCTCTAAAAAAAATAATAATTAATAAATAAGTGTTTCAAAGCCAAATAGAAATCATGCATCATCCCAGACTACAGAGCACCTCCACTAACACAAGTGTTGTCAATCTCTCATTATGAAGTCTAATTAAATCTAGAAAAAAGGAATTCCTCCTGTATCCTAGAGACACCTAGAAACATCACTCCTCCTTTCCTCTCTATTGCTGAGTCTCAGCCCCAAGGAAAGGTGGGGCAATGGACCAATACCTGGTTTGCCCCTTTGACCCCCATTTCTATGGCTAGAGTAATACAGTCATAGTAATATAAATAAAGCCCACAAAAAAATTTCTTCTTTCCTCTCTGCCATGGCCAATCTCTCTAATCCCCTTACTAGGAGAAGAAAAAATCGGTCTTGTTGCTGTCAAAGAACCCTATTCAGGCTCCTTCTGCCCAGTCATGAAAGGGCCTAGACCCAGTGCCATTACCTATACAACATCAAGGGAAGGAGGATGGGGGCGGGGAGAGATAGACATCACACTCAGCCTCAATCCAGATAGTGAGACTCAAAAAATGTTACACCTAAAAGAAGCCTTCTTAGAAATTATCTAGCTAAAAAATGTAAAAAGGGGGAATGGGGTGTGGGCGTCAGAGAATGAGGGGAAGAGGCAAACTGCAAAAGCTGCAGAAGGGAATTTGCATTTTAGCAGAACCTACTGAAGAAAAAAAGAGCAGTTTCATTACACAGGAGAATATTTTCCAAGATGAAAATATATATTTACAAATGAAAAAAAATACTTAAAATACTTATGCCGTATTTTATTACTATCAAAAAACAAAATATACACAGAACAATTTGAATAGAAAGCACTCATTTTCAAAATATCTCTCAGAAAATAATTACATCAACAGAAGACAAAAATCTATATTGAAAAGTGCCATCTCCAGAAAAACAGCCTTAAATGCCAAAAACTGCATGTGCATATTTTCTACAGAATAACATCACAAAACTAGTTTAGCAAAAAGAAAAATGTCTAAGACGATAGGACCGAATGGAAATGAAATGCATTAATATGCACTGAAACTTTGTTTAGTAGTTATAATTTTTTAAATAAAATGGAATCAATGTCTACTTTATACCATTTCCATTAGACTCATCTCAATTATTTAAAAATTGAAACTTTATAAAGTTTCTAACATGGAAATAAAGTTTAAAGGATTACACTTGTCCTTATACTGGTAAACGTCAAGTAATTTTGTTCACCCAGAAAAGCTACTTGTGATATTGATGAAGAGTTCATCGATCATTTTGAAAGGATCAAAGGAGAGGTAAAAACAAAAATTCAAGTGGTGGCTCAGGCCTGTAATCCCAGCACTCTGGGAGGCCGAGGTGGGAGGATCACTTGAAGTCAGGAGTTCAAGACCAGTCTGAACAAGAGCGAAACCCCGTCTCTACTAAAAATAGAAAAATTAGCTGGGCGTCGTCGTGTGGGCCTGTCTGTAGTCCCAGCTTCTCAGGAAGCTGAGGCAGGAGTATCACTTGAGCCCAGAACTTTGGGGTTGCTGTGAGCTAGGCTGATGCCATGGCACTCTACTCAGGGCAACAGAGTAAGACTCTGTTTCAAAAAAAAAAAATTCAAGATTATCAGAGTAATTGAAAAGTTGATGAAAAGAAAAAAACAATTTAATGCTTCACCACTAACTACAAAGTCGAAAAAGCTCTGAATAAAGTGAGGTTATTCAAAAGATAGCTCAGGTAATTTATCTGGGTATTTAAGGGAACCTATAAATACAGAATAAATACAGAAACAGGGTGCTTGAAGAGGTCACCATCTTTCAATTTATCTTTCTATATCAGGGACAAATCCTTGACCTACTGCTTTGAGGATCCAGATGTACAGAGAACAAAACTAAAATATCTGCACTACATATACCAAGGAAGAGCACAAAATTTAGATATATTAAATCACATCCCCCATGTCTATGTACCTTGATAAAGATTCATCCATTCCAGTCTTTTGATTCTTCCTTGAAGTAGTCTAAATTTTGCTATTTTCCAAATATTCCTCAATTTTTAACAGGACAGCTTAGTAGGACATATAGTTTAAAGAAAAAGAATTGACCTGTTATGTTCACAGTGGTATTTTATCTCCTTTTTCAATATATCCATTACAAAAAAAGTGAAAATTATCCCCAAAATATCATGTAAAATCTATTATTTAATTATACTAACTACAAACTAATACCATTTATTTCATTACAGAAAAGCAAGTTTCTTGATTCAGGAACACCTAATATGAATTAACTGGTAGGGAATCACTAATATAACACCATCCTCAAGAGAGTAACAAGAAACATTTCTTTTTCAAAATTTTTATTTATCTAGGTTAGGTACACTTCAAATGGACCATGAGGTAAAGAAAATGCAATAAAGTAAAAACAGTAACTTGATAACATTTTTCCCAAATCTGAAAGTTATAATACGAATAAGACCTCATCATCAAAGAACACGCTTCTTTGCAGATTATTCCTTCATTTTTTATAATGTTTTCTACTTTACACTGTGGTCATTTAATACAATATGAAAATATCTAATCAATGCTAGTAAACTACTGGTTTCATTCCAACTCTTACTAACTTTCCTAAACTTCAGAGGAAATAAAAACAAGAATCAAGAAAAAAATAGGAAATACTGAAACTCACAAGTTAGTCAAGTTATTTATAATTCATAAACTCATAACCTCTAGAAAAATAAGTTTCTTATCTGTACTATGATTGAGGGCATATACGCCATTTTTGAAGGGCATTTTGAGAAAAAATTTTGCTTGAATTGTTTTGATGCTGTATTTTGTGACAAGTGGCATTTCATAAAATCTTTTCATCATACCATCATTGTACTATTTAAATAATAAAAAAATGGAGAGAGGGAACTCAGTATAAGCTAAAAAAAAAAAAAGATACAATTTCTTTAAAAGGTCACCTTTTGTAAGATAACTTGACCATAAATCTGCTATTCTAAACAAATGATAACACAAAGCCTGTTTGCCATCTTTCCTGTAACTCTCATCTAATTGTACCTTTAGGCAAAGTTCGCTGTATATTAAAACTAAAAATGAACAGTAATAGCAATTTAGGGTGCTGTGTTCAACAAAAGAATAGACCGTTATCATTTCTTTCATTAACAAGCAGACTTAACACACTTCAAATAATTTTGCCTACAACTTTTAAGTAATAAATCTTATGTAAATTGATATACCTCTACCCAGAGACCCTTGCTGTTAAAATCTACATAACAGTAGGGAATGACAAAAGCAATAAGCAAAATAAATTAGTTCCTGTATATTCTTTTTTTCAGTCTGCTAGTGAGTTTTTAAAAAACTCAGAACCTTTAGTTAATTATTTAAAAAGCCGTTTTCTCCAGTTTAATTACCATTACTAGGTTTATCTGTGGGCAACTTTTTTATTCTTACGTACCTTTAGGAAGCAATAAACGGATATTATATTAATGACCTGAATCCATTAGAATCACTGTATACTACTGCACAGCTATCTGCCTCCAGCCATTTGTCAAATATAATATTAATGAAATTCAGGATTATTTCAGCATTTTGAAGATGGGTATGCACACGCACACACATACACATATATACATATCCCTGAGACTAGGCTCATTTCTCTGATTTAGTAATTTAAAAAAAAAAAAAAATAGGCTTTTCTCTTGAAGCCCCAAAATAACGGAATCCTTTATGCTACTTCTAATTAATTAAAGAAAAACACTTCATGCAAAATATTACATCTTAAGATTTTAATATTACCTTGTGCTCTAAATTAAAATTAGGCTTTTTTATAAGTTACACTCAATTTTAATTATGCATGAAAAGTATGCATCAATATGATTAAGAGAGTTATTATTATCTAATAAGTAGCTCAAATAACCAGATCATTCTAATCCGCTGGTTAAATTCACTTAAGGTGATTAGGTTATCTAATGTCCTAGAGCAATGAACTAGTACAAACTAGGCAGAAAGCAGGCTGTAGATAGATTAACAGAAAACACAGTTATCTTTAGTGAGCGGATAATGCCCTCTAAAATGCCACCAACTAAAGAGAAATAATACAAGGAAATAACAACAACCAGTAATAGAGTTATGACTATAGTTATGACTATAATTTGTTACCTAACATTTCCTTTTTTTTTTTTTCCTTGCCAACAGAAATACTGGTGGTTACCTAACATTTCCAAAGTTTTCTTTCTACAATGCTCAGTAATTTTTAAATGGAATAACTTTTTTTAAAGTCTGCAGCTTAATCCTTTTCTCTATCCCATGAAAACAAGCTGCAAGTGAAAAATGTCATCTAACAGATTAGACAAAGTTAAATTTCATATGCACTTATTAGAGAGATGAAATAGCCCAGATATGGGATCTTATTCTTAAATAAAAAGCATTTCAACCACATCTGGATCAGTGTTATAGGTTCAAAGACATTTCTTGCCAGCATCAGCCATTTATTGATTATAAATAAATCCAAATAGGATATGGTCCCCTTAACCTTCTGAAAACTCTAGGAAAACTAAGGTATTCTAGCCTTCCTTCTCTTTCTACCAAAACCTTTCCACATCTTTATCCAAAATTTTGTAGAAAAGCTTCTCAAAATTATTAGTTTTCGACACCTTTTCAGATATTCAAAATGTTATTCTTACCTTGAGTACCAATTATTAAAATCTGTGTTTGACAATCCCATTCCACTGAAATTTTCAATTTTTTTCTTAAAGGCAAAATAATCTACAGAGCTCTTGCCCAATTACCCAGTAACAAAAATTAGAATATATACAGGCAATACAATATTAGCAATAACCTGTCTGTATGTTATTCTTAAAAGATTTTTTCTATTTTAAAAATAAGCAGCACTTCAGGATATGCTTAACATATTAGATTTTATATCATAAAACAAAAAACGCCTGTTAAGTGTTTGAACCAGTTTACACATGCACAGAAAAGTAGGCATTAACATGCTGAAATTAAATTAATATTTTGTTATGTCTGAAAATCCATGCCTAGTAAAGTCTGTGATTCTAGGAAGAAGGTGAAGACAGAACAAACTTTCCTGAAAACATCAACTTCAAATAAAGATTGTAAATTAGTTAAAATTCAGTCACCCAAAACTAGTACACTCTTCCTGTTGATGTAAAGCTTAATTTAAAAAAAAAAATTGCTGAAGTTTACAAGTGTTGCACTATCATTTCAGAGAAAAATCCATCAGTTACAATAAACTCCTATATATTTTATGGTGAAAAATCATACGAAACATTACGTATTGCAAGGTGCTTGGTGTTCAAACCTTACCACTATTGGTCAAATACTAAGTTCAGGAAATCTGACAGTCATTATACAATTAAAGAAGAGACCACTAGTTTTTTTCATCAATTTATATTTATATATATATTCTTAAACAAAAACTGAGCACATAAACAAGCCTTCCCCAAAGTCAACTACCAATTTTCAGACATCAAGTTCTAAAAAGAGGGCAGGGGGGGAAAAAAATCAAATCACAAGGCTAATTTTCAATTCAAAACCAAAAAAGAAAAATAACTTGACTCAATATTGCTGATAACTTATAAGTTAAAAATATCTGGATACAAAACGATATTTAAAAAGCAGTGATGGTTTTTCTTCGTAGAGTTACTGACAAACATTAAGATAAATTAATGTTTATATATGAAATTGCAAATATACCACATCTACCCTTCCTCTTATAAAACACAGAATTAGGCTTTTTCTAAAGTTGCAACTTTATTAACTAATAAAATTAACCTTTTCATATTGATAAATTATAAATGTGAAGAGAAAAACTAAATTTCTCTTAAAAGTAAATCCAGTAGAAAACAATTTTATGAAACCACTTAGTGTTGGCAAAGTTACATATTCCTGTTGAAGATTTTCATCCTAATTTAGCTGTTTCTCACAATATTCCTATAAACCCTGAAAAGAAAAAATACCAGTATTTCCCAATCCCAGGCTGCACATAAAAACATCTATCATGTTGCAAGACTTTCAATCCTGTGATATTTTCTTCCCTTTGACACACTCCCTGTGCCTTTTAACATAACTAAGGGTTATTTATTTTCAGTTCAGGGACTGAAAACAAAATTAACACATTGCCACACTAGAAAAAAAAATTTTCCCTGGGGCCATGGTGTTTTATTAAAAAACAAAATGATCCTTTCTAACTTATTGTTTTCTGTGCATGAGTTATATGCAACGCAATCCATATTTTTAGAATTAAATGGTCAATATTAATTGTAACAATAGGAACATCAGGTAAGATTTTCATGAACCAACTGCAAGGTTTTGCTTCACATGGCCCTGGGCTCAAAACTAGCCTGCGTTAAATACAACTCACATGGCAGTCAATGTGTCAGTCACTAACAATTTAAAAACCCATTCATTACCTTGACAGAGTGACCATTTTACTCTTATCCTCTACAGCTGTGGTCCTCAACCCCACACCAAGGACTGGTACCAGTCTGTAGGCTGTTAGGAACCGGGCTGTACAGCAGGAGGTGAGCAGAAGCCAGCCTCATCTGTATTTACAGCCGCTCCCCAGCTCCCCATCACTGACATCAATACATAAGCACAGGCTCTGCCTCCTGTCATGTCAGCAGCAGCAGATTCTCAAACTGTGCATTCTAAGGATCTAGAATGCTCCTTATGAGAATCTAATGCCTGATGATCTAAGGTGGAGCTGAGGCGTTGATGCTAGTGCTGGGGAGTAGCTGCAAATACAGATTATCATTAGCAGAGAGGTTTGACTGCACAATAAATGTAATGGGCTTGAATCGTGCTAAAACCATGCCCCTCCTTCCCCCACCATGAAAAAAACTGTCTTCCATGAAACTGGTCCCTGGTGCCAAAAAGATTGGGGGACCACTGCTCTAGAGTACCCTTTACATCAGGTTACTAGAAATTTCACTGGATGATGCCTACCAGGTTATTGCCTCAGGCACTGAGCTTTAAATTAAAGCTCAAGATAAAAATCCATCTATGTATCAGTGAAAAACACTATTTTTGTCACGCAAGAAGTCAAACTGCAGTCTAATCTGCTTTTCCTACAGTATCTTGCATAGTAGGTACAGAGCAAATATTTGCTCAGAGAAAGTAATGCATTCTTCCTGCATACAAATGATATTTATTATAATTCATGAAAGACTAGCAACAAATTAGTTCATTAAATGACATGGAATAATGATATAAAAATGTTCATGCAGTACATTCATTCATGATCTTCACAGTGGGATTAATTACGTGATTCCCCAATTAGAATCAGAAGGGAGTCAACAGTGTCTGTAGAGAATAAATGCTAAGAGAGTCTCAAGAAATTAACTATTTAGCTATCTGGGTTCACTAAAATTCCCAATTTTTAATTGTATTTCTATTTTTCACAAAAAAAACCACAAAGAGGATCACTCCTATTATTGTATAAATATGGTTCTATGTTCCAATTATACATAACAAAACTCAGCTAAAATTTATCAAATTCTGCAGCTTTCTGTTTTGAATACCTAATTTTAAAAAAATGGTTTACTACCATAGTTTTTAAAATGTCATTGAAAAAAACTTACAATGGACAAAAGCATATTTTTTACATAATCCAAAATTCAGATAGTTAACATAATTCTGTGATAGATTCAAAGGTTGTTCTATAAATATTCCTATTTTCAGCAACATTAATCGGAAAACTGTTATTATACGTCTTTGGGAATTTTAATGTACTTTTAACATTTGGACAAGTCACATAAGAACCAAAAGACTGCTGTGGCATTACTTGGCAATCAGGCATCTGCATTTAAGCACCTGACTGGGTGATAGGGGAAATTCTTTGGCCAACTAGTTGCATTTTAGGTCCCCTAGGTTCCAGCAGCTGCTGTTCTCTTCGCCTGTGTCAAGGTGAGTTGCGTTTCCATCCACACGTGTAACTTCTCTGTTTGCCCCTCCATCTTGGAAAGGCAGCTCATGGCCTCCTCTAGGACACTGCCTACGCAGTTCCTATCACACACAGCACCCCTGTCAAGTAATCCTGGAATTTCCCTGGGCGCTCCTTCAGATCCTCCAACATGACTGAAGTCAGCTTTAAAGACATTGAGGCCATTTGATAAAACATTATTAATTCAGAAAATTGTTTTTTATTAAGACGTGCTTACTCAGCAAAATGACATAAGCATTGCTAAAAATAGCCTGATAAATACAGCATTCAAAAGCCACATTTAAATTCATTAACCAGAGCCACTAATTCCAAGAAAAATAATAAAATGACCAACATCACCATTTTTCATAGCTTCAATGTATCTGCCTGGAAGCATGTATTCTGTTACTATATCACTGACTTAATCTGTAACAATGGTTTCCAATCTTTGCTGAACATAAGAACCTGAAATGGTTTAAGAAACACCAAAACCTAGGGTGCCTCCAAGGTATCGGAGGTTTGTTTTAATCTCCCCAGCTGATTTTAATGCACAGCCTTGGTTCAGAACCACTGTATCTTTGAGGATTTTTTCTGTTTTGTTTTTTTGGTGAGACAGGGTCTCACTCTGTCACCCAGCCTAGAGTGCAGTGGCATCATCATAGCTCATTGTAACCTCAAACTCCTGGGCTCAAGCAATCCTCCTGCTCCAGCCTCCTGAGTAGCTGGGACTACAGGTGCACACCACCACACCCAGCTAATTTTTCTATTTTTTTGTAGAGATGGGGTCTCACTCTTGCTCAGGGTAGTTTTGAACTCCTGGCCTCAAGCAATCCTCTGGCCTTGGCCTCCTAAAGTGCCAGGTAAGCCACCACACCCAGCCTCTTTGAGTATTTTAACTACTCTGGCTTTCACATTCTAAAAAGTTATTTGGCAGCTGGCCCACAATAAATCATTATACAATAATTTTCAGCTGATTGACTCTTATCACAAGCTCTGTTTTAAGTTTAAAGAAATTCTTATGGAAAACCACATAAAGGATTTACAGAATCCATGTATACACCTGGGTCAGCTTTTTACAAACCCTTATCTATGCAAGGTGTTACGATGTTTGCTATCAAAAAAAAAAAGTTTAGGGGTTAAGTTTGGGATATGCAACAAATCATATCCTTCCCCTCTGGAGAGCATATCAATGGCTGGATTGTCCTGTTGTAAAAACAAACAGAAAAACCTGGTAACACATAATCCAGCACTTTTCAAATATATGAACATATGTACAGCTATTAATATCCAGTAGAATAGCAGTTTCATAGGATTCCAGTTTAGGATATGGTCCTATACATATACCATTTTATCCTTGAATGAGGCTAGATCATCTCTGGTTGGATCCCCTATACTTTTTGTCTCTAATAAAACCAATTATGTTGAACTCTTCATTTTAAGGGACCTATTAAAAATGCTACCTCTTCAGACCATTTTTGACTACACCATCTAAAATAGTTTTTCTACCCCATTCCTTGTCAATCCTTATCTCTTATATCCTGTTTTATTATTATTCACAGCATATATCCCTACCTGGTAGCATATGATTGAATTCACTTATTAACTGTTTCCTCAAGGAAGATTAAGTTCCATGAGGGCAGAGACTTCAATCACTGTTGTGTTCCCAATGGTGCATACTAGGTGCTCAAATACTTGCTGAATAAGTGAATGATTGATGGCCATCTTGGCCTTATAAATCTACTTACGTCAAGAAGTCTTATAATGAACACTCCCATGAAATGCTCTATTGAATTTACCCCATGGTGTTTCTAAAAACATGGGTCACTTTATCACATAGTGGCTTTTTAAAAAGATAACAAAGAAAAATTTCCCATTTCTCAGTATCAAGAATAACTGTGTTTCTCCTAGACAAAAAGAACTTTTTAATCAGTCATGCCATATTTTCAATGCCTAAAAGGCTGTGGGACAATTTTTTAGCCCAATTCAACCTAGCAAATAAAAACTTCATGAAGTCTGTTAGCAACCTTCCCTCTGACACATTATTCATTTTTCCTCTGATTAAGCCATCCTCTGTGCTGTCTTCACTTTTTTAAAAAGTCTTGTTTATATATAAACCTCCTCAAGAAGGACATACCCTTCCCCAATGTGTAGTATATTTAGCTTATGGGGGGAAAAAAAGACTAAATGGAATTTAAAGCATATCAAACTTCCTTTAAGCTCCCTTGTAAGTGTTAGGTAAACTTAAATGGAGGACAGGAAATCAGATGGCTACTTTAATCTGCTTTAGATTCTACTGTTACTTATTTCTCAATGAATACTGAAAATGGGCATTTAAAAGCTAAACTCAGAAAATGGTGTGAGAACACTTTTATGCTGGGGGCAGTGAGATAAGTTGCAGCCTCCTAAAGATGATTACCAGCAATAAACACTGATAAGCAAGACATCCTGAAGCTTTAAAAACAGAGATCAATTATACATTTGTCAAAACCCAGAGAACTTACAACACCAAGAGTGAACCCTAAAAGTAAACTATGGACTTTGGGTGATAATAATGTATCAACGTAGGTTTATCAGTGTAACAAATGTCCACTCTAGAGCAGGATGTTGATAGTGAGGGAGGCTGCGGGCATGCAGGGCAAGGGGGTAGGTATATGGGAACTCTGCTGTACTTGCTACTCAATTTTGCTGTGAACCCAAAACTACTCTAAAAAATTTAAATCTAGGCCGGGAGAGGTGGCTCACGCCTGTAATCCTAGCTCTCTGGGAGGCCGAGGCGGGCGGATTGTTTGAGCTCAGGAGTTCAAGACCAGCCTGAGCAAGCGCGAGACCTCGTCTCTACTAAAAAATAGAAAGAAATTATCTGGCCAACTAAAAATATATATAGAAAAAATTAGCCGGGCATGGTGGCGCATGCCTGTAGTCCCAGCTACATGGGAGGCTGAGGCAGTAGGATCGCTTAAGCCCAGGAGTTTGAGGTTGCTGTGAGCTAGGCTGATGCCAAGGCACTCACTCTAGCCTGGGCAACAAAGCGAGACTCTGCCTCAAAAAAAAAAAAAAAAAAATTTAAATCTATTTTAAAAAGACAAAAACCAGGGACACAGTCTCACCTTAAACACACAAGTCCTTTTATTAACACTAAGATATACCCTATTTTGAAAAAAAGACGTCTCAAAAGCAAAGGTATGCTTTTGCATATAAAAAGTTAATATAGGCACTCACTTTATGAAATAAGTTAGGAAAAGCAGGCTGAAAATATCTGGTGCTTTAGCATGAGAGATTGCCAAAGGATACCCACCAGTTAAGACTTGAAAGCTTGTAAATTTAACTTAACATTATCCAGACATTGTAACATATAGAAAACCACATTTAACAATTCGTGCTTTTCAAATAATCACTTAAATGGAGTAAAACAAAAAGGCGCTTAAGTTTGTTAATATAGCACTGTACAGTGGTTTATAACTAATATGATTTCAAAAAACTACAGACTCCACTGTTTTAGAACTTGATACCTGTTAGCAGTTAAGAGAACTTAATGGAACCAGACTAGCGGTATCACAATGACTTTTAGCTATAGGAGACAACAAACCACTGCTTAACTTATGCCTGGATGCTCACTGTCTTCACCTTTTAAAGCTAATCACTTTACAATGTCATCACTTTTTAAGCTGATGCCAGGTGTCAGACCCCAAAGATTCTAATTTAATGGAGCTGAAGTGCTCAAATACTTGCTCAATATTTACCTGCTTGATTTGCATTTACTAAGCTGAAAAGAGACAGTTACTACCTGACTCTTGGTGTTTTGTTATCAACGTATTAATATTTAGCAAGTCTCCTAAATAGCTACCAAAATGCAACCAGATTACAAAAGGTTAAAAGACAGACATGGGGCTTTTAGCCACTAAATCACTTCATATTCAATTTAGGAAAAATGTCAATTACACTTCATGGGATTCCCCATGTGGGCTTGGGGTCTTCTACCATGAGCGCCCACTGCCTAAATTAATATTAAAATTTTCCTTTAGAAAACATCCAAACTGGGGAAAAACATTTTCCAAGCAATTAAATGCCCAGTAGGTTAAGAAGCCTCACAAATTAATGCAGAAAAACACGTGTCAGGAGGAAAATGTGCAAAGTACGTGACTAGACTATTACCGAAAGAATACAAATGGCGAAATATGATTTTAACTTCACTAGTGATCAAAGAAATGCAAATTAACACTGGGATACAATTCTTTCATCAAATCAGCAAGATTTTCAAAAATACTCAACAGCAAGAATATAATGCATGAACACCCAAAACTCCTGGATGGAATAAACTTATTTTCAAAAAACAGTATGGCCATATGTAGTCAAGGGGCTTAAGTGCTTATACCGTTAACTCATAACAGCGAAAACTAAAAACAGCCCAAAGTACCAACATTAAAGAAGTTATTTTTATAATTAGCTAAATTATTCAAAAATCATACATTCTGGAGAGAATAGTGTTTTAGTTAAATGCTTAAAATGCAAAGGTTAAAAGAGAAAGGAAGATAAAAGTAATACCTAGTATGAAAAATTTTGTTATATGTTATGGAAGGCAACATACTGAAATGTTAACAAAAGCAGAATTATGGGTGATTTTAATCTTCTACTTCACATTTTTCTTTCAAAAATGTCTACAAAGAATTTACCACTTAAAAAAAATTTTTTTTTTTTTTTAGTTTCCAAGCAAGAGTTAATTGATCAAGTATAATAATCTCTACCAAAGAAAAGAACTGTGAGATAAGATGATAGCTTGTCATGATGCAGTTCAATGCATAAATATGTATGGTGAGTAATGAGTGCTGAGATCCTGGCTTGAAGTGGGGCTGAGCTTATCTGGTCTGGCCACACAGATTGAGAATTCAGGTGATCTTAGCCTCTCTGGCATTGTCCAAAAGAGACCAATTAAATTTTCTAAAGGCAAGCCAGCCAAGACAACTGACTCTTACCTACCCTGGTGGGTATTATTTTTGGAACCTCTGTCTGAATAGGTATTTACATGGTGGACTATTAAATCACACAAAAGCAAGTCATTATAGCCAAGACAAGCTAAAGCAATGATATACAGAGGTTCATTCTATGCTAAATATTTATGAAAAATAATTTTTCCCCACTACCCATGTACACTGAGGCACATATGTTAGTTTAGAGAATTTCTTTAATTGAACCAAGTCTAATGTTCATTATTCATATTAACTCAAACCAAAACCCCCCCAACAGCAGACTTTACAAGGCTCGTCTCAAAAGTGATTTTACAGAGAAACTGTTCCCCCAATAAAAAATAATGCTCTAATCATTAAACTGCAAAGAATGATCAAAGCACAAAAAGATAATCTATAAAGATGAATCAGACACTTGATAAAGCTTTGAATAGTCAAGATAACTACCACATAGTATTTTTACATTAATTCATTATGAAATACTATCAATTTACTATAAAATATTCTATCTTTACTCATCTCTATGTCCCCCAATGAAAGTGCTGCCAGAATTATTTTGGTATGATAACTCCAAACAAATTCTTAAAACATCAATGTATTTCCAAAAACTTCAAGTAGAGAATGCTCTCATGCCAATATTAAGCTGCCTGTCGGTTAACGGCTAACTTAAAAAAACTTCATAAACATCTTGCCCAGATATCAAACTCAATTATTAAACATGACCATGAACCATACTAGTCTGCATCATTATTTGCACTCTTTAACAAAAAATGTACTAACTGTTAAATTATGTGGCATAAGAAAACATTTAGGATCATTCCTTCAACTTTTAAGCTGTTGCCAAACAAAAGCTTATAAATAAAGCGTCTTCTGAATTACTAAATAAGTCGTACCTCGATGAAAGAGTATAGCAATAATCTCAGTTTTTACTTTTCCACTTGGTTTCCATTCTGTGTAAAAAGCTGGATTCAAATTTCACCATCCAAGAGATTCTGTTAGGCCCATCCAACTTAAGTTCACCTGAATGTTCATGTTGTTGCACTCATGTCAGTTCATAATTTATCCTACCTTTACAATTCATACAACTTTACAACAACTGCTCTTGCTATAAGGTTGAGTGTGCCTCCTCTCTTCCCCCAAAGTCGAAAGGTGACTCAGGAAACTGAAGAATACATAACTGTTACATTAAAAATACACAATGTCACAATTTTTCAGAGATAGTAATATGGACAGCTGAACTGAAATTCCTAATACTTAAACTCTAGGTTGTTCCATCTTTGTTGCTTTGCATAATTTCAGGAAAAACTATGCATACCTGCCTTAAGTGAATGGCACCTCCCCAAACTGTGCAGTACATAGCATAAGCAACCACATGGTGCCCCTGCACCTTAACCTACCATTTGATTCTCCAGGATTACCTTAGAAAATCCTGCATGTTTTCAAAAGCTACAAATTGATTAAATGGTGTGAACAATAGAAACTAAATTATAAATTCAAATTACTTTGGTGTTTGATTAGTATATAATTCAGAATAGACAAAAAAGAGACCACTAGTGTTTTAGTTTTAAACATTGGTCAAGATAGTCCATTAGCAAAGAGGTTAGGAAAATATGAGCAAAGCACATCTAACCTACGTAAGCCAAACAGGGAAAATGCCCATGAAGACATTTCTCATGCCATCTCTACAATGGGATTCTGTCTTCAAAGAGAATTTTGTTCACCTGCCTTTTCCCTTTCCATAAAAAGGCAAAGTATTAGGGCGGTTACATTAAAAAAAAAAAAAAATTTGTAAGTAGAATTAAGTACTATGTCAAGAGATCCATCATGATCTTGATTAATAGAACAGGATATAAGAATGCATAAACAATTTTACAGGTCCTAGTAAGACTTTGTTAAAAATATTTTTAAATGTAAAATTGGGCCAGGCATGGTGGCTCATGCCTGTAATCCCTAGCACTTTGGGAGGCAGAGGCTGGAGGACTGCTTGAGCCCAGGAGTTCGAGACCAGCCTGAGCAACATAGCAAGACCCTCATCTCTACAAAAAACAGAAAAATTAGCTGGGGGACCTGGGGGCACATGCCTGTCGTCCCAGCTACTCCAGAGGCTGAGGCAGGAAGATTGCTTGAGCCCAGGAGTTTGACATTGCAGTGAGCTATGATGACACCACTGCATGGGCAACAGAGTGAGACTCTGTCTCAGAAAAAAACAAAGTAAAATTGAAATATACCCTAAACCTGCCTTAGTCTGGTTCTAAGAATCTCAGTCTTAGAACCTTAAAGTCTGTTTCTCTCATCCATTTAACTGATGAGCTTTAGTTAAATCCCCTTCCAGTAGGTTTAATATAAGGAACTACAGCAAAGGAACTCAATAGAGACATTAAAAAGGGAAAAAGCAATTCTAAATACTTTATAACTCATATTTGATATGTTTTATGGATGAGACTATTATTATTTTAAGCTGAACACCTATAAAGTGCTTTAAAACCAATCATTCTAGTTATTGAGTTTATATAAGTTTGGATAGCTACAGGTTTCATTAACCAATATGATTTTTCTTGAAATATTCTTTGTATATCAGCAATATGCTGTCTTCACATGTAGAATCAGAAAACTAGAGAGAAAAAAACATAGGCACTCATAAAACTTTAGAAAACCAAAACTTTCCCCTCTTTAATGTAGCAATAAACAATGCTGTTATCACCTATTAAATGCCATGTACTTTACAAAATGTTCCTGATTATAAGAATCTCTTTAATAATGAGAATTCACCACTTAAGAACCATTCAGATATCATCTTTCTTCCACTGGGAAATCTCAAGACTGCTTTTGTTAGTATACAGTACCAGATTTGATAATACGGGGAAATGAGATTTGTCAAACATGTATAATAATAAATTAGATTCTTATACCAATGATAGCTGAAACAAGCAGATTCCTAACAAACTTTTTAAAGCTTGGAGGTTTAAGGGGGAGTTATGCAAAATATATTCTTCTCAATGTGAGTAACAACTGAGGATAGGAAGATGTGCAACAAGGATAACTAGCTCATCATGCACTGCATCTGGGGGAAAACACATAAAACTACTGTTTTAGGAGGAACAGTTGTTAGAAAACTCTAACGAAAAATAGAACGTGTTATTTCAGACACTATAAGCTCGAGTGCAGTGGCTATATAATAGAGCAAGGTGCCTATTCCTGAGGAAAACGTACTTAGTAATTATGTTGAACAGTGAGTAGTAAATCTAAGCAGTGCTAAAAAGGCAATAATGGGAGTTCAGGTCTTGTGTTACAGAGAAAGAGACTTGTGAGAAATTCCATTATTAAAAATAATCTCATCCCTATCATTAACCATTTAATTTTTTTTTTTTTTTTTTTTTTTTTTGCTGATGTGCTAAAGTGCACTGGAAACCTCAGAACAGGTTTTTTAAATTGGCCATGTCTTGTTAATAGACTGCAGTTTTCAAATTTATAGAGCTGCAGGCCTCCTGGATTTTTTCAAGTGTCACTCATCTAACTGAGCCTTATAGCTGAGAAATGCCATCAGGTGCTTTACAGTCAGTTTAAAAAACATCCTCTACCTGGTATCTCTGCAGTGATTGTCTTGCTGCTCCCTGAAACCTCTTCATCATCATCTGACGAGCTCGTGCTTGAGTCACAAGTCAGGTCACTATCACTGGTACTACTGTCCTGCAGCAAGTTGTATTTCTTCCTTGCAGCAGCCTCCCGTTTCTGCCTCAGTAGTCTGATCCTCTCCTTGTGCTTTTGGCTCCGATGACCTTTAACCTTGGCAACTCGGCCATTCTGTTTATCACTGGATTGCCGGTTTTTCTTGGCAGCCATAGTGGACGTTTCACTTTCAGACCGGGAACGCCTAGACTTGCGCCCAACTGTGGCACCAGACACTCCTGAAGGGTCTCCTTCTACAGCGGTTTCTGCCTGAGAGGGTTCATTCTCTTCTGCAGAAGACAACGTATCTGAATCAGCCAGGTGACCACTAGAGGAAGGGGAAAGCATGCAGTGATTAGAGGAGTCACTCTCATAAACTCGGCCAGTTGTTGGCTTGTCACTCTCTGTGGATGCTAACTGAGACTCAGAAGAGTCCCTTCTCAGTTCCATCAACAAGCAGGGCATTGAAGAAAGAACTGTAGAATCCGCTACACCATCTTTCTGAACTTGAGGTTCCAGTTCTACGGAGCCATCTTCCTCCTTGGCTGTCTCTTGTTCAGATGTTTTTGGTGGGACTTCGGACTCAATGAGTTCTTCGACTTTTCCCACTGCCTCCTCCATCTTCATTTCAGAATTTTGAATTAAATCATGGAGCAGGGTCTAGGAAACGATATCAAAGAAGCAACAGGAAAGCAACCTGTATGAAAACATACAAAAATCAATAAAAAGAAATGGCAGATTATTTAATCAACACAACATACCTACCTTTCTAAATGGGTAGCAATAGTTACCATTACACAGGCCTTTAAAATACATATATTTATTATGTTTGTTTGATCAACAAATTCAAAGGACTTAATACCATCAAAATCCTAGCAAACTCAGCTACTGAAAATGGCACAATATTAATTCTCTATTACTGAACTTCCAAGGCCAAGAAATTCCTAACAAGAATTTTCAAGTTTACAACTTTAGTCAAAGTGTTCAAGAAAGGGACCTTCAAAATATATACATACAGCTAATATGTATGTTTTGACTTTAATATAAATGAAAAAGAATATTTCAAAAAAATTAATCTAGAAAGCAATGAGTTAACTGTAATAATTACTTTTACACTCCTCAATTTCTTTTACACTCAAATCCTCCTTTCTGGAGGCAGGGCGGGGTGGTTTACAGTAGAGAAACATCAAATGCACACTTATGTTGGGAGGAAAAACAACTGTGTCAAGAGCAGTGGCTCATGCCTGTAACCCCAGAGACTTGGAAGGATCACTTGAGGCCAGGAGTTTGAGACCAGCCTGGACAACATGGCGAGATCACCCACTCTTTAAAAAAAATTTTTTTTTTTAAATTAGCCGGGCATGTAGCATGCACCTGTAGTCCCAGCTACTCAGGAGGATCGCTTGAGCCCAGTGGTTCAAGGCTGCAGTGAGCGGCCGGG
>CM052443.1:20706390-20720909 GCA_028533085.1 Varecia variegata
TGCTGTGAGCTAGGCTGACACCACGGCACTCACTCTAGCCCGGGCAACAAAGCGAGACTCTGTCTCAAAAAAAAAAAAAAAAAAAAAAAACTAAAGGCAACTAGACTACTATACTGTTGCAAAAACACTTCTTATACATATGAAATAAAATACACACACACACACATGTGCGCGCGCGCGCACACACACACACAAAGTCACATAAGATCACCAATAAGAATGCAGCTAACTCCAAGACAATAGAAGTTTCTGCCTCCAAGACAATTATAATATAAAACACATCATAGCCTGCATCTACTGCTAATTTACTTTTTAAAAGTAGTAGTAACTTCCCTGGCAGTTGGGAGGGTTTAAAAAAAAATCCACTTGCTTTTATCTGCAGGTAGAAAAAGCAAAAAAAAAAAGAAAAGAAAAAAAAAATCCACGACAATCAGTTGTGGGTCTTTAAAACCACTCTCTTTTTAAAATTTTTTTTAAGTCAATAAATTTTAAAAAATCTAAAAATAAAAAAAACCACTCTCTTAGCTCTTTGTCAAACTTTGCTTGTTCTACATCTAGACACTTAAAAAAAAGCCCCCTCCATATGCCCAACTTGAGTTGTTCTGAAGTTTTGCTTGGTTTTTTAAATGTAAATAAGAACAGGGGACAGAGAACACGCAAACTGGAAACCAAGAGACAAACTGCAACACATTAAGATAAAACAGATTGAAGCAGGGCTTTCAAACTGTATTATATGCCTACTTCCTGTTGGTTTTAGCAAATATCATAAAAAGATTTAAAAGTTATTTCACAGTGTTAGACAAGTTGGCCATCAGAATAGAGTGACAATTTAATGGTGAGAAAATCACAATACTAGTAAATTATTGAAGAAAATTAACACCTAACAATTATTACCTGATTTTTCTCACTGTGGTACACAAATATACTGCTGTAAGAGGGTGCCAATGGTTGAGGAAATTTAAGCCCAAGAAATTAAGAGTTAACTTTATACCTGGGGGAGGGGGGAATAAATACCACATTATGAGAAAAGTAATCAAAAAACAAGTTACGTACGTAAATGTTTTTACTCATGCCCCCAGCCCCACTATGCTACAATCTCCCATGAAAACAGGAATCATGTGATCAGTTCACTCACAGTTCCTAACACATAATGAAAATTTCATAAAATTTGTTGAACTGATAAACTGAGTCATTTCTTAAAATCACCAAGACCACTAAAGAAAACAATTGGTTTGCTTCATACTATTATTCATTTGTATATAAAAATATATTCCATTACACAAAATCAACATGATTTCTCATAACTTTCTTTTTACTCTTCTGTATAAAACATAAGACAAAAACTGACACAACTGCTAATAGCCTAGTAAAGCTGTTTCCTTACATTTAGACTATATAAAGTGATTGTGTATTTTTGCATAAAGATACAAGAATCAGACACTATGAAACTAAATATCTCAAGCCACATAAAACAAAATGAGGTAAAAAGCAGTTAAAATGAAGGCCCCTCCCCTCAGACATTCAGTTCTAGGAAGAGACTTTCTTGCATCACTAACAATGATGTTCCCAAATCTTTTGAAATAGAAAAAATAACCTCTTTCCTAATTTCTATATATAAACACTAACTTAAATGACAAGAGTACTATTATCTTCAATAAGGACCAATATCTCAAAACAAATTTTGTTTCGAAGGATTTCTTTCAATTATCTGACATGATTTTGGGTTAGTTTTCCCAGTAAGAAGTTGTAGCACGGACAACGTAGACAGTGCAGGAACCAAAGATGAGAGTTGCAATGAAAAACACCTGCAAATTAGTATATAGTAGAAACTGCCTTTTTCTCCACAGCAACTCATCCCTTCCTTTAACTCTAAAAAGGAAAAGGTTGAAGAGGCCATAAACCAGACACAGTACAAAAGACTCAAACAGGGAATGATGAGAGGCATTCAGAATGAGGAATTATGAGTAATTAATTAATAGAGCTGAGCAATGATCACTGACAGCTGCTAACATCAGAGGGAACTAAACATTATGTGTCTCCTGATGCAAGTACTGAATATCACCTACAAAGTATTTTTGCCCCCTGAAAAGAAAAACAGATTTTGAGCACTTGAAATGTGGTTAATTTTTTTAAAAATTAAAAAAAAAGAAATAGAGAATATACATTATAGAAACTGAATCTGATCAAGCCTCTAAATCTAAAACCAATTAACAAGAAAAACTGGGGTCAGAGAAATATGTTTAACGCCACCCCACCACATGAACGTAACTGGCAAATCCAGACTGTGGAAAAACTCTTCTTCTTCAACAAATTACTTACTGGGGAAAAGAAATGGAGGTGGAAACCTACAGATTAAAAAACAATGCACCTTATTTGGCTCTTGATCAGAACACATTTATGAGATAATGGAGAAATCTGAACAGCATTATATAACATTAAAGAATTATTACTGATTATTTTTAGTGTGATAAGTTATTTGGTTTCCTTTCCTTCAAAAGTGAAATTGAGGCCAAAGGCAATTTGAGCAATTGGCTCACGCTTGCAATTCCACTACTTTGAGAGGCCAATGTGGGAAGATCATTTGAGGCCAGGAGTTCAAGACCAGCCTGGGCAACATAGCAAAACTCCATCTCTACAAAAAATTTAAACAATTAGCCAGGTGTGGTGGCACATGCCTATAGTCCTACCAACTTGGGAGGCTGAGGCTGGAGGACTGTTTGAGCCCCAGAGTTTGAGGTTATAGTGAGCTATGACTCTGCCATAGCACTCCAGCCTGAGCATCAGAGCGAGACCTTGCCTCTTACAAAAAAAAAAAAAAGTTGAATGAGAAACTTGAGTGCTAATGGGTTTGAATACAGAAAAGAAAGGGAACACTAAAATTAATACAGCTGAATGGATTCGTCCATAATGTGCTGAATTTGGCCTACCCAGAACTGAAATATAAATTGTGAGATTGCAACCACAAGAAGAGAGTAGCTTTGCTTGCTTATGAACCAATCTTTCTCCACTGATATAAGCTCTATAAATAGGCCAAGAGTGATAATAGCTGCTCGTATCACTTCATATTGCAGATACTACCACTTCTGGCATGTACCTGGACCAGCACCAGGGCCGTGAACAAACTATCACCAAGTAAGAAGCCAAGGAAGTTATCAAATGCAAAAAAATGTACTGTGGCTAATGAGAGACCCTCTAAAGTATTCAAAAGCACCATCAGTGTAAATCAAGAATAATTTAAAACACAGGTTCTAAATTTTCCCTAAGAGTTCTGCTCTGGCCATTTTCTGTCTCCCTCAGAAGACAGTTCACATAAAGATGGGTCACAACATGCTGGGACCTGAGGTCCCCAAGATAAATGCTGCCAAAAATCCATCCACTATACATATCCTCAGGCACACTGCAAATTGTTTAGTTGATTTCAGCGAAGTAAAATAATGGGAAACCCTTGATGACAAACTGTTGACTTAAGAATAAACTATGCTTCTATGCTAGGTTAAAGCTCAGGCAGACAGGATACTGCTTAAAATTTTAACTACATGAGGTTTTGTTCCTAATACAGAAAGGAAAACAATCTTGTTTTCCTAAAGTTTTAGTCCACACCCAACTTCCCTATCCCCAACAATACCTTTCACAAATTATAAAGCACCTAACAAAATGCTGACTCCAAACATCATAAAAGTAATTTTTCTAAACCAAACGACTCAGTAAAAAAATTACTTCTATGGATTCCTTCGGTCAGTATCTTGTTTCTCTAATGAAATGTTAACTATGCTAATGAAAACTTAATTTCTAGACTACCTAAGCACAATCCTAGTTTACACATATTCTTAGGAATGACTGCTATAAATAAATTTTAACAGATTTAATTTTGCTCTTTGAACAACAATCAGAACTTATTAATACATGGATTTGAATTACAGGCAGAGGAAAAAAGTGTTTTGCAAATGAACTGGCAGTACAAAAAAGAACATTCAAGTCTTCTGTCATTTTAAGCTCAGAGCCCATTTAAAGTAAATGCTATTTTCTAATCAGTTATTTAAAATGATTTTATAAAGGAAAAGACTAGCTTCGTACTACGGTTGTTTTGCTATGCAGTACTTTTTCTCCTTACAACCCACTTTTTCTTCTCCACATTTTAGAGCAAGAAGTAAACTTAGAAATCATCTGGTTCACTAGGTTGAGTTCCTTCGGCAGAAATGGTTTTTCTTATCTATGTATCCATACTGACCTGGCACATAAGTGCTCAGTAGATTTTAAATTTAACCAGGTATAAATACCACCTATATACACAAAAAGTAAAAGGCTGCTGATAGATTTCCACTTTTGATTAATCTTCACAAAACTAAAAAATACTCATCCAAGTAAGTTTTAAAATTAAATAATGCCGGACCAGGCAAATAATGCCGGACCAGGCAAATAATGCTGGGCCAGGCACGATGGCTCACGCCTGTAATCCTAGCACTCAGGGAGGCCGAGGTGGGAGTATTGCTTGAGCTTGAGAGTTTGAGACCAGCCTGAGCAAGAGCAAGACCCTGTCTATACTAAAAAAACAAAAATAGATAATAGATAAAAAACAGGTGCGCACCTGTAGTCCCAACTACTCAGGAGGCTGAGGCAGGAGGATGGCTTAATCCAGGAGTTTGAAGTTGCAGTGAGCTATAATGATGCCACTACACTCTACCTGGGGCGACAGAGCAAGACTGTCAAAAAAAAAAAAAAAAAAATTTAATAAAGCCAAGTTAATAATTTAGGGATTTACCCCATCTACCTAATGACTACTAAGTGACAGCATCTGAGCAAAGAGGAATGAGGTTCCTTATTTTGATTAAGGATATGAGAAAAGAAACTTCACATAAACACTGTAAAAGCCACAAATCCTGAATAAAACAACCAATCAAATCTAAGTCATATTGGCTATTTTAAAGTATTTTAAAATAACATTTACTATTATCAGGGGCTACTAGGATGTTCTGATAAATTTGTATAATATATACAACGCATACTTCCTCTCCTAGCAGTTCAGAACTATAGACATGATTTACCACAAGCCCCTGTAGGCTGAGTGTGAAAACTGAATGACTGAACATCAATCCCAGTTCTGAGAGAAGTTGCCCACACAGAAGCAGAAAACAATGTTTCTTTCCCTTAAGGTGAATCACGTAAGAATTCTGAGAAGAGTAAGAAAAGGAGGTACAATTAAAGGATAAAAAGATTTAGAAAAGTTTCATGACAACAGTCAAATTTAAGACTGGAATTTGACAACTAAAGAAAAATAACAAATTTCATTAATTTGATAACCAAGAAATCAAAATAAATAAACCAAACCCAAATAAATAAAATCAATAAAATTTCTATTCACTGAACTTCAGGATGATAAAGAACAATCTTTAAAAAGAAATGCCTATCCCATCCTTTATATTCTACCTGACTTTTTTCCCTAAAAGAAGAAAATTCATAACCCATTAGCAGACTAAGGTACCCTCACAACACGGCCCTACCTCCACCCACCCTATCCATCCCTCTGAAAACTTACTGGCCCCACTTAACCATTCAAGAGCATCGATACTCAAAACTTGGCTTAGGAGCCGGGCATGATGGCTCATGCTTGTAATCCTAGCACTCTGGGAGGCCAAGGCAGGAGGATCGCTTTTGAGGTCAGGAGTTTGAGACCAGCCTGAGCAAGAGCATGACTCCATCTCTACTAAAAATAGAAAATTAGCAGGGCGTGGTGGCACGTGCCTGTATTCCCAGCTACTCAGGAGGCTGAGGCAGGAGGATTACTTGGGCCCAGGAGTTTGAGGTTGCTGTGAGCCAGGCTGATGCCACAGCACTCTAGGCTGGGAAACAGAGCAAGACTATGTCTCAAAACAAACAAACAAACAAACAATCAAAAAATTTGCTTAGGGTATTCCCTAGCCTGGAATGCTCACCTAGAAATATATCTCAAACCTCAGATTTAAATGTTTAAGTTACTTAACCATGAGGAGACCTTATTGGTCTTATTCACCATGTAACTCTTGCAACTAGAGCACTGCTGGCACACAGTAAACAATAAATTAGTGCTGTGAGAATAAAGAGGCTCCACATTGATTATTTTGTCTTGAATTTTCTCACTAACTCTTCCCCACTTCCATAGTCTCACAGCTTTTTACTCAAGTTATTATATGTCCATTTTATTTTGCCTACATAATTACAGCTACAAGAAACTTTATTTGTTCCCAAACTCTCCCCTAATAAAAATACTGAAATCACTATGCTTCAAAAGAACACATATTAACAGTACAACATTTTCATCTTTTACAGGTTTTCACAAGTACTGTCAATTCAGCAAACATGAATATACATTATTTTCATATTCCCAGTTATATGCAGGAAAATGAGGAAGATCTAAGATGATTTACCAAAGCCACCAAATGTGAAGTTTGGGTGTCTAGCATACACCAGTTCCAAACTTTAAAAAGAAGGAAAAAAATACTCAAACTGCCTATATATCAAGTCTATTCATGCACATGTCAAAACAAAACCACAAGACTGGGAACCCCAGCAAAACAACTCCTTGAATAACAAATAACTACACAAGTTCCAAGACATTACTAGTCATACAGTAAAGAGATTTTAAGTACCAATGTTACTATAAATATTAGGAACAAGAAACCTTTGAAGGATATACATTGAGCATTCAACTCTAATAGAAGTTAAATTAGAACCTAAATCTGCTACAGGTGCAAGAAAAAAGTGTCCTCCCCCTTTCTGTCCACCTGATTGTGGCAGCCAAGAATGAATAGACGCATGCAGGGGGAGAAAAATGAGAACCTAATGGTGAATTTATCTTTAACATATGAGTTTTGAATTAATCATGAAGGCTAAAAATCAAAGAGCATTATAACTGTTACTCTCATGTAAATACATGTAAAAGCAACACAAACTGAATTAGTAACAACGACACCATGAACTTAGAAGCTAACAATAGGAAAAATGTCCAGCTCTAAAATCCAGTCCATCCCATTTTCCACAAAAAAAAGTGTCAGAAAAAAAATTTCCCATTAAGAAATGTGATTCAGCTGGTCCTTTAGGTATAAATTACCCTGACATTTCACTGCCTTTCAGATTGTATAAACCCATTGAAGTTTACACCTATAACACGTTAACATTATGAAAAAGATGTAGCTTGAAGTTTTAAGATTACGGTAGTACTGAAAAGTACACTAAAGGAAACTGATTTACAAATGTCTAATAAATATTTTTATTTCACATTTAATGGAACTGCATAAAATTCCACTAAGGTTCTTTTTAAAGCAGCATACAGGTCATTGTAGTCAATTCCATCTTGGTTTCCTGAACTCAAATTTAATTCATAGTTTTACATTAACTGGGTACCTACAGACAGTTGCACAAAGCACTCAACTAGGCATTGTATTGGACATATTATTAGGCCAAAATATTTTCCTTCCTACTTAAAAAATGGTTAGCGATGTGACTCCTCAGGACATCAGGTAATAACTATCAATTGTGGGCCCTCTAAAAATGCTTGTTAAACCAAAAGGCAATGCTCTGATTACTGGAGGAATCCGGATTGCCAGGATCAGCAAAACCACATTAGAAAGTTAATAGCCTCCATTCTTAAAATATCCCAAGAGAAGAAAGGGAGTGATTCAAACTGTTAGCATGTGCCCAATGATACTACATAATAAAAGCCTATGCAAAACTGCCAGATGTATTTGTAATTAAGAGGCCCAACCTGGACAAAGCATCATCGGTGAGATTTCCATCCTACTGGGTGAAGGGATTCAGAAAGCAAAAGCTCAGGCAAAAAAAACAAAAAACAAAAAACGAAAAGCCCATCCAAGCACAAACTGCCGGAGAGGTTAAGAATCTGAGTTCCAGATTCTGGGAGGACTAGTACAGACGTTCTTTCCTTCAACCAGTGAGCATCTATTAATATTTTGTGACAGGGCAGGGCAATTTGAAAGTAAGAATGAATGACGTGCAGTTCCGATAGGGGCTGCTAGCACAATACACTAAGATCTGTGCTATAAAAAATAAGGTACCAAATGCTCCTGGGAAAAAGAACTCTCTGGGAAGAGTCATGGAAGGCAATAGTCTTTAACCCAGGGCTCGTCAGTATACATGCTCGCCGGTTTTTAAATAAACTTGACAAACTCTCCAGAAGAGGTCAATTTTGGAGACTGACACATCTCTCTCATTGACTGGAGGCGTTTGAGGACCGAAGATAGTAGAAGTGCCTAGAGGCAGGCGGCGCCAAGCCTAAGAAAGCAAGCCTTTTCTCCCTCCTCCAAGGCCACGGCAGCCGCCGCAGGGGCAGGTATCAACGCCAGACCCCAGCTCCCCCCGGCTCCCGGAGCTGCCGCCACTGCTTCCCCTGCGGGACGGGGAGCCGGAAAGTTGCTTGAAGACAACTCCAAGGCCGCGAAGCCGCTCCCCGCGCGGCCCAGGGGCTGCGGCATCCCTAGCCGCCCCAAAGCCCCCCGCGGAAAAGGACCCGCCTCGACCTGGCCCCAGCGACTGGGGAGGGTGGGGGCGCCAACTCAGCTGGGCCGGGAGGACGAGAGGGTCACCGGCGGCGGGCGAGCAAGGAGGTCGGAGCTGTTCGGCCCCCTTGCGCCAGCCCCCACCAGGGCCGCGCCTCCCGCCAAGTCTGGGTGCGAACCCCCGGCGCCCACCAGCCGGGCTCATAGGAACCCCAGTGCCCAGACGCCGCAGATTCCTCACCTGCGGCCCGCACCCCGCCGACTCGCCCCGACCCCTCCCTAGGACGCAGCCCGGGCCCCGCCGCTCGACTAATAGGCAGGCCGCGGCCCTGCGCCCCTTCCCGGCTCACCTGCGCTCCGCTGCGGCTCCGTACCTCCTCACCCGCTCCGCGCGCCCCGTCGGGGCACACACCGACCCCCCCCGGCCGGGACTGTCCCGGCCGCGGTGACTCGGGATGCGACGGCCACTTCCGCCTTCTCCTCCTTGGCACAAGCCCCGGTGGCGAGCAGAGGGTCGCGGCCAGAGTCCTCGCCGGGACCAAAGTGAACCTCGTCGCCTCCGCAGCCTTCACCACCAAGTCCCTTCAGTCGTCCGCGCCGCCCCAAGAAAATGTCACCAGAGGCCGTTCCGCTCAGCGCCTCACTTCCGCCCGGAACCACAGAGCCCGCGCCGACCGGCTAGAGCGGCCGCTGCGGCGGGGGCCTCTGGGGACCAGAGCCGGAGGCCGGGGGGGAAGCCAAACAGCGCCACCTGGCGGAGAGGAACCCGCGCTCCTCCGGCTGCAGAGAGCAGGACGTGCAGGCGCCGGCTTCCCGGGCTGCTTTCCTGTTCTCGGTCCTTCGGTTCAGGCAGTTCCCTTCCAGAAATGTCTTTCCCAGAAGGTGGGAAAGCCAGTCAGTGGAAGCCAAGGACAATGCCTTAAGAAAAGGACGGCACTCCGTTTTCCGTGCGCTGCCCAGCACTCACTCCCTCCGGAAGCATTCCCGCATGAAGCTCTCGGGGTCTGAGTCTTTGAGTCACTCCAGCGAGGAGCCCGCTCCCTTCTCTCCCCACTTTCTCGCGGATGCGCACAGCTAGGCTCGGGGAGGATCGGCCGAGCTCTTCTCGTGCAGTGGCACCAACATCCTGTTCAAGTTTCTGCACGGACACCTTGCAGGCATGGCGAACAGACTGCCACCCACCGGGAAGACCCCGCTCCGCCCCCGCACGCGCTCAAGACGCCCCGAATTCCGCCTCTGCAGAGTCACTCCTTGGGTTTGCAGTTCGCCCTGGGAAGGGTGACGCGCCAGCACGCTCTATGAGTTTCCGAGCCCCACACTTGAATTCAGTTCAGGGGGAAGGGGGATACGTGGTGAACGCGGAACTAGAGAAAGACCAGGTGGGCACAAGCCACCTGGAGGGTAGAGGGCTTCCCAAGGAGGAAGAGGAGATGCTGAGGACAAACCTCACAACTCAAGATCTGGCCCAGGGCCCGCACTCCCTAAAAGCAGGGCAAGGTTGCGGGGAGGAGGAAAGAAAGAAAAAAAAAAATAGACTTGAGGAGAAGAATGCAAAAGGTTTTTACTTTTTTCTTTTTTTCTTGGACAGAGCCTGGCTCTGTTGCCCGGGCTAGAGTGCAGTGGCTTGATCATAGCTCACTGCAACCTCAAACTCCTGGGCTCAAGCCCTCCTCCTGCCTCAGCCTCCGGTGTAGCTGAGACTACAGGTGCATGCCACCACGCCCTGCTAATTTTTTCTATTTTTAGTAGAGACAGGGTCTTGCTCTTGCTCAGGCTGATCTGGAACTCCTGACCTCAAGGGATCCTCCGGCCTAGGCCTCCCAGAGTGCTAGGACTACAGGCATCAGCCACTGAACCTGGCCAAGGTCTTTACCTTTTAAAGAGCTGTGCTGGAACCGTGGGTGAGATTCCTCAAGAGGAAATTCTGAAAATCTGACAACAGTGGGTCCACAATCCCCATAACATCAGCCTCCCTTTTAGACCAGGTCCTTCAGTTCTTTGACTTCACTCATTTTTGCCAACTGCCTACAGGCATGGAAGTTTTCCATCCCTGACTAAATGAATAAGTTAAGAAAATGAGGTAATAATAGTAGCTTTTATTGAATGCTTACTAAGTGCCAAGCACTGTACTATGCATTTAAATGGATTCATTCCTTTAATCCTCATAACAATCCTATGAGTTGTCTCAGTTTCCACCAGTTTACAAAGGTGGAAACCGAGGCACAGAGTGACCCGCCCAAGGTGACACTCAGTAAGTGGCTGTATTAGATTCCAACAGACAGTTCTCTCCAGAGCCTGCTTTGTTAACCACAGCCACCAACTGCCTTTTGAAATTCACAGAGAAAATACTGTGTGCCTGCTACATATCTTATCCACTCCTGAAATGCCATGTCCCCCTTAAAATAAGCTCAGCCCACACACCACCTGCATCACCACTAGCCACATTGCCCCCTTCATCCTGACCTCTTACTGCTGGTCAAGACTCCTCTGCTCACAGACACTCTGCTACACACATGTCCACCCCTTGGCCTGTCTGTAGAGTTACTACTAAAACATATCAAGTACATCTCCTCTCAACTTCTGTCGTAGCCCTATAGGCCGGAGCTAAGCTTGTCAAAACCACTCTTTAGCATTGTTTCTTGCACTTGATGCAAAGCCTAGACTGGAGCTGAACCCATAGCAGGTGCCTGCTAGACTTGGCCCGAACAGTAGCGCCAGAGTGTGGCTGGCCTGGCTTTGTCTATAATCTGTTCCCTGCTGACGGAGCAAGTTACTCCCACCACTTGCCGTGTAAGATGGGTTCTCTTATTAGAACTACTCTTTAGATGACAAAGGTGTGGGGATGCAAGGGACAGAATCCTCATCTCTGGGCTCTGGGCCACCCCTTCCCTTCTCAGATCGCTAAGAACTGGGCAATCTGGCCTCCCCTAGTGTAACCAGCACCCACTAGGACCCCCCAGCTCCTGCCATAAGGCACTGACAGCTGAAGAAATGCTGGCCCTCTGCGCTATGGTGACCCCAGCACCTCAGACAAGTCACCACTTCCTGGGTTAACATTACCTGCTCTGCTGCACGGTGTTATTGCACACAATTGAATCACACCCTCCATGAGGAAGCCATCCAGAAGTATTCTAGGGATTCGGGTAGTGGATGGTCAGATGGTCATCAGGACCAGGGGCTCTGGAGTTTGACAGGTCTGTCTTTGGACTTCAGGATGGTGACCCTCAGGCAGTTATGTGACCTCACTGGGCCTCAGTGCCCTCACCTGTCAAATACGGATGACCCCCTAATACTCCCTTGCAGGCTCTCGTGAGGAGCGAGGTGAAATGAGTCATGTATGCAAAGCTCTCATGTCCTCCCATGCTTGGCTCAGAGAGAAACTATAGAATGGGGCTGCGGCTCTTACGGCAGCACTCCAGCACCTCCTAGGCCACACACACTGGTCAAATACAGTGACATTTCCATCTCAATGGTCTCATTTTTCCAAAGAGACAAGTTCACCCAGGAAGGAGAAGGGACCGGTACAGAAGGACCTCAGGAAAGTGGAGCCAAAGGTGGGAGGGGCATCTCCCTCAGCAAGCCCCCCCCCCATACCCTGGGCTGGACAGTTGATTGAGGCTTCCCTTGGGTAAAGTGCTCTGGGACCCAGCTCCAAGTTCCTCTTTCCAATCAGGTGAGTCCCTCTGAAACTCTATATTAAAGTCTGTAACTTTGAAAAAAAAAGTGGAAGTGAATGCAAAAGACCGTTTAAAATTTCTTTCTTACTTTCTTTCTTTCTTTGTTTTTGAGACAGTTTCACTAGAGTGCAATAGCGTCATCATAGCTCACTGCATCCTCAAATCCTCAAACTCCTGAGCTCAAGTGATTTTCCTGCCTCAGCCTCCCAGAGTGCTAAGATTACAGGCATGAGCCACTGCGCCCGACCATATTTTTTTGGTAGAGATGGGTTCTTGGCATGTTGTTCAGTTTGGTCTCGAACTCCTGTCCTCAAGCGATTCTCCCACTTCTGCCTTTCAAAGTGCTGGGATTACAGGCATGAGCCACCGGACACCTGGCCCCTCTTTTCTTTTCTTTTCTTTTTATTTTTTGATATAGAGTCTCTCTCTGTCATCCTGGGTAGAATGCAGTGGCGTCATCATAGCTCACTGTAATCTGGGCTCAAGTGAACCTCCTGACTCAGCCTCCCAAGTAGCTGGGACTACAGACGTGAGCCACCACACCTGGCTAATTTTTTGTTTCTATTTTTAGTTGACTGGCTAATTTTTTCTATTTTTAGTAGAGACGGGGTCTCGCTCTTGCTCAGGCTGGTCTCAAACTCCTGACCTCAAGTGATCCTCCCGCCTTGGCGTCCCAGAGTGCTAGGATTACAGGCTCGAGCCACCACGCCCAGCCAACCTCTCATTTTTTAATGGAAGAGGTTGCCCTGTATGACACAGTGCCTGACCTTATGGTACCTCTTGGCTGGGGAGGAGGCTCCTCTGACACCCCATCTAGACTAGCACCCCACTCCCCATCACAACACCTGTTTCCTTCATAACATCTGCCCTGGTGTGTTCCTGCTGTGCATTTCCTCTTTTTCATCCATCTGACACACCAGAGCCTCAAGGGAGCGGGGCCCGAGCCTCATTGCCGGGCCCAGACACACTTGGTACACGGTACACGTGTAGTGAATGGAGGAAATAGATCTAAGATTCAGAAACTGCAAGGATGTCAAAACAAGGAAGTGGTGCCAGGTGCCAAGTGGGTGAAAGGCTGTGAGGAGGGAGGGAGCCCTGTATACAGGGCAATGGGGAATGCATCAGGGAGGGTCTGCAACCTGCCTGCAAGAGATTAAAAAGGAGGAAGGATGTCAGTGCCATGAGGGCAGAGCTCAAGCAGATCATCCCTCCTCAATACCCTCCTGGGTGTCTCCACAGGGCCTGGCAGATGGGACACACTCGATAAGTGTTTGCAACTGAAGGGACAAGTGTGCACAGAAGCTGACCTGGGGAGTGTGGAGAGATGGAAAAGCCCCTGGGATATTTGGAGAACAACCCCAGGGCCAGACAGCAGAGGAGTGAGGACAGAGAAGGCTGCAAGGGAAGGTGGGGGACTGAATGGATTGTAAGGGGTCTGGGCTTTATTTTTGCAGCACTAATGGGGAAGCAGGGTGTGATGTGCTCATCTAGACCTCCACTGAGTGGTGTAGCCAAGACCTGCAGGAAACCGCATCCTGCACTAGCACACTGACAACTTGGAGAGGAAGGACTCCATGCTAACCACACCAGGACTCTGGAAGAAGAAAAGTCTGAAACTAAGGATGATAAGGAAAATCCCCATCTATTACTTAACACAGCAGCCACCTGAGACCCCCACCCCTCACAGAACACCCGCATCAACATAATACTAACCTAACACCTGGCCCATCAACTAATCTATTACCTGACGCATCAACATAACACTAAACCTATTACCTGGTGCATCAACATAATACTAACCTATTACCTGACACATCAACTAACCTATTACCTAGCAGGCATTAGTCACCTGAGACCCCACCCCTTGGATCACCCCAACTTAATAAAAGTGAAAAAAATTGGGTAGATGGGGCTCAGAATTTGGTGGCGAGACCCCTCTGAGCCCACCGGCAAATAAACCTTAATTCTCCGACTCTTGTGTGCCACTCGGTTTGTCCTTGGGACCACTCACTTGCTGTAACAAGGACTGCAGAAAGAAGAGAGAAAGGAAAACATTAGGAAGGGAGAGAAGGCCCTCCAGCCCTAGGGATCTTCCAGGTGGATGGTGACAAGAGACCCTGTATTTTGGAAGAAAGGATTCTGAAAAGACTTCAAAGCCCTTGAACACCAGCTGTACGAAGAATGCCTCCACCGTCCCCTCCCCAACTCTGAAAACTACAGTATTTTAAATTAGAGCAACATCAAGGGATCTGTAGTGGATTTAAAAATTAATGCATTGAGTCTTTGCTCTGGTTCCTGGCACAGAGCTCCTAAAACTTTTGGAATTTCCTAGAGATACCAGTGTCTTTTGTTA
>CM052443.1:20721409-20773075 GCA_028533085.1 Varecia variegata
TGAGCCACCGCGCCCGGCCTATATTTGTGAATTTGTACATGAAGATAGACATAATTCTAGAATATGAAGCAATTTTTTTTTTTTTTTCTGAGATGGCGTCTTGCTCTGTCACTTGCGCTAGCGTGCCATGGTGTCAGCCTAGCTCACAGCAACCTCAAACTCCTGGGCTCAAGCTATTCTCCTGCCTCAGCTTGAGCCCAGGAGTTTGAGGTTAAAATACTACAGCATGTTAAAAAGAATATAAAAATGTATGTACATTTTGGATTTGCATTGACAAAAGTCTAGAGAGTTATACTCCAATGATAGTAGTTAGTTACTCTTGGGGAGTAGAATATGGGATGGGGGTAGGAAAGAGCTTAAACTTTTAAATTTTATATACTTTTGATTGTTAGAATTGTTTACAATAAGCAGGTATTTTTGTAGTTAAAAGTACTTTAGAGTTGGTTGTTTTTTTGTTTTTTTCTTTTTAAACAGGATCTGGCTCTGTTGTCTAGGCTGTAGTGCTGTGGCACCATCAAAGCTCATTGCAGCCTCAAACTCCTGGGCTCAAGTAATCCTCCCATCTCAGCCTCCCAAGTAGCTAGGACTACAGGTGTGTGCCACCATGCCCAGCTAATTTTTCTTATTTTTTTGTTGAGATGGGGTCTTGCTATGTTGCCCAGGCTGGTCTCCAACTCCTGGTCTCAAGCGGTGATCCTCCCACCTTGGCTTTCTAAAATGCTGGGATTACAAGCAAGAGTCACTGTATCACACTAAAAGTTTTTTTTTTTTTTTTTTACATTTGAGGAGCTTGGGCATACCCAGTCTAGATTTCTACAGTAGCTAAAAGCTAACTAGGGAGATTGAGACTTACTACAGTTTAGCCAAAAGCAAGTGATGAGGAGGAAAGCTCTTTGGGTTGGGAAATGAGCAATCTGGGTTTTGATCCTGACTGAGTGTGACATCTGGGCAGTCATTTTGCCTCTTTGGGCCTTAGTTTTCTTGGCTATAAGACTAAAATTTGAACTAGACAGTCCCTTGCAATCTGATATTTTGTGAATTTATAAACTGCTGCTCTGAGATTAAGGGGAAATTCTTACTTATCTTTGTAACTCTACTACCTAACACATAGTATTTAATAATATTTGCTAATAAATAAGTGAGTGAGAGAGCTATGAGGAAGGCAGGGCAGCTATGACATCCGTTTGACACCCCAGAGTTTACATGATGTTTGTAAGGTCACGTTGCTAGGTAGGTTTCCTGCTCAGTGTCTGAACATGCTGCAGAAAATCTGGATCCTGAAGAGAGAGAGCAATTCTCCCTCCCGAAGCTGTGGAGGCAGGCTGTCAGCCCACAATTGCTGCTGCAGATTTTAAAGAAAACTGTAAATGTGAGCGCAGGGCACTGCAAGATAAGCCTAAAAATATATACCTGCACAACGTGAGAGGAAGCTGTGCTGAGATCTGAAGGACGTCCATGCAGCATGGTACTAAATAGCGCTGACAGACTGGCCTCTTTGGGTGGTGTCTCATCTAACCCACAACATCAGCAATCCAGGCACAGGGTCGCAGCCAGCCTGGGGTGAGCCATCTGTCACGTGCTCCTGTGACAATCCACAAGAAAAAGTTCTCCTGGCAACCAAATGGATTCCAAGGACATTCACACACAATCCTCAGTCCATCTTTAAAATAGCTTCAGACACATTTTCACAAGGAACATCTTTTCATTCATGCTGCACTTCTTACCCAAGATCCAGCTTTGTGTGCTTCCCAAGGAGCAGAAGCTGTTACTGTTAATTCTATTCTGCTGGTAACTCCAGCCTCTGCCTAGGTCATGGGTTCTTAATTTAGTATATAGGCAAAGGCAAATCTACTGACAATACTGCCCCTCCCACAGGACAGAACTTTGGGACAAATTATAGTGACCTTTCATGGCTTCCACCGCAATATGCAATGGTCTGTAGGTTTATACCACCCTGTCTTACTAGCTCAGACAACTGAATTTGGGAAAGAAATTTTCATAGACCTAGAAATAGGGGTCATGAAGACCTTGTAAGAGTTTCATAGTTTTAGCTGTTATATGGTCTTTAATCCATTTTGAGTTAGTTTCTGTATATGGTGTAAGGTAAGGGTCCAACCTTACTCTCTTGCATGTGGATTCAATTGTCCCAGGCTGGATGTGGTGGCTCACGCCTGTAATCCTAGCACTCTGGGGGACTGAGGCAGGAGGATTGCTTGAGCTCAGGAGTTCAAGACCAGCCTGAGCAAGAGTGAGACCCCATCTCTACTAAAAGTAGAAAAAATTAGCCGGGTGTGGTGGCACGTGCCTGTAGTCCCAGCTACTCGGGAGGCTGAGGCAGGAGATTACTTGGGCTCAGGAGTTTGAGGTTGCTGTGAGCTAGGCTGATGCCACACCATGGCACTCTAGCCCAGACGACAGAGTGAGACTCCATCTCAAAAAAACAAAAAGAAAACAAAAACAATTGTCCCAGCACCATTTACTGAAGACCATTCTCTTCCCATTGGATAACCTTGGCATCCTTATCAAAAACAAGTTGATCATATCTATGTCTATTCCTGTATCCAGTACAATACTGTTTTGTTTACCATGCCTTTGTAGCATTTTAAAATCAGAATGTGAGAGTCCTCCTACTTTGTTCTTTTTTAAGATCATTTTTTCTATTCTGGGTCCCTTGCAATTTGATATGAATTTAGGATCAGCTTGTGGATTTTTACAAAGAAGTCAGGCAAGATTTTGATAGGAATTGCACTGAATCTGTAAATAAATCTGGGGGGTATTGCTATCTTCATAATATTAAGTCTTCTGATCCATGACATGTGATGTTTTTCTCATTATTTACATCTCCTTTAATTTCTTTCAACAATGTTTTGTTGGCTGGGCGCGGTGGCTCACACCTGTAATCCTAGCACTTGTGAGGCCGAGGCGGGCGGATTGTTTGAGCTCAGGAGTTCGAGACCAGCCTGAGCAAGAGTGAGACCCCCGTCTCTACTAAAAAATAGAAAGAAATTATCTGGCCAACTAAAAATATATATATAGAAAAAATTAGCCGGGCATGGTGGCACATGCCTGTAGTCCCAGCTACTCAGGAGGCTGAGGCAGTAGGATCGCTTAAACCCAGGAGTTTGAGGTTGCTGTGAGCTAGGCTGATGCCACGGCACTCACTCTAGCCCAGGCAACAAAGCGAGACTCTGTCTCAATAAAAAAAAAACAAAACAAAACAATGTTTTGTTTTGTTTCAGAGTATCAGTTTCCCACTTTTCATTAAATTTATTCCTATTTTATTCTTTTTGATGATATTGTAAATTAAATTGTTTTTTAAATTTCATTGTAGGATTCTTAATTGCAAGTATGTATACTATTTATTTATTTCCAAGACAGAGTCTCACTCTCTTGCTAGAGTGCTGTGGCGTCAGCCTAGCTCACAGCAACCTCAAACTCCTGGGCTCAAGTGATCCTCCTGCCTTAGCCTCCCGAGGAGCTGGGACTACAGGCATGCGCCACCATGCCTGGCTAATTTTTTCTATATATTTTTAGTTGTCCAGCTAATTTCTTTCTATTTTTAGTAGAGATGGGGGTCTCGCTCTTGCTCAGGCTGGTCTCGAACTCCTGACCTCTAGCGATCCGCCCGCCTCAGCTTCCCAGAGTGCTAGGATTACAGGCACAAGCCACCGCGCCTGGCCTCACTTGCATTCTTGAATGATACTTTTCTTTGATAAGGATTTCTAGGGTGATAGCATTTTTCTCTTTTAGCCCATTGAAGATACTATTCCCCTGAACTTTTGCTCCCATTGTCACTACCGAGAATTCACTGTCAGTTAAAACTATGCACTCTTGAAAATACTTTTTTTCCTCTGCTTTTGAGAGTTTATCCTTGTCTGTGTTTATGTGTGATTTCTTTGTATAAATCCTGCTTGTAATTTGTTAACTCCTTGAATCTGTGTGGGATGGCTTTGTGATGTGTCAACTTGGGTAGAGTAAGAGAGGGCAAGCTGTACTGATTTCCCTTTCTAGTATGCCTTCAGTTAGGGCGGGTTACATGGGAGATTCTCTAGTGAGAGCCGCAGAGTAAAAGGAGGGGCAGCAGACGATTTGTAGCATACACTCCTTCTCCCAGTTATTCAGTCATGCACTAGTCAGGTGCTGCTGTGTAAGGGATTTTGCAGATGCAATTAATGTTTCAGATCAGTTGAGCTTCTGGCCTGGGCTAGCTTGGTTGACCTCTGCAGTATGCTGGTGACTCAATTGTGGCTAAATAGTCTAAGTAGGCCTCATTCATACATCTAGCAGTTGGTAGCCAGTTTGGCCTTGAGGGCTGGGGGCAGGACTCAGTTGGACTTCCTTGTCTCTCTGCTCCATGTAGCTTCTCATCCTCCAGTAGACTTGTCAAGGCTTCTTTACAAGGTGGTCTCAAAATTCCAAAGAGCAGTAAGAGAGGGCAAGCTTCAATGCACAAGCAGTGTTATTTATTTATTTATTTATTTATTTTTGAGACAGAGTCTTGCTCTGTCACCCCCGGTAGAGTGCAGTGGCATGATCATAGCTCACTGCAACCTCAAACTCTTGGGCTCAAGCCATCCTCCTGCCTCAGCCTACTGAGTAGCTGGGACTATAGGCTCTCACCACCATGTCTGGCTAAGTTTTTCTATTTTTGGTAGAGACTAAGTCTTGCTCTTGCTCAGGCTGGTCTCATACTTCTGACTTCAAGCGATCCTCCCACCTCGGCCTCCCAGAGTGCTAGGATTTACAGGCATGAGCCACTGTGCCCAGCCCACAAGCAGTTTTTATTCCTTAGTTTTTGTCCCATTTGATGCTGTCTCCTTGGGTCAAAACAAGTCATAGGGCCAAGCCCTCTTATAAGAGGTGAAGATACAGACTCTGCCTCTTGATGGGAGAAATAGCAAAGTTGTGTTGCAAAGGGGTGAGTGCACAGGGATAGGAGGAATTACTGTGGTCATTCCACAATCAATCTACCAACTGCCTTACAGAAAGCATGGTAAATGCTTTCCAAATGACAAACTTGGAAAAACATTTGCAACTCAAATCACTAAAGGTTAATTTAGCTAATACACGAGGAGCTTGAATAAGTTAAGAAACAGAGCAGAAGCTAATACATAATGGCTAAAGGATATGGACAGTTTCCAAAAGGAAACACAAATGTCTTTACTAGCTGGGAGCAAGGGAAAGGAGAGAAGGAGGGAAATTTTTAATGGCATTTAGATAATATTTAAAAAAATGAACTGATTTTTAATTATATGGTACAAAACTTTAAAAAGTACAAAAAGGTATATAGTGGAAAAAATCTCTTTCCTCCTCCCTGTACATATGTCATGTCCATTGATTTTACTTATGAAAGATTTTGCCATGCAGGTATTCTTAATATTTCAAAATATTTAAATCATTTCATTTATGGCTCCTGGGCTTGGTCATGTATTTCCAACTCTATGATTATTTAAAAATCAAAACATTAAAATTCCCCTATGATTTGTTCTAGCACCTTTATTTTTAAATTTTTTATATTTAAATCTTCGATCCTTTGAATTATCCCAACATAAGGTGTAAAGCATGGATCTAGTGCCAAGTGTTGAATTATCCATCTTTCTACGACTGATTTAAAAGGTCGTTTTTTTCATAAACTAAATTTCTGCATACATTAACATTTAGAGGTAGGCAGGTGAGCTGATCAGAAAGAATGACAGCAAACCCCTGGAGAAGGAAGAGAGTGGGAGAAACATAACCGGAGTGGCAGAACCTTTCCTTTTCACTGTACCTGAACTAATGAGCACATGCATGACAACTGTCATACTGTTCACTTAAGAGAGCTCCCGAAGGATTCTTAACCACCAGCATTAGAAAACCAACAAGTAAGACAAAAGGTTTTTTAATATGAAAATTTCGTATTTGGGCACAAAAATGCAATATACAAGAAACCATTATTCTATCAATAATGACATTATCGTATCATCTAAGAACACAGAAATTACATTATTAAGAAATGATAAAGGGAAAAAATGCTATAAAGTCCTATTAAATTTACTTTGTTAGGGAAGAGGTTGTTTATTTTGGCTCTGGTCACAGTTCCATCATATCTACTTTCCTTGTAAGTTCAGCTTCAATGGAATCCTAGAGGAATAAAGAAATACCATAAAACAGATGCTTTAACTTCTAATGTTATTTAAAATAAGGGAAGCAAAACTGAAAAATATTAAAACATAAATTTTTAAAAATACTATTATGAATATCAAATATGCTTTTAGACATTCCCTTGCTTTTCCACTTCCCCTCTATTTCCCCCAAACCCTCCCCAGAAAGTTTTCGGACTCCTAATTAATTCTAATAAATATCAGAAGGAAAGGGAAAAAATCTTTACATCTGTAATGATACATGAATAGATTTTTCTGACTTTTACTCCTAAAGCAAGTACTTCCACAATGTCTCTCATATCTTTTCCATTTTCATCACCGCTGTCCTCATTACTTCTTATCTGGCCTAAAGAGGTCAACTGGTTTCTGCAACTTTCTTTCTCTCTCTCCCCATCCACCCTATAAACTGGTTATAGAATAATTGTCCTAAAGCACTAGCCTGATCAAAAACCATAGCTTTGATCACATTTCTCGAGCTTAAAAAACAAGGAAACATACAGCAACTTTCAGTGGTCCCTACAGCCTCTAAGTTTAACCCTCTTTATATTGGAGGTCCCTAACATCATAAACCAAGTGATCTTTTTCAATCCTGTCCTACGTGGCTTGTTCCTAAGCAGCTGGCACCTCATCACTTGCCACAGCTTGGATATGTCCTCCCTTTTTCAGTCTTATGACTTTACTAATTCTTTTTGCCTAGAATATTCTATATCTCTCAGGGCCCCTTTTCCACTATGCAAATGTATGCAAAATGTTAAAAGGCATAAAACACCACTATGTTTTTGGGGGTTGGGGAGGTCTTCTGGTGAGGACCAGAAAAGCTGCTAGAGAAATTCTAAAAGAGTGTAACACTGCTGGTATGTACATTTTAACGGAAAAAAAAATACACACACACACACACACACACACACACACACTGCCAAAAAAGTATTAAAAGATGCATGGGAATGATACACAGCAACTCTGCGACTGCAATTTACCACTCAGGAGAAAGGAAAAAGGATGGAGGGGGCTTTAGGTATATCAGCATTTATTTTATTTCTTTTAAAAAAAATGTGAAGAAAAAACCAGGAATTACTTACTAATTCTCGCTTTGCTTCTTCAATTTTCACTTGAGCAAGAGATGGATTCTTTTAAAGAAAAATAAAACAAAGAAAGGTTATATTGCCTCAATTCAGACTCAAGGAGAAAAAATATCACATATCACAATCCTTTTCAAAAGGCAAAAATCCTTACAGAGGGAATATCCAATGTACATATAATGCTGAAATTCAGTACTTTTTTTTTTTGGTGAGACTGGGTCTCACTCCATTGCCCAGATTGGAGTGCAGTGAAGTGATCATAGCTCACTGCAATCTCCATCTCCCAGGCTCAAGCGATCCTCCCGGCTTAGCCTCCTGAGTAGCTAGGACTACAGGCATGCACCACCACATCTGGCTAATTTTTCTATTTTTTGCAGAGGCAGGGTCTTGCTATATTTCCCAGGCTGGTCTTGAACTCCTGGCTCCAAGTTAATCCTCCCGCCTCAGCCTCCCAAAGTTCTGGGATTATATTAATGAGCCATTGCATAGCCGAGCACTGACTTTAAATCTTAAAACACAGACTATTTTCATGATCATGTAGTGCCCCTGGGGAAGGTTGAAGGAATGAGTTTTTTTTTTTTTAATTCGTAAGAATAATTACCGGCATTAAATCTAAATAGGACTCCAGTTTTTTCTTCAGAGGTATAGTCTGTCGTTTTAACTCTGCCAATTTCTGAGGAAATACACAGAATCACAGAGTAATACAGATATTCACAATGTAATTAAATACTGCTCATTTCTGATATAAACCACCATAAAGCATTAACATTAGAATATTTTAAATAATGTATCAAAGAGCTTCAAAGACAAGTGGATAGACAAATCCACTTCCAATGGAAACAATACTTATAAGATGCTTAAAATAGGAAAGTTATACTCTCATTTATTAAGCATAGGATTGAAGTATGCTGTCTAGGAATACAAAAGAATGTGATTAAGAGGAATCAAAATGTAAAGGAACACCTAGAGTTTCAAATCCATATTTATGGATTGTCAACTTAAGATGCAAAGAATCAAAGTACAAAAAAACTTATGAATAATAAAATAAAACAAAACCCCTTCTTTTTCTCTCTTCCCACCAAAATAGATAAAGAACCCTTATACAACCTAAAAACTCAGAATTGCATTTGGTAACTACAGGAGTTTGGGGACCTTCATTTTTACTGTACACTGAAAGAGAAGAAAGAGGAGCACCTAGATGGTTAGCACATTGTCCCTCAATAAATTTGTTTAATAAATAAATCAAAATATATAACTGTCTCCAGCAAAGAGTTTCTAGCCTATAATAATAAATAAAGAAAACCAAACAAATGTGAGAATACATATAGCTAATTGAATAATAAAGATATAAATACTGGTGAACATAAAGTACAAAGGTAATGGAAAAGAAAGGATATTAATACTAAATAAAATCCCTATAAAAAGAAACAAATAAAAAAGCAGATTGTGGACTAGTATTTTTCAATAAGTGAAAATAAACTCACCTCTGACAGTGCTACTAGGGACTGATGAGACAGAGAAGCATCCATGCCTCTGGCTGAAAGCTGCTCCTAGAATTACAAAAAAGGGGATTCAGTTAAAAAATTATTTTGGAAGTGACCATGAAATATTTTCAACACATAAGACAGTACAGAGGAGCTACAAATCACAGATGAAAAACTGTACATGCACCTAAGCACTTGTATGTTACATGTGAATCCTTTCCACACTCACACATTTGTGAGAAAATGAGTACAGTGCTTAAGGCCTGAGTTTCAGAGCCTGAATGCCTGAGTGTGAATCTGGATCTGCAGATAAGTAGCTATGTAACCATGGGCAAGTTACCTATCTTCTCTGTAGTCCTGTCATCTGTAAAAAGGGAATAATAATACTGCCTAGTTGTGAGGATGATGGCCGAAAAGTCGTCTGAAGAGAGTTAACTATATTCAATCTTTCATACAAACCTCTGCAGCTTTGATTTCAAATTTGAACTCCTCTGACTTTGCTTTCAGAAAGTCCATGTTCTGAAGACGATGGTCAACTTTGGCCCTTAATGTAGACAGATGCAACTCTGCCTTCTTGAGATCCCTTTGAAAAGTGAAATTAAAAACATTTTCTTCTTCTTCTCCTTGGTAAAATTATTACCTACTACTTTTTGGATTCAACTCTGACTTAGCCAAGAGTAGATAACCCACTTGCTGGATTCTCATCATAAAGTTTATATCCAAACTATCAGGTGAAAAGTCTGTACGTAAACAAGCCCCACTCCACCCAACATGTACTTAAAACATATTACAGACCCCATTTCCTAATGTGTTTTTTAAATTATACCTACTGCCAAAACTAAAGTTGACACTGTCCTCTTACTCCTTTGTAATAAAAACTGTCACCATTTTCAACTCCATTACTTACTCTCGTAGACATTTTTCTAATACTACAGTTGCAGTTAGATTTTTTTCAAGTTTTCCCAGTTCAAGCTTGATTTCTTCATTTTTAGATTTGGTACGAAAAAGATCAGAGGTCAAATCATTCACTGCAGGGATAAAACTAAAACAAGACTCTGGTCACATAAATGGACATTAAGGACAACAATTATAATTTTTCCTCATTCCTAAGAATGATTTTATCTCTATGTGGATTCTTACATAACTATGCTGTTCATACTTCTGTGCATTTTTTTATACACCGTTCCCATTGTCTGGAATGCTTTTCATCAGCTGGCAAAGTTCCATTTGTCAAGGAATACAAAACAATTTTAACATCAGCCAATTATTCTTAAAGAAAGGAAACTTGCCATTCAAAAAAAGTGATTTAATATATCCTAAAATCAATTTGAAATAGGAGGTCCTGGACTTACCCCCATCCTGGAATTCACTGCCCCTTTCTCTGTGCTACCCAGCTACAGGTTGTACATTCTTGTACTGTTGCAGCTGTCAGACTATGTTATACTTTTACATCTCTATCTCCCTGTTTGACCATGAGCAGAGACTGCCCTTGAAGGCTGTTACTATCCTATTCATCTCTGCTTCCTCAGTGCTTATCTGCCTAGCATACAAATGGTATCTGCTGAACTGACTTCATTCTATATTTCTGCTGCCATACAGCCTCTTTCAACATATATAAAAATTGCCCTTAAATTGATGATTAAGCAGAAGAACTGTGCAGTTCTCCGATTATGATAAGTTGCAGTGTTAGTCCTAGCTAAGAAATGGCCAACAGTGACAGTCATATGAACTCTGCAGTCAGACTGAGTTTGAATCCCAGCTCTGGCATTTCCTAGCTTGGAGAAGTTATTTAACTCACTGCTGCTGACCCTCAGTTTCTTCTTAGGGTTGGTGGAAGAATCATCCCATTATAAAGGTAAAATGCCTTCTATAAAGAATGAAAGTCCCTAACTTACTCTACAAATAGGGAGGGACATGACCAAATTTACTATGCTCAATCAGATCACATAGCCTACTGCTTTTCTTATTGTGTACAGGGAACAATGTGATACCTAATCCCTTTCCAAATATACATGAGAACTGCCCTTTACAAAGCTAATCCTGGAAAAAGAAAACACTAAAAACTAACCTATACAAATTTATCTGAATTATAATAATTATACTCACAGAGATAAGAAGTAACTAAATTCAGTGGCTTTTGCATTTATTGTTAATTTCCTATAGAGAATTACCCTGAGAACTAAAAAGTCCTTAGGTCAAGACTTTATATGATTGCAGAAATTAAAACTGTCACAAGAATTACCTAGCTAGTGAGGTATCCTTTGTTTCAAGGGCCACTGCACTGTCAACCAAAGCATTCAGATATCTGGAACCAGTGCTAGAGAGATTGGCAGGGGAAAAATTCACACTCTCCATAAGAAGGTCTTGAAGATGCTTGGCTAAAAAGATAAAAGAGTTCCATGGTGACTAGGATGTTTTCTTTGTGTTTTGTTTTTTAATTGTTTAACAGCTTTATTGAAATATAACTCACATACCATATCATCCATTCCCCTAAGGTATACAACTCAATGGCTTTAGTATATTCAGAGTTGTATTAATATCCATCAGCACAATCCATTTTAGAACATTTTCATCACCCCAAAAAGAAACCTATATCCCTTAGGCATCACTTTCCAGTCTCTCACTCCTTGAAGCACTAGCAACCACTTTCCTTTGCCTATTCATGACATTTCATATAAATGGTATCATATGATACGTAGCCCTTTGTAACTGGCTTCTCTCACTTGGCATAATGTTCAAGGTTCATCCATGCCATAGCATGTACCAGTGCTTCATTCCTTTTTATGGCTGGATAATATTCCATTATATAGCCGGGTGTGATGGCTCACACCTGTAATCCCAGCACTTTGGGAGGTCGAGGCAAGAGGATCACTTGAGGTTAGGAGTTCAAGACCAGCCTGATCAAGACCCCATCTCTACGAAAAATAGAAGAATTAGACGGGTGTGTTGGTGCGCATCTGTAGTCCCAGCCACTCAGAAGACTGAGGCAGGAGGATCACTTGAGCCCAGGAGTTTTGAGGTTGCAGTGAGCTATGACACCTCTGTACTCTAGCCCCAGGTGACAGAGTGAGACCCTCTCTCACAAAAAAAAAAAAAAAAAAAAAAAAAAAATCCATTGTATGACTATACCACATTTTATTTATCCATTCACCCGCTGATAGACATTTGGGTTGTTTCTACATTTTGGCTATTGAGAATAATGCTGCTATAAACATTTATGTTAGGTTTCAATATGGATATATGTTTTCATCTCTCAGTTATATACCTAGAAGTGGAATTGTTTTGGTCATATGGTAGTTCTATGTTTAACCACTTTAAGAACTACCAGAGTGTTTTCCAAAGTCACTGTATAATTTTACATTCCTATCAGACGTAATGAGGGCTCCAATTTCTCCAAATCTTTTCCAACAGTTGTTATTACTTGTCTTTTTTATTACAGTCACCCTAGTGAGTGTGAAGTGGCACTGTGGTTTTGAGTTGCATTTCTCTGATGGCTAATGATGCTGCGCTTTTTTGGCCATTTGTATATCTTCTTGGGAGAAATGTCTATTCATATCCATTACCCATTTTTTAATTGTGTTGTCTTTTTATTATTGCGTCATAAAAGTACTTTACATATTATAGATGCAAGTCCCATATCAGATATATAATTTACAAATATTTGCTCCCATTCTGGGTGCTGCTGTCTTTTCATTTTATTGATGGTCTCCTTTGAGAACAAAAGTTTTAAATTTTGATGATATCTAATTTACCTGTTTTTTCTTTTGTTCCTTGTGCTTTTGGTATCATATCTAAGAAACCAATGCCAAATCCAAGGTCACAAAGATAGATGCCAATGTTATCCTATGAGTTTTAGGTTTAGCTCTTACATTTTTTAGGCTTCTTATTCATTTTGAGATAATTCTTATACATGGTGTGATTTAGGGTCCAACTTCATTCTTGTGCATGTGGATATCCAGTTGTCCCAGCACCATTTGTTAAAAAGGCTATTTTTTTCTCCATTGAATTGTTCTGTCACCGCTGTCAAAAATCAATTGACCAGGAGATCAATTTCTAACATAACAATGTGGGAATTCTGCTGAACTCTTCAGTGAAACTGGTAAAAATTACAAAAAAGAACAAAAACCAAACAACCATTTAAAGTCTCTGGAAATGGTCCTAAAGGCAAAAATGAAGAAACAACCATTCAAGAAAATCTATAAAAACTCAGTAAGGAAATTTAGAATTTGTGATATTTGAAGCAAGACTATTCCCTCCCACCTCCCTTGCAGCTCACTGAAGCGGAGACTCCACTCCAGACTGCTGCAGTGAAGAACACAGGGCTTCCTCTGCCCCCAGCTCCTACCTGGAGGGCTTTTTTCCTGGAAGGAGCAAGGCTTTAGTTTTTCTCATCCTGCCACCAGCTATCTGTTGCTTAGGCTCAGTCCCAGGGGAATGTGTTTGAGAGGCGTGTCCACCCAGCACTGCTCTTGGAATGGGAGCTCTACCTTGAGTGAGGCATGCTGAGAATACTGGGGCCCCAACTGCTCTTGCACTGGCTAGTGAGGTAGTGGCTCCGCACCAGGAGAGGCAAGCCGAGAGGACCTAAGTCTGCTGCATTCCCTCTCACTGGGTATCACTCGGAGAGAAACTTGACATTTTTCCCTACCCCCAACAAGTCATAAACACATGGCTTCTCATTTCTTCCCAAAGAAACTGACTTCACTTGCAACAGAGCCTAGAGAGGTTCAAGCCTACTGGCACTCTCAAAAACAGTGGAAGTTGTAGTAAAAGGAATTGGGAACAGGGTAAACTGTAGATCAGCTAGTTTGTAGGGGAGAACCAGGGAGTAAGACATCTAGGAGGAGCCATTCTGGAGTCAAAACAAATATCTAACTGACCTCAGAAAATATTCCTTTAAGAAGGAATATAGATAGGGTATTTCTGTGTTGCCCAGGCTGGTCTTGAACTCCTGGCCTCAAGAAATCCTCCCATCTGGGCCTCCCAAAGTGCTGGGATTATAAATGTGAGCCATCGTGCCTGGCTTATAATGCACTTTAATAACTACAAAAATAAAATTATTTAAAAATAAAACAATTTTAAAAGCTCATATATGGGAGAATGTGGCTACAAAGGAATAGCACAGGGGATATTTTTGTAGTGATGGAACTGTTCTGCATCCAGATTGTGGTTCCTGATTATAGGGGATAGTTCTAGACTCTGCATATTAAAACAGTACACAAAACCAAAAAGTCAACTTTACTGTATGTTAATTTTAAAAAGGAAATTAGAAAGAAGCACATATGCAATAGAATTAAATATAAATTGCACTATATTCAAAACATCATATGTATCATAATATATGCCATACACCTGGTTAAATATAGGGCAAATGTAGATTTTTGTCAATCTTTACTTTTCTGGTTTGTATTACAAAAACAGTAATCGTCTTAAATGCACTTTTTCAAACTACATATGCCCAGCAGAAAATTCTAATGCAAGCCCCTGATACATAGAATGATTTGTCTGATTCTCACACTTCATGGGTGCCACTTCAGGTGTCCTGATAGCTCAGTATGACTAAATCATGGGGACTGGAAACAGACTGAACAGACATGTAAGTAAAAAACCATAGGGCGTCTTGTATGTCAGGCTAACAAGTTTTAACCCTCATCGTTTGGGACTTGCTGTTTTGCTATCAGAGTACCAATAAAGCATTTACTATAATGAAATTTATAATTTAGAAGGTTACTACTATAACAGAGTGGAAGACAAATCCGGGTAAAATAAAGAAACAAAACAAGTAGTCTACGATAAAATAATCTTGAATACTTTAGTGTCATAAAATTTGGTTACCTTGATTTATTCTCATTCAAAACTCTGTACTTAATCTCACCTTCTGATTCATATTCACTTGCTTTCTGTTTCAAGTCCTCTATTACCAGGTGGACGTCCCTGTCCCGGACCCTGTTGCGTTCTGAAAGGTGATACAAAATCTCTGTGGTCCGTGGGTTCACCTCATACTGTGGAATGGGATGATCTCCATATATATTTTTTAACCACGCGGCAACCTAACCATTAAAAGAAAGACAAATACCATAAGCCTTGTTTAATGTAATAGCATGACAGGAATATAACGAAGTGATCAAAAGCAAACTTTCTACGCTTTCCTAATGCTTTCTATGATTATTCTGGCGTCCTACTTCACATTCTCACTTGTCTTTAGGGAGATATTAGATAAGAAATAAACTTACAAAGTGAGCAACCACAAGGAACAGTACAAGAGTCAGAATCACCAGAACAATTCATTCTTTCCCAAAGCTACAAAAGAAGTATAGACTAATAATTTGTCTCATTTGAAAAACCTTAAAGCGCAATATGCGGGTGCCAACGCACTAATACACGTGCATGGCCTGAAAAAAGAGTTGTCCCCAACACACCATAAGCCCCGCAGTGCCGGCAACCTCCCACAGTTGGGATGCGGGACGCGGAGGCAGCTCTGGTGTGAAAACAGTAGGAATCAGCAGTGACCGGTAAGAGTTGGCTGGAAGGTGGGTCTGGGTTCTGAAGTCCCACGCCAGTCCGCTCCGAGCGGTTTCGTTCTTGCGGCTGCTCAACGCCTCTCTAAGCCCGGGTCCCAGCAAGGGAAGGAAGGGGAAGGCCCTTTCAGGAGGGTCTAAGCAGAAGGGGCTTGCAGACCGTGAAGGCGGCACTAAAAATGGACGTGTGGAGTAGGGGAGCGGAAAAGTAGACGTGGCGCACGCAGAGGATCCGCCACGACAGAAGTGGGTCAAAGATACAGTTTCCAGGAGGGAAATTCCCGCTCCCGTCGGGTCACCTGCTCTTCTTTCTCCTCCCGCGACTCCATAGCTGCCGCTCCCGCCACTTCCCGCGTAACTCCTCGCGGGACAAGCGTCCCGCTCACTCCTAAGGCCCCGCCCACACGCCGTTGACCCCGCCCCCCGCCGGGGCCGGGATTTCTGGGAGTTGTGGTTTTTACTCCGACTCGAGGCAGCGGGGCCCTCAGACAGGGCCGGACCAAGCTTGGCTTCAGCATTGCAAGCCTCACCTCTCTTGCCACCTCCCCGCTCTCTCCGCCCTCCACCGTATAATATTCAGGGTGAGAAGTAGAGCCGCCTGGACCGGGCTGTTTTTTCTTTCTTTTATTTTTCTCACTTGAATCACTTGTCTTCAAAAAAGTACCTGAAACGTTTGGTTCTTGGTTAGCTGATGTTTATGTTTCCTCAACATTGATTACATAAATTCAGAATTTTTATTCTACCCTGGCAACATAAGCTGCGGCAATCTTAACCTTATCCGTTAGTTCCCATTATCAAGGAGCTAAATATGCAGGAGAATGTTTTAAAATAGTTAACAGCATGGATCAGCTGAGACTGTCCCTGCTGCTCTGCCATTCTTCCATTCATTTCTTCCCTTCCTTAAAGTTCTCTCCTCCCTCCATCACTCTGTATTTAACACTAGGAGAGGTTCTTTATAAAGTTTTCTATATGTTTTTATATTTTTGTTTCATTCTTACGGGGACAATGTAAAATAGGTAGACACGCATTATTTTACTCATTTTCACATTAACACACACACACACACAAGTCATTGGATTAAATGGCTTGACCAAGATTAGGTAGTAGAGCTAGAACCTGACCAATGTGTTCTGCCTCCAACTGGGTGTTTCAGTCTCCACATTGCCGCCAACAACTGCCTATAGTGTACTGTTACTAGGAAAAGTAGATGGCTTAAAGAAGGACCATGTACTAAACTTTCTATGATGGGTGATTTAATATTAAATTGTGGATCAGGGCCGGGCTTGGTGGCTCACATCAGTAATCCTACCACATTGGGAGGCCGAGATGGGAGGATGGCTTGAGGTCAGGAGTTTGAGACCAGCCTGAGTGAGAGTGAGACCCCTTGTCTCTACAAAAAATAGAAAAATTAGTGAGGCATGGTGGTGCAGGCCTGTAGTCCCAGCTGCTCAGGAGGCTGAGGCAGGAGGATCGCTCCAGCCCAAGAGTTTGAAGTTGCAGTGAGCTATGATGACATCACTGCACTCTAGCCAGAGTGGAAAAAGTGAGACTGTGTCTCTAAAAAAACAACAACAAAAAAAATTGTGGATCAGGCTTAGAACCAAATACCTTTCTCCTAAGTCATTTGCATATTTAAAATGATTTTCCTTTCAAAGGAATCTTTTTTTTTTTTAATTAGAGACAGGGTCTCTCTCTGTCAGCCAGGCTGGAGTACAATGCGGCAATCATACCTCACTGCAACCTGGAACTCCTGGGCTCAAGTGATCTTCCCTCCTTGGCCTCCCAAAGAGCTGGGATTACAGGCGTGAGCCACCACACTGACCCCTTGTCCACTTTTATCAGTATAAATTTTACAAAATATTCCTGCAATTTTGTTGCTTTTACAAACCATATTTTTTCCTGTTAGCCCATTCCTGCCCCTCATTCCCAGAAGGGTTGTCATATTTCCCATGGGTCACCTTGAAAAGGAAGTAGAATATTAGAGAAAAGGATGGCTGACTATGCATTTGCAAGCCATGTTTCAGGAGATGACCCTTTTAACGTAGATACTCATGTCTCACCCAAATTTAGGGTGTAAGCCAAGACTTCGTAGATGGAGCTAAAAGATGCTTCCCAGAACAGTTACAAGTGAAGAGAATATTAATAGTCTCCACTATCACATATACCTAGTATCTCACACACACAAAAATTCTGCACATACCACAAAAACCTCAATATCATAAAAATTCTGTAGGGGGAAAAGCCCCTCCCCAATCTTATTGGATAGGTATAAAAAGAGTTTTTTCTTTTTCTTTTTTTTATTTTATTATTTTTTTACTTTAATCGTGGTTTTATTTCAGCATATTATAAAGAGTTTTTTCATCATCTCCATTTTACTCCAAAAGTCAAGTCACCAATGTCATAAAACAAGTTGCTGGCAGAGGAAACCTGAGCTCCAGTCGGGTCTGGTGTGAGACTTCTGATTCTGTACCATTCTTCTCAGTAGGATTGGCAAACACGCTGCTAGCATTCCTTGTGATCGTTTGAATTTTTAAGCAGGCTCCTCTAATTCAGAAAGGATCGAATCTAAAAGAACTGCGATTCTCTGAGTGCTATCGATCACCTGGAACTGTGTGGGTGTTCGTTAAAAATTCAGATAGCCCTAAATTTTAGACTCGGAGGGTTGGGGTGGAGGCACAACCTGAGGATTAGCAGGCTCCACGGGAGACGCGGTGAGAATGGCCCACTCGGGGAGACAACTGTTCAGTGTTGCTACACGCGCTAAGCCACGGTTCATTCAACACCACGGACACTATTAATGCCCTCACCCTGAAGCCAGCGGCGCCCCCAGACAGGGTGACGCCCACAGCATCAGGCAGCCGACAAGGCTTGGAACTGCGGCTTAGCAGGTTCCGCTACCCACGTGGTCTCCCGGGGCAACCACAAGGTCGACTGGAAAGACCAAAATCAATGTGTAACGAATAGCAGGCCCAAATCTGGCAAATATCTAATCATTAATTTTGAGGTTTAAACTTAAAAATAATATTTAAAAATTAAGTAGCTTGCCAAAAAAGGCAGATTCGCGTCCGGAGGTGAAAGCGAGGGGCGGTACTTCCGGGTCAGGTGGGCCGGCTGCCGTGACCTTCCTCTCCACTCGGCCATTTTGTCCCAGTCAGTCCCGAGGCTCCGGCTGCGGAGGAGCTGCTTGCGGATAAACTGCAAAGATGCTGTCCGTGCGCGTCGCTGCGGCCGTGGCCCGCGCCCTCCCTCGGCGGGCGGGGCTGGTGAGTACCGAGGGCCGGCGTCGGGAGGCGGCTCAGCGGGACTGCAGCGGGCGGTGGTGCGCTGGCTCGGGAGCTCTTTCTGCAGGACGTTAGGGGCCGTGGCGGGCGTCGCCATCTTGCACCCGTGGCTGCTCCGGCTGGGTAGAGTGGGCGGCGGAGGGGCCCTTTTGCTCGCCACCTGTGCAGGATGAGACAGAGTGGTACAGCGGAGACCGTGATCTCGATGTTGTCCAGAAACAGGGCCTCAGGATTCTTGTCTTCGGCCAAGGGCGGCCCGAGAAGGGGTCTTGAGTGAAGGTCAGTGCTTGGGCTCTAGTTTTCCGAGCCCTGCTCCGAAACGGGGAGTGTTCTCCTCGCTGATTCTTCGGGTCCTGTCCCACTGAAGGTACGAGGGCTGCTGTCAGCTCTTGGTGAAGCGAGTCAGGGGAACCTGACATTGTATGAAGGTCAGCAGGCCCCGGCATTTCACCTGTGCCCGGAGGTCAGTTCGGAGCAAAGGAATAAATGAAAGCGGGTTTTCGAATACCTAAGTAGGCGATCTCTTAGTGCTGAATATTAAAACGATCGTGAAAGCACCGTGCAGATGCAAAAAAGCATTTCATGTGGCCAATAGCGTGACAACAATGAAGCTGATTTCTAAATGTCTCAGTCTGGCAGAAAGAAGACTTCGCTATGTGGTTGTTTGACATGTTTAAAGAATTTGTCCTTGAGTTGTCCACCTGGTGTCTTCTGAAATTGTTAGTGATAGAGAATTCAAGTAAAATAGAACATAAGGTTGGAAAATGCCTGTAAGGGTCAATACCCTTAGTTACTTATCTCACTTCAAGTTAAGAACATAACCGTTGAGTTCTATGTAAAGGTATTGATACTTGCTTATTTCTTTAATCTTAAAAATAATCTCAATTTGAAAGGTGACAAACATACTGGCTATTTTGCTGCCCTGACAGAACTGCTGGTAGCATCTTGGTTTTCTTGGCAGAAAAGCATTTTTAACAATTTTCATCTAGCTCCTGTAGAAGGTAGTAGCTTCAGAATTGACAGTGACCAGTCACAGCATTACAACTTGAAGGAAGGAGAAAGAAGGGTCCAGGTTCCAGATTGCTGCAGGATTTGTTGAAGACAATTAAAAGTCCACATACCATAACTCTTAGTTTCTAACCTAACTCTAGCATTTATTTACCAACAGTTTTTGTTTATTTGCTTTTGCTTATTCTGTTGTCCATGCTGGAGTGCAGTGGCACAATCATCGCCCACTGCAGCCTTGAACTCCTGGGCTCAAGCAATTTTCTTGTCTCAGTTTCCCTAGTTGCTGGGATTACAGGTAGGAGCTACCATGCCCAGCCTATTTGTTCTTTTTTTAATTTTTTTAAGCAAAATTGGAAATATATTGAGATATGCCCCTTATAGGAAGCAGTTTATCTTATTGAGAATTTTTACAACTCCATTGAAATAAATCTAAAGTCAAATAAGGTATTTTCCCATGTGATTAATAGTCTTGACATTTTAAGCAAAATGTTTTAGATATAATTAGTATTTTCATCAGTAATTTGATGGAAACTAAGCCTGCATTTGTTTCAGCCTGTCAGTTTTATAAAGCCTTTTTTAAAAATCAAATTTTAATGAATGTGTTTGCACTAGGTCTCCAGAAATGCTTTGGGTTCATCTTTCATTGCTGCAAGGAACCTCCATGCCTCTCACACTCATCTTCAAAAGACTGGTAAGTTATCATTTCTCAGTCTACACCACACTTAATACCTTATTAAATGAAGACATACATTATATGTCTTATATAATTGTTGTGGGTTGTTTTACACTTGTTAATTTTTTGTTACATTTTTAGTTTCTACAGAGTCTCAGGTTCTTAAACCATAATGTGCCATTTAGCCCTGTCTTGGTAGGTTCTCTTGTTCTAGTGAAATGAACTACAGTTACATATTTCTCTTTTTGATATTAACACAGCTTCTTCTGATAATGCCCCTTGGGTGGAAGCAAAGTATACATACTAGGTAGTGTAATCTTTTTGACCTCTGAAAGATTTCTTTTTTCCTCCTACAAAGCATTAGAAAAAAGTGAGTAATTCATACTGATAGATGTTTTTTTAAAAGGCAATATCTGCTAGTCTGTACCTGGTAATCTGTGAATTTTAGATGTGATAGCAAAGTGGGAAGGTGAGCATAGGAAGATGCTGTAGGTTGGGGAATTTCTTTTGAGATGTGTACTCGGGCTTTTTAACGAAAGGTTAAATATATGTTTGTGTTTATGTATACACACATGTGCGCACACGCAAAGCACAGTATATATTGCCCACATGCTAAGATGAAAAATAGTACCTGGGTACCTTTTTTTCCTTTAATAGAGGGATGGTTTTTTATTTCATTTTATTTTATTTATTTATTTATTTTTGAGACAGAGTCTTTCTCTATTGCCCGGGCTAGAATGCAGTGGCGTCAGCCCAGCTCACAGCAACTTCAAACTCCTGGGCTCAAGCTATTCTCTTGCCTCAGCCTCCCAAGTAGTTGGGACTACAGGCATGTGCCACCATGCCTGGCTAATTTTTTCTATTTTTAGTGGAGATGGGATCTCGAACTCCTGAGCTGAAGCAATCCTCCGGACTCCCAAAGTGCTAGGATTACAGGCGTGAGCCACCTCGCCTGGCCAGTACCTGGGTGCCTTTAAAGGGAAAGATACTTATACTTTGTTAACAGTTGATTTTTTAAATTGAATTGTCCTCAATAGGCACTGCTGAGATGTCCTCAATTCTTGAAGAGCGTATTCTTGGAGCTGATACCTCTGTTGACCTTGAAGAGACTGGGCGTGTCTTAAGTATTGGTGATGGTATTGCCCGTGTACATGGGCTACGGAATGTTCAAGCAGAAGAAATGGTAGAATTTTCTTCGGGCTTAAAGGTAAATTGTAAAATGAGGTTTTGGTGATTTCATATCTGCATCTTCTCAGTTGATTTAGCAATTCAGAGATTATGTCAGATTTTTTTAAAACTTTTAAGCCTCAGTTTTGCCTAGTTTTTTTTTTCTTGTCATTATCATAGATTGTAAAGAGAATAAACTTAAGGATTTTGGTTACCTAGGTTTTTCACTCTGGGAACTGATTTACACTTAAATTGTAGCCACTGGCTCCAAAATACAAAATTGAGTAAAGTTTCACTCAAATTACAAGAAGTTGAAGTCTATTCATTGTAGCTGTTAAGATAACTTCAACTAAATTCATTTCTGGCGGAAAGTTGAAAGTCAGTGACTTTGTGTTTCTAGTAAGAGCAGACCACTTGCTGGTTGAGAGGTGAGTTAATGGTATAGCTATCAGAGGCTGTCTAATGACACAAGTCCGCTTCTTCATATCGGGTTGAACCTAGTTAGCCAGTGGGATGAGAAATAAAAGTTGTTGGAGTCTTGGGCTCTTTGAGGAAAGCAGAGGATGATATCAGACCAGGGGCAGTAGGACTACCTACTAAGCACACAGATATGGGAAAAGATAAGCTTAATCCTCTTGCTAGTATGTAGTATGGAAAAAGAGACAGAGACACTTGATGTGGAAGACTAATTACAGAGCCCAAAGTTATCATTAGCTGTAAGACCTTGGCCAAAAGTTTAACCTTTCTTATCTTCAATGTACAGTATATATCTTTGAAAGATGAGGTTGAAATAGAAGTACTCTGAGTTTCCTTTTAGCTTTTAAGATCCAAATGTCTAGAACAATACCGTCCCATAGAACTTTCTACAGTGATGGAAATATTCTATGTCTGTGCTGTTGAATATGGTACCAGCTATACATATATGACTGTCAAGTATGTAAAATGTGGCTAGTGTGACTGAGGAACTGAATTTTAATCTTTTAAACTTGACCGATTAAATAGCCACATTTGGTTAGTGGATGCCATATTAAACATTAGAGATATAGATTAATGTTTTTGAACCTGCAATGATATTTCCATGATATTCTATATTTATTGTAAGTACTTCCCCAGAGCTTTCATTACTGTAGACTGTGTTGTGCTGTAACAGCCTTTTTGCATCAGACATGATTTAGGGAGCTAAAATATAGTTGTAATGATTAGAGATGACTTGTTGCCATTAGGTTAGGAATATTTGTTCTTGATGGCTACAATAGGGTAGCTTTCAGTTTCACTTTTTACTAACCTGAGGAATGTAGGTTCTTTTTTTAAAAACTTTTTTCTTTTTTTAATTTTTTTCTCCACTTCCCTCCCTTGTGTAGGTTCTGATTAGATAATTCCTGACCACTTATTTCATACTGATCACTCAGCTCCAGAGCGAATTTCTTTGCTGCTTTTAATTCTTTGGGGATGTGATAGCATGTTAGGCTTATCATAGTGGTAAGATTATTGAAGGGAATATGTTGCTATTTTAAGTAAGTCCTGACCAAAGAAGGTTGTTTGTTAGGTGGAAAAATACTGTGAAATAAACCAGATAAAAAGGACGATTCTCTCCTTCTCCAGGCTATTTTCATATCTTGCGGTATTGGTGTATGGGGAGGAATGCCCCTCCAGCTTCATTGGTGTTCAATTGTGTCTTTTGTGCAGGGTATGTCTCTGAACTTGGAACCTGACAATGTTGGTGTTGTCGTGTTTGGAAATGATAAACTAATTAAGGAAGGAGATATTGTGAAGAGGACAGGAGCCATTGTGGACGTTCCAGTTGGCGAGGAGCTGTTGGGTCGTGTAGTAGATGCCCTTGGTAATGCCATTGATGGAAAGGTAGGCTTAATGTTTATTAGAGTTGGTTGTAGCTTCTAACAAACATCAAAACTGATTGTTCTGAGAGTTTCTTTTTATTTTATCCTTTTACAGGGTCCAATTGGTTCTAAGACCCGTAGACGAGTTGGCCTGAAAGCTCCTGGAATCATTCCTCGAATCTCTGTGCGGGAACCAATGCAGACTGGCATTAAGGCTGTGGATAGCTTGGTGCCAATTGGTCGTGGTCAGCGTGAGCTGATTATTGGTGACAGACAGACTGGGTAAAGACCTAAGCATGTTAAAAGTTCTAACTAAAATTTGGTCTATAGAAAGATTATTCTTTAGTCTTGTAATGGTAAATGCTTTGGATATAACGGGGACAGTAGAATGTGATAGTAGTAGTAGTGAAATTTTATCTGGGAAATCCTTTGAAGTATTTAGGAAGATTTATGTTTACTTTCTCTTTTTAAAGTAAAACTTCGATTGCTATTGACACAATCATTAACCAGAAACGGTTCAATGATGGAACTGATGAAAAGAAGAAGCTGTACTGTATCTATGTTGCTATTGGTCAGAAGAGATCCACTGTTGCTCAGTTGGTGAAGAGACTTACAGATGCAGGTATTAAAGAACTTAAGTCCTAGTGCTGTTATCTCAAGTCCTATTGCTGCTCATCTTAGAACAGCTTCTGCTAAATGAAGACTGATTTTAGTTACTCCCTAATGAGCTGAACTTTCTGATATAAATCAATAAGAAAAACAAAAGTAAAAAAATAATGTAAAAGACCAATACATATAAAGGTTTTGTCAGTTTAAAAGTGGAAGCTATTTGACTCTGGTTAATAATTCTTAGCAGTAGATCTTTTTAGTACTTAGGTAATTTTTATTATAGTAGCCTCTAATTTAAAATCACAATATTGATAACCTTATAAAACTTAAAATGTGTTTTCTCCTCAGATGCCATGAAGTACACCATTGTGGTGTCAGCTACAGCTTCTGATGCTGCCCCGCTTCAGTACCTGGCTCCTTACTCTGGCTGTTCCATGGGAGAGTATTTTAGAGATAATGGCAAACATGCTTTGATCATCTATGATGACTTATCCAAACAGGTCAAAGGAAATATATTTTTAGAATCTATTTGTTTGTGCTATGATGAAAGTTCACAAATGCAACTCCTGCTTAATAGATGAACTTCCTTAACCCTCTTCTGTACCGTAGGCTGTTGCTTACCGTCAGATGTCTCTGTTGCTCCGCCGACCCCCTGGTCGTGAGGCCTATCCTGGTGATGTGTTCTACCTACACTCCCGGTTGCTGGAGAGAGCAGCCAAGATGAATGATGCTTTTGGTGGTGGCTCCTTGACTGCTTTACCAGTCATAGAAACACAGGCTGGTGATGTGTCTGCTTACATTCCAACGAATGTCATTTCTATCACTGATGGACAGGTACTGTTTTAATGATTAAAATAAATGTAAATTTAATTCTCAGGCATTGGTTGACACTAGTGGTTATTAACTGATTTGTTAAATGCCTTTCATTTTTATTATGGAAAATTCCAAATGTATACAGAAGTAATGAGAATAGTATAATGAAACCCCACGTATCTGTCACCCAATTAACATTTCATGGAATAGTGTGCTTCATTTGTGTTTCATTTACACTCATTATATTCTTTCTTGCTCGATAATTTTGAAGCAAATTCCAGAGATCAAATCACTTTACCTGCATATATTTCAATATAAATTAAGTTACATGTTTTTTTCTTATCTCATACATACCTCTTCATCTTGGCAATAGGATTATAGGTCAATTTGGGTTGTGAAAGATTTGGGGGATTGACACTTCACATTCTTCCTTAGGTTTGGGGTTTCCGTTTTTTGGCATAGTGACTTAAATTTGAAAATAATTGATTTCTTATTTTAGGCTTGCTTAATGTATGTATTCTCATTACATTATAGATCTTCTTGGAAACAGAACTGTTCTACAAGGGTATCCGCCCTGCCATTAATGTTGGTTTGTCTGTGTCTCGTGTCGGATCTGCTGCCCAAACCAGGGCTATGAAGCAGGTAATTTGGCGCCACTTTGGTAGGAAGGGGGATATCGTTTGATATACATCTTAAAGTTCATTGATTATATTTGAGTAGTGCTCTGTGTCACTGAGTTACAGTCCCAGTAATGTTTGTATTTCAGGTGGCAGGTACCATGAAGCTGGAATTGGCCCAGTATCGTGAGGTTGCTGCTTTTGCCCAGTTCGGTTCTGACCTCGATGCTGCCACTCAACAACTCTTGAGTCGTGGTGTGCGTTTGACTGAGTTGCTGAAGCAAGGACAGTATTGTGAGTTGTTCTTTTCTTCATTTGCTCAAGTTCCTACAGTGTTAGGGTCTTCTCAGGTCTGCAGAACTATGTCACATCAGGCTTTAATACCTGCTGTTACCTTTCATCAGAGGTCATGCCTTTTAGATGCAATTAATGCCTGTTTTACTTAAGCAAAGTATAGTTCTTACCACCATTTGAATATAAATACAATGGACTTAACTGGGAAAACTTCCTAAGTATATTTAATACCTTCTTTTCAGGAATTGAGACCTATTAGTGTCCCCTGCCCCCTTAGCTAAAGGAGTGTGAAGTTTGTCAGATTTAAAAGAATGTTAGTATATTTTTATCTTGCCAGATAATTTCAGCAAATTGTTTATACCCCAAACAGTATAAACACTGCCAGATGATAGATAGAGCTTGTGGACTGTACCCAAAGATTACACCTCAAGGCTTGCAAATAGAAGAAAGAACTGTTTCCTGGGGAGAGAGGTGGGAAGGACTATTAAGTTCTAAGCTGCTGAGAATGTGAAGTGTAGGTGATATTAATATATAGGGACATGTTAATAATTGGGGAGAAAAGTAATTTCTCTGACTTTGGTAGCATGGCATTTATTTGTTTGAGCAACTCATTTGGCATTTTTTTGTTTCTTTTCAGCTCCCATGGCTATTGAAGAACAAGTGGCTGTTATTTATGCGGGTGTAAGAGGGTATCTTGATAAACTGGAGCCCAGCAAGATCACAAAGTTTGAGAATGCTTTCTTGACTCATGTTGTCAGCCAGCACCAAGCCCTGTTGGGCACTATCAGGTATGAACATAATTAATGTCCTCTTTTTGTAATGTTTTAAGGTAAAAGTCTTGTTAAAATTCTTTATTTACTTTTTTTTTTTTTTTTTTGGAGACACAGTCTCACCTTGTCGCCCGGGCTGGCGTGCTGTGGCATTAGCCTAGCTCATAGCAACCTCAAACTCCTAGGTCTAAGCGATCCTTCTGCCTTAGCCTCCCGAATAGCTGGGACTACAGGCATGCGCCACCACACCTGGCTAATTTTTTCTATTTTTAGTAGAGATGGGGTCTCACTCTCACTCAGGCTAAAATTCTTTTCAATTCTGTAGTTAGGCTAGTCATTGAGATTCTGTCCAGATCAGAACTGATGATTTGCTTTTGTTTCCAAATAGGGCTGATGGAAAGATCTCAGAAGAGTCAGATGCAAAGCTGAAAGAAATTGTAACAAACTTCTTGGCTGGATTTGAAGCATAAAGTCATGGATTTACATCTGTTGCTAGTTTGGTTTTGTCATTATTTCTTCTAGTAAATCATTTCCATTTGTAAAAGTATTAGTCTCATACTCCTGATGTACAGAAATCACGTTAAAAATAAAAGTTCCATATTGCGTGGTGGATTTCTCTAGTGTGTTATTTAAAACAGATCATGTTAAGGAATTGTTTTTTTTTTTTTTTTAAATCTTTTATTTTTCAGGACCTGAGAGAAAACTTTTTTGTTTTTTTTAATCTTTTATGAGGAATTGTTGAACATGCTTCTTAACCTAGTTCACTTGAATATTGGTACAGTCAGCAGGGCTAGATAATTCAAGGCTGAGCTCTTTGCAAGATTCTAGAATACTTTGTGATTGATGAAAGAGAAATTCATAAATGTAAAACTGAATATATGTGGTAAATGGATATAATTGAAGAGCACAACTGGCTTCTCTGCCCAGACTTACCTGCATACAAGAGGTACTGTAGGCAGGAAAAGGATAAGACAACTAAAATTCTCAAGGAAAGGGAAAAATTGCTAAGTAAGGTATGAAAAATGGGGACAAAAAACTGAGGAGATGACAGAATGAATAAAATTTTGAAAACTTGTCAATATCTCGTGTAGTTTGTTCTTTTTAATGTAACCTTTCACAAGCAGCAGTTCTTAATTACAATGTAATCAAACTGATCAGTATTTTATTTTTGGTCTTATTTAGGAAATCTCCACAGTCACAAAGATAACTATGTTTTCCACTAGGTTTTAAAAGATTTTAAAGTTGTAAAAGTTAGCTTTTGTCATATAGGAGCTTAATTCATGTATTAGAGTTCTCCAGAGAAAGAACCAATAGAATGTATGTTTATTATATACACAGAAGGCCGGGCAGGCTGGAGACCCAGGTAAGGCTTTAGGCCTTCAACTGGATGAGGCCCAACCATATTGTGGAGGATAATATGCTTCACTCAAAGTCTACTGATTTAGATGTTAATCACATCTAAAAAATACTGACCAGCAACATCTAGACTGGTGTTTGACCGACTAGGTACTATGGTGTGATGTTGTGATATAATAAATATGTATTTTGATCTTCACTCCCATTTCCTGGCACAAAGCTCCTAAAATCCTTGAAATCTATGATGTAGTAAGTGTCTTTTTTCATGCTAATTAGGTAACTGATCACTAGCTGGTCCTGGATAGTCTCTGGATGTGGCCTTGTTGCCAGGGATACCAGCCACATGATTAGAGAGATGGAACTTTGAGTCTTTTCTCCCCACCCACTGGGGAGGGAAAAGGAGAGGTTGAGTTAATCACTAATGGCCAATGAATTAATCAATCATGTCTATGTAATGAAGCCTCCATAAAAAGCCAAATGGACAGGGTTCTGAGAGCATTCAGGTTGCTGGGAGCTACTGCGAGGGTGGTAGGCCCGGAGAGGCATGGAAGCTCCAAGCCTCTTTTCCTGTACCTTGCCCTGTACATCTTTTCCATCTGGCTGGTTGTGAGTTGTATACTTTTAAAATGAATACATAATCTAGTAAGTAAACTGCTTTCCCAAATTGAGCTGTTAACAGCAAATGATCAAACCTGAGGGAGCATTATGATAAACTGATTTATGGCAAGTTGGCCTGAAGCACAGGTGATAACCTGGATTTGCGGTTGGTGTCTGGAGCAGGGGCAGTCTTACGAAACTGAGCCCTCTTTTTTTTTTTCTGAAATTAAAACAGGATCTTGCTCTGTTGCCTGGGCTAGAACGCAGTGGTGTGATCATAGCTCACAGCAACCTCAAGCATCTCGGCTCAAGTGAGCTTCCTACCTCAGCTCCCCAAGTAGCTGGGACTACAGGCATGCGCGACCACATCCGCCTAATTTTTCTATTTTTTGGAGAGATGGGGTCTCGCTGTATTGCTTAGGCTGGCCTCAAGTGATCCTCCTGCCTCAGCCTCCCAAAGTGCTAGGGTTGGTGTCCACAGAGAATTAGAGAACTGCTTGGTGTGGGGAAAAAAGCACACATCTCATGTCTAAAGTATTGAGAGTGGTATGATTATAGAAGGAAAAACAGTTTTTCCTATTTGCCTAGCCTAGCCAAACTCACACAAACTAAACCACCTCCATCTGGAGCTGGTTTTTGTATAGAGATCAGAAATTTTTTTTCTATATGCATATCTTATTTTTTCAGCTCCATTTGTTAAGTGGCTTCTCTCTCCACTTGCCTGTCATAACTGTGTCATGTTTTAAGTTTCATGCATGCCTGGGTCTTTCTGGGTTCTAGTCTCCATTTTAAAATTGTAACAGGCATATAATTTGATGAATCAAGAAAGGCAAGACGTGCCACTGGACTGACTGCTAGCAACATAAAGGAAAAAAAAAAGATAAAAAAATGAAAAAAAAAAAAAAAGAAGAAAGGCAAGACAAGGCTATTCATGAAAAATAGCAATCCCTTGTTTATCCCCAACCTTCCTAGTCTCCAAAGGCAACCAATTTCTGTTCCTTTATTTCTTTGGTCAGTTATTTCCATATTGCAGTTCTTATGTCAGTTCTTGACTTCTACATTATATGTATAATCTATTGATTTCAGCCAATGGATGATGAGAATTTTGCATGTGCACACTCATATACTACACACGCCACCATAATCATTTCTCTTACCTATCATCCCAATATGAACAAATTATGATTTGGGATAAAACCAGTTTAAGACCTTACAACCTGTTTTGGACTAAGCCATGTGGTATCACTAATTTGACCCCAATCTGTTTCTCCAGTTGTCTGAATTAGTATGTTTAAACATGTTAGGCAAGATGTTTCTCAGAACCATCTGGACCGGTTGTTCTGGTGGGCGGTTGTTAGAGCACTAGTGTACAGGTGAAGGCCGAAGCCATTTGGATTACTTACCCTTTCTCTTTATAAGCTTGAAGGGTTTTATTTTGAAGTTTTAGTTTGACATATCTTGGTGCAGGTCTGCTTTCATTCATTGTGCTAGAGCACTTGAATAATTTTTTGTTATAATTTTTGATATTGCAGTCAACTTTTTATATACACCTATATGCATATGCAAACCTTTAAGAAATCCCTGGAAGTGGAATGATTGAAGTTTTCATAAATATTGCCAAAATGATAGAATAGCTTATACTGTGGACAGTTTAACAGCTGATTGAAGTGTGACTTTTTCTTCATACTTTTCACCAACACTGGATAATACATTAGTATAATTTGTATTTTGACTTGTGAAATTATGCTTTTTGTATTTAAATAGCTGCTTTATTTCCCCTACATTATAATAGCTTTTCATAGCCTTTGCCCTTTCTTACTGAGTTAATGCTTTTTTACTGATCTATAAAGGCTTTTGTCTGTGAGGGTCATGTTTTGTCATGTTTCTAAAATATTTTTCCTAGGGCTTCCCCTCCTCCCCGGGAATGGTGGCACATGCCTGTAGTCTGAGCTACTTGGGAGGCTGAGGGCTGAGGTGGGAAGATTGCTCGAGCCCAGGAATTTGAGGTTACAGTGAACTATGATAAAGCCAAACTGTATTTCAGCCTGGGCAGTAGAATGATACTGTCAAAAAAAAACAAGGTGCATGCCACTACGTCCGGCTAATTTTTTCCATTTTTTTTTCAGTTGTCCAGCTAATTTTTTTTTCTATTTTTAGTAGAGACAGGGTCTTGCTCTTGCTTAGGCTGGTCTTAAACTCCTGACCTCAAAAGATCCTCCTGCCTGGGCCTCCCAGAGTGCTTGGATTATAGGCATGAGCCACCGTGCCTGGCGGAAGGACTTTTGAGCAAAATAAGCAGTGGAAAAGAATTATAGAGAACATTAATATATAGGGTTGCATAAACATGGAAACCCGGCCGAAAAACCTAATTAAATAAAAATTAATTTAATGAAATTAAACAATATTTATTGAGCACCTATAATGTGCTGGGTAGTGTGCTCAACCATGAAATGCGGAGTAAGACAGGTTTGCAACAGAGATGGCAAATTGTTTAGAAAAATAACAAGACTTCTTTAGATACACAGGCAAAGGACATGGACAACTCCGAAAAGAGGGCATAAGCTGAAAAAAATAAACATAAAAAAACTTACCAAGTGATTAAAACCATGCAAATTAAAACCATAATGAGATAGTTTTAATGAGCAAATTAACAGGGACTGTGAATGATGTCATCCATGAGCATATAGACTGACACAACTTTTGTGGAAAACTATTTGGCAATATATTTCAAGAACCTTAAAAATGTTTATGCTTTTTGACCTGCAATTCTACTCTGAGTAATTTTAACAAGGATTTATATAAAAGATATTTATCACAGTAATAGTTCCAAAAGCATTAGGGAAATGCTAAGTATTAGTAAATCCACTTGATGGGGCAAGTATGCAAAAATTGAAAGTGATATTGAAGAGTTATCTTTTTAATTTCTTTGGATTTATAACAAATGCACAGGGTATAAATTCAAAGGTATAAAAAGGCATAAATATCAGAGCAGGTTTTCCTATAAGTGAAAAAAAAAAAAGCATACAGTAAAAAGCAGAGGGCTCCCTTCCTTCAGAGGAAACCATTCAAAACATGTGTCTATTCATCTATTTTTTTTTTCTCCTCACTCTAGTGGCAGCTTGTTTTGCATTTTGCTTTTTTGCACTTAGTAGTATTATCTGTTGATTGTTATACATTAACACCCAAAGAGCTTCCTCATCCTTTTTTTTATGCTTGAATATGATTTCACTGTATAGATACATCACAACATACTGAGCTAGTTCTCCATCAACGGACATTTAATTGTTTCAAGTCTTACCAGAATAACCACGGTGCTATGAATAACTGTATACATATTTCACTTTGCACATGTGAGAATATATTTGAAGAGTACATTATTTGACATGGACTTGGTGGGTCAAAAGATAGTTGCATTTTGCACTTTGATGATGTGGCTAAATTTCTCTTCACAGAGCTTCTCAATTTTTCTTTTCTTTTCTTTTATTTTTTTTCTTATTTTTATTTTTTTTGTCTTTTTTATTTATTTGCCAGGTGATAGGTTAGTAGAGCTTCTCAATTTTTATATGCAAGAGTGTCTGCTTACACAGGGGTTGGCACTGTGTGCTAACAAACTTTTTGTTAGCAAAAATGTATTTAGTAACTTTAGAAAATATGAATGAATTAGCCTGGCGTTGTGGTGGGCACCTGTAGTTCCACTCGGGAGGCTGAGGCAGGAGGATCGCTTGAGCCCAGGAGTTTCAGGTTGCAGTGAGCTATATGACATCACTGCACTCTACCTGGATCGACAGAGCAAGGCTCTGTCTAAAAAAAAAAAAAAAAAATTAGAAAATACGAATTGAAATATTGTTAAGTTAAAAAAGCGAGACTCAAAATTTTATGTAAGAACTTAGGTATGCAAAGGTATATTATCGGAGAGATTATGCTGGAATATTCATAGTGGTTATTTTAAACCTATTGACATTTAGTTTTATTATTTCCTAAGTTTCAACATGAGTTTTGGAGGGGACATTCAAGCCATAGAAGTTAATAAAATATCATAAATTGGTTACAATCCCTTAGATATAGTACACATTTTACTAGTCTTTTTACTCCCAGTACGTGCCCCCAGTGATGAGTTTAATAAAGGAGAAATGAGTAATACTTTCTGGCAGCGTGGACAACCATTTGCAATTTTCAATTTTGCCACCAGGTGGAGGAAGAGGGTTAAAATTTAAGGTCCTCAGGCGTCTGAGTCACGAAAATAAAGCACAAGGTACCGCGTGAGAGCTTGAGAGTTGGAATCTAGGATTCTGAAAATATCACATGTATTAAAAAGTCAAAACGTAGACAATTAGAATTGTATCTAAAATATTTGTCCCAAATATTTAAAACTTCCAGGAAAAATGCTGGTACTGTCTTCGGCACTCCAGCTTTTTTTCTCTCCGCAGTTAGTGCTTTTTCCTACCCCTCCCTGCTGTTCGGCCTGTCCCGGTGCCCACCGTGACTTCTGCTGCCCCCGACAGTGTCGCCAGGCTTCTCTGACTTTCCTCTAACTTCATTGCTTTCAAAGGATATGAACAAGCAGGTAAGTGGGTGCATGTTCTTGGAGAGACCCAGGGCTGGAGGCCACCTCTCCATTTTTCTATTTGTGACGACTTTATTGGCAGGATTTCATCACAGTGGGACTGGGACTAGTATTATGGGGAGAATCTTTAAAGATCCTTCAAATCACCCTAGCAATTGCCCTTCCACTGTGTCTAGACCTAGCTAGAACCTGCTCAAAAGGCAAGTGCGTGCCTCTCCAGGCCTGGGGGTCGGCTGGGCATGAACCTGACCTCCACCTTCCCCTCCCTGAGGACCTACTCCTGGCCCAGGGTGCATCTGCCCCAGGAATGACGTCTGTCTTCGCCTCTTGTTTAGAATTGCAGAGCTCTAACCTCGAGCTGTTCATCCCTTCAATAAGCTGTGATCTTTGGCAAGTCATTCAGCCTTTCTGGGCCTCGGTTCTGGTTCAGGGACTGCAGCACCGGGCAACACCTTGTCCTAGAGCTCCGCGTTATTACGCAGCGAAGATGAGTCTGACTTGCCCTGGGTTCTGGATTTGTGAGGGTGGAAGAGCGGGGGGAGCGGAAAGCAGCTTGGGCTCCCACTGCTGGGTGGGGTTGGCCTAGAAGGGTCTTGCTTGTCCTGAGAGCGGGAAGCGGGTCGGGTCGCGGAGGAGCTGAGCCCGTGGATGCCCTGTCAGAACACGAGGAAGGGACCTAGAGTTAAGGGGAAACAGCAGCAATGACCTTTCCATGACATTTTAGACTAAAATGTGCCCCAGGGCCTGATCTGCAGCGGGTGCCCCGGGGCCGTGCACAGGACTCGCAGAAGCGCCTACACCTCAGGCACCGCCGGCGTCGTCGGTCCCCAGGTTTTACCGAGCTTACGCCGGGTTCTCGCCACCACCGTCTGACCGGGCGGGGGCCAGGGCTCCTCCCACAGCCCCACGGAGCGGGCCTTACTCTGCGAGGGCTTCTCTCCGGGGCGGGGGGCGGGGTTGGGAGCGGGAGGCGGAGCCGAATTTGGGAAGGAGACAGGACCGGTTCTTTCCAACACCCAAAGGCTTCCTGAAGGAGGTGGCGTGGATCTCGGGCTAACTTACTGATCGTTGCCAGACACCGCGGGCCTTTGAGTGGCCTGGGTCCGAGCGCGGGCCGCAGCCCCTGACCCGGTGCGCGCGGCGGGTCTCTTTGCCAGTCCCCCGCGCGGCTGGGGCGCAGAGCGCCGCCTCGGGCCGCCGGAATCGGGGTGGTTTAGGACCCGGGGCGGCGTCCCCGCGCGATTGTGGAACTCAGTGGAGGCTGCGGGAGAGCGGGCTGTCACATACAGGCTTCACGGCGCGGTCCCGCCTGCTGCTCCGACTCACCTCCGGGCCCACCGACTCGCGCCGGGATGACGGGGTCACTGTTCAAGGGAAACTTTTGGGTAAGTCACCGGGCGACAGCCAATCGCCGGTTCGGGACTCGGCCCGGGCCGGAGGCCAGCGCGGAGCCTAGCGGCAGGCGGGTGCCCCAGCTCCCCAGCTCCGGCGCCACTCGGTGACCGTGCGCCAGGCGCCGGGGGCTCGGCGGGGACCGGGCAAGACGGGGTCGGGGCCCCAGGCCCGCTGCTCGAGGGGCAGAGCCGGAGTGGACGCCGGGTTGCTGCTCCCTCTCTGTCCCGGCCCTCTACCTCCGTGTGTCCGCAAGTCCCGGGGACCGGACCCGGAGCCCCCACTCTGCCGCCGGCGCCCCCAGCAGCGCGTACTCCTCAGGACGGGTATAGCTGGAGACACCTTAGCGTCAGGACATTAACCCCTCATCTCACAAACGAAACGGAGACCCCAAGGGAAGAGGACGTGTCCAGGGAAAGTCGCTTTTGACCGCGGGGGTTGAGCCTTGGGTGGATTTGGGGGGTCCTGGAGTGACGGCCTGTGAACCTCACCTGGCTGGCAGCGGTAGTCGCCCCCGGGGGATCGTCTTTTGCAGGAAGCGAACAGCCCAGAAGGGGTTCTCTTTGCTGGAGCTTTGCCCTGTCTGGCAGCCCTGTTTTCTCAGCCCCATCCCCCAGGCCGTCGCTCCAGCCCGTCGGGGCACCATAGAAAGACAGATGTTGTGTGACACCCTATGAGCTGGTGGAGGCATCCATGCCGGGGAGGCTGGCCCGGTGTGGAGGCACCAGGTCTGCCTGTGTCTTTCCTCTGTCTGGTCCTCTTCCCGCTGTCGTCTCACTCTCCAGGGGTCCCTCCTTCGGAGGAACTGCCTTGTTCCCTTTGAGACCCGCCCAGGAAGCAGCACACCTGGAAGCTGACCCACAGCTGCCAAGGGGATCCTGCTTGCCCTCCACTTAGCTTCACAGCAGCCTAGCAGGTCCCTCTGCCCCACTGTGGGCTGCTGGGTGGAGACGCCTGGCTTCGGGACTTCAGGGACACGGTTCAGACCCTGCTTGTGACGTGTGTTCACCGGAGTTTCTGAGGTTCTCCTGGGGCACTGCCCACCTGTAGGGCGCAGGGATGTGGCAGCTTCTCAGAGCAGCCAAGGACCTCACAGCTGCCCCTCACAGGGGGCCTGGGAATTCTTCAGGTAGGATATAGGACTTTGGGGTCCCCTGACAGGCACTGAGGGGGAAAAGGGTCTGGGTAAACTGGAGAAAGAGGTGCGGGCACCAGAAATAAGGAAGTCAGCAGAGGAACTGGTTTGTGGAGAGAAAAGGAGAAGGAGGCAGAAGTGATATTAATACTTAGACACAGGTGTAGCACCAGCGAAGGCAAGGCCAGCGGAATGCTAAGCCCCCTCTGCCCTAGCCCACCCTCAGCATCATGCTAAGGCTGCTGGATATGGGGAGGTCTTGGAGGTGGGGACAGGGTTCCAGGGGAGGGGACAGGGTGCCAGGCAGCAGGGTTTGGAAGTATTAATATTTTAATATTTCAACAACCATGTCAGTGAGTACTCTCCCAATGTCTGGTGTGTGACATTCTGGGTTTGAGGGGCTGCCCCTCGGGAAGGATGTCCCGGTGAGAGCTCACGGGACAGCATGAAGTACAGGAGGATCATCAGCAACCAGCCAAGGCTCTGAGGGGGACTGCCCAGGTTTGAGTCCCAGTTCTGCCCCTTACTAGCCAGGTGACCCTGGGCAGGCTACTTCCACCCTCAAAGCCTCAGTTTTTCCATGCATAAAACTGGGGATAATAACAGTGTCTACTGCATAGGATTGTTTTGAGGAACGTTTAGTACAGTGAGCACTTGTTGTTGTCAGCTATTATTATCAGCGGCACAGAGTGACAATGAAAGGAATTAAGTGACAGTTACTCAAGGAGAAAGAATAAAGAGATAAGTTCAAAAAGAAGCACTCTTAGTGAATGCCTGTGTTTATGGAGGAAGAGAAAGGGGACAGAGAAATAGAGGAAGAGATGAAGGAGTACAACCAGGAAAGAGCTAGCACAGGCCCAAGAGAGGACCATTCCAAGGAAGTTGAGAGATCCATGGTCAAATTAGGTACATGTTCCTGAAAAGGTATGAGTCAACACACAGTCTATAAATAATCTTGTTTAAATGATCCATGAAAATGGAGCCTTTTGGTGGATTGGTTTCTATCAGTTTCTTTAAAACTGAGATCGGAGCTGGCATGTGCCTGTAGTCCCAGCTACTTGGGAGGCTAAAGGCAGGAGGATTGCAGATCCCAGAAGTTCGAGGCCAGCCTGGGCAACACAGTGACACACACACTCTCTCTCTCTCTCTGAAATTGGATCGGCCCCAAATGAGTTTGCCTGATACTGGTGCACACCTGTGTGTTGCCTCTCTTCCAACCTTCCCTGTGCATACCTTTTCTGTGGCCATTTGGTTAAGCAGTGCTGTGCAATTTATCTCGGTTAACTTTGAGGTGCCTCATCAGAAAAAGACAGTGACCATGGTTATGGTTTCCAGAGCTCCAGGGAAACATCCAGGCCACAAGAAGGAAAAATGGCAGTCACTTGTACGATCAGACACAAGCGTCCTTCAGATGTGGGCATGCACAGGTGACGGTAGAACCTGTTCTGGAAGAGGTAGATGAAAGCAAAGTTCCCTCACCACCGGGGATTTCCAGGCTCCTCACTTGGGTGTGAGGCCCCACCTGTCCCTGAACCTCCTCTAGATACTTATTTTGACTGGGCTTTCCTGATTCCCGAGGCTCCTGGTCCAGACCAGCTTCCTAGTCGCTGTCCCAGTACCCTGTACATGCAGTGGGCAGGGCCTCTCTCCCTGCCTGGAGATTGACCACTTGAACTTGCTAATGGCCCTGCTGTCAACAAAGGGCTGTACTTCTGCTCCAAACCTTTGACCAAATTGGAATCGTAGCATTTCGGGGCTTAACCAGAGTTTGAAATGATGCTGCATCTGGCTTTGCTCAGTGGCTTTCTCTATACAGTCGTCCCTTGGTATCTGTGGGGTATTGGTTTCAGGACTCCCCTGCAGATACCAAAATCTGTGGATGCTCAAGTCCCTGAAATAAAATGGGGAAGTGTTTGCATATAACCTACACACATCTTTCTGTATAGTTTAAATAATCTCTAAATTACTTACAATACCTAATACAATGTAAATGCAATGTAGATAATTTTTACACTGTGTTGGTTTTTTTATTTGTATTTTCTGTTGTTATATTGTTATCTTTTATTTTATCCTTTTTTTTTTGGAATATGTTTGATCCATGGTTGGTTGAATCCTTGGATTTGGATATGGAGGGCCAACTGTACAGTGCTCTAGATTAGTGTGGGAGGCTGCTCGTTTTTTTTTTTTTTTTTTTTTGATTAACAGAAGAAAACAGGTTATCATAATAGACCTCCCATGTTGGCCCCATGTGGTATTTTGTACAATGTTTAGACTGTTGCTCTAATATTTAAATACTGTCTCTTGGATTTCATTGAAAGAAACACTTTAGAGAAATTAAACTTAGCAGTTTTTATTTGAGCAAAGAAACGATTCATGAATCAGGCAGCACCTGGAACCAGTAAAGGTTCAGAGAGCTCCACCTAGCAACATAGGCAGGGAGTATTTATAGACAGAAAAAGGAGGTGACATACAGAAATAGCCTCATTGGTTATAGTTTGGCAGTTGCCTTATTTGGGTATGTCTGAGCAGTTTGCAGCCTGTGATTGGCTAAGAGCTCAACTGTTAAGATTGGCAGAGACTCAGCTACCTGTTACAAGAATGCCCTCTTAGTTAGGTTGCAGCTTGTTTATATATTAAGTTAGGTTGCAGCTCCCTATTTACAGAGGCAGCTTTAGGCTGAATTTACACATATATGCATGTGTATATATATATTTTTGTTTTTAGAGACTGGGTCTTACTTACTCTGTTGCCCAGGCTGGAGTGCAGTGGTGTGATCATAGCTTACTGCAGCCTCAAACTCCTGGGCTCAAGCAATCCTCCCACCTCAGCCTCCCCAGTATCTAGGACTATAGGAGTGCACCACCACTCCTGGCTAATATATAAATATTTTGTAGAAATGGGGTTTCTCTATGTTGCCCAGGCTGGTTTTGAAATCCTGTCCTCAAGTGATCCTCCCACCTTGGCCTCCCAAAATGCTGGGATTGCAAGCATGAGCCACCATGTCTCTAAACCAAATTTAATTTGACAATCTAGTTCCTAGAAATACACCACAAGGGCTATTTTGTATTGTCTTGCCTAGTGGCAAAAGGCAAGGTGGAGTCATTAACAATTACCTCTTCTCCAATTCATTCTTCCTAGAGCAGCCAGAGGGAGCTGTCTTTAAAATACTTGTCAAAATCCTTTTATCTTGTTTTAGCTTCTTAAAAATTTAACAAGAGAGGCATAGGACCTATCTTTTAAGGAAAATAAAAAATTTCTATTTTTTATTTGTGTACATAAAACAAAGTACATAAAATCTGGACATAGAAAGGCATAGAGCATTTTTGGCTGGGAAAAGTTAACATAGAATTTTTTTTAAAGTTAAGATAATACAAGCACAATCTTAGCTCTTTCTTCTGGTAGTTACCACCACTTTATAAGGTAATATAACATAATATGATTATACTGCTCTTTCTTGATAGAGATGCTTTGAACATTATCTATTGATTTACTACTACAATAGAAAATTTAGCTCCTTTATATCACCACTTCTACTTCCCTGTACAATCATATTACTAGGCCAGGTGTGGTGGCTCATGTCTGTAATCCCAGCACTTTGGGAGGCTGAGGCAAGAGGATTGCTTAAGGCCAGGAGTTGGGGACGAGCCTGAGCAACATGATGGGACCCCATCTCTACAAAAAATTTAAAAATTAGTCAGGGGTGGTGGCACGCACCTGTAATCCTACCTACTCAGGAGGGGGAGGCAGGAGGATGGCTTGAGCCCCAGAGTTCAAGGTTACAGTGAGCTATGTGTTGCCACTGCACTTCAGCCTGGGTGACAGAACAAGACCCTGTCTCTAAAAAATAAATAAATAAAAATATTAATAAAATTATATTACTAGTTTGAACTTTATATTTGGAAAGAATGTCAAAGTTACATAAATCTTAAGAGTTTAAAGTTTTCACATATAACCTTCATTTGGATTCCCCAGTGTTAAATCCCATTTGCTGTAATAGTCTCTTTTTCTCTAGATAAGTATTAATACATGTACATATTTTCCCTGAACCACTGAAAGTAAATATCACTGTTTTGAAATCACTAATCACTGTTTATGTTGTCATGGCATATAAAGATTGTTTACTTCAAAGCTAAGTAGTATAATATTATTATATATCCATGTTTTATGGATTATATATGGATTATATATCCATTATTATATATCCATATTATATATTCATGTTTTTCCTGGACTTTCTAATTGCCTTTTTTTTTTTTTTTGGTGGCATTATTCATCTTTATAGAATCCCTCCTCTTTCTTTCTGTCATTGTTTTTACTGCTTCAGCATATCAGGTATTTACAAAAATCCTTTCCATTGGCATTGTCTTGTGGAGACCCCCTTCCTGGAGCCCTTGGTCCCTGTTCCAGTCTGGACTGGTTATTTTCCAGGCGTGCTGCGCAGCTGTCATCCTGGCTTTCCCTTCAGTGCTCTCTTGAATTGGAGCCACTGTTTTTCAGATCCCATGTCACCTAAAGAGCTCTTAAAAACAAATCAGTTCATGTCATTCTCCTCCTTAAATTCCTCCAATGGCTTTCCATTGCACATGGTCAGTCCAAAAGTCTGACCGTGGCCTACAGGGCCCTGCTGACCCAGCCTCACTTTCCATCTCCCCCTCACTTACTCTACTGCAGCATCTGCAGGTCAATTACCAAATAATGCATTCTCGTTCCCAACTCACCAACTGCCCCTGCTGCCTGTTCTCAAGGCATCCTGTGTGTCTCCCTCATAAGGCACATCCATGATCTTGCAATTACCTCTTTATTTTTCTTGTCTTTATTTCAATAGATTTAGGGGGTACAAGTGTTTTTTTCTTACATATATGAATTGTATAGTGGTTAAGTCAGGGCTTTTGGTGTATTCATCACCCAGATAGTGTACATTGTACCCCATAGGTGTGATTACCTCTGTAATGTCTACTTCCCCTCAGACTGTAAGCTCCATGAGGTGTACCTGACTTGTTCAGCACTGTATCCCCAGCACCCAGTTGGGTGCCTGGCATAGCAGACCCTCAACAGATATCAGAAGGAATGAATGAAGAAATGAAGGAACAGTGAGAGATATATAGGGCAGTGAATGGAGGTTACTCATCCAAGTAAACGCTCCATCCTTGCATTCCCTTTAGAGGAAGTGTCGTTCTTTGCTTTTAAAGACCCTTTATCTTTAATTTGTTTGCTCAGCTAGGTCTTTCCTTAACTTAAGACTTAAAATGTTTAACTTAGAAAAATTTTGTAACCATCTATTCTTGTAGACAGAATTAGGTAAGGGTCCCTTGAAACCTTTGGGGAGCCTTAAAACCTAAACAAATGATCTGTACACGTAATTCTATGACCAAGGACAACTGCTTGCTGTAACAATAAATACTGATATGGGACTTCATTCAGTGCCTCCTGGCTCACGGGAATGCTAGAGGACCCCTGACTCCCCCACACTTTACACTTTGTCTCTGTCTCTATTATTTCCAAATCTCTTGGGATGATTGTGCCTGGAACCTGTTTTGCTGGGAGAGTAGCTAACTCCCGACAGGGTCTTTCCCTATCACCCAGGCTGGAGTGCAGGGTGCGATCATAGCTCAGTGTAACCTCGAACTCCCAGGCTCAAGTGATACCCCTGCTTCAGCCTCCCAAGTAGCTAGGACTATAGGCATGTGCCACCATGCCTATCTAATCAAAAATATTTTTTTATAGAGATGGGCTCTCACTATGTTGCCCAGGCTGGTCTTCAACTCTTAGCCTCAAGTGATCCTCCTGGCTTGGCCTCCCAAAGTGCTGGGATTACAGGCATGAGCCATGGTGTCTGGCTGAAATTTTAAAATAATAGTTTTTAATATTAACATAAAATTAATATAATTAAAAATACATATATTATTAATGATTTGGTACTTTCCCAATTTTTTTCTCTAAGCATAATTGTAATCCTAGTATATGTACTATTTTCTTTTCTTTTTTTTTTTTTTTGAGACAGAGTCTCGCTTTTGTTGCCCGGGCTAGAGTGAGTGCCGTGGCATCAGCCTAGCTCACAGCAACCTCAAACTTCTGGGCTTAAGCGATCCTACTGCCTCAGCCTCCCAAGTAGCTGGGACTACAGGCATGCGCCACCACGCCCGGCTAAATTTTTTTTTTATATATATATTTTTAGTTGGCCAGATAATTTCTTTCTATTTTTAGTAGAGACAGGGTCTCGCTCATTGCTCAGGCTGGTCTCGAACTCCTGACCTCAAGCGATCCAACGGCCTCGGCCTCCCAAGTGCTAGGATTACAGGCGTGAGCCACCACGCCCGGCCTGTACTATTTTCTATTTCACTGTTTCAATTAAAATATCATAACATGCTGAGCTCATTGGCTTGTATCTGTAGTCCCAGCTACTGGGGAGGCTGAGGTGGGAAGATCACTTGAGCCCAGAAGTTCAAGTCCACCCTGGGCATCATAGTGAAACCCTGTCTCTAAAAAAAAAAAAATTATAATGCTATCTACTTTTCTTGACAATTATTTTAAAATTTTATATATATATTTATCTTAGGATGCTTAATGACTGAATATTTTAAAAATTTTATAAATGATACAACTGTTCTCTTGTTGTTTGGGTTGGCATTTATTTAATATCCAAAGTTTTCCATAATAAATAATGTTGTTACACACATCATTCATGTAAGGTATTTAAAATTTGAATTCTTTAAGTGTCTATTTATGCAAACTCATGACAACGAGTTACTGCCCAGCCATTTTACTATGTTACTCTAGTAAGATCACTCTTTCCCTTTCCACAGTGATGTCTTAAGTTTTCCACTCAAACCTCCACTGCCCTCCCACGTTCCCACTCTGTTGTGGGGATCTTGCCTCTACTCCATTAAGAAACCAGACACCAGTTGGTGAAAGCTCACTTACCTTCTGTATACATAGGATTAGGTTTGGCCATGAATGACAGAAAACCCCCAAACAACAATGGCCTAGACAAGGATGATGTTTATTTCTCTCTCAAACCCAAGTCCCCAGTGGGTCACTCTAGGTCTGGCATGGCTACCCATGGGGTCAGGATCCATGCTCCTGTCAGGTTACTCCAGTGGCATCTAGTTTAATGCCTGGCATGTGATAAATTCGCAGTAATATCTATTGAATGACTAAAAATAGCATCAACTAACAGGACATTTTAAAACTTTAGATATGTAGAACCAGACTGATTTCCTAAAGGGTGAACCTATTCTCAGTGTTCCTGATAATATCTGAAGATACTACTTTCACTATATCAATCATGGCTATTGTGACTTTTTCTGCTCATTTAATAAGCAACATCTGGTACCTTATTCAACTTTCATTTGTGTTTTTATGGCCAGGGAGAGTGAATATTTGTTTATTTTCTTGTTATATTTCCTCTTTTACAAATGGTTTTGTTTCCTTCTTCATGCTTTGCATTTTATAAATTTATGTAAGTATTAAAATGATATAGTCTGTCATTTATCAAACATTTGAATATACATTCTTATATATACACATATGTGTGTGTATATATATGTATATATGTAGCTGTGTGTGTAATTCACATGTTTTAACATCCAATATGGGCATGGGGCAGTGAGAAGCAGTCCTTAGGCTCTCAAGCTTTCTTTCCTGGGTTTGAATCCTGGTTTGACTCCTTTCAAGCTGAGGATGTGTGTGCCTTTGTTCAAATTACTCAACCTTCCTAAGCTTTCATCTTCATCTTCAAAATGATGGTTTTACTTGAATGTATTTTGAAAACACTTTATACAGTCAAGTGTACTGATGTAATATTTTGTGATTTCATCTCTTACACATCAAGGTATTCTATTGTCACAGTTTTACTCAATATTTAAGTGTCTTTTGAGTACAAGGACTTACATATTCTGACATTTGCAGAAGTCAGAGATCTGTGTGGACCTGCAAAGTAGGAGAAGATGGATCCCTGCCCCCGGGGCCTATGCTTTTGTTGACGGAGCAAACACAGATGTATGACACTAATCGGAAACAGACCGACCTACTCTGCCTCAGGCTAAGAGGAGTGGTTTAACAGGGCAAGATTATGAGGCAGGCCTGGATGGGTATGTACTATGAAGTACCAGTCCCCAAAGAGTGCTAAAACGGCACTGAGAATGCAATAAGATGGGGGAAATCTGTGTTTTCCTAAAGCCTCTCGAGGGTACAGTATGGCACGGGGCTGGGAGGAAGACTTCAGCTGCTTAGAGCAGGGGGACTGAGACCCCACTTCTACCTGAAGGTCATGCCTTCTAAGGGTTAGGAGCCTAACTTTCTTTTAAAAAACTTTTTTTTAAAAAAATTATTATGGGCACATATTTATGGGGTACATGTGTTTTGATTCAGGTATACAATCTGTAATAATCCAATAAGGGTAATCACTTCAAGCCTTTATCGTTTCTCTGTTAGGAACATTCCAGTTGGAGCCTAACTAACTTCTGAGCTTAGTTTTGCTGAGCAATGGGTGCAAGCAGGACTGCCAGCAAAAACAGTCGCCATGGTCCTTCCTCTCTACTCTTGCCCCATAGCGCTCAGTCTCTGCTCCTGTTTGAATATTACTATTTGAAGAATAGCTGTTGGAAGTGACAAGTGCACGAAAAGGCCACACGTCTGAAAACCCTAGAAATGCAGGAGTCTAAGTCCTTTCCCTGCCCCAAGCCTTGGTGATCCCACCTCTTGTAATCTGCTCTGAGGCTACATCCCTTGTTATCAAACATAGACCCTGTTTTCTCCATCCCAGGAGATCCCGATTCTGAGGGACCCGAATTAGGGTTTCAAAAAGACCTAAGCTCTCAGGAATAAAAAGTATTTACTCAGGCCTTTGTGAGCACTTTTGTAGATGGCCACATCTGGGCACTGTTGACCTGCCCTGTGGGCTGTCTGTCCCAAGCTCAGGCTTCCTCATCTACCTGTCCTGCGTTAGTGCCTACCTGTTCAATCAGGTTTCCCATCTAATTGCTGCCCATAAGAGTGGTTGACCTTGACTCTGACCAGCCACAGCCCAGGGCCACTGTCTTGGCTGGCAGGTCTCTCCCTGGCTGACACAGGCTGGCATTCCCCTTCTCTGGGCAGTGTAGGCAGGAAGTTTGTGGATAAGGGACCTTGGCATTCCTCCTGGAAGTCCTCAGCTCCAAGTCAAAGGGAGCAGATAAGTTGAAGACTCCAGGCACCTGCCTGTGAGCGTGTGGCCCCTCCCTGCAGTAACTAACCTGAAAGGCCCAGGGCCAAAGGGCTCATCAAGCGAGAAGCCCATCTGCTCTCAGGGGGCAAAGAAATGTGTCCTGTGGGTGGGGCTTCAGATGGAGAGGCTGGAAGCCTGGAAAGACCAGACCCCCTAACTTACCCCAAAAGTCTGAGTGTAAAAGACTGCAGCCATTCAGAGGTTATGATTGATTTGGAGAGAAGAGGAAGTGGAGAGGGGGAGCCACCAGCTAAGGGCAGCCATAGCCCCCCTGGCCCTGGCTATTGTCATTTGGGGTCCACACAGTAATCTACTCAGACCGAGTGACTTGCCCAAAGCCACCCAGCTAACCACTCTGGGTTTGAGCTTCCTGTTGTGTAGTGAGGATAATGGTATTTTGCAAGCCTGATCCTGGGACTACAATGTTTCCCAAATGATAAAGTAGGTCATAGTTGTGTTAAGGAGGTGGAATTGTGGGCAGTGCATTAGTATGTCAACAGTGTAGTGTCTTTGCAGTTAAATTAATTTAAAAAATTGAGATAATGAATGAAAATGATGAGTGGAAATCACTTTTAAAAATGTAAGGCATTATTAGAATGAACGAAATATAGTTTCTAATCCTTAAAAATTATGATTTAAAACAAGTACCCGGAAAGATATTTATAATAACATTATAAAGATATTTAAATTATGGTTTAAAAACAAGCACCAGAAAAGATATTTATGATAACATATAAAAATATTTTAAGAGATATTTATTTATTTATTTTGAGACAGAGTCTCACTCTGTTGCCCGGGCTAGAGTGCCGTGGCATCAGCCTAGCTCACAGCAACCTAAAACTCCTAGGCTCAAGCAATCCTTCTGCCTCAGCCTCCCGAGTAGCTGGGACTACAGGCATGTGCCACCATGCCCGGCTAATTTTTTCTATATATTTTTAGTTGGCCCACTAATTTCTTTCTATTTTTAGTAGAGAGGGGGTCTTGTTCTTGCTCAGGCTGGTCTCCAACTCCTGAGCTCAAACGATCCACCCGCCTCCGCCTCCCAGAGTGCTAGGATTACAGGCATGAGCCACCGCGCCTGGCCAAGAGATATTTAAATTATGATTTAAAATAAGCACCAAGAAAGATATTTAGGTTTAAGATGGCCCGCTGACAGCATAGGATCAGGCATCACATCCTGCCACGTCCACATTCAAAGGAAGAGGGAAAAGAAATTGTCATTCAAAGAGCTGTCTGCCTGGGGGCCTGACACCCAGAGGGAGCTTGTCTAGGGATTTCTTACCCCAAACCACCTTCCGTTAAGGCTTTTCAATCTTTTTGATTTCTCCTTGCCTTAAACTCCCATCCTAAGTTTTGTTTGCTAGACCACAAAGTTCAAATTATCTAAACAAAAATAACCACTGCCATGTCTGCTTTTCCACCTAGAAAATTCCTTCTCAAGGCTTTCAGAACATTCCCTCTTGTGAAAAGTCCTGCCTTTAACAAGTGTTTACAGAGTACCTACTCTGTGCTAGACATGATAGCAGCTTTTGGGAGGTTATATCCCAGTGTGTGAGACTCACAGTAGCCAAATAAGTATATTAGTACCATGCAATTAAGGATCTTGGTGACTGCAGTGAGGGAAATAGAGTGTATGAGCTTCCTATTGCTGCTGTAACAAATTAGCACAAACTTAGTGGCTTGAGACAACATGAATTTATTATCTTAACAGTTCTGGATGGCAGATATCTTAATGGTCTAAAATCAAGGTGTCTGCAGGGCTGCATCCCTCTGGAGGCTGAAGGGGAGAATCAGTTTCTTGCCTTTTTTAGCTTCTGGAGTCTGCTGTGTTTCTTGGCATGTGGGCCTCTTTCATCTCCCAAACTGGCAGTCACATCACTCTGCTTCTCTGGCAGTTGCGGACCCTTGTAATTACATTGGGTCCACCTGGATAATCCAGGATACTCTACCCATCTCAAGATCCTTAATTTAATGACACCTGCAAAACCCGTTTTGCCATGTAAAGTAACATATTCACTAATTCCAGGGATTACTTTGGGAGGCGGGTCATTATCTGCCTACCACATTGGGTGATTGAATGGAGAGTCACTGGATGTGTGTGGGAGACAGAGTGATCACAGGGGACTTTCCTGAGGAGGTGACATCTGAGCTGAGATAATGAAGGATAAGGTCGATCCAGCCTTGTGGATGGCTAGGGGAAGGGGAGAGGGAACAGTGAGGTTGGAAAGGGGCTATGTGAGGAACAGAAAGACCAGTGTGGCTTCAGCAGGAAGCAGGCCAAATCGCTGGAAATCAGTTGACAAAAGTCAACATGCTGAAATGATCAAGTCACTTAAAACTTGTTTCTAGTAATTACCTAGAAAGCTAAAACATGCTGTGTTGCCTCATTTTAAGCAATCTTTTAAAATTCATAGGTTTTGCTATTTAGAGAAGTTTTAGTTTTATAGAAAAGTTGAACAAAAGTGCAGATTTCCCATATGCCCCCTGATTTCCCTTATTATAACATCTTGCATTAGTGTGGTACATTGTTACAACCGATGCACCAATATGGATACATTGCTTTTAACCAAAGTCCAGTAGTTTACATTAAGGTTCACTGTGTTCTATGGGTTTTTGACATACGAGTAATGTCATATATCCACCATCACAGTATCATACAGGATAGTTTCACTGCTCTAAAAATCCCCTGTGCTCTACCTATTTGTCCATTCTTCTCTCCCCGTGAATGAGTTGCAACCACTAGTCTTTTTACTGTCTCTATAGTTTTGCCTTTTCCAGAATGTCCTATGGTTGGAGTTATACAGTATGTAGTTTTCAGATTGGCTTCTTTCACTTAGCAATATGCATTTAAGAGTCCCCCATGTCTTTCTGTGGCTTGATAGCTCTTTTCTTCTTATCAATGAATAATATCCCATTGTATGGATATACCACAGTTTATCCATTCACCGATTGAGGGACCTCTTGATTGCTTCCAAATTTTAGCAATAATTAATAGAACTTCTATAAACATTTGTGTGTAAGTTGGTGTGGGTGTATGTTTTCAACTCAATTTAGATGAGATTTAGTTTCAACAAATCAGACTTACTGGTCTAGCTCAGTTGAATATCATTTGCACGTGTGTTTTATATATGAGATGCTTGAGTGTTCCTCTGTGCTCAAAACTCAAACAAGATGCTCACTGAATCAAGCTGGCTAAGAAATTAGAAAGTTACAGAGGAAGAAAAGACAGTAGACTTCAATGAATATGTACTGTAAGAAATATGTCCATAATTGGCTTCTAAAATACTGACATTGAAGACAAACTTAAGTCTGAAATTTGAGCCCGGGCATAGTGGCTCATGCCTGTAAAAATCCTACCACTTTGGGAAGCTAAGGTGGGAGGATCACTTGAGGCCAGGAGTTTGGGACCAGCCTGAGCAAGAGCAAGACCTCGTGTTCTACAAAAAAAAAAAGAAAAGGAAGAAAAAAGAAAAGAAAAATCAGTCACGCATGCCTATAGTCCCAAATACTCGAGAGGTTGAGGCAGGAGGATTGTTTGAACCTAGGAGCTAGAGGTTGCACTGAGCTATGATGATACCACTGCACTCCAGCCTGGGCAACAGAGTGAGACCCTGTCTCCAAAAAAAAAAAAAAAAGTCTGAAATTTTAATGTATAAACATTCTCATTCCCATAAGTTATGGATCTAAAGTAAACTGAACTTGGGTTGGCCTTAGTGAAACGGTAGTGGGGAAACTAAAAATAAACTAAATCTAAAACTTAACTACATCTAAATTAAAACTTTGAAAAAACCTCAAGGACAGCACAAATTGTTGTCAATTTTATAAAGAGTCAGTAGGAACAAGTAGAAACAAGTGTCATATATTTCAAGGGTCAGGGAAGGCTGACTCACTGAGACATGGAGGATTAGCAGTTCCTGTAATAAACAATGGATTACTTGGTGTTGTTTCTCAGAACCAAATTTAATCAGTCTGATGTGCAAACGTGGAGATCATTGCATTTACCTGAATGTTACTGGGTGCGTAACACTTGGCATTTATGTATTTCTGTTCATATTAAGAGTCTAAAGGCTTTGGTCAAGTTGCAACCTATGCCTACCTTAGTTTCTTCATTTGTAAAAAGATGGAAATTAATGATACAGTTGATCTTTAAGAGGTCCTTTAACTCTAATATTCTAGGACTCTGAGATTAGAACACTGTAGGAAAGGAAATAGACTCTCTGATTATCTCGAATGTTTAGGAAATGGGATATTATGATTAATTTCACCTTCTGATTAATTGATAATTAACCCTGATTCATTTATGGTTCAAAACTTGTTAGAAATTATAAATCCACTTTTGTTTGGGAAAATCCAAGTCCAGAGGACATAGCGAATTTTTTTTTTGAAGATCCTCCTGATTATGCATCAGGGTTTCAGGAAGGGAGATGACTAAGATGTAAGAAATTGAATGGGAATGAATGCCCTGAGGTCAGGTTTTACCTTAGAAGAAGTTTTTTTTTTTCCATTAACATTAAATATTTTCTATTAACTTGCAATTTCTTGGGATAAAGAATTAAGTTGTGGTTTACCAGTTAGCAGCTGTGAAATGCATCCCAGCCATTACTTCTGCAGAGATGTGGTTGTTCTTCACAGTTTTATAAAGTCTTCACAGTTATATAGTCTTCACAGTGTCTTAAGACCTAAAGATTTATTCCCCTTTGCTTATCTGGTTCACCTAGAAGGGTAGTTGATAGAGATTAAAGGCCTTCAGAATGGCCATTATTTTTTTATTTTTTTATATATATATATATTTTTTTTATTTCTTTTTTTCTTTTCAATTTTTAACACAAGGTACTTTGTTAGTACAGAATGGGCATTATTAAAAAGTCAAAAAACAATAGATGCTGGCATGGATGCAGAGAGAAAGAAACACTAAAACACTGTTGGTGGGACTGCAAATTAGTACAATCTCTGTGGAAAACAGCATGGAGATCCCTCAAAGAAATAAATGTAGACCTGCCATTTGACCCAACAATACCACTGCTGGGTATCTACCCAAAGGAAATGAAGTCACTTTATCAAAAAGACACTTGCACTCAAATGTTTATCACAGCACAGTTCACAATTGCAAAGATGTGGAATCAACCTAAGTGCCTTTTCGACTCATGAGTGGATAAAGAAAATGTGATACACACACACACACACACACACACACAGAGTACTACTCAGCCATAAAAAGGAATGAAATAATGTCATTTGTAGCAACTTGGATGGAACTTGAGACCATTATCCTAAGCAAACCATCTCAGGAATGGAAAACCAAACACCGTATGTTCTCACTAATAAGTGGGAGCTAACAGATGGGTACACACGGGCACAAAGCAACATAAAGGGTATGAGAAACCAAGAAGAGGGGAGGGTAGGAGATGAAAACTTACCTGTAGAGTACAATGAACACTATTCTGGTTATGGGCACACTAAAAGCCCTAACTTAAGCAGTATGCAAGATATCCATGTAGCAAAAACACTCATACCCCTTTAATTAATATTTGAAATTTAAAAAACTGTTGTAAAGCATACATACTGAAAAAAAAAAAAGAAAATTTTAAGCAGACACTCCACAGAACTGGGAGAAAATATTTCCAAAACACATATCTGACAAAGGGTTTGTGTCTATAATACAAAAGAACTATTACAACTCAAAGAAATCGGCCAATACAAGGACATTCTGATAGAAAATTAAAATCACAATGTTATATCGCTGCACATCTCCTAGAATGGCTAAAATGAAGAAGACTGAAAATAATCAAGTGTTAGCACAGACATGGAGCAACTGGAAATCTCATACATTGTTAGTAGGAATACAGGGTGGTGTAGCCACTTGGGAAAACAGTTTAGCGTGTCTTAAAAACTTAAGCATACCATTTAACATCCATCCCAGAAATCCTACTCTTGATAATCACCCAAGAGAAATGAAATCCTATGCTAAAAGACTGGTATATGCATGTTTATTTTTTATTTTTATTTTTTTTGTTTTTTTTATTTTTTTATTTTCTTATTATTCCTGCTGCTCAGTGGATTGGAGATGATACATGTATTTATTATCAGTCAGAAACTGGAAACATAAATATCACATCAATTAGTGAATGGATAAACAAATTATAATACAGCCATAAGAGTTACTATTCAGCAATAAGAAGGAACAAACTACTGATAGACACAAGATATGATTCAAAAGCATTATGCTAAGTTGTACAAGCCAGACCCAAAAGGCCACACACTGTATGATTCCATTTATATCATGCACTGGAAAACGCAAACCCACAAGGACAGAAATTAGATCAGGGCCAGGGGTGATGGGGAGAGGAGATGGGTGTAAGGGAGCAGGAGAAGCTTTTTGGCATGATGGAAATGTTTTATATGTCGATTGTGGTGGTGGCTACATGACTGTACACATTTGTCATAATGCATCATAAGTAAAGAGGTACAAATGGGTGGGGGAAGATTACTGACAAATATAATCCTCATGAGAAAACACAGGTGTAGAGTTAGGTCTCCTTGTCATCTCATGCTAAAATCTCTAAATATTTAGCTATCATCCAGGTGAGAACATTGGAGAACTACCTGGAAGCTCCATGAGTCAGTGCATTGCCTGTGTGCGGAGAAAGACCTGGTGTAATTTTTCTGTATAGTTTCAGTACCCATAAAAGTCTTCCTCAATCTTGTAGCTATTCAATAAATATTTGTATTAACAAATGGAAAGATAAATGGATTCTAACAAAGATACTTAACCAGGCTCAGATACTCTTCCAGGTGTGGAGACGGAATAGTAAATGGTGAAATATGAAAACAAGGGAGTCTTATAAATTAATCTAATTCTCATTACATTACTGTGTCAATGGTGTCTGGATGGCTGTTTTAGAATCTTTATATATAATAATACTGCCAAAACAGTAAACAAACACTCTTTAAAAGGAAAAAAAAAGGTCTTCAAAATCATATGAATGGATTAGTAAAATGTCGTATTTGTATACCATGGAGTATTACTCAGCTATAAGAAATAATGCTGATACGACACCTCTTTGGTTCTCCTGGATAGAGTTGGAACCCATTCTATTAAGTGAAGCATCCCAAGAATGGAAAAATA
>CM052443.1:20780360-20794140 GCA_028533085.1 Varecia variegata
GCTAATTTCTTTCTATTTTTCAGTAGAGACGGGGTCTCGCTCATTGCTCAGGCTGGTCTCGAACTCCTGACCTTGAGCGATCCACCCGCCTCGGCCTCCCAGAGTGCTAGGATTACAGGCGTGAGCCACCGCGCCCAGCCATGTTTTTTAATATTTTAGGGGCTATTTTCATTCACCTATTTTCTAGGTTGGCTTTATAATAAACTTAAATTTAAAAAGAAATCTTATTAGAATTTTGATTTTGATTGGAATTGGAATTATTTTTAACTTTCTAGATTTATTTGGGTAGAACTGAATCTTTCCAATATCAGATTCTCCCTTTTTGGGCTATGACTTATTTCTGGGATGTATTGAGATCTTTGTGTTCTTTGGTAATATTTTATAGCTTTGCTTCCAAAAGACTTATTCCTAGATATTTTGCAGATTTTGTTGGCATTGTGAATAGGATCTTTGTATTTTAAATTACATTTTTAAATCGTTATTGTTGACATATAAGAAAGCTGTTGTTTTTTGTATATTTAATGGCGTTCTCGGTTTTTCGCTTGATAATCTGTGGTTTTTCTAAGTAGATACTTGTATTGACAGTTTCTGATATTTTTGTCTCTGTCTGGAGTGAGAAGGTGGGAAAGGCATTTCCCTGGAAGTGGAAGGCATTTAGAGGACCTCAGAGCTCTGAGGTCTTTTTTTCTTTTAATTTTCACTGTGCAAGTTTTGAAGACTGCTAGGGACAGCGCCCTGTGGCGGTTCTGGTTTTCATGCCCACGTGAGGAGCTTACTGCGAGGTGGAGTCTGCACCACCCTGCAGCTGTGGCTTTGGCACAAGCGTCAGAACCAGCTGCTCTTCCTCCACCCGGAGTGGGGCAGGCCACTGGCAGGGTTCCCGGCATCCTCTAAATACCCTGCCAGTTTCTCAGAGGCAGCTCCTGTTTCAGCCCCTGCTGACTGGGATCTTGGGGCTTAGGTTCTAGGACTTTGTTGAGAACGTTTGTATACTTTCTTCTCTATTTTGACTGGGTTGGGATACTGTCTTCCAACTTCTGTCCATTTAGTTCCATCTGCTTTTCATATTACAGAAATTCCTACGAATCTCCAGTTTCCCCTATTTTCTGTGGTTGCTGTGGATTCTTTGTTATTTGAGTGTGGCTTGGGAACAGAGGAGTGATAAACAGAAGAGTTCAATTTGCCATTAAAGGATAGAGGTAGGGAGAAAGACTGCAGATTATAAAAAACAATAAAAATGTATCATAGAAAATTTAGAAAATACAGAAAAATGCTAAGAAGAGAATTACTTTTAGCATTTTGATGTGTATTCTTCTAGTCTTTTTTTTTTCCCCAATGTATTTTTGCATCACACAGTTATTTCTCGGGTTCTACTTTCACTTAACTTATTTTCCATTGAGTGAAGTTGCCGTTTTAATTGACCTGCTGACTTGAGAGGAGGGACATTATTCAGACATGTGAAATGTCAAGTGTGGATCTAGCCTGGACAGAACTGGGGATGTTTGAGGGTTGTAGGAGGTAAGGTAGGCAGACTATGGGCTTGTAGAATAACACTGGCACAGGAACTGGGGGGTGGGATTTCATTCTTGCTTTCACAATCCACTGTTATTGCTTAAGAGACGGTTAAAGGGCACAACCATACAGCGACTTTAACCTTAGACTTGGGAGAACATGGTTGAATACACTGATGGCAGTTTTCATTATCCCCTGGTAAGATATCTCTAACACCTCTCCAGCTGCTTCTCAGATGATGATACACATATTTTTGAAGAGCTAACATGCTACATTTATTTTGCCATTGTTTACTTTCAATGAAAAAATTCACATGGTCCAAACACATTCTCTTTTGCTAATGAAAAATTCGAATGTGTCTTCCATAATTCCTTTGTGAAGCACTTGACAAACTCAAAACACAGTATCTCTTTTAATCCTTCTGATAATCCCCATATTTAACACTAAGAGAGATTGAGCTATTAGCTCAAAGTCATGTAGTTTATGAATGGTAGAACTGGGACCATTCATGGATGGTTATGAATGGTAGAACTGGGACCATTCATGGATGGTTATGAATGGTAGAACTGGGACTGAGAACCAAGTGTGGCATTAAAGCCTGAATGTTTTCCATTTAGAATTGCAAGGAAATGGACTGACAAAAAACTAGATATGGTTCTTGTACTCAAATAACAAAAGCTGTGTGGTGGAGAGGTTTAAGAATATGAACTTTAGTCTGTTTCAAAATACAGATTTTGAGCCTCAGTTGCCTGTCCTATAAAATGAAGATAATAATGATACCTGTGTCATATTATTGTTGTAAGGATTAAACAAGATATTCCATGCAAAATACTTGATATGCTGTTTGACACACAGCAAGTACTCAAGGTATATTAGACATAATTATTAATATTAATTAACAACAATTCATCCATATTTGCAGAGTTTAATCTACTTGATTTTACGTCTTTGGGTGATAAATAAGTAGAAAAGAAAGATCAAGGTTGCCAGCATAGGGAGGTAAAATGAACTTCCCAGTCTTTCTACCAAGTCTACTGTTGTCTTAGCTCTTAATAAATAACTGAGATATTTGGATAATACTCTTGATTGAGAGTTAAAATTTTTCATAGTGGTTGGAGGCAGTGATAAGGAAAACTTTGCTTCCTAGTGTCTCATTTTCTCCACATGTAAAACATGAAAACACCTCCTGTCTCACTGTGTTTATGGAACATGTTGTGGTTTTTTAACGCAAAGCGCAGTACACTTAGGCACCCTGTGCCCAGGCATCAAGCAAACTGCAGCCTTTGTATGTAATGCAAAGTATAATCATTGGCCTCCTCCCAGTTCCAGGGGGCTCTCTGGGCTTTTAAAAGGCATCTTTGTCAATTTTGTGTTTTACTCAAGATCTGGAGGTTATAAAATGAAATGCAAATCATGGAGGGTCTTCTCTGGCCTCTTCTCCTTTGCACTTTTCTGACAGTCATTTTCTCGCCTCCCCCTTCTGTCCTGTTCTGTAGTTTTGTGGGCCTGCATCCTGCTTTCTTCTTCTTGTAAGTTCCTCTAGGCAGGAACTGTGATTGTTTCTTGTCTTTTATATTTTCTATGGGCAGCAGTTTTCAAACTGTGTTCCAGCCACTTGGAAGGAGTATAAAAAGGTAGGGAGATTCCTATACCCGACCGTAGGTTCACAATTAGCAGGTCTGGGGGTGAAATGAGGGATCTTTGTGTTTAACAAGCTGCCTGGGTGATTTTGACCAGGGAGTACCTGGTGCCTATGTCTATAGACACTGCGTGGCAGATGTCATGATAGGAGTGTGCTTGACACGCAGCACAGAACTAGATGTGGCACGCTGAGAGATACTTTCCTGTAACATTCTTCCATGCTTTTCTTGTAACGTCCTTGTGTTTTTTGGTAACAAGGTTATGCATATACCAGTTGAGAAGTATTTCCCTTTTTCTGTTTTCTAAAAGAGTTTTGGTGAGATTGGTTTTATTTCCCCCCTTAAATGTTTGATAGAATTCAACATTGTATTCTGAATCTAATGTTTTCATTATGGGAAGGTTTTACATTATGTATTCAGTTTCTTTAATGATGTAGGACTATTCAGGTGTGTGTTTCCCCTTATGTCAGTTTTGGTAAGTTATGTCTTGCAAAGATATTTCATCATAGTTCATATTATTCCCTTGTTATTATTTTAACATCTGTAGAATCTGACGATATTGATTGAAATCTGATGGTCCCTCTTTCATCTTGATATTGGTAATTTGTGTTTTCTCTCTTTCTTTTGTTTTTTGATTAACCTTGCTATGGGCTTATTGAGGGTCTTTTGTGGTTCCATAAAAATTTCAGAATTTTTTTTTCCAATTCTGTGAAGAATGTCATTTGTATTTTGAGAGGGATTGCATTGAATCTCCTTCTCCCTCTCCTGGCCTCACTTCAGGCTTGAGCAGAGAGCCAGGCCAGCTCCCTCACCCATGTGCCTCTTATTCCTGTCACTTCCTTCCTGTTTTGTGGCCCTTCAGTATCATCATTTTAAAAACTCTTCCATGGCTACACCCATTTTTCTTTCTTCTGTTTGTTCCTCTTGGTCACGTGTGTCTTGGAAGTAAAGTGAGTCAGCAATGTCCCATGGCCAGCTTCCCACCTATTCTGTCCCATCCTCTCTCCAGGCCTCTGGGCTGCCGTCCCTGCCTTTCCTGGTCTGACGCCATGTTGTTTTTCCCACCAGAGTTCGGACATCCTCAGCACCATTGGCTATGACAATATCATCCAGCATCTGAACAACGGCCGCAAGAACTGCAAAGAGTTTGAAGACTTTTTAAAGGAAAGGTACTGTGCTCTGTCCTCTCTGAAGAGGGTGGGCCAAGACACTCCCACACAAACTGGAAACGATTTACTGTTGTGCTTTTGTGTTTAAGGATCCCGAAGACCCTCTGCTATAGGTTATGGATGATACCCAGGAAATAAGTGGTATATTGTCCTAAAGTTCTTAGAAACTGGTTTGAGATAAGATTCATGGTGAAGCAGCAAACAAATTATATTAATTAAGCAAAATATACCAATTAGTGTGGTATTAGTAACACTGAAAGATTCCATGGGAGAGATCCTTGCGGTGGCCCTCGGAGGGTGAGGTGGATTTGACAGTTCAAGGAGTATCTGGAGGTGGGAATGGACACTGCCCAAGAACCATCCTCCAAGTCAGGTTCTTGGTGCTCCTCAGAAAAAGAATTTCAGGACACACTAGTAAGCCAAAGCAAGCAGCTTTTATTGAAAGCAAAAATGAAAGTATACATACACTCAAGAGCAAGAGAGCAGGCAGGCTCAAAAAGAGCAGCTGCACTGGGAAGACGTGGTTTTTGGTCTTTCAAAGTCTTGTGAATTGATGGGAGGACTATCCAAGGCTAAGGGGTTCACTTTTACTAAGAATTTGCAGAACTCCTAGAATTGGGTTCCTTCCCATTTTCATACTTGATATAGTTGTTTTGGAACTGTCATGGTGATTTCGAGGGCCAACCACAGTGTAAATAACATAATTAGCTAAAGTTCATGTAAGGTGATCTAGATAGCTGACAAAGCGGTTGAAGCTGGTTCTTGTCTGTGATTATTGACCCCCCTTAGTTAGACTTTAACACCTGTACCCACTCTGCAAGCCCCTGCATCTGGCTGTTAGCTTAGTAGTCAACCTTCTTGGGTGGAAAAGAGGGAGTGTTCCCCCCAAAGGAGGAGGAACAACAGCCAGCTCCATGGGGCTGACAGTGGACGAGCCTCTCTCTGTCCATCTCTGCTAAGACACATGTGGCAGAGTTCCAGGTCCTCTGCACCTTTGGTCCTTTGCCTGAGGGTGGTTTATTTCAGCACCTGCACCCACTCTGCAAGCCCCTGCATCCAGTCTCAGCCCTGTCTCCTAGTCTCCTACTCTAATAGTAAGAGGGAGGCAGAGCCCGATTCAGAGACCAGGAGGGCGAGGGAGCTGTGGGAAAGTTGCAGGCCAATCATGGTGCTCCCGAAGGTGGTCCATGGGGAATTGGCATGGTTTAGAGGATTTTCTTTTCGTCTTCTTTTTTATTTTTAAATGGATAAGATGTTTAAAAAAAATTCTATGCTTTAATGAGTTACACTAATTTTTTTCTTTTTCTTTCTTTCTTTTTTTTTTTTTTTTTGAGACAGAGTCTCACTCTGTTGCCCAGGCTAGAGTGCCGTGGCATCAGCCTCGCTCACAGCAACCTCAAATTCCTGGGCTCAAGCAAACCTCCTGCCTCGCGAGTAGCTGGGACTACAGGCATGCGCCACCATGCCCGGCTAATTTTTTCTATATATATTTTTAGATGTCCAGCTAATTTCTTTCTATTTTTTTTAGTAGAGACGGGGTCTCGCTGTTGCTCAGGCTGGTCTTGAACTCCTGAGCTCAAACGATTCGCCCACCTCAGTCTCCCAGAGTGCTAGGATTACAGGCATGAGCTGCCACGCCCGGCCAAGTTACACAAGTTTTGTGGAAAATCTTATTCTTCCAGAAGATCCCATTTCCCAGAGGTTCTGGATGAAGGAGTGCCTTAGGAGGATTTTTGGCCAAAGATCAGAATTCTTGCCAAGACCCAAATTAATGAATGGGTTCTATTTGTCAGGCAGTAAGTGAAAGGCTCAGAACTTGGAGACACAAATATCAAAGGGTTTTCAATAAAGTCTCTCCACTTTCTACTCAAGGGAAGATTGGGGAATGATCTGTGGTTATTATTATGTGGCTGTGGGCTGTGCTAGGAGCTTGGTCTCTGTATTTCTATTACCATAACACTGAGGTTTGCACATCCCTTTGACACTCGTATACACTGCACAAGGTATTATTAGTACCATTTTCTTTGCAGGAAAGTGTAGCTTGGTAGATGCAATTTACTACGGGAATCTAGAAAGTGACAGAACCCAGCTCCACGGGAGTCTCACACAACTGCTGTGTTTATGACACATCGACTCTGGGCATACGGGCTGGTGGCTTTCTGGGGGGACAGCCTTGTTCTCAGCACAGAGATGTTTTTTCCCTCCCTTTTATGTGTGTTTCATAGGTTCTAACTCCTCACACCCATTCTCTCTGTTCCAGCCAAATGGGCTCACTAGTGAGCGTGCTGTGGGTGTCTCTGCTGCTACCTCTTACTCCAGCATTTCCCCACCTGAGTGTCCTCCTTTCTTCTTGATGCCTAAGTAAATTCTCTCCATCCTTCAAAGTCCACATCAAATTTTCATCTTTATTTTTTTTTAAAGGAAGCATTCTGCATAAAGCTTCAGTCTGAGGTCTTCTAGTTGGTTAACAATTAAAATGAAGCCATCTTGTCACTGGTAGCCCAAGCCCATGGACTCTCCCACCCCTAGACCCCCAGGTGGGGCCAGACATTACATAATAAGTTCCTGATATGAGCAGGATTTGAGAAACATAAAAAATGTGGATAATCATACCTCAGAGGGCAGCTAGGGGTGATTAAATGAGATTATATTAGTAGCTGCTGTTTATCGAAGGCTTACTAGGTACAAGCTACCATGTATTTGTATATATTATCTCATTTAATTCTCATAATAATCCTCTATGGTAAATTGTGTCATCCTTGTGTTGCAATTGAAGAAACTGAAGTTCAGAGAGGTTATGTAACTGGCCTAAGGACAGATAGCTAATACGGAGTAGAACTCATTTCAAACCTAGTAAAGCTGGGCCTTGCAATCTGTACTGTTAACCACTACAGTTCCTAGTACGGTACCTGGTGTACCACAAGTGGTGGGCAAATGGTGCCCATTACTAATATTGTTCTATTAAGTCTGAAAGGCAGGCAGGGAATATATCATTAATTAACTTCATTTTATAGATGACAAAACTGAGGTTTAGTGGAGTTTAAATGACTTGCCCAAGATTACAAAATCCATAAGTAGGAGAGCCTGGACTTCTATTAACCTCATGTCTGATGGTTTTTTCACTTTACTTAATGTCCTTCTGAGAAGGCTGGGTATATGCTGTGAAAGGGAGTTTCACCAGGAACTTGGCAGCCAGTTCAGTTCTCTTAATTGTGTGTTGCAACAGGATCCCGAGTAGGGAGGAGGGAAGCATGCTGGTGGAACCCCTTTACACACAGAATTCTTTACCACTTATAGATGAGTGGCTACACCCACGGACTGGGGCAGCAGTCCCCAACTTTTTGTCACCAGGGACCAGTTTCATGGAAGACAGTTTTTCTACAGACAGTGAGGGGATGGTTTTGGGATGATTCAAGTGCATTACATTTATTGTGCACTTTATTCCTATTATTATTACATTGTAATATACACTATAAGCCTGCCACCAGATGTAGCTTAATTGTCACTTGCCACTCACTGATAGGGTTTTGATATGAGTCTGCAAGCAATTGATTTATTATGGTCTCTGTGTAGTCAAACCTCTCTGCTAATGATAATCTGTATTTGCAGCTGCTCCCCAGCGCTAGCGTCACTGCCTCAGCTCCACCTCAGATCATCAGGCATTAGATTCTCATAAGGAACGCACAACCTAGATTCCTCGCATGTGCAGTTTGCAGCGGGGTTCATGCTTCTATGAGAATCTAATGCTGCCGCTGATGTGATAGGAGGCGGAGCTTATGCAGCAATGTGAGTGATGGGGAGCGGTTGTAAATACAGATGAAGCTCCGCTGGCTTGCCCACACCCACCACTCACCTCCTGTTGTGTGGCCCGGTTCTTAACAGGCCATGGACTGGTACTGGTTCATGGCCTGGGGGTTGGGGACTGCAGAACTAGGGGAGCCACAGCCCCAGTGCCTCAGGACTCTGTACCCTTCCCCATGAGCGCCAAACATCCGATGATCAGCCTGCCCTGGCTACATGTCTGATTCCAAGACCCTCACTGTGGGTCAGCTATTTCTCAGGACAGGCTTAGGGGCTTACAGATGACAGATTGCCAAGGTGGGAATGACAGATTCCCTTGGGCATTAGCACCCTGTGGTCAAGCTACAGTCAAGCCATTATGGTATTAGTTTCCTAGGGCTGCTGCAACAAGTTGCCACAGACTAAGTGGCTTAAAATAAAAGACTTTATTCTCTCATGGCTCTGTGGGCCAGAAGTCCAGAATCAAGACGTTGGCAGGATTACGCTCTGTTGAAGGCTCTAGGAGAGAATGTGTTCCATGTCTTCCTCTTAGCTTCTGGTGTGGCTGGCAATCCTTGGCAGGCCTTGGCTTATAGCTGCATAACTCCAATCTCATGTGGCATTCTTCCCCTGTGTCTTCGCCTTGTCTTCTTACAAGGACACCAGTCATATTGCATTAAGAGCCCACCCTACTCCAGTATGACCTCACCTCAACTAATTGCATCTGGAATATCCCTATTTCCAAATAAGGTCACATTCTGAGACATGGGGGTCATATTCTGGGGGAAGACACCCATAGCATGTGCCCAATAGAATGGGCTGGAAGCTGGGACCTACAAGAGACATAGAGTACTAGGACAGGAGTCTAGACACCTGGGTCCTCTAATCCTGGCTTCCTCAGTAGGCAGCGGTGATATTAATCAAGGGCCTAGACCTTTCTAGGTGCCACTTTTCTCATCTATAAGATAAAGGGCTTGTACTAGATGTTCCGTAAGAGCTTCTCAGATCTAACAACATGGACTTTTCCAAGGCATTTATAATTCAGCTCAGGTGCTATGATTGGCATATACAGTAAAAATGAACACAATAGCTAAATATCATGTTTTATGGCAAAAGGAGTTCATCCTATAGGCCCACTCTGATTTGGGGGCTGCCTGGAGCACTGGGTGGAGGATCACCCTGAGGCTGCTTTCAGGCCCGCTGGAAAAGGCCATATCTGACGATGTTTGGCATGGGTTGGTGAAGAGAAAATGGCAGATGTATCGTTCCTGGTTTGGGAAGTTGGGTGGGGAGAGGTCAAAGTGAGCTGGGGTTTTCAAGGAGGGCTTTGTGAAGAAAGTGTAGCCAGCTGAGCGCTAAGAGGAGGAGCATGCCTTCTGTTTCCTGTATTGTTTTGACATTTCCATCTGGCCCTTGTTACATGATAAATAAACTGAAGTATTGGTTTACATCTCTCTTCCCGATGAGAATATGAGCTCCACTGGGCAGGTCTCATGTTTCAGTCATCTCTGAGTTCTTTGTACCTAATGTGAAGCCAGGCACGTTGTGGATGTTCCATAAATGACAAATTGATGATCAGATGAGGGAATATTTGGACAGGTGGTAGAAGGGTGAGCTAGGTAAAGGCCCCACTATTCAAGGGAGATTTTTGCAAAGCCCTGGTGTTTCCTTCACTGGTCTGTAGCCAGTGGACCCACTGCTTCCTGTTTGCTGGGGAAACACCCTCTCAACCTCGGTGGTTATTTCCCTAGTTTCATGAGAATGAGGCTGTAATTTCACTTCCTTTAAAGCTACTTCTTTTCCCCAAAGAGCACACCACTGTGCTTGCTGGAAGTCATTACTTACCAGGTCCTAGGACTTCCCATGGGGAAGAGATGCTGCCTATGATATGTTCAGATTCTAACATTCATTCTTCTTCTTTTTTTTTTTTTTTTTTTTTTGAGACAGAGTCTCGCTTTGTTGCCCGGGCTAGAGTGAGTGCTGTGGCGTCAGTCTAGCTCACAGCAACCTCAAACTCCTGGGCTTAAGTCATCCTACTGCCTCAGCCTCCCGAGTAGCTGGGACTACAGGCATGCGCCACCATGCCCGGCTAATTTTTTTTTTCTATATGTATTTTTAGTTGGCCAGATAATTTCTTTCTATTTTTAGTAGAGATGGGGTCTCGCTCTTGCTCAGGCTGGTCTCGAACTCCTGAGCTCAAACAATCCGCCCGCCTCGGCCTCCCAAGTGCTAGGATTACAGGTGTGAGCCACCGCGCCCGGCCTCTCAAATCCATTTTGATAAATAGTTAAGACTAAGTAACTGGAGGAAATACGATGGGAGAACAGAATGTGTTATACATAAATGAAGCCAACATAATGTAAACAACAGTATGGAGGAGGCAGGGGTACAATAGCACAATGACAGCACACTGTCAAACAGCTAAAGCAGTCTAAAACAGGAACAAATAGTTAAAATATTTTCATTATCTCCATCCTCTTAATTTTCATAAACTTTTTTAACCTCAGAAAGATCTTTTAGGAACTACTATTTGCTGTGGCAAAGCAACAATTATTTAAAATCCAGCAATTCCTTCAGCTTCACTTTAGTTTCCTTATCTTCTGTGGAAGTGAAATCAGGTTTAAGCCTCTATTTTTAAAAAGCATGTTAAGTATGGTGTCATTCTTTTAAAATTATTTGTTGTGTTTACCTGTTCATCCATCCTATCTGCATAAGGAAAAGCCCGTTACTGTCATCACCAAATGTTAATTCTAATTATTTTTGGTTGGTGGAATTTTGGATGGTTTGTTGTTTTCTTTTTTTTTTTTTTATTTTCAGTCGTTTTTTTTCTTGCCTCTTTTGTAAGCAAGAATGTTTTCTTCTTTGTAGTTTTCTTTTTGCATAACGAGCATGTATCTATCATTTTAACAAAATGGATAAAGTCATTATTTAGAAAGGACAAATGACAGAATGGAAGAAACTTTGCAACATGTGGAAGAATAAGTATAATGTGCATGGGACATAAAGAATTTCTACCAAATAATAGGAAAAAGGCAAAATGCTTAGTTAAAAAATTGGATGGGTCAGGCGTGGTGGCTCGCATCTGTAATCCTAGCACTCTATGAGGCCGAGGCGGGAGGATTGCTTGAGCTCAGGAGTTCAAGGACCAGCCTGAGCAAGAGTAAGACCTCATCTCTATTAAAAATAGAAAAAATTAGTTGAGCGTGGTGGCATGTTCCAGCTACTCGGGAGGCTGAGGCAGGAGGATCGCTTGAGTCTCGAAGTTTGAGGTTGCAGGAAGCTATGATGATGCGGCTGCACTCTACCCCAGAGCCACAGAACAAAACTCTGTCTTAAAAAAAAAAGTTGGATGATAACTTATAGAAGAAGAAATGCAAATGAGCAATAAACATATAAAATGATGCACGACACCAGAAATCAGAGACATGCAAATTAAAATGACAGATTTTTTTTTTTCTTTCAACTTCCCTCCTCAGATTGGTTAAAAAATTAACCAGACAATTAAAAAAGATAGTTAATATCCAATGTGGGTGAGGGTTTGTGGGAATGGGAGCTCTCATACAGTGTTTGTGGAAGTATAAATTGAAAAGGCTTTTTTGGAGGGCAATTTGGCGCTACTTTTCAAAATTTAAAATGCATATCCCTTTGATCTAATAAATTCGATTTCTCAGATTTCTTAGAAAAACACTCTCATAGATGCCCATGGATATATGTTCAAGGATGTTCATTTAGCTTTTTTTTTTTTTTTTCTGGTGTAAACAAATCAGGGGACCCTGTACTATGGAAAACTCCATATTATGAACACAGTGGATTTGTATGCACTGATAAGGAAGGTTCCATGTGATGTATTACTAGGTGAAAAACAGAAAAGCAAATAATACACTGATCTCAATTACACAAACAGAGCGTTACATACTTGTGTGTGTGAGATGCAGGCATGTAAATGCAGAGAAAAAGGACTAGAGCGATAACTACCAAACTTGCCTCTGGCTGCCCCTGGGGAGAGTTGTGGGGCTGGGCAAGAGCAGGAATGGCTGGTATGTTTTAGACTCTCCACCTTGTGGTGTTGGAATCTTTTGTAGTGAGAATTTATTCATTTATTATGTACATAATTTTTAAGAATCTGAAGAAAGCAAGCAGGGTAAAAGAGCCTAAATCACCCTAACCTAATCATATGATCTAGAGAAGACTGGGGCTGGGACCTAAAGTGGAGTTGGTGGCAGAAAGCAATGGGGAGAGGGGAAGGGGGAGAGGGGATGTTGGGTGCTTGAGACGGACCCTGCAACACTGAGGAGCAATCACTTGTTCTTGTGGGACACGCCAATTGCAGAGTTTCTATCCTGAAATTCCCCGTTCTTGGGTACAGGTTAGTTGTGAGTGTGCATTGACTGAACGAAGAGCTCTGTAGGATGGTAAAGGGAACTCTCAGAAAAGGTGGAGGAGGGTTGGGCCTTGGGGTGTGGCATTTTATGGAAACATCTCTCATTCCACTTTGAAAATGCTCAGTTTTACTGTAATGTTCATGGAATGTCCCTGTTAGGGACTTCTAGTCAGAGAAGACCACCTTAGTGACGAGGGACACTGGTCTTTTTACCGTTCTTCCCCATTACATGGAGGAAGTTTTGTATTTTAGAGAATGGCGTTGTATCTGAGCGGCTACTGTCAAAGGTGTGGGTTTGCCTTCCAGGAGAGTGTATTGTGTCTTATCCAAGAGTCAGCTCTGAGAAGGACCCACAACCCTCTCTCCTGTTCCCCTAGGGCAGCAATTGAAGAGAAATATGGCAAAGATCTGCTCAACCTCTCCAGGAAGAAGCCATGTGGACAGTCTGAGATCAAGTAGGTGCCATGTCTCTTTCTCATTTCCAGATTGGCTAATAATGGCCAGGACGCCCCATCGCTTCAGGAGAGTTGGCCAGAAGGCTGAAGTGTGTTGGCTGAATTTATTTTTATTTTTTTATTTTTTGAGATGGGATCTGGCTGGGCTCCAATCTGTGATCCTCCTGTCTCAGCCTCCCAGCAGCTCGGACTATAGGCAGCCTGAAAAAAGTTTTAATTTTTTTTTCTTATTTTCAATTGTGAAAAATCTAGACAAGCAGAAAGAAGGCTAAAATGGACCATGAAGCCACAACCCATTATTAGTATTTTCTAAATTTTACTTGAAGTCTTTTTATGTATATACTTTTCTATAGGTAGGACTATATTATATATCATTTTATATTAATACTAGAAATTTAATAGGGGGACTTTCATTATATATGTATGCTTATAAAATAATACATATTTTAAATAAGATTACTATAAAATTATACATAAAATATAAAATTATACATGTATTTTATGGTTTGTGAAAACTATGAGACTGTTTTTGTACCATTTTATGGTTCTTACCACCAATGTGAGATTTCTGTGCCATAATTATTTACTCTTCGATCATTCGTCAAATACTCTGAGGATATAGAAATGACCAGGGCATGGTGCCTACTTTAGGAATATACTTCCTCTTACACAGGGCTGGCTTTCCTGGCATTATTAAGGAACCCACACTTAGAAGGGCTTCATAATTGGTTTAATTCTCTGCCGTCACTGTTCTGAAATTTGAATAATTTATAAACACGGGGCCTCACATTTTCATTTTGTAGTGGGCCTCATGAATTATGTAGCTGGTCCTACTAATATGGA
>CM052443.1:20794640-20809860 GCA_028533085.1 Varecia variegata
ACTTTAGGAATATACTTCCTCTTACACAGGGCTGGCTTTCCTGGCATTATTAAGGAACCCACACTTAGAAGGGCTTCATAATTGGTTTAATTCTCTGCCGTCACTGTTCTGAAATTTGAATAATTTATAAACACGGGGCCTCACATTTTCATTTTGTAGTGGGCCTCATGAATTATGTAGCTGGTCCTACTAATATGGAAATTTTAGATTCCTTCCCCGACTTGAGCATGTTAAAGGAGGCTTGGGAGAAGTAGGTCAGGCTCTCTTTGTAGACCTAATGACATAACATAACTTACCTGGATAGTGCTCTGGCTGTGCTACAAACACCTACAGAGATACCTGGAGGTCTCTGTCCCCTCAGAGGTCCTAATGAGGGCAAAAGGACATCTTTTGCTCCTAACACACACACACACACACACACACACACACACACACACACACACACACAGTCATACACTCATCCAAGATTACAAAGAAAGGTGTTGGATTATGGAGAAGAAGGAAAACATTGGGAGATGCTGAAAATATTAATAGTTACATAAACCTAAAAAAACTTGTTACCCTCAGACATAGGACATTAGTACAAGGAGAATTTGTTTATTCATTGATTAATTATATTATATTTTTGATGTTTTAAATGAAAATTTTAAAAAAACGGAAAAACAAAAAGACAAACGTAATGAATATCTATATAACTCATCTCCTAGATTTTATAATTATTAACAATTTTAAACACTTTAAATTTAAACCTGGAGTCAGCTATTTCTCCAAGTGTACCTGGTTCCTCTTAGTGATTAACTGTATTTAGAGACCAAACTCTCAGCTCTAGTGATGGTCATTGTCACAGAGGTATCACTGTGTGTATTGCTTCTCAGGGGACAGATTTAAAAGTGTAAGTTCATATTGATATTTCCAATTCCAATTTAACTTTATAGGGTTTTGCTTAACTTCTTTAATTTTTTGTTTGTATTTCTTTCGTCTTACACTGAAACCATGACAATATTAGCATAATTATTTGCTTTATTTGAAAAAATATATATATATTTTGAGATAGAGTCTCACTCTGTCACCCTGGCTAGAGGGCAGTGGCATCATCATAGCTCACTACAATCTCCAACTGCTGGGCCCAAATGATCCTCCTGCTTCAGCCCCCTGAGTAGCTGGGACTACAGGCTTGCACCACCACACCTGGCTAATTTTTCTATGTTTTGTAGAGATGGGAATCTCAGTCTTGCTCAGGTTGGTCTCAAACTCCTGGCCTCGAGTGATCCTCCCACCTTGGCCTCCCAGAGTGCTAGGATTACAGACATTAGCCACCCGAGCCCCCCCACCCCCCGCCTGACAATCTATAGTGTTTCAAAATAATATCAATATTGCCACTAATAATAAAACTTCTGAATGAAGTTTAATATTTTTTTTTCAGTTCCTTTTGACGTTAGGCCACAGGAGGTTGCTGTGTGTGATTATGTAACCAATGTTACATATATTGGGTTTATTTGTTTCAGTTCATTTTAAATTTTAGGGATTGTTTTCTTTTGCCTATTTGATTTATTTTTATTTTTTGAACATTTAAAAGAGTTACATGTATAAAGGTCAAAACTGCATCAATTTAGATAAGTTTCACTGTCATCCAAAGAAGGTTTAGATCATTTTCTGGAAGATTAGTGAGTCAGTTGACAAAAAAACTTGTTTATGTATAAAACAAGCATAAGCTATTTGGAAAAATATCAAAAAACTTCTGAGGTAATATGATGGAAAATAGCCATATTCTCTCTACTTTTCCTTTTTTTAAAATTTAATTTATTTTTTTAAAATTTTAATAGATTTAGGGGGTACAAATGGTTGCTACATGGATGAATTGCATAGTGGAGAAGTCTAGGCTTTTAATATACCTGTCACCTAAATAGTGTACATTATACCCAATAGGTAATTTTTTATCCCATACCCCCCTCCCTCTACTACTTCTTGGAAAAGATATTTAGCAGAATGAATCTGACCTGAAATGATATTTCTTATATCCTTACACATTTGACATATAACTTAGTAAGTTCACAGAAAGACTCTAACCCCATTTTCTTCTGTTCCTTGACAAAAGCCAGTCAGTTTTCCTTCTAAGAGTATAGCTCAAAGAGGAAGATGCAATAGGATATGAGAACTATGACTGTGCTTTTAAGGCTGAAATGAAAGGCTATTTATGTGACTTCTGCTTTTGTCACCCCATGACATGGTTCTTAGGGAGGCACCCCAGATGAGAGGGCATGACTTTGCTTTTCTATGAACCAGGTAGGATTTTTCATCTCACTGGCCACCCCGAGAGACTCAGGCCTATGATTGGACCTGTTAGTGTTTAAGGCCAGAGTGCTTTTTAAGAGGGTGGTAGAATATTTTCTTTTCCTGCAGTAAAGGAGAGCCCTATGGAGAAGAGAGAATGGCTGTTGCCAAGTCACCATGCCCAAAATTCAGATTCCATGCTCTAGTTTGTCATTATGTCCTGAACACAGGAAATGACCATGAAGTGATGATATGAGACAGCAAAGCTAATGACAAATGAAAGGGAGATGGAGCTGCTCTTTTAGTGGCCCTTCTGTCAGTCACTTGGGCTGAGAAAAAAATTATAAACCTTGAGCAGATCATTTAACTGTAAGGCTGGCTTTTCAACCCTGTAACTCACTGTCGAGAAAGACTTCCAATTGTATCTGCTGTCATACCCGTTGTTCTTTTTCCTTTCTTTGAAGACAAGTGAGCATCCCTGCAGAGTGGAATTTTTAATTCCAGTTGACCATTGGTGCATTTGTTTGGATGTGGACAATTTAACAATACATCGTGCTCTTTGAAAAATTGTATCAGAAGATGGGTAAAGTGAATGGAGAAAGCACAGTTAGGCTATTCTGCTTGATGTGTTTGTAATGACCAGTGCAAATGTTTGTGTGAGAAAAGGCAGAGAGAAATAAGAATGCTTTGCTTTAAGATAAATAAACAGAGTGGGAAAAGTGCAGTAGCTAAAAGAAGGGGCCAGTTAGAAAATGCAGGGCTTTTAATTTTCAAAATAGTAGAATTTGCCATATATACATACAAATATAAAATGATCCATGATCTTATGATGCTGTGGCTGGGGGCCCACGAATTTACAAAGTCCCATCTCTGTTTGAGTGGGTGGAATGAGCCCAGTCCGTTGCCCCCCGAAGGTAGCAGCAAGGAGAACATTCTCAGGGCCACATCACCTCAAACGGGGGTTCACTTAAGGAAGTGCAGGTTGGGGGAGAACTAAAATCATGAGCAATGGGGAGCTGACTACAAGGGGACAAAGGGGAAGATGGAGAGAAGGTATGAAAAATGAGGTGTGATCCTCCATGGCCACAATATGGTAGACTAGATATTGGAAAAACCCTCCCATTGTAAAGCACTTAGAAATGGTAGTTTAAAGCATATTTTAGTAATTAAAATGAAATACATGGCCATGCTGTCAAGAAAGTAAGGAAAATCCTCAGAGGCCAAAGATAAAGTGAAGGCATCCTTCAATGCTCACTTAGCGCTCTAGCTTCAGACTTTTGCTTTATCTCTTAATTCCCAGAGAAGGCCTGGAAACCTGAAAAGAAATGATGTCTTAGTGAAAGGCGAAACTAGAAAAAAATTTTTAAAAAAGAGATATTAAGTAAAGATACCCTCTAAGCTTCAACTTTGAATAAAGGGGGAGGGGTGTATCTCCTAGGACTCTGTAATTACAAGTCAGTCTTCTTGCAGATTTGGAGCTCCAAATTGCCAATTTTATCAGAGTGGTCTGAAGAATCCTAAGCTAAAAATTTAGTTTAAAAGTGGTCCTGGGTGGTGTGGTCACTACTTCCCTGACAGATGTGAACACAGAACCTTTCTAAAGAAACAAGATAAACATTGAATTTATAACACACACACACACACACACACACACACACACACATGCAAATGCACACATAAAAATAAGTAACCATAAGTAAGTGTCAGCAGAAGTGATAAATAGCAGAAATAAATATGCAAAGATTTTAGATACTAGAATTAAGAGGTCCAAAAACAATTATATATATTGTGTTTAAAGAAAATAAAAGAGTGAATTAAAAGCATGAATAAGGTGACTTTCAGAAGTGTTCAAGAAATTTTGAAAGAGAATCAGGTAGAATTTGTGGAAATAAAATATAAAATACTTAAAATTGAAAATTCAGTAGGTGCATTAAGCAGCACATTAACCATAATTGAAGAAGGAGTTAGAAAAATAGAAATGCAAAAATCACCAGGGGCTGGGAACAGAGGTTGGGGAGATGTTGGTGAAAGGATACAAAATTTCAGTTAAGAGAAGTAAGGTCAAGAGATCTATTGTACAACATGGTAACTATAGTAACAACATTGTATTGTATTCTTGAGAGTAGCTAAGAGACTAGATTTGAAGTATCCTTGCCACAAAAGATGATAAGTGTGTGAGGTAGTGGGTATGCTACTTAGCTGTATTGAGCCATTCCACAATGTATACCTATTTTAAAACATCATTTTGTACATGATAAATATATAAAATTTTTATTTGTTGAACAGATAAATAATTTAAAAAAAGAAATTACCTATAATTCACCACAGAAAAAATAGAAATTAAACATAAAGAAAAATTAAGACACCTGGAGAATAGAAGGAGAAGGTCTAATGCACATCTAATTAGAGTTTCAGAAGGGGTAATAGAGATAATGAGAAGAAATTTTTGAAGCAACAAAGGTTGAGAATTTTCTAAAATTGATGGGAGCTATACATCCTCAGATTCAGGAAGGAAAACAAATCCCAAGAATGATAAATTAAAAATAAATTCACAAGTACCCAGGAAGAGTCAAACCGAGTAAGATCTAAGATACTGAAAAAGTCTTAAAGGCATCCAGAGAAAATGATTACCTACTAACGAACATTTAATAGAGTGACAAACTTTTGTACCCCCATAATAAGCTGAAATAAAAAAAAAAAAAATTAAAAAAAAAAAATAGAGTGACAGCTGATTTTTCAACAGCAACAATGAAGCCAGAGATTGTGGAATTATGTCTTTAAAGCACTGAGAGGAAATAACTATCAGCCTGGTTTTTTTATACCTAGACAAATTATTTTTCAAGGAAGAAGAAAAAATTGGCTGTACATAGCGGCTCATGTCTGTAATCCCAGCACTGTGGGAGGCCAAGGTGGGAGTATCGCTTGAGGCCCAGAGTTCAAAACCATCCTGAGCAACATAGCAAGACTCTGTCTCTACAAAAAAAAATTAGAAAAATTAGCTTGCCTGGTGGCACACGCTTGTATTAATAGTTCCAGCTACTTGGGAGGCTGAGGCAGAAGGATTGCTTGAGCCCAGGTTGCAGTGAGCCATAATGATGCCACTGCACTCTAGCCTAGGCAAGAGAGGGAGATCCTGGCTCAAAAAAAAAAAAAAAAAAGAAGAAGAAGAAAAAATAAAGATATTATCAGACAAACAAAAATTAAGAGTTAACTGTGAGCAGATCTTCAGTAAAAGAACTTCTAAAGGATATACTTCAGGAAGAAGAAAATAATCCAGGACAAAAGGTCTGAAGTACAGGAAAGTGAGCAAAGAATATGGCAAATGTGGGTATCTAAGCCGTTTATAAAGAAATGGTATTAATATCAATTTATTAAATTTAAAAAACAAGATGGAACCAAAATATCAGACAGTGATAGCATATAACTTGGTAGGAAGGATAATCAGAGTTAAAGCATTCTTAGGTGTTTTACTGTCTGGGATAAAAGTAAAATATTAACTTTAGACTTTGAGTGGGAACTTGTAAGCAGATTCTTCCCCTGCCGAGCCTCCCAATGGGAATGCAGCCTGGCCAACACCTTGATTGCAGCCTGCGAGACTCTCAGCACAGAATCCAGCTAAGCCACATCCAGACCGCTAACCCACAGAAACTGTGAGATAATAAATGTGTGTTGTTTTATGCTGCTGAGTTTGTTATGCAGCAATAGAAAAAAAAACTAATACAATTGGTTTAATGTCTGTCTCCTCCATTAGACTCTGAGGTCTGGGATGATGTCTATTTATACCATTGAATCACCAACATCTGACACTGTGCCTGGCCCATAGTTTATGGTCAATAAGTATAAGATGATTGATTAAATGAATGAAAAAGGAGGCAGTCATGAACTAGGGTTTGAACACTTCCTTTATTGCCTTGCATTCATATTTCTAATTGCCATACTTTAAAGAATGACTGATATTCTTATGAGAAGGGGATCACAACTTGTATATTATCACTGGGGAAAATGCAACACGAAGAGTTTTGGCATCTTGTCCTGCCCAAGTGAACAGTGAAGAATTGCTTGTGCCTGGGATTGAGGAAACTGGACTTAAGAAGTCTTGGCCTTTTGCTGTCTTCTCAAGTTCATGGGCAAAAATGAGTCTGTAGGCTCTAAGTTAAGATGTGGGCAGAGAGAAGCGTGCGAGGGCATTATAATAAAATCGTACAGACAATTTCCAGCACTGAAATTACATATGTGCTTGTGTTCTAGCACTCTGAAACGGGCCCTCGAAGTCTTCAAGCAGCGTAAGTGATTTTTAAAAAATGTATTTGCTGCCCTTGGCAAGCTCTGTGTCTGTCATCAAAGGTGGGTTTTAAATTGAATGGCAATTTCATATTGGAAAATGAAAAAATTAGGGCAACTCTTAAAGTGAGAAATAGCTCTGCAGAGTTGATATGAGTTGGAGAACCCTTCACACCTGTGCATTGTGATGTGCCTTTGCCCTACTTAGAGTGATGCTCCTCTCACTTGAGTGAGCATCAGACTTACCTGAAGGAATTGTTAACGCAGATTTCTGGGCCCCATCCCCAGAGTTTCTGATTCAAGAAGTCTGGTGTGGGCCCTAAGATTCTGCATGCCTTGAAAGTTCCCAGGTGATGCTACTGATGTCTGATCAAGGGACCACACTGAGAATAGCTGCTTTAGAGGAGTGTCTACCTTGCTTAGTTCTATCTCAGAGAAACAGTCATCCAGGTGCTCACCTGCCCACTTCAGCCACACTTGTCTACCAACCTCACCCCTTTTATGATCTTATGCTGGGTCTGCTTTCCTTCTCCCAGAGCCACCTCTGCAAGGCTTCAGACTTTGGGACAGTGTCTTGTCATTTCTCCCAGATCACCAGACGTTTTCATCCAGGAGAAATGTTTACTTAAAAGCATCACAGGAAACATTGTCTCCGTTTCCTCACCTCTCACTCCAGTCTGGCTTGTGGCCCTGCCACTCACCTGGAACTGCTCTCTCCGAGAATACCAGCAAGCTTTGCGCCACTAAGTCCAGTGGACAATTTCAGGCCTCTTCTAACTTGACTCTTCAGTAGCATTCAATGCTTGGATTCTTCCCGCTTCTCTGGCTACTTCTCTGTTCCCTTCTTTGTCCTTCTCTACTCAGCTTTTCAACATTGCAGGTCCTCAGAGCTTGATCCTAGCCCTTTCTCTTCTCAGTCTGTCTAGGTAAACCCATCCTCATCCCTGGCATCAGCTACTGCCTTTGCACAGAGAATGTACAGATGTGTATCTTCAGTCCAGAACTCTCTAAACACTAGACCTTACATTCTGACCACCTACATAATGTTTCTTCTTGGACATTTCAAAGGCACCTTGAATTCAAAATGTTTGCAACTGATCTCATAATCTTCCAGGTGATTACCTAAGGAAGACTGAGACCTGTTTTTTGAACCACATTCTCTTGTCTCCTTAAGAATTCTTATTTATTCTTTTCTTCCCAAGGTCAGGATGCTATACCCTAGAAGTGACAGGATCCCTTCCTCATTCTTCTCCTTCAGCCTCTTAAGAGGAGACCCAAGTGGGAGTAGTTTTCTTGCATTTTGGACTTATTTTCTTATTTTGAATGGAACATTCTAATTTTATCACATTTCTTGAGAGTGAGTAAAGGCTGATTCGGAAAGGAAACAGAAAGTCTTTGGAAATACCAATGTCAAAATTGTCAGGGTTCATCTCTGCTGGGGTGAAGTTCTACTTCCCTGTATCTTTTTGAGGGTAAGGAGTCATTTTCTTCCTGTGAAGGTCATCTTTGCTTTTCTTGGGTGGCTAATTATTTATGTGGTATCATGTCTAAAAGGGAAATGGAAGACACAAGTGATGATGCCCTCAGAATTCTTTCTCACTTCTTATTTTCATAGTGTGACCTTTGGAATTCAGCCAGCAGGTTTTTATTTTCCTGTTATTCCAAGGTGATGACAACCCAGAGTTAGGAAGTCTGGGGTGAGGCCCTTGCACCGTGGTCTTCAAGGGGTCCTGTCCAGTTCCAATATTCTCCAGGCCTGAGGAACTGCCTATAAGGCTTTTTGTTTTTCAGAATACTTGGTGCTTCCAAGCTAAGGGTTTTAACATAGCATAGTATGTGTAATGTGGGCTTAAAGCATTTCTGTAGCTAGTTGAGTGGTTCTCGACCTTCGTAAATGTTAGCTAAATATATATTCATCTTAACTTTTCCATAGAAGGTGTCTTCTTCTCTCTTTACCTCACCAATTAATATACTTTTCAAGGTAGGGACAGTATCTTTTTGTGTTCCTTATAGATACTATAAGGACAACTATGGCGTGGCCCAAGAGAACCCCACCATAGGCTGGGTCTTAAATTTTTTGACCTTACAAAATGCCAAATTTCTTCCAGAAAGGTTGTGCTGATTAATTTACATCCAACAGTGCTGTTTTCCTCATGTTTGCCAATACCAAGAATTTTCACTCTTTGAAAATTTTGCCATACTGAGGGTTTGGATTTCATTTATTTTTTTATTTTTTTATTCTTTTATTTTTTGAGACAGAGTCTCACTCTGTTCCCCGGGCTAGAGTGCCGTGGCATCGACCTAGCTCACAGCAACCTCAAACTCCTGGGCTCAAGCGATCCTCCTGCCTCAGCCTCCCCAGTAGCTGGGACTACAGGCATGCACCACCATGCCCGGCTAATTTTTTCTATATACATTTTTAGTTGGCCAGATCATTTCTTTCTATTTTTAGTAGAGACGGGGTCTCACTCTTGCTCAGGCTGGTCTCGAACTCCTGAGCTCAAACAATCCTCCCGCCTCGGCCTCCCAGAGTGCTAGGATTACAGGCGTGAGCCACCGCGCCCGGCCTGGATTTCAAAGTTTTACATTTTTTTTCAAAAGTTCTAAGGCTTGATATATTTTTAAATGTTTATTGGCCATTTAGCCACTCTTTTTTGAATTTCATGTTCTTTAACTGATTTTTTAATATTGAAATATATGTTTTCTCTTTTGATTTGTGAAAGCTCTTTTAACATAGCTATTTGCTCTTTGTTATATAAATTGCAAATATTTTTCTGGTTTGTCACGTACCTTTTAACCTTCTTCGAGGTTATTTTGACACACACAGTGTTAAATTTTTTCCTAGACCTATCTGTTCATCTTTCAGTCTTTCTAGCTTTATCTGTCAGTGTTTCTAGTTCTAATGCCATGCTTTGACTTGTTTTCCTAGAACAAATAAAATAAAAAGTTAATTGTTTTCTATTATAAAGGCAACCCATGCACCTTGTAAAGATCTTAAAAAAAATAAAGGTGAAATAATCACCAATAATCTTTCTACCCAGGAATAACTATTGGTTGCCCAAATTTTGGTGTATGACCTTTTTTTTTTTTTTTTTTATAAATGTTCATGCTCATGAGACGTTAAAGATGGAAAGAACCTTGGAGGTCATCCAAAGAGAATGAAGCATCAAATTTGAAATTGTAGAGGCTTTAGTAATGTCTCCTAGGATATAAGCTTCATGAGCTGGGACCTTGGCTACTTTTCTCCCCAGCCCTGGGCATACACTGGGTTAGTAACCATTGGTGGTAGGAAGCTAAGCTGAAGATTTTCTAGCCTTGGTCTTGGTGGCCAGGGCAATGCTAGGCACATAGAGGTGCTCAATAAATGTTGGTGAACAAATAAACTGATATTCATTTTACCACTTGTTCCAATATTTTCCGTATATATATTTTTTATTTTGTATGATTTTATATATTCGAATTCAGATATATGTAGATCTTAATTATTGTTATTTAAAATTTATTTTTGCAGAAGTAGACAATGTGGCACAATGTCACATTCAGCTTGCACAGACTCTAAGAGATGAGGCCAGGAAGATGGAAGAATTCAGGGAAAAGCAAAAGCTACAACGGAAAAAGGTGGGGTTTGCCTATGTGTTATGCTGTTGCCTTTTCTTCTGCAGAAAACCCCAGGCTTGTCTGCTCACTGCACTCCTCAGCTCAGCTCCCACCTTCATGCAACCATGCTCTTCTTTTAGCCTGAGAAATTATTTATTGGGGTTCCCCTGTGGGGATCACTCCAGATGGGCATACACATTTCTGTACCCCGGGCCAGTTCTCCCTTCGTTAAGTTCTTGCAGGATTCAGGGGTCCAGCTTGCATTTCTTTGCAGATCTGCTGCCACTATTTGAACCAGGACTGGAAGGGGAACCCCTCTGTGTTCACTAGAGTCCAGGACATGCCAGCTGGAGGTTCCCTCCTCCTGGACAAGGCAGTAAGGGGAGGAAGAAGGGGAGGAGACTCTCACTCCCTCTGAAGACCAGAACGCAGTCCAGCTACCCTATCTTACCAATGGGAAACTGAAGCCCTGGGAACTCTAAGTCCTTTCTGTCTTCAAAGCAACTACATTTTTTCATTGATGGGATTTACTCCGACCAACTACGTGGAAGGGGATGAGAGTGAACAAGAATTCATAAAACTGGCAAATATTTGGGAAGTTACAAGGATCAATAAAAGAAGTCCAGGTTTTATATTAAAGTGTTACTCAGGCTAGACCAGCCACTCTTCTGACTTCCTTCTGTTTTGTTCCTGAAAGACTTGTATATTCAGGTTGCCCTGGCAGCCAAGTAGGGCCCTTCCAGAATTTCTGTATCTGGTCTCCAAGCCTGGAACCCAGCCTCACATGGGGAATAAGCTCTTCCCTATCTGGCACCCAGAGATTTTCACCCGGGTCTCCTGGGACAGCTCTGCACGGACTTTTGCTGACCTCTTTCACCCCGCCTGGAGATCTCTTTGGGAAACTGAGGTTGTTGTCTGCAGTGTGTGTATCCAACAGCCAGCCATTCAGGCTGATCCTGCTCTTGCCTCAATCTCAGCAACTTTGCCTGTGGTTCTCAGTTGGAGCCAAGGTCCAGCTGCCTCAGTGACCACTGGTGTCTGGAGTGGGTGGCAGTATCTTATGAGCCTGCCTACTCGTGGCACCCTACTGCCTCTTCTTATCTTACAATCTGTACTCGTGCTGTGCTTGTCACCAGGAAGAGTGGGCAGAACCGGACATTGAGGGAGCATCTCAGCAAGTGCGTTCACACACTGTCTCAACTGCACGCATCAGGTCTGTGGGTGCCTCTGGCCCAGAGCCTTTTTCAGGGCAGAAACAGCATGTATATTACACCCACTGATGATCTGACCCTTCTGGCCGACGTTGCCAGGCCTGCCCACTCCTCTCATGTCCTAGACAACCAGAGTCAATGTACACGTGGTTTCCCCTAAGAGGAAGGGAGAATCATATCATCACATTTTCAAGTGCCCTGTTCCTTTCAGGGAGAGTTTTGTTAATTTTGCAAGGCTTCTGAAACTTCCCCTCCTCACAAGTTACGCAGACCAAATTCTTGTAGCTAGAACATGCTCTAAATTCTGTTAAGCAATAGAGTAGGTAGCCCGTGTTCAACCCCCACTATCCTCCCAGTTCCCTTTATTCTGTGTGCTCTCTACAGTAGGAAAATACTTTCAGATCTTTCTTTGAGAAATCCAAAGTTTATTAATAAATTTGTAATTCCTTGTGTTACAGTGAACTCTGGGTTTTACCACTTCCGTATTTATATATTCTTCCTTTAAAAAGCATAAAACTTCGGGAAAAAATTTGTCAGTGCTAACTTCTCATTTTTCAATGGTCAAACCTTGCATGTTTTGGTCTTTCACTTCTTGGAAATTAAGCCATTTCCACTTATCAAGGAAAGCCATCAGTTGATTTCTTTTAATAAACTGGGGCGAAGGAGGTGCAGGTGGAACGGCTGGTCGGGAGGCTGTGGCACGCTAACTCCTACAGCTAACGTGTTCTGAGGTGTTGACCAAGATGGGCATGGCCATCCTGCTCTTGCTGAGCACAGAGCTAGGCCAGACAGATGGATGTGATGCAGACATCATGACGAAATGTGATGAGCCCTCCATGATGAGGGAAATGAATGAAGGCACCATCCGAGCACACCGCGGGGACACATAACCTCAGCTATGGGGCTGGGACAGGCCTCCTGGAAGAAATACACTGATGCTAAAACCAGTAGAGTGAAAGGCCATATAATGAGGAGGTGAGGGGTTGGCAGGGTAGGGGGGATCTCAGAAGCCATTCTTAGGGGTCTTGACGTTTGAGGGTGCTGAGGCTTCCTCCCCAGCCCAGAAATGTTCTCGGCATGACAAGGACAACACATGACCAGTCACCTATCCTCTGAAGCCCTCTTTGTTTTATCATCTCGGCGAAGATTGGGATGGTCACGGAAGAATGTTGTGCTGCCTGTGTTGAGAGCCATCGCCAAAGAAAGGAAATTCCGTGGTTACAGAGAGTGAGGCTTCCTGTTTTCAGGATACAGTCTGGGTGTGGGTAGACAGAGAAATGGGCCATAAAGTAGCTATTTCAATAATTTATTCCTGGGTTATTTGGGTCATTTGCAAATCTCCTCTTCCTTTTCCCCCCTCTCTTGCTTCTCCCCACCCTATAAAGAGATGATTGTGTTTTTGTACTCTGTTGTGTTATCAGTAATAAAATGCAATCAAATTTCCATTGGATTTGGTCTGAGTGGAAAGTCTCAGTGTCCTAGAAGAGACACTATCCTGAGGATACCTGAAAGAGAAACTTTGACTCACTGGGGTCACCATGAGTATGTTACCCTATAAATGAACACAGACGTGAGCAGACTTAAATCAACATGGTGTAGCAGACAAAGCTGGACCTGAACTCACTGCCACTAACTCACTGGATGGCCTTGAGCAAAGCATATCACTTCTTGGGCCCCAGGGGTCACACTTGTCAGCTTAGGGAGTTGGATTGATGCTTTCTAAGTTCCCAATAGCTTTCAAATGCCAGGAATCCCTGAAGGCAGAGGGAGGAATGATAGGAAGTAAAAAGGCTTGGCTGGTTGTAGAACTTTGCAGCCACCTGAGAGGTGCTTGAAGCAGGTGTTACATAGAACCTAGAGATAAGGAGGACTAGCTTGGGCCACAGGCTAAAATATAGCAGCAGCTCCCAACTGGAAGAGTAGCAGTATGTACACTCAGACTGCCATAGAAAGGACCTTGGAGTAGACAGATATTTCTAACTGATATGCTCCTTGTAGCCTGGCAAAATCAGGAACCATTACTAAATAAATAAACCCAGCTTCCTCGTCCTGGCAGAGGGACATAGTCACTTATGTGAACCACAGCTTCCTGCTTGCGATGGCAAAGATTAGCCATGTGTCCTTCCATGTGGGGCTCATGTTGGAGCCTTGTCCGTTCTCTGTGTTGGTGCTGTCTTCACCATGAGCAGGTGAAGGGACAGCTCCTGGTACCTCCAGGTACTTTCACCTGGGCTGGAAGATGACCGCTGGGTTCTCTGAGGGTTCCTTTGAAGCTCCCCCAAGGGAATTTCATATACTCCACAAATCTCATACTTGAAGTGAGACCATTCCCAATATTTTATCCAGATATCTTAAAAATCCATCCAACCATGTTTGTGTGTTATAGTAATGGACAAAACCTTAATTTTTATGTGTCTGGAAGGAACTACATTTGAATTTTATTTTCAATATGATTGTATCACTTTTGCATGAAATCAATGTCTTTGCTCATTTTGAATTATTGCATCTCTTCATGTTTACACTGCTTGGTTTCATAGAGCTGTCATAAGGATGATGGGTAATAAATTTAGGGTAATGATTAGGAAAAAGGGCACTGGAGTCAGGCTTCTGGGTTCAAATTTCAACTCTATTACTTGCTGACTGTGTTACTTTGGGAAAGCAAATTGCTTCAGTACCACCAGGAAAATGGGGACACAGTTGTGATGCATGAAAACTGCTGAGCACAGAGGTGCTTGATTAAATGGGAGCCACTGTGATTATTTCTGAAAGGTATATCTTTATTATTAGCACTATTATTTAATATTTTGGCTAATAAGAGTATTTAACATTGCAGCCACAACAAAGAAATTACTCCCAAGTGAACTCAACAGAGGAGTTTACCTTTCCCGGGTTAGATAGGGTATAAAGAACAGTAGAACAGCTTCTTTTAGCTGTCCTACGAACATATTTTTTTCTTTAATACTGTCTGGGCACCTTGCTCATTACGGGTGTGTCATTAATGAGCTACAGGAGTGAATGTTCACAAGTCCCTTATTTAACTGTGCTGACATATGCTTATAGAATAAAGACCCCCTTTAAAATATAAATGGCGCTTTAACAGAAGTTTTAAAATTCCTTTTGGAAATAAAAGTCCCTGGATCCCAGATTTACTGAAGAGACTGCTCTAAGGTGATCAGTGAGTCTCCTTGATGACTGAGAGTTCAGGCTCTGTTGTTCAACTGCTCAAATTCAAAGTCGGGCTCCATCACTAGCCAACAGACCTTGGGCAAGTTGTTTGGGTTCTGTGTTCTGCTACTTCCTTATTTGTGAATTGGGGGTAATAAATAGCGTATGTACCTTCTAGGTGGTGTGAGTAAGAATGAGATAATCTATACTGAACACTTAGCTCTCAAGATCAGCTGGAATTAATAAAAATTTCTGTCTTTATTAATAGTGCTTGTGCTCTCTTCACAGACAGAGCTTGTCATGGATGCTGTCCATAAACAAAAGAGCTTACAATTCAAGAAAACCATGGACGTGAGTCACACTTTATTGCCTTTTTTGGGTAATGGTAACATTCTCTGAAAGCCTGTGCTGCAGATGAGCATATTCCTACTCAAACAGCATTTCAATAACATTATTATTTATTAGTGCAGTGTTTTAGGGAAAACAACCTTCAGTGGTTTGGTTTTTCTTTCTTTCTTTTTTTTTTTTTAAGGCCTTGGAAAGATTGAAGATGAAACTAGATAGTGGAAATACAATGGGTTATCTTTCTGGTAACCTGGGAAAATGTAGCAAGGCAATTTAAATATTTTAGGCCAAGACACAAAACTGTATATAGTGTATAATACCATTTATCTTGTTGGATTTGTAATTTTACC
>CM052443.1:20810360-20877963 GCA_028533085.1 Varecia variegata
TATCTATGAGAATTTACTTACTGAAGTACCAAAAGAAACTTACCATAAGGTAATCTTACCTAAGAGGTTATTTCAACTTGCGCCATGAGAACAGCAGAACTGAGATATAATTCCCTTTGGATTATCCAGAAATGTAATTTATAGAAGGCATAGATGTCTAGAAACATGGAACTTAATATATATCTTGTACACTGCCCATAATGAGATCTTTCGCTAATCACACTGGTCTCTTTTTTCTCTGATCTCCTGTGATACCTCCGAGAGAACTAGACATCTTAGCATTTTTTGTTAGTTGTGTGCCCTGGGTGGTGATAAGATCCTGAAGGCAGGCGTTTTGTCTTCCCCTTCTCCTGTATCACTCACAGGACCTGACACAGTTCTGGGCACATAGTAGGTGTTCAACAAATATTTATTATTTGAGTAAAAAAAAAACCTATCTATGTTCAAGGACATGAGAGAAGAGGACAACTTATGCTACATTTGGCTTAGTAAAAATTTAATGACTGAAAAAAACGTGGCTGAAATTATATCTTTAAACAATATGAGGGTTTAAGTTATTTTATTTGTTGTTGTTTTGTGATTACCACTTGGTAACTTGTCCATTTTTGAAGATGATTTTACTGTGGGTGCTGCTATCTGGGCAAGGATGAAAGAGGGCAAAGGAGTCAGAATAGCGATTTCCAGAATGTTCTCTAGTTTATAGTCATGACTACCATTTATAGGCTTTGTTGCCAGATATATTTACTCCTTACAAAAGGGCAGTTACCAGAACCTCTGAGGGGAATGCCTTAGCTTGAAAAGCGCTAAGATCTTATCATGACAAAATATTATCTTAATGCTGTCCTGTGTTCCATTTTTGCAGAGGACCCTGATTATTCTACGGTTGGTGACTACAGTTTGCTCTATCAGTAACATCAAGGGTGAGGAACTTTACTTTGCATATGATCCAGTTGCATTTAGACTGGTGATTGTGTTTTTGAAGGTTTTCAAGCTTCTCTATAACACCACTACAAACAAGCAGGCACACTGGCCAGAGTGGTGTCCCTTCAGGACGCCTCTCTGAATCCTACGACTGGAAGCAGACTGGAGACCACTCCATACCTATTTGAATGAGGATACTTTCCCTTCATTGATTATTCCATAACTCTTTATCTGCCCTTGTTAAGCTCTTTCTTAGCCATTACACACTTAGCCTTAAGGCAGTGCTCACAAACAAAACACACATGAGCCTCAGTAAGTAATTTAGCTTTTGGTGTACTCCCCCACCCGCTAAAAGGGGAAAAGTCGAGTAACAAGAAGTTAGTGGAAACAGTGCAAATGGTATCACACTCAGCATTTACACACGGGCGTCACAGGGGTCACCCTGCACCAGATTATTAATGCTCTGAACTAGCAAACCACCGGGATTATTATTAGAAGAGAACTGAACGCTACTAAGCCAACCACTCCTGCAGAGATGGCCGCGTGGCGGCTATTTTGTGGCACTCAGGCACTTGCAACACACTCCAAGTCAACGTCAGATTTCTCAGATGTGAAGGAATGCCTCAGAAGCCAAAATAGCAATACCAAATGAAAATCCTCATAAAGTTTAATTCCTTTACCCTAAAAGGGCATATCTTGGGGTATAATTATGTAGGCATACATGAGCACAGAAAAAGTTTGAAGGGATATATTCCTTAAACAGGTAATATGTTTTCTTTTTGTTTACCTTGGTTTCTAATTTGTCTGCAATGTAAATTTATTACTTCACTGACTAAAAACTGTTTTAGAGCGTTGATCCACTTGCATATTCCTGATTTTATTATGTTCCTGGGAGTGACAGGAAGCGGGTGGGTAGGTTGCAGGAAATCGTAAGAGAACTGGAACAGCTTCTCTCCCACTGTTCCTGGCTTGGTGTTGGTTGTATGTAGTGTCATCTATGAAACAAAACAGGTTTTAACGTTGTTCCTTGGTAATTTCCTACAATGTTGTATACCACCTATAAGTGAGCACATCAAATGTTACTTGTCTTCAGTCCTCTCAAAACACCTACTTTATGATTATAGCCAACTAGCTATATGGGATAGAAGCAAGTTGTCTTAATTCGATAGAATTAATCAGCTAGTATCTATTATATTTAAACATGAGTCCTTAAATTGCTTAAGAAATATATTTAATATTTAAGCAATTTTGCTATAAAAGATAGGGAAATTGAAAACATAAAATATCCCATTGTCTAACTATATATAACTTTCTTACCTACTAATAAATTGTAATCTTTACAACTAGTCATCATTTCTTCTTCATTTCATAAGGCTCCCTCTTTCTCATGGAAAGGGGCAAAGCCCTAACTCGCGGCAGAGCAGGAACATGGTAAATCAATGACTTGGGATTCAGAGGTGGAACCTGCTCTCTGGAGCACCATGTAGATGATGACTATGGGGCAGGGCATTGGCAACACTAAGTGTTTCCTTTTATTTTTTGCATCTTTATTTTCTGTCTTTACTTGTTTGGGTAAAGCATATATTCTGGTGGTTCAATAGTAGCATTTGACCCAACAACTCTAGTTCCTTAGAGTCTAAGAGTTTGATGTTCAAATGCAAGATGCCAGGGCCAACCCATTTACTTGAGTTATATCATTTCATTGGGGTTCATTGGTGTCTGCGCCTTCACAACGAGTAGGGGCTCAACATATACACATATAATTGACAGAATATCGGCTGGGCGCAGTGGCTCACGCCTGTAATCCTAGCACTCTGGGAGGCCAAGGCAGGAGGATCGCTTGAGGTCAGGAGCTCGAGACCAGCCTGAGCAAGACCAAGACCCTGTCTCTACTAAAAATAGAAAAAATTGGCCGGGTGTGGTGGTGTGTGCCTGTAGTCCCAACTACTCGGGAGGCTGAGGCAGGAGGATCGCTTAAGCCCAGGAGTTTGAGGTTGCTGTGAGCTAGGCTGATGCCATGGCACTCTACCCAGGGTGACAGAGTAAGACTCTATCTCAAAATAAATAAATAAATAAATAAATAAATAAATAATTGACTGAATATCAGAGAATTTTAAGGAAGGGAGCCTAGGTTAGTTAACAACTTAGTTAAGCAAGTTATCATAACATTTAAAATAGTTTCAGTGAACCTTTGGAATTGAAATTTAAACAAGAAGATTTAGGAATTTGCAATTTGTTTTACAGTTGTTGATTTTAGCTGCTGTTTTTGTTTTTAATTCTAACATGTTTAGGTAAAGATAGATTATAATTTTTGAATTTAAAAATATCTGTATCAAAAAATATGAATACATACATGTATTATTTACCATAAAGCAATGCTGTTATCATCACATTCTATTTTTCATTGTTTCAAGTACCCGTTCCGCACTGTTTGTTTTTCTTGGCCAGCACACTTACTGACTATACTCTCAATATAGGAGCAGGTGTTGACATGTCTGGTTTATTAAAATAAAATTTCTTTGTTATTTTCTTTCAGAAAGCAAAGCTTTTTCTGGCTAATGCTTCTATGTCATGGAAAGAGGCAACCAAAGCAGCAGAACCTATACCAAAATTATATCAATTATGAAGACTTTGAAGTGAACCCTTGTTGTAATTTTTTGATATTTTAAATTTATAGTAGACATTTAGTATAACTTAAGCCAGTAGAGTTCTGCAGTTTTTTGACAAAGTTTACAAATTGCCCCAGACTGAAGAAGTATTCCTTCCCCTTCAGTTTCTAAAGTTGTGAATGAATTGTGTTTTCCACTTGGGAAGCAGGCAAGTTTCTGGATTTGGAATGTTGACTCTCGAGGGAGCAGAGGTGGCTACAGAGGAGTCTGAGCCACCAACTACAGAAGAAGCTCCTTTGGCTTTGAGTAGCATGGCTATGGAATTTCCACAGTGACACAAACTCTCCATGGTGCAAGATTTAAAATTATCTTCCTTTTTGGCTGGAAGACTTAGAAGCCATATGATTGTACTTTCCCACTTTACAGATGAGGAAACAAAGCTTAGAAGTGTGAAATTAATTTCGTTACTGTTCTCCCAGCTAATTAGGGACAGAACCAGAGCTCATCCTACATCAGTATTCTAACCCTCCTTGAGCCCATGCTGAAATTTAAGATGCCAAATATTTTTGCCAGCACTTTTTCAATTGGGAAAATTACCAGGATTTAAATGTCAGATTTATTTTTATGTGGATCACTGTGTGCACTAAACAACAGAGCACCATATTTAATCCAATTTAAGAAGCCATTGATCATAAAACATGCCATTAGTTTATGTTGCACTGAGAAGGTGGGGTAGGAGAGTTGCCGATGAACTTGTGACAGGCCATTGATGGCCAAGCGCATTTGAATTTGAGATGCTAAAGTGTGAAAAAAAAGTACTTCCCAGAATCAATGAAATATGGTATTTTGATTCTCTTCCTCAAGAGAATTCTAGAGTTACAAAGCCAATCTTCAATCCTGGGTCTTCAACAGAGAACCTTTGCCTTAATAGACCCTGGAATTTTTAAAGTGTCCATCTTACCCTTACACAAATATTTTGGTCTTTCTTTGTCATGCACAAAAAGCAGGGAGATTATGTACCTTTTGCACAACATTTGCACACTGTGAGAAAATGCTACATTTTAGTTAAGGTCAAGTTAAAATCTTATTCGGTATGTTGGAAAATTCTGTCACCCCAAAGAGCAAATATTTTCTTCTTCCTGCTCTGACCAACAGCTTTCCCAGAACTGCAGACAAATTGATTGAAAGAAGATTGATTATTTCCTCGCCTTTAATGTAAGGTGCTACTGAATGCAGCAGCTTCTTATTATGGCAGGAAATTTGCATCAGTTGGACATCCTTTTGAGAAACTGAAGTTTGCAAAGGGTCAAACTTCCCCAAACTGAATGGGCTCAGGAAATTTTCCTTCACACTCAGAACATTCTGTTTTTAAGTATATTATTTATTGTTGGCAATTCCTCAGGGATTTCACTTTTCTATCGGTCAGTGTAATTGATGTAAAAGTGTTTAATGAATGGAAAATAATATTTTTATTTTATTGCTCTTCCAGTTTGATATGAAGTAAAATAAAGGTTCTTGGTGATTTGGGATTTATTTTGCATTTTTGTGTTGATCCTATGTATCTTCCAAGCTTTATTTGACCCCTTGTCCCATTTGTGATTGTTAGAAAGGCAAACTGCTGGTCAGGGAGGCCACGTGGAGGTGGTGCCATGCCACAGATGTCAACTGCAATGTCCCCTGCCTCCAGACTAGGTTGGATCTCGCTACTGTATCCTCCCGACTCACACCCATTTTCCTTGTTGTCACACGATTCACTCTTGAAATTAATTGTTCAAGGTCTGTCTTCCTTCTAGACTACCCTCCCTCCATGAGAGCAGAGCCCTTGTCTATCCTTTTCCCTGTGGTATCCCCAGCAACTGACACATAGTAGTAAATATGAAAGATTTAGTGGCTTATAAGAAAACATAGCTAGAGAAACCACCACTTGAAAGAGAAATAAGGAGTGTGAAGGAGTGAAGCCAGCTAAATAAGTGTGTGTGTTAACTTTAGTAAATGTGAGCTACTCTGTAGGCTGTTGGTTTATTAATTTGGGTTCTACCAGAAGCAGACACTGAGATAAGTACTTTTTCTGGGGGGGAATCCCAGAAACACCAGTATGGAAGTGCAACAGAGGAAAGAAGGAAGGAAGGCAGGCAGGCAAAAAAAGTGTGCGTCATGAGGCAAGCTACACGGTAGGCAGCTGGAGCGCACTCCTGTTGGGGACTCCTGGGAAACAATGCAGAACCCACGCTTTGGAGACGGGTATTTATTCACTAACTCCTGTCAGCCAGTGGTCCAGGGCTGCTCCTGGGAGGCATTCATTTCCTGGTACTTCTGGGCTGCCTTGAACATTGGCAGAACGAGTTCCAGTAGTCTGAGAGTCCTCGGGCAGGGACATGGATGCTGGCAGTTGGAAGTCAAGCTGATGTTTGATGAAATGGGAGGGACTGAGGACATGTGGATGGGGCACTGACGGCATCTGACCCCCGCACAGCTCATATCCATCTGTGCCCATGTTAATTTTACTGCCTCCTGTCACTACTTCAAATCCCAACTTCCCAAAACAAACATACATAAATGAAACAGGAAGTTAGCAGGACAAGTTGTAATCCCTGTCGCTACAGATGGTCCTAAATCCATAACTGATATTCATCATCTCCTTCCTCTATCACTCTGTTATGGGCAAGTTTTGTCCCCTCCCCCCTCCAATTCATACATTGAAGTCCCACCTCCCAGTACTTCCGAATGTGACTGTGTTTGGAGACAGGGTCTTTAAAGAGGACGTTAAATTGAAGTAAGGCCTTTAGGGTGGGGCCTTAATCCCATATGGCTGGTGTCCTTTTAAGGAGAGGAAGACACCAGGGGTGCACGTGCACAGAGGGGTGATCATGAGAAGATGCAGCAGGAGGATACCGTCTGCCATCTGCAAGCCGAGAACGAGGCCTTGGAGGAAACAAATCTGCAACTTGATCTCCTTGCTCTTGGACCTCCAGCCTCCAGAACTGTGAAAAAATAAATTTCAGTTGTTTAAGCCACCCAGTCCGTGGTATTTATTTTTATGGCAGTTCTAGCAAACTAACACACACACATTCTAGCATCCCCTTACACTTGGCTAGTTCTACTTGTCTAGGTTGCTTGATGGTGGGGAAACCTGGACCTTCAGCCCTGAGGGGTCGTAGCCCTGGTTAGCAAGCTTTTGGTAGACCCTGTTGGCTGAAATTGCCAATTTATGTTATTTTTAATTTATTTAACCCTGGTCTTTTTTAGGGGGAGCCAATTTATGTTTATCAGCAGACATGGGAACACAAAGAGTCATGCTAGTGAAACTCCTGAGTTCCAGATACATCCATCCTTGCCCCTTTTTCCTTATAATAATCACTAACTCTTGCTGGGATTGTTACACTTTTCTTCACTTCCTGGTCTATTGGCATGAAGAAACCCAAATGACCAGGCATTGGCCATAGTTTTATTGGAACCCTTCCTATGTCCCCTGGTATATGTATCCCCTGCCAACCTCCTAGAGCCAGGAGCTCTAGTCCAACAGAGCCCAAAGTCAAAGGGATCAGAAGCACAAATTCCTCTTTGGGTCAGTGGGAGCTTTGGTGACAGAGTCCACTCTCACCTCTCGGTCCCCAGACCTGTTTTCTACCTATCGGAGTAATAACGTTCAGTACCATATTGTGACCATAGAAACACCAATACCTCATCTTCAAGGCCAGCACCCCAGCCCTGCCAAGTAGCATCCTCCAGCTGCTGCTCCTCTGAGAGGCCAGGACAGCAGCTTCCAGGTGACATGGTGTGTAGCAGGCAAAGGGGAGCCCCTGGACACTGCCCATTGTTGTGCCACCTTCACTGTAACGTGAATCTCTTGGTGCAAGGCACGCATTCTCCACATGGGCAGGATTGCTCCAATGGGGTAAAAATTGGTTTTCAATGGTCAAAACAAACCTTTTTTTATGTATAAAGCACCAATATACATACAGTGCATAAACAGAGATATGGTATATCTGTGGTATTAAGATTTCATGGTGGTGGCAATTAGAAAAGAAATGTCTAAAGAGGCTCCTTAGGGGAATGATAATGAAAAAAATTTGAGAAACACTGCTCTAAGATAATGTTATGTGGGATTCCATGATGATAGCATCAGACACTCTATAAGCCCTTGGACGGTGGTTTTGGCTGAGGCGCTGCTGGCAGAAAAGGGAGAAATTCAGTGTTGGAATCAGTCCCAGTAGAGAGAAATGTTGCTTACTGTAGGGTGGAATGGGTTTGATGACCAAGTGGCTGGCTGGTCTCCAGGAAGGCTGGTAACGTATTTAGGGTTCAGCCTTAGCCTCTGGGCTGCTTGGTCAGATGTTCAGTGGTAGTTACTAGATCAGGGTTGGTGAGTAGGGGCTTCCTTCTTAGCTTCATTCTGTCACCATGGCTACTCTGCTCATGGGCCCACTGAGGAGCCACTGGGCAGCCAAGGACAGAGACTAGCTAACTCCACTGGGATGAGTCATCCTCACCATATGGTTGTGCTGCACCTCGTCAGTGATGGATACTCTCTTGTGGACACAAGATTTGTACATTTTGTTGCTCATTCCCAGAGGTCCAGCTACGTTCTTCTTCCCTAGACCTCTTTGTCTTCAGTCTTCTAATTTTCCTCCCTGACCAACCAGTCAAGATGTGTGCCATTGCCAGGAGTCTATGTTATCTATTTACCTTGGGCTATGTCTCCTTTCAGAACAATGGTGACCAGCTGGATTGCCTGATGCATGGCCCATTGGGAGTACTCCTCTTCCCCACTGTTTTTTGCAGTGACTCCCGAGCGGGGCTGTTGTGTGGCACCAGTCCACGTGCAGACTAACAGTTAACATATCCAGCTGACCTGTTCTTGAATCGGGCCCGAGTTTTTCTTCTTGTCCATCAGCTGGGTCATAGGACACCTTCCATGAGGCCACAGGTGTGAGGCGAGGGAGAAGCATAGGTGCAACAGAGGAAGGTGATTGGTGTGTCTGCATTACCTCTTTGGGTAACATATTTGTGCTTTCTGGATTTGCTCAGCCTGATCCAGAATGTACCATCTCCACTGTGTGATGGATTGCTGATGTGCTTTCCCGACCTATGATTCAAGGGATCTGAAGAAAGCTAAAGTAATTTAGAAGTAACATCCTTTCTTTACATATTCATGTTATCTTTATAACTTTGTAAAATGCATCTTTTAAATGCTGCCTTAGGGGCTTTCTGACTTTCCCAATATTCCCTATGTCAGGGGTCCCCAACCTATGGTGAGTTGTATAATTATTTCATTATATATTACATGTAATAGAACAGAAATAAAGTGCACAGTAAATGTAATGCATTTAAATCATCCGAAATCCATCCCCGCTACCCCCCACCCTGGTCCATGGAAAATTGTCTTCCATGAAAACTGTCCCTGGTGCCAAAAAGGTTGGGGACTGCTGCCCTATGTGACCTGAGCTTGTGATTTTCTTTCTTTTTTTTTTTTTTTTTGAGACAGAGTCTCGCTTTGTTGCCCAGGCTACAGTGAGTGCCATGGCGTCAGCCTAGCTCACAGCAACGTCAAACTCCTGGGCTTAAGCAATCCAACTGCCTCAGCCTCCCGAGTAGCTGGGACTACAGGCATGCACCACCATGCCCGGCTAATTTTTTTCTATATATATTTTAGTTGGCCAGATAATTTCTTTCTATTTTTAGTAGAGACGGGGTCTCGGCTCTTGCTCAGGCTGGTCTCGAACTCCTGACCTTGAGCGATCCACCCGCCTTGGCCTCCCAGAGTGCTAGGATTACAGGCGTGAGCCACCGCGCCCGGCCAAGCTTGTGATTTTCTTTGGTGCATAAACAACAGTTGCTACCAACCAACTACTCTACGGTTCTTAGAACTACTTTTGCCCACATATCTTTCAAATGCTAGTGATTTTGCACAAGCTCTTCCCCCTAAATTCAACCCCAATTCACAGATATCATGCATTCCTTTTCTTCACAGCTCTGGAGGCTGGAAGTTGGCAGAGCTGGTTCCTTCTGAGGGCTGTGAGGGAAGGGTCTGCTCCTGGCCTCTCTCCTTGCATTGCAGATGGCTGTCTCTTCTCTGTCCCTTCACGTCGTCTTCCCTCTATGCATGTCTCTGGGTCCAAATTCCCCCTTTTGATAAAGACAACAGTCCTATCGGATTAGGGCCTACCTTATGACCTCTTTTTAACTTGACTACTTCATAAACACCCTATCTTCAAATAAGTCCACATTTTGAGGTACTGGGGGTTTGGACTTCAACATGAAAATTTAGGGGTGGGGGAAATAATTCAACCCATAACTGTATTTTTATGCCAACTCCCATCTGTCACTAGTTGCGAGTTGCTCTAGGTCTGGGGGAGTGCACTGTTTCCCTGGCACTTTCATCCCACCAAACAAGGGAGCTCTGAGGCAAAGAGATGCTAGTTATTGGAATTTGGGCCAGAACACTCAGAAATGGTAAGTGACAAGGGATATGAGTGAGGCACCAGCAGTGTCCGATGCTTTGGAGGTGCAAATAACCGCATTTGACCCTTGAACAACATGAATTTGAACTGTGTGGGTCTACTTATATGCAGATTTTCTTCTGCCTCTGCCACCACTGAGACAGCAAGACCAGTCCCTCCTCTTCTTCCTCCTCCTCTGCCTATTCAACGTGAAGATGACGATGATGAAGACCTTTATGATGATCCTCTTCCACTTAATGAATAGTAAACATATTTTCTCTTCCTTATGATTTTCTTTCCTCTAGCTTTATTATAAGAAGACAGCATTTAATACATATATTAATAACATACAAAATATGTGTTAATCGACTGTTATTGGTAAAACTTCTGGTCAACAGTAGGCTATTAAGTTTGGGGGGAGTCAAAAGTTATACATGAATTTTCAACTGCATGGTGGGTCAGCACCACTAACTCCTGCATTGCTCAAGGGTCAACGGTATTTCTATGACTCATTTAACTTTTTTTCTTTTAATAAGGAAGATGATGAGAAATAATAGGAAAAGAAAAAAGACAAGTTTTATGTGCTTTTCTGCCCATGGAAGCAAACGTCTGTTAATGAAAAAGATCCCATCAATGGAAGAGTCTGTTAAGAAAAATGTAGGCTAGATGTCTTTGGTACTTACTTGCCCTGTGAGCTAACTGTCTAAGGAAACTGAAATAATTTAGAAGTAACAGGATTCCTTCAAAATTTTACAAAATGTATTTAGTAATCAAGAATGATGAAATAATGCCGCATACAGAGTGATGTACAGAAATTATCTGTAGAATGAATGACTTCTCGGAAATCACCTGTAAGAGGTTTCACCAATGGGAAATTGCCACCAGATGGCACCAGAGACTAGGGAATAGAAGTTTTCTTTCTTGCTTTTCTTTTCTTTTTTTTTTTGAGACAGAATCTTGCTCTGTTGCCCAGACTAGAGTGCTGTGGTGTCAGCCTGGCTCCCAGCAACCTCAAACTCCTAGGCTCAAGGGATCCTCCTGCCTCTGCTTCCCAGAATGCTAGGATTACAGATGTGAGCCACCATCCCTGGCCAGATTAACCCCTTTTCATACGAAACTCACCCTGCCCTGGTATCATCTCTCCATTCAGTCTTCCCAAAGTATGCCTCTTTTTTCCCATAGACAATACACATATCACATATCACTATTGATCTATGCATTGTGTCTGCCTCCCCCCAAACTGTAAAACATGCAAATTGAAGGTAGGACCAGTTCTGTTTTGCTGACCAAGTAGTGGGTGACATATAGAGAACTTTAAAGGCGAGAAAAGATTTGAACTGGGGGAGACCAGTGGGGATATTCCAGACTGGGAGAAATACCAGCAATAGTTATGGATAATAGTGGTGGGTATAAAGATATTGTTCGTATTTGCTAAGTTTTGCATGCAATAACTATACACACATCTCAGGACATCCAGGACAAAGTGCATGTACATTCGGAGTAGCTTAATAATTGTTTTTGTTTTTGAGGATTTGGAATCAAAATATGTGAAACTGTATTTTATATGATCAATTAAAATATGATCATAAACAAGACACCATGCTGACTGCATCTCTGAAGTCCTTTCCATTTTTCATGCCATTTTCCTGGATTTTTCATTCTAGGGTATGCTATGGGTAGGCAGATAGTCTTTTTTTCCCTCTCCCATACACTGTATCTCAACTAACTTACCCAATCACCAGACAAAACAGCTCACATTCATTCATTTGATTCATCAAATATTTATTACCTACTATGTGCTAGCCTGCAGGTCTTAGAGACCCTTGGGATACATCACAGAACAAAACAAAGAACCCTGCCCTTGAAGATCTCACATTCTAGGAGGGCTGACAGCCAGTAACCATAAACATAAAAGCAATTATAGAAATTCTAGAGCTGGGAAAGGAAGATGGGTACAAGTTTTTCACATCTGGAATTTTCAAATGAAGCAAAATGTTTAAAATGTATATTAAGAATACTTTTACGGGTCTTATTTATCTTATTACCTGCTGGCCTGTCCTTTTTGGAGCAGATGTCTCTTTTCCAACCTGGGAATCTGTATGTACTGATGTAATGATAATTAATAATTACCATTTACCCACATGTCTGCCTCTATACCAGGCACCTTTCACGAGTACCCCATTTAATCCTCAGGACATCCGAAAAGGCAATTATCATCACTCCCCTTTACAAAAAGAGGGCACTGAAGTGCACATCCCGATAGACATCAGGGTTTCCTTGCGCGCATTGCAGATTTAGGCTATCAATTGGATCTGGTTACCTAAAGATCAAAGTAAGACCGACAAGCCCGCCAGTGTGAGTGAGGAGCGCAGCGCCGGGGACACGGAGATCTGTCAGCCCTGGCAGTCGCTACCTGTGTCCAGCGCCACCCACAGGTGAGCGCGCTCGGGCCTGAGCGCCGGGAGTAGGCGGGGCCGCCATCCTCCAGTGCGAATGCGTCCCGGAGTGGTTTGTCCTACTTTGCGGCCCGTAGAGGCCCCAAGTCACCGCCTCTTCTTCGGGAGTGGTGGAGATTCGATCACGTGACAGTCCGGAGGCTAGAACCCGGCAGGTTGCGTAAAGCGCAGGGTATTGACAAAAACAAACGGCGACGGCCCTGCTGCAGGGTCTATGGCTGAGGCGGTGAGACCCCAGCGCCGGGCCAAGGCCAAGGCCAGCCGGACTAAAAGCAAGGTAAGGCTCCCCACCTCCCCCGAAGTCCTGGCAGTGTGCTCTGTCTCCCTTTTCCTCTCTTCGGCCTCTCCAGCCAACTCCACTCCCGCTCCCTGAGCTCTCTGCATCCTCTGCCTCCACCTTCCAATATTTGATCCCACAGGCCCTGCTCCTCCGTTTCTTTCCACATGCCCCTGCCACACTTTGTCAGGAGCTCATTTTTCCTTTTTCCTGCTGTGATCTCACCGGACTCTTCCTTTTCTGCTATCTTGTCTTTCCTCACCTGGGTTTGGTTTCCTGCCATGAAACAGTTTTTCTCTTTCCAGCCCCATCTTTGACTCTCTCTTTTCTCCTTTATATCCTGAAAATATTTTCAGTTCGTCCCATGCATAAAGAGGGAAGGCTCCTCTCCTCCACTTGGAGAAGGTATCCTTTGGCATAGAGACGGACATGGATCGAGACAGATATAAAACAGACAGTAGTGATGTGCCAGTTCTCTTCACTTTCAAGATTCAGAGTGGCAGTGCTGCTGCTGCTGTTTATTTCTCATTATCATGGTTGTTTATGATGGGGCACGGATGCCTAGAAATTAACCCAGAGCAGGACTCACACATATTTGAATTTTCTGCGTTTCCTGGATTAGAGTACATGTGGTATTAGCGTGATTTTTAAGTTGATTTGTCTTTAGGTACAGTCTAGATTTTCATTTTATTCCTATATATTATCTACAGTGAACAGATTAAATTCTGCTCCTAGCTGGCAGGATCTAGATAATTTGGCTTACCAGAAGCAGAGTTTACATTAAGGAAATTACCCAGCAGAGGGTGATGTTCTAGAGCACGTGCAATTTAAACATGATACCATAATCTGACTTTTTCATGGGAACTAGGAGAGTGTTCGTATGTACGCTATTTAATAAGCTGTAAATGACTTATGTGGATTCCTTTCATTATGATGTCCTTTTAAAAGACTGTAGTGGAGTTAGGCACATTAGTCTACCCAGATATGTGATGACTTACTCTGGTGAGAAAGCCATTTTGGTACCTAATTTCAGAAACGTTTTTAAGAGAAATAATTTTGCAGGGTATTGGGTTGGTAGAGAACTATTTAGGCAGAGGCAGAAGAAAAATGCCTTTGGCCAGCCTCACATAAGATTCCTGAATCTAGAACATAATAGTGCATAACACGTAAACATCGGTTGCCTGTAGAGAGCAGAATCTTAAATCTTAATCTCTAGTACCACCCCCACCCCCACCTCCCATAAATGATGAAACTAAAGCCTACAGAGATAAAGAGACTGTAATGTCATGCAGTTACTGAGAGAACTCAGGTTAAAGCCAGAAATCCTGACTCTCAACCCAGGAGCTTAATTTTTAATTTAAAAAGTGTTGTTTTTGGAGATAAGTTCTCGCTCTGCCGTCCAGGGTGGAATGCAGTGGCGCAATTATAGCTCACAGTAGCCTTGAACTCCCGGGCTCAAGCAATTTTCCTGATCTTCCCGCATCAGACTCCAGAGTGCTTAAAAACATGCCTGTAGGCCAGGCACGGTGGCTCACGCCTGTAATCCTAGCACTCTGGGAGACCAAGGCAGGAGTATCACTTGAGCTCAGGAGTTCCAGAGCAGCCTGAGCAAGAACAAGACCCTGTCTCTACTAAAAATAGAAAAAATTAGCCAGGCGTGGTGGTGCATGTTCGTAGTCCCAGCTACTCAGGAGGCTGGAGGATTGCTTGAGCCCAGGAGTTGGAGGTTACCTTGAGCTAGGATTGTGCCACTGTACTCCAGCCTGGGCGGCAGACTACGACCCTGTCTCTTAAAAAAAAAAAAAAAAAAAAGCCAGTTAAGAAGATTCTCTTTCAAGTTATTTTGTTTAAATCAGGATTTCAAAATTAAAAAGTTAAAAATCTTGAGCTTTAAATCTGTCATGAAAAACCAATTATGTTATTGGTACTTTTTAGGCAACTTTCCTATACAGACATTCATGGATTTATTTGCTTATGAAGAAGACTTCACTTCAGAGGCATTTGGCCAAAATCTTTGACATTTTTTTCTCACCCACCAATAATCAGTTACTAAGTCTTGCTAATTGTGTTTTCTAAATATTCTCTTGATTCTGCCCATTTCTTTCCATCCTAAGTACCACGACCTTCCTCCAAGGCAGATTTCTTGGATTTCTGCTAAACTGGCCTCTTTACATTAATTCTTGCTGCCTATTCTCTAAACTTAAGCTAGATTGATATTTTTAAGAACAAAACTGATCATGTCACTTGCCTTAAAAATCTTTCAAAGGTTTCCTATCACCCAGGCAGGGGTGGGGAACCTTCTGGATTCTTGAGTGTGGCCTTTTGACTGAAGCCGAATTTTACAGAACAGATCCTTTTAATAAAGGGATTTGTTCTGTGGAGCTTGGATTTGGTCAATAGGCCACACTTGGGGATTTGGAGGCTAGAGTCCAAAGCATGGACTAAGGGCCTGCATGGTCTTGCCTCTGTCTTCCTCCTCAGCCTCAGTTCTACCCCTCACTCTTTTTTGATTCTCGGCTCTGTATGTCCTTTCCTGCTTCAGGGCCTTTGTACAGGCTGTTTCATCTGTCCTGACACCCCTTCCTGTCCCTCTTCACCTAGCTGACTGCTGCTTATCTACAATGTCTCAGCTTAAACAGTACTTCTCAGAGAAGCTTTCCCCCACCACTCTGGTGTCCCTCCCTCCTCCAGTAGCACTCTGCACTCTGTGTCCGTCATCTCGCTTGTAGTTACTTTGCCAACATTTCTCTTCTCTCAGCTCTGAACTCAGGGAGGGACTCGTCTTGTTCCCAGTACCCTTCACAGCATTTGTAGTCACTTGATAATGTTGGCTGAATGACAAAATTAATGCCAGTATTGAAGACTGTTTCCAAGCTTTGTCACTCAGAAAAATTTACTCCAGTAAATTTCCTCTGACTAGTATGAGAAATCAAATGGGAAAGGTACACCACACCAGCAAGGCCCTCATACTTGTCAATCTAGAAAATTAATAATTTTTTCAGAATAAATAGATGTGTTTCTTAGTGATGGCTGTGGTTTGGTCATGGGTGTAAAGCCCAACATCAATGAAACCCTTACCATCTGTGGTATAATTTGGCAACTATTTACAGAGCCATAAAATGGTTCCAAGGCTGAATTGAGGAAGTGGCTAGTGTCTTGTGCTATTGCCTTTAGGAAGTTTGAGTGGCTTCTGGATTTACCCAGCAGCTGACCTACATTCCTCAATGTTAATCATCAGGTAGATGAACTTAACTGCTCAGTGGTGTTGGGTATCTGGTGCTTATCACCTGCTGCCTAATAACATTTTCATTCTTTCAGTATCATTTTCTACTAAAAAATCCCCCAACTCTGAGGCCCCTGACTTCATCGATCTTGGTAAATTATGAGTGAAGAACAGTAGATTCTTAGGTATTTTTATAGTTAATATTAAATTCTGAATGCCAGCAACTCACTGATAGCAAGAGCTGGTAATTGCTAAGGACAGACAGATGTGTCCCAGAAAGCTGAAAACAGGAAAGACCTCGAAATCCCCATCCTCTCTTGCTCCATGGCCTGGATGATTGATTTCTACCTCTAGTCCCTCTCTGCCAGGAGAGGTTATTGGCCTGAAGTTGGAGGATGCTGTGTAGTATTATTTAGCTTCATTTGTGTCTTCTAAGATCCATTTATTTGTTAAACAAACATTCATCGATCACCTATGTGTCCCAGAAACCGTTCTAGGCACGTGAGACGTAAAAGAGAAAAACCCCAAAGAACCTGGCTTTAATCAACTTGCATTCTAGAGGGGGAAGACAGAGAAAACAAACAAAAGCCAAACAAACAAAAACACATGAAAATAAAATATTATTTTAGAAGGTAATAAGTACCGTGGAAAAAAGAAAAAGAACAGGGTAAAGAGTAGGGAGTACTGGCGAGAGGCTAGGACAGGCTGCAGTTTTAAATCGGTGGTAGGGGTAGTCCTTATTGACAGTCTCACTCTGTCACCCTGTGCAGAGTGCAATGGTGTCATCACAGCTCACTGTAGCCTCAAACTCCTGGTCTCAAGTGATCCTCCTGCCTCAGCTTCCTGAGGAGCTGGGACTAGAGGCATGTGCCATGATGCCTAGCTAGTTTTTCTATTTTTAGTAGAGACGGGGTCTCACTCTTGCTCAGGCTGTATCTTCATCCTTTTTTAACTAAAAGTAGACAAAGTAATTGAAAGTTGGCTCTTATTTCAAATGAAATGGAATTTTGCATTTTAAGTACAAGGATAGATTTAGACTTCAGCCTGAAAGTTTATTTTTTTCTGAATTCATTGGCTTTTCCCTCTGCTGTCTGTGACACATATAAAAATAAACTTCTGAATGTACCAGAGCACATGGTAAGTGTAAATACTTGTTGGATAATTCAATAATTTCTTCATCTTAGAATTCGTGTACCTAGGACAGAGTTCAGTGCATAGCAGTTACTCAAATTCTTATGAATTATAGGTTATTGTTGTTATCCAAAAAAACTAGTTTTTGAACACGGTGTCAAAAATCAGAGGCAGATCAGATCTAAAGAGGCCCAGGATAAAATCCCTGCCCTCAAGGTACTTGTGGTCTACTTGGGGAGACAGAACATAAAGATAAATAACCATGTGAGGTAGTGTACGAGCAGGGCCCACAACAGGTACCTGTTGCAGGAAAGGGCTCACAGGAAAGCCTGTGTGGAAAGGTTTGTATCGGGACAGGTTTGTACTTGAGTCATCCGGGACACAGAGTCCCATTGTTAAGGATTAGCCTTTCATTAGGTGGAGAGCCCAGCTGCTCTCGTGTTCAGAGCAATGTTTCAGGGAGATCGGTCTTATAATGGTGTTTGGGATGAATTGGCGGAGCAGAAGCTGGAGGCTTGGACACCATTCAGGACCTGTTCCCCTGTTCTGTGCTTTGGAGAAATGAAGTGAGCCACAGGAAGCCCTCACCACTGCTCTTGAGATGATGATGAGGTTTGGTGATGATTGCAGCTCCCCTCCTCTTCTTCCATATGTCCCGCGCCTGTCCTGGGAATCTCTGAGGGAGCAGGGCCAGGTGTGTGCTACCTGCTCAAAATTGTCCATCCCTTCTTGCCACCTGCCTCCTTTGGTGTAGCTAGTCCCTTTAAATGAAAACACCAGCTTCTCTTTCCTTTTCTCCTACCTTCTTCCCTGGGGCAATTCCAGGTTAATTCCTTATTGGACGTAAGTTCCCTAACAAAGTCAGGGGTAGAGAGTTTTCTCTGGTTCTGCTTTTGAAACCCAGAGAAGTGAGTTCCACCCACAGGGCAAATAAAGGCCTAAGCAAAAGGCTGCTGTGTTCTTCCAGAAGGGGTAGGAAAGTTAAAAAGAAAAGTCTCTCAATTGATTATGTAACCTCTCTATCTGTTGCTATGATTACGGTTATGGTGATTGCCTGGGAGGTAGGGCTGCAGGGTGTGGATTTAACAAGTTTAGGAGTGGTAGCTGGTGGAAGGGAAGGATTTGAAATTGCAAGGGCAATCCTGGAGTGGGGAGAGGAAGCAGTGAGGTGGGATTGGGGTGAGGTGGTGGGAGGGACAGTGGGAAGTTAAAAACTTCCTGAGGGTTAGGCTGGGGAAGAAGCCTTGGGGTGGCCTCAGGGGTGGGGTAGGGGTGTGGTGGTTTGCCGGGCTGGTATCATGTGGACCGTCCTGTGACTGCTCCCTGCTCCCTGCCTTTGGTCTTTCTCCCAGTTAGCATTTAACATCCCAGAGTTCTCTTACAGCTTAGGAAAAGAGAAACAAGTCTCCTTTTATTCTACATTCCACTCTCTACTTCCTTAGTTTCATTCATTTCTCACTTTACTAACTTCTTTTAATCTTTGTTCTTAACAGCTTTATTGAGATAGAATTCACATACTATACAATTGGCCTTGTTAGTGCATAATTCAGTGGTTTTTAGTGTGATCTAAGGGTTGTGCAGCCATCTTAACCCTATTTTTCTTGGTAACTGCATCATGTTATATTCATTCCCACCAACAGAGTATAAAGGTTCTAATTTCTCTACATACTTACCAATACTTGTTATTATTTGACTTTTTAAATAGTCATCCTAGTGGATGTGACATGGTATTTCATTGTGGTTTTGATTTGCATTTCTCTAATGACTAATGATGTTGAGCATCTTCTGATGTGTCATTTGTTTATCTTTGGAGAAATGTCTATTCAGATCCTTTGCCCGTTTTAAAATTGAGTTGTATTTCTTTTTATTATTGAATTATAAAAGTTCTTTGTGTAGTCTAGATATAAGCTCCTTATAAGAGATTTGTGTTGTAGATATTTTCTCCCATTGGAGAAAATTGGACAAATATGAATTGTGGAACACTTTGCTTTTGAAGTGAATTTAGGTTCTTCTATTTGTTAAATGATAAAATTTAGATTTTCATATACAACTTAAAAATTCACCATGCTCAGAGCATCAATTATTGCTATAAGTTATTTCACATTATAAATCTTGTTTTTAGGAAAAGAAGAAATATGAAACCTTGCAGAGGGAAGAGCCTGATGAAATTTTTCTTCCAAAAACCTCCAGAGAGCAGGAAAGCTCTTCTCCAGCCTGTGAATTCAAAGGCGACCATCTGAAGGTGTTAACTCAGTTGCAGCTCCAAAATGAGGCCAGTGGACAAAATGGAAGTGAAATGTTTGATGTACCACTCACCTCCTTAACTATAAGCAGTGAGGGGTCTCTGAGTAACCCAGAGCCCCTGAAGGAAGGGGGAGATCTCAGAACCTGTGTGGGGGACAGTACAGTCAAGCCAAAGGTTGACCCTGGAGACAGTGTTGGAACTACAGTAGAAACCCCCAAGAACTTTACAGAGGTAGAGGAAAATAAATTGGTGCAATGTGGACTTCCGGAAAGCACACTTCAATCTAGTTTTTCATATACTCAGCAGGAAATGGAAAACTTAGAAGTTAGAGAAATTCAGAATAGGAAAGAAGACAGACAAGGCCTGGGTTGTTCGTCAGAGGTGCTACAAAATGTTGGCTTACAGAGTTCTTGTGAAGCCAAGCATGTTTTAAAGCCACCCAGAGTGAAGAAACTGTATCCCCAGCTGCCAGCAGACATTGCTGGAGAAGTACCAGCTTTGGTGGCCGTGAAACCCTTGTTTCCTAGTGAGCGACTCTACCCAGAACTCCCATCTCAACCAGAACTGGTACCGTTTACTAAAGAACAGCTAAAAATCTTGGAGCCTGGTTCATGGCTGGAAAACATTGAGTCATATTTGGAAGAATTTGACAGCATGGCTCATCAGGACAGGCATGAATTTTATGAGTTGCTTTTGAACTACTCACGATGTAGGAAGCAACTGCTGCTGGCCGAAGCTGAGCTGCTCACGTTGACATCTGATTGCCAAAATGCTAAAAGTCGGCTGTGGCACTTTAAGGAGGAACAAATATCTGTACAGGTATTTTGATCAGGAGCTGGGGAATTTGCAGTGGAGCCGCTATTCCAGTGGTGCCGTCCAGGTCTGGAGGCTGCTCCCTATGCCCACCCCGACCCTGCCTTGGCCAAGAGTAGTACAGTGCAGGGACCACAAAGTCAAATGCCTGCAGGGGCCTGGTGTGTGGCCTGGAGGAGTGAAGCAGGCTGAGTGGGACGGTGGTCTAGAGGAGACAGCGCTCTTGAGTTCTAGTTGATTGTTGCCGTGAGGTTGTGATGGTCCAGCATTGCCACATCTTACGATTTTTCCGAGAAAATGTAGAAATCTGGATTTTTATGTGAGGGATTCTAATTTGTAAATGTTGGCAACAAGTCAGGCACACACACACACACACACACACGTACACGTACACGTACACGTACACACACAGTATAGGCCAAGCAAATCATGTCTCCAGGTCAAATTAGTTTGTGACCTTGGAAATAATACCACAAACATCCAATGGGTAGAGAGTGTTAAGGTTGAGAGGAGATGAGGAAACAGGTAAGGCCATTAGTGTGACCCTGTGGAGGCCAGGGTGACCAGAAGAAAGCCATTACATAGTGGATTGGGAGGTTATAACAAGGATGAGAAGACCATTCTTGACAAGTGTGGCAGTGAAGGGAAGCTGGAGGAGTTACTGGAGGGAAGCATGTGATTCCCCTATCCTTAACCCTCATTCGCTGGGAGACCCGTGGATCTCTATAGATAGGAAGAGGCTATGGAGAAGGAACAGTACTGATAAAAAGGGTAGAATCTAGAACACAGCCGGGAGAGTTAGTGCTGGAAAGGAGAGGGGTTTCCTTCTTTTGAGCAGAACCACAAGGAATGATGAGGGTAGGTCCAGAGATATTTTGAAGTACCTTGAAGTGAAGGGGATGTCACATTGGCCTCAGTGTTCATGAGATAGAAGGTAAGAGCATCAATCATGAGAGTCTTAGGGACAAGATCTATTATTTCCATGCACCTTTCCCCACTGACCCTTCTTACTCTGACCTTGTCTGAACTTGTGATGTGTTTGTGATTGGCATTATACTCCATTGCACCTGATCACATATTTGCTGGTAATATTCTCTATGCAGCAGTATTGTCCCCTCACCATGATTACAATGTCTTTGAAGACGGTACTGAAGTCTATATATCTTGTACCTGCTGCCTCATACTGCAGATGCAAAGAGTAACTGGTTTCATATTTTACCTTTTTGTCTACTGGTAGGGTATCTGTGCAGATCAAGTGAAAGTTTCCGGCTATCATCGCTACCAACGAGTAGAGATGAATGAGAATGCACTGGGGGAGCTAAAGAAGCTATTTGATGCCAAATCTGAGCACCTCCACCAGACCCTGGCCCTGCATTCTTACACTGCTGTGCTCTCGAGATTGCAAGTGGAGTCTTACATCTATGCGTTGCTCAGTAGTTCGGCTGTTCTGAGATCTTTAGCAATTCATCAGCAAGGCCAAGGTGTGTAAGAAAGGAAGATCTCACTCTTGTGTTTTGAAATGAAAAACATTGAGGGACATAGTTTGGTCAAATTGACTATGTTGTAATTGATCCTACTCCTACATGGTACATTTGCACTTGCAGTTTTACCTTGCCTCCCCCAGTGTAGCATTGAGATCTGCCCTAATGGCATTTCTAGGATCAGTCTAGGTCTCCCTTCCCCAGGGCTGTCATTCTCTGCTTCCCTAGGATGCCAAAAATCTATCATTAATGTTCCTTGCTGTCCTAGTTTATGTGCTTTTTACAGGTTGAGTCCAGATATAGTTTTTGATTATAAAACTAATAATCCAAATACTTTTTCATCCTTTGTCTTTCGCACTTTATTTTTGCTTGTCCAGTTTGTTGGGCTATTTTGTTTAATATCCCAGCAGAGGTTCTATAATGTTCTGAATTTTTCATCTTATTTTAGGTTTTAAGAAATTAGCCTTGGCCGGGCACGGTGGCTCACGCCTGTAATCCTAGCACTCTGGGAGGCTGAGGCAGGAGGATTGCTTGAGCTCAGGAGTTCAAGACCAGCCTGAGCAAGAGTGAGACCCCCGTCTCTATTTTTTAAAAAATAAAAATAAATTAAAAAAAGAAATTGGTCTTTACTACCGATATATTAAGTATTAAATGTGCTTATTGAATTATGCAAATTTTTCTTTCCTGGGAGAGATTATTAGGATCCTTTAAAGTTCTCCCTCCTCCACTTCGTTTTCTTAACTAATCGAAGAGCTTGGGGTAGGTCAGAGATCTGCTGATTTTCAAATAAAAAATAATGAATTATAGGTGGGGTTGATTTTCCTTTGCTTTGAAATACTTCAAAGTTAAATACTTTTTTGGTTTGTCTATTTAGTAGAAATTCAGGTATTTTGATGTAACTTTTCTCCTTGTATTTTGATTTGAACTATTTTAAAGGGTTTTTGTTTAAGACACTAAGAATTCTCCCAAAAATACCATTTATGAAGGACTCATTTAATATTCTCTTTAATTTATAGCTTCTAAACAGACAGAAAGCATTCCCTCTGATCTGTGTCAGCTAAAGGAGTGCATTAGTGTCTTATTCATGTTCACCAGGAGAGTCAATGAAGATACTCAGTTCCATGATGATATTCTTCTCTGGCTGCAGAAGTTGGTAAGGAAACAGAAATATACACGGTAGTCTTTATTTTATTTCCCTAATAATTTAAGAATTACCTCTTATTTCATCATATTCTTTCTTCAACAGCTTCTTCAGCTAATTCATTTAATGAGTTAATTAGTGACTTTGATCATGATAGATGGTAGTAAGTTGTTAAGTGCATTATTGAGCACAAAGTGCTTTTCTCTTTAATAAATATTATGTTAAGTGAACTCTGGCCTTCAACTTAGGAAGAAATGGAAATGCGGGAAGTATGCCAAATTGAAGGCTAGATGTGTATTCAGAAATAGGGATAGGTTGGCCTTTCCTAATTTCAAAATCTGAAATCCGAAATGCTCCAAAATTCCAAACTTTTTGAGCTCTTACATGAGTCCACAAGTGGGAAATTCCACATGTAAGTACTTAACATAAACTTTGTTTCATGCACAAAATTATCAAAAATATTTTATAGAATAGCCTTCAGGCTATGTTTATAAATTGTATGTGACGGATATTGTGTTTAGACTTGGGTCCCGTCCCCAAGATATGTCATTATGTACATGCAAATATTCCAACATCTGAAAAAATCCAAAATCTGAAACACTTCTGGTCCCATGTATTTTGGGTAAGGGATGCTCAATCTGTACCTGATCTAAAAAATTTCCGTATGTCATTCTTTTTGTCATCTGATGTTTAATGTTACACTTAGTCATACTTAAAAGTTTGTTTTTAAAGAGAAAGAAGAAAGGTGTCAGGATGTGGAAAACTTAGGAAAGATATTAGGTTTGGTATTGGGGGGTATTTGTTTATTGGTTATGTTTCTCAGTGGGGCTGCCTTGGGTGCTTTTCAAAGGTTCACACTAGAGTTCTTAAATAAGGGGTGACTTCCAGCATATTTATTTGGACTTAAGAAACTATTATAAACTAAGAATAAACTGTTTGTATCTATTCACTTGTGGCCAGGAACATTAATGATGTGTAATTTGCCAGAAAATAAAAAAATTAGATTTGCAGAGAAACTTCTTACAATGTTATCATAGTACTCATAGAGTTACAGGCCTCTGTGTGCCTCTGGTAGAAAATTCAACTGGTAAATAGTATATCTTATATCTGGTTATGCTAAAAGATTTTGTGTAAAGATTGGATAAATGAGGTTATTAGCCCACTAGATAAATTATCATTTTTTTTTTTTTTTTAAATAGTGAGTGAGACCGTATGTCCTTTATTGTTCAGGTATCAGTACTACAAAGAGTTGGCTGTCCTGGAGATCACCTCTTCCTTTTAAACCATATTCTTCGATGCCCAGCTGGTGTTAGTAAATGGGCTGTTCCCTTCATCCAGGTATGATGAATGGTCATCTGGTGGGTGGGGTAGAGGTTTTGTTAGACATTTTCCTGAAGAAATGACTTTATTAAAAAAAAAAAAAGGCAACTTAAAAATATTGATATTTAAAATAAAATTCTTAAAATATATCCAGTATATATTTGTAGGAGTTTCTATGCTGAAACTCCTTGGGCCACCCACAGTTGATGAAATCATGATAGAATTGCACAAGTTCAGTTGTAGTCTGGCTTGGTAGGTTCTATAGTCTATTTAATTCTATAGAATTTCTGTGCAGGAAGGCTCACCAGGACTTTTTTTTCTATAGTGCTCAACACAGCTTCCTAAATTAATGCATCTCACACCACAGTTGGTACAGGTAAAGCAGGAATCACCACATCTCAAACTTCTTTAATACTAGCAGGGATCTCAGGTCTGTGTGATCAACTTTCATACACTTAGGAGTTGACTGTGTGGTCTATAGTTTGTCCTCTCTGCTGCTTGCCTTTGTATCACTTTTTTACTTAGAGCAGCCACTCAGATGGGCAGGAGCCAAAATGTTTGCCAAGTTCACCTTCTCCACATTTCCTTTTCTTGACTATTTCTGGTGGCAAGAAGCCTGAATCTTTTTAGGTGGAAGGAGGATTTTTTGTTTTGGTTTTGTTTCTCTTTGGGTTAAAGCAGCACTGGTATCTTTCCTCCCATATTGATATAGGTAGTTGACGTAAACTGCTCAGCTACCTCTACCCTTTGAGTACAGCTAACTCAGTGCTGCTAGGTAATCCAGCTGCGGCTCACTCATTTTGGTTAGGTGCCAATTTCAGCTTTGTTCTCTAAACAGCAACTTTTGTTAGAATGCTTGTGAACTAAGATAGTGGACGCTTGGGTTATTGGTTTTCTACAGTATGTTTTTTCCTTTTCTGATTTCAGATCAAGGTGTTGAATAACCCATCAGGGGTCTTTCATTTTATGCAGTCCCTTGCCCTGCTGATGTCTCCTGTCAAGTAAGTGTGGAAAGAGCTTTGTGAAGTAGAAGTTGAAATCTTTATTTCCTTCAAGGCATTGACTTGCTAAACTCCCCAGATCCAAAGAACTGCTAGGGGAAGTGTCAGGATTCTAGAATTTAGCATTGTAGATTTTCTGTGGGTTTGATATCTCTTGTTTAATAGTGACTCTCTAACTACATGTGTATAAATAAACTTTTTTGGGGGTCCGTTTTTTAGTGGATTTACCTCTCTAATCATATACGCCATTGTAAAAGGTGCCACAGGCACAAAAAGATCATCTGTTCCTTAGAAGAAGAGATTTAGTGCCAGAGGAAAAAAAGTGCAAAGAGATTTAAGTGCTGAATTGTGAAGCTATGACTGATGCAATAAAAATGAAGAGAATAAAGAGTTGAGTGGAGTAGTTAGAGAAGGTTCCATGGTAGTTGAGCTGGGTTTGAAGAATGGATTGGATTTCCAGAGGAGAGGGGACTAGCGAGGGCATGTAGGTGGGAGAACAGTATGAGCAAAGGCCCCAGCACAGGTTAGGATAGCTGTGCGGAGGACAGGTAGGGGATTAGCTTAGCTGGAGGGAAGGCAAAGATGAATAACTAGGGGGAGTTGGATTATAGAAGGCCTTGAAATTAAGGTGGAGGAATCTAGCTTTGATCTGGTCTGGACTTTGTAGCAATTGAGGGTTTTAAAACAGGAGTAAAGATTGTATCTAACGGAGATTAGGATGGACTGGAGGCAGAAAAAGAGCATGCACATTTGCTTAACTGAATGGTGACAGATGTCCAGCTCTCCTGGCTCTGGAACCCAACCCAGCATCAAGAGGTCACATCCTTTTGGGGTAGAAGGCAGGATCTATGTGTGGGTGACTCTAGAAAGCCTATCTACCTCTGACTTGAATTGGGGTAATTGTGGTGGGAAAGAGGAAGGGAAGCTAAAGTTCATCTTTCCAGGAAAGGATTTAGTAGCTGTTAAAATAAGGCATGTGGGAAAGGAATGAGTCAGATGTAACTCTGGACTTCTGAGTCCGAGCGAGCGAGAGGGTGTTGGCAACCCTAACAGACTGAAAAGGCAGCAAGGAGAGCTATTTTGTAAAGGAGGAAAATTTGAGGCCATCGATACATACAAGTGGACACATATAAGTGACACATACCAGTGGTCATCTGGAGTTCAGGATTGGAGCCTGTCAGGTTGAAAGGTCAGCACTAGAGCTACAGAACTGGAAGTCATCAAAGAAAGTTTCTGATTAAAGGTAGGAGTGGGTGAAATTTCAGGGTCAGGGCGGAGAGGAAGGAACAGAGGACAGAACTGGGTTGCGGTCTGAGAGGAAACTTTCCTGGTTACACCTGCTTATCAGATCTAGCCAACACCTTGTGAAGGCCTGGCTGGCAGGAATTCTCCCAGCTTCCTTCCCCTGACTGCCTGGATATGGGAGCTGCTTCTACACATGGTAGATATGCTTTGACTCACAGATGTTTTTGTATTTATATATACTTTTTGCTTTAAACAAAAAAGCCTCCGCATTACCCTTTGTATTCAATAAGGCATGCTTGCTAGAGTCATCTCCCTGGTAACACTTTGTGAGCCTGGGTTGGGTTAAGGTATTACAGCTGTCCGTATGTACTGAGCTCCCACTGTGTGCTGGGAACTGCTAGTATAACTGCTTTTCTGCAGTTCTCATTACTGAATCAGACTGGTTATGGCCTCTCCACCAAAATTAGTGAGGTTTTAGTATCCTTGGTTTTTAACCAGTTTTTATTTACTAATTTAAACCATGTGAAGATTGGGTGAATGTCTGACTCTTCAGGGTGAGCAGGTGATGCAGAATGCACTCATATGGGACTTTCTGTGTGCATGTGATTGAGTGATTTCCCTTGTCCTTTAGAAATCGAGCCGAGTTTATGTGCCACATGAAGCCCAGCGAGCGGAAGCCATCTTCCTCGGGGCCTGGGTCTGGGACCTGGACGCTAGTAGATGAGGGAGGAGAAGAGGTAACTCGACGTGTCTGCATTATCTTGATTAATCATTTTTGAACTCTTCTTGAGTGCCAGGTACTGTTCTAAGCACCTTTCATGTACTATCTCATTTAATTCTCCCAACAACCCCATGAGGTAAGACTGTTGTGATCCCCATTTTACAGACGAGGAAACTGAGGTGCAGAGGGGGTGAAGTACCTTATCCCAAATCATAGTGTCATTAGATGCGGAGCTTCCAGAGCCTGCCACCCTTCTCTAGACAGTTTGGCACCTAGAAATTAAATACAGCTGTATTCTGTAAAATTTATATTAGGAGTTTCTTTGATGTGGTAACCAGTTTCTGGGCTTGGGGTTTCACCCACAGATGGTCTGAGTAGCCGGAGCTTACCAAGTTTCTCCCTTAACTCTTACAAACTTCTTATCCAGATCTTCTCATTCGAAAGATAGAAGATGGTTTTCTATTTTGGTGAGAATTTAATGATCAAAATCCAGCTTCTTGAGATAATACTTGTTAATTTTTCTTTCTACTATAACTATTTTTTCTCCAGCTAATTATTAGTTCTAGTCTTTATTCTGGTCCAAATCCTGATTTGATGTTCTTGTCCGGGATGGCCAGTGACTGGATTTATTAAAATCTCTTTCTTTAAAAGGAGATGAAGGTGTGCAGCAGACAGTTCTCAGAATGACAGTCACAGCAGCTGTGGCAGCAGACAGTCATCTGTCTGTGTATTTCCCCCAGTGCTCATTCAGAGATGAGCATCCCCCTTCATCGTCATGGTTTTACACCGCCTGAGACTTGCAGGTGGTGACATGGTGATACATGATGTGGACATGCACACATCTTGGCTAGAGACTGAGCAGTTGTTCTTAAGAGAGCTTCTCAGGAGCTAGTACAAATTGATCTTCTAAATATTGTAGTGGAGCAATATTTTTTCTTTTTTCAGAGTGATCTTTCTTGGGGAAGAAGTCTTTTTCCTGGCAGGTTTTCTGCATTTATTCCCAGAGCTAGATAATGATGAAGGACCATGCATTGGTGCTTGGTTTCTGGTTAGCACTCACTGAATGTTGTGTGAGTTCAGGTACTTGGGGCGTCGATGAGAAAGGTGGGAGTGTTGTTGAATCAGAAGAGGCCGTGGGAAGGACGGCACTCTGGATCATCCACATCAGTGGGTTCTCCACACTAGCTGTATACTAGGGTCACCTGGGCAATGTACAAACCTTGCCCAGGCCCCCACCCAGACCTGCAGGTATTTCAGAGACTCCCTGGAGATTCTAATGTACAGACAGAGTTGAGAACTACTGTTCTAAGTAGAGCTTTTGAGGCTCTTGTTTGTTAGCCATTTTAGACATATAAGAGGGTAAAAATGAGTAGCTTAAGGAAATGATGAATGAATTGCATTAGTCCCTTGTTGAAATTGAGGTGATATATTCTTTAGGTTCTCAGGATCTTTTTACATCCTTCATTTTTTTTTTTTTCCTGAGACAGAGTATTGTCACCCCAGGTGGAGTGCAGTGGTATCATCATAGTTCACTGCAGCCTCAAACTCCTGGGCTCAAGCAATGCTCCTGCCTTACCCTCCTGAGTGGGTGGGACTACAGGCATGCACTACAACGACTGGCTAATATTTCTGTTTTTAGTAGGAGATGGGTTCTCACTGTTGCTCAGGTTGGTCTCAAACTCCTGAGATCAAGCAATCTTCCTGCCTCGGCCTCCCAGAGTGCTAGGATTACAGGCGTGAGCCACTGTGCCCACCCCATCCTTCCATTTTTAATGTAGTGTATCTTAAGACATAAGTCAGCTTGCTTTCTAAGGTGACTTTAGTGCTATGTATCAAACGAAAAGACTCCCAAAATTTTCCCCTATATAATCTCTGGGTATGACCTCTGTTGTTTTTATCTTGCTTTCAGCAGCACTAATTGACAACAGAACTTCAGTCATCTGGAGCAGATATTAATTGCTTCCTCAGTAGACTGTTGAGTACTACAGTGGACCTTGATTTTGGGGGAAGAGAATTGTAGCTAAAATAACTTGGACTCTAGTACATGATTCTTTAAATGATCTCAGAACACTGAGCCCTATAGTAAAGTCCCCACTGTAGAGGATTTCTTTTTTCCATCTTCTTTGGGATGAAAATTTAATGAGACCAGTTTCAGTCACTGGTCATGGCCATGACCCAGATCCATGTAAAATTGTGCTTATAATTTCAGTGGATTTGCTGGTTATGTGTGGAACTAAGACTATAAATTTCAGTCCTGGAGGAAAAGCCCATGAAGACTCATAAGGATATCACATGTGTACCATTGAGACCTGTGATAATTTAGCCCTTGTAACTCTACACCATAGTGTGATCTGATCAGATCAGCTGACGTGATTTTCTATCTTTTCCCTTAGGATGAAGACCCTGAGACCAGTTGGATTCTCCTTAATGAGGATGACTTGGTTATCCTTTTATCACAGTTCCCATTTCATGAGCTCTTTCAACATCTTCTTGGGTTTAAAGTAAAAGGTAGACTAATTTCTTTTGTTATATGTAAAATGTAGCAGTGGCAAGCTCCAACACAGGAACTCTGCATGAAGTCTTTCTTTTTTTTGTCCCCTGAGCACGGACACCTTGACTTACTTCTGGTATAGGCTGCTGGTTCAGGTTTTCTTGTGTGTATTGTAGACTTCTCCTATGCTCATTTCCCACTTTGTCCTTAAATTTGGGAAGGCTAGCTTGTGCATTGCCCAGTTTAATAAATTATTTTTAATTTTGCACTTTGTTTCAAGTTTTTCCTTTCACACTGACATAGGAGCCAGAGTAGTGGGATTGTTAATTCTTCTCCATCATGGCTTTGGTTCCCCATTAAAGTATTTACACATCTGTATCTTTTAGGGTTTTTTCATAGTAATTATAACTTTTTCCTTTTATCTGATTAACTTCCAGGTGATTATTTACCTGAAACAACAAGACCTCAAGAGATGATGAAAATTTTTGCCTTTGCCAACTCATTGGTGGAACTGCTGGCTGTGGGGTTAGAAACCTTTAACAGAGCACGCTATAGGCAGTTTGTGAAGCGAATTGGTTATATGATCAGGTAATGCTCCATTTCAGTGACCGTTCATTCTCTACCTCCTCTTCCTTACTCTGCTTTAGTGCACTGGCATCCATGCTGTTCCTCAAACATGCCTGGTGTGCCTTGAAGCCTTTGCACTGGCAGTTTCTTCTGCGTGAACACTCTTGCCATAGATATTCTTGTGACTAACTCCTCACCGTCTTCCAAACTTTAATGTCTGTCTTTGGCTTCTCCTGCTGCCAGCCAACCTCCTTACCCCCGCCCACTCCTCCATCCCCATACATACTTTATTCCCCTCCTGGTTTTTCTCAATGTCACTTACAACCATGTGATGGACTGTATATTTTACCTTATTTTGTTTATTGTCTGTTTGCCCTTCACTAAATGTAGGCTCCATAAAGGTAGAATTTTTAAATTTTTCCCATTGTATTGCCTTCAGTACCTGGAAGATGGTAGGTACTCAGTAAATGTGTTGAATAAATTAATGCTTCAAATGTAACATAAAGGTGCTGATACTGAGTGAGTTAATGAAAGGTGCTGTATTGTCCTTCCTCATGCTCAGGATGACCCTTGGCTATGTGAGTGACCATTGGGCACAGTATGTGAGTCACAACCGAGGCTCAGGATTGGCCCTGCAGCCCTACTCCATGGAGAAACTACAGATTGAATTTGATGAGCTGTTTTTGAGGGCTGTCCTACATGTGCTGAAAGCCAAAAGGTAAGAGACATGGTGATAATTGGTGAGAAGTAACTCCCTGACCAATAAGAAAGATTGAAGTGAAAGTCTTCTGAAGTAGATCTCTTAGAATAATGTCTTAGTGTATTTCATCTATTTCTTATCTAGGGCAAATTTGTGGGCCTTAGTTTCTTTATCTATAGGGTACCCCCTATTGATGGAAATATCTCTCTCTCAGGTTTCTTTCTGTCTTAAAATAAGTCAGTTTTGATGTCTCAGTTTTTTGCCACCACTGAACTTTTGGGGCAGCCTCGAGCAGGGGAAAAGAGGATGAATTCTGTTACACACCCAACTGCAGTGCCTACAGTGAGGCACAGCAGGCGCTCAGCATGTGGTGCAAATGGTTTGCTGACTTTATTGCTCAGCTTGTCTCACTGTAAGGGTTTTAGGTCTAGGAATGTCGTGGGTCCCGGTCCCCTGTCTTGGCTGTGTAAGTGGTGTCTTCTGATCATGCTGTCTGTGCCGCATCCTCGGATACGTTTGAGGCATAGGCAGGGGCACAGCTCTGCACCCCACGCTGCTTTCCCTTGTCTTGGGCCAAGTGTAGCAGCAGGTTCTGCCACAGGATTGCACCCTTCACTAGGAGGGGGCCGCCTTCCATCCCCACCCAGCCCTACTCATGAACTGCTAGCCCTCCCCCACTTTGCCTGCTCTTGAGCCAGCTGTCTGTACTCCCTTTTGGTATGTGACTCTTAGCCTCAGTCCCTAATTTATGTGTCATATGGTGAATTTATGTCCTGATTTGCTGTTTACTATTACCCTGGGCAAGTCACTTAATATTTATGGTCTCACTTTCTTCATTTATAAAATGGAGATGATAATAATGACTGTTCCATTGACCTCATGGATATATTACGAGAATGAATTGTGTTCGTGTGTGGAGATAACTTTTAAATCTTAAAGGACTTTTCAAATGTAAGTAGTGGTGATTCTTGTGTGGTTTCAGATGTAGAACAGAATAACTTAGAGAAAGATCTCAGGTAAGTGTTAACCACTTTTAGGCACTCAGAAAGCATGGGTCTAGCATAAATAGAACTTGGGCATAGAAATTTATCTTCAGATTACTTTTGTTACATGTACAGTATACATTTGGTGATCTCATGAGATGTACCAAATCCTGTGCAGGGTGATGCCAGGGAGTCAGTGCAGTTGCACCTGCCCACTGAAGCCGATATGGTGCTTGGGAAGAGTCTCCATCTCTGATCTCCTGTCACTCATTCTCGTGCTGGCTTAGCCAAGTGGCAAAGCTTTCATTCTGGTTACTTACAGAGATAATTCTTGTACATTTTAAAATGTTGAGAGCTATTGTTCTTGAGTATAATTTATTTTAGGAAATAAATTATACAAGATCCAAATATTTAATTTAAAGCCATGACATTTAAATTTATTTAACACTCCAATGGAAATTTCAGACAGTAGCTGTCCCCTCAACCTAAAACAAAATCAAAAGACAGCAAAAACCTCAGGCAGGTTTCCTGCATGTCTGCCATGTATGGAATTTTGTAGCCTGAAATATACCCTGTTCTGTGACATTACTTTTAAGGCCTCTACAATTCCCTTTCATTGTTTTGGAGTTATAAAACAGCATCAGATCCCGTGTGAGGTGTTAAGATAATTAATTTATAGGACAGAAGCCTGGCCCTCCTGAACTTAGAGAAGTTTCTTCACCTCATGCTCAGGAGTTTGGCTGGCTTTTCCAGGGTTCAGGTCAATGTGGGTTTGGGCTACTAGTCGTCTGCCTAGGTTCTTAGGTGTGGATTAGGCATACACTATTCTTTTCTTTTTTCTTTTTCTTTTAATAAGCTTGGTTTACTTGTAATTGATCAATTTGTATTTGTGCCCCAAATGTAGCAGCAATTTTGAGTGCTTCCGTGTTTTTTTTTCTAAAGATTTTTTGAAAAATTGTGAAAGAATTCACTTTTTTTTTTTTTTAACACATTAACTACCATGTGAGTTGTATTTAACTCACCCTAGTTTTGAGCCCGGGGCCTTGGAAACATATGTAACTCACACATCTCTTTACCTTGAGAGCTTCAAGAACTATTTTTCAAGTTGTATATAACTCACGTACAGAAAATAATGAAAAATAGCATATTTTTCATTAAATTAGAAAGAATTGTTTTGTTTTCAAAGTTTTTATTCTGTTTTCGTAATAAAACACCGTGGTTCCAAGGAAAAAAATTTGTTTTCTAATGTGGCAGTCTGTGTGTTAATAAGCATCTATTGAGTGCTGATTGCTTTTGAGATACTGGTTTAGGTAGCAGATAATTAAACTACAAGGCTCTAGTTACAAATTGGTTTACATAAAGATAAACAAGATCTGGTCTCTGCTCTCAGATTACTGGTAGGCTAGTAGGTTTACATCAATTACAGTAGCTTGAGGTGTTTCTCAAGGCATGGTTTAAGAATCACTTGAGTCTGAGTTACCACGGGTGACTGTAGGTACAAATTCTTGAGGCCTAGCTGTGACCTACAAAATCAGGGTCTCTGTAGGTGGGGCTGCAGAATCTACATTTTCCACAAAGTCTCCAGGTGATTCTTTTGCTACTGCAGTATGGGGACCACTGATGGAGGTATGATACTGCCAAAGTCAGGTATGGATAGAGTTCTGTAATAGTGCCAAGGAAGAAATCAGAGGAGGGCTTCACACATGGAGGGACATTGGCCTGGAGATGTAGGAGAGTCTCTTCCTGCTTGTTGGAATGCAAAAAGAATATTCTGAATGCAAAGAAGGCTCTGGTTGGAAATACAGACCAGAGGTTCATTGTGAAAGTCTTTGAATGTAAGGCTGAGGAGTGTGAACTTCCTTCAGTGATCACTGAGTCACTGGGTGTTATTTATCCTTGAGGTGTTTATGACCCAAAGCATGTGCAAATTTTGGCAGTGTGATTTAAGAATCTTTTTCTCTGTGAGAGCTGAAGGTTTGTGTACTTTCTTAGTGTGGTGAAGCCGACTAATAAATAAAATTATTCCTGCTCTTTTTAAAAAATGCAGACTTGGCATTTGGCTGTTTATGTCCGAAATGCCCTTCGGGACGCTGTCGGTCCAAATGCTCTGGAAGCTTTTCTACCTCATGCACCAGGTGGAGAGCGGGAACCTGCAGCAGCTTTGCTCCATCCTCCAGCCTGCGCAGTGCAAGCAGCAGCTCCAAGGTACAGCCCCGCCCCAGTGGGCAGAGTGCAGCTCTCCCTACCTTTTTGGGCTTCTCTCTTCATTGCATCATTTTTACTTTTAGAAGGACCAAGAGAAAATATTTTACTCTGTACTCAAGCGTAATGATTTTGAAGTTTGAGAGACTGATCTGTTGTTTTGATTTATTAGATAGCAACTGACATATCTGAAATCCAAATTTGATTAGTCCTACATGGTTTCAATAAATACAGTATTCTGATTTTTAGAAAGTACTTTTTTCATGTGTGTGTGAAATTATTCTAGTTTACAGTCCTGTTAATAAATATGTGTTAATTGTCTAGAAATTTGTTAAGATTTTGTACCCGGTTGTTCCACTAATATCTTTTATTGCGGTTTTGTTTTTTAAAGTTGTATTGTTTTATGAACTAGACACATGTACTTTAAAAAATTAATGTTGGTGAAAACCTGGTAAGTTTTATTGTCATACCACCACTAAATTCCAGGGTATTTATTTATAGCAAAATTATCAGGTTAAAAATGAAAAACATCAGACTATTTAATTGGGCATATATTATAATGATTTTTAAGAATTACTCTACACATTTAAAAAAAATCTGATAGAAAATATACCAAAATACTAACAGGATTTTAAAAAAATACCAAAAGCTAAATCTGTTTTCCAAATTTTTAAGTGTCTTTATCATTTAAAAGGAAACAATAAACTTTAAAAAAAACTTTAAAAATTATTGAGCCTCTACTATTTGCAAGGTAGTTTGTGCAGACATTCATTTATTTTTTTCTTTATTTCCTTTTTTTCTCTCTCGATTATTGATGTCTTCCTTCTTCTGTTTCTGTTTTTTCTCTTTTTTGGTGTTCTACATGAATCCACTGTTGTCTCTTTCTGTTTTTCTTTTTTGTCTTTTTGGTGGTAGCTCTGGACCCCTTTATATTGTTCTGTTTTTCTGCACTGTTCTGGGGGAGGTGCTTCCATTAGACTGTTGGCCATGGCTGGACCTGGGCTTCCGAGTGAGCTAGGTGAGAGTGCCTGCCAGCCATTATCTGTTCCCTGGCTGCTAATTCTGTGGGTGAAATAGTTAACACAGAAAATAGACATTTCCTCTGGAAGTGCCTGGGATGGTTAGCAGCACTCCCTTACACAGTTTGGTCTTGGGTAGGTCTCCTTTGTAGTGTCATCTCCTTTCATCCAGTGCTTACTGTCTGCCAGGCTCCTTGTTAGCACCTGTGGCAGATGTAGCTGTCAGCACATCAGCTCTGGAGTGGATGTGGTTCCAGACCTGAAGAGGCAGTACCAGCCTAGTCTCACCCTGGAGCTGTGGATCTTGCTGCTGAAAGTTTTCTCTCTGGACTCCAGGCACCCAGAGCACTTTTTTTTTTTTTTTTTTTAAATCTCTCTTAAGACCTGTGTCACCTGGCCCAGGAGTTACTGGACAAGGTAGAGAAGTTTCATCTGCCTTGACAGGTTCTAACCTTGAGAGTTAGGCCTTTGCAATATTTCTCCTCGAATTTGCTATTTTTTCATCTTCTCATTTGCCTAATCTTTTGTGTACCCAATTTTGTTGAGAGGCTTGATTTTTACTGTTTGTGGAAGAATAAGACTTTTTATTTTACTTTCCTAATATGTTCTATATTTAACAAATGCCAGAAGTTCTTTTTCTTTATAGCCAGTTTTTATTTATCTATGGTAATGGGGAGAGGGTGATCCTAAAACCACAGTTTCCAAAGAACAAATGTTAACTAATTTTAACGTTTACCTAACTAGCAGACTTCTCAGCAGTGATTGTTAATAATTGGCCTGCTTTAATTTGACCTCTTTTGTTTGTTTCTAGTATGATCAATCTTTTGACTACTAGTAGAGTGTAATCATAAATTTAATGATAAATAGAAATGTGTTTACCTTGTTTGTCTTTCAAGTTAATGTTTTCAAAGCTAATTAGAAAGTTATTTCTCTTTTTCATTATTCTTTTTACAGAATAAAATATAGGTCCTTTCCCTTGATATGAAGCTTACACATTGTTAGTTAGAATGAGAATTATGATTTTTATTCTGGGAATGCTCTGTATGATAATTTCCATTATAAACCCTGTTTGGGGATGGGAAATGAAAATTGGTTTGGTGAGTGCCCCATACATAGAGTTGTTTTGAAAATGCATGAAATTTGGTGAACTACCTTTGATTTCTCAAATGTGTAAACGTAAAAAGAATTATTGGCTTGTTGCCTTGTTACTGGGAAAAGTTCCATTGGGGATATATTTTTCACATAGGCTTTTTTTTTCCTTCCTTCTATAAAACTTTGCCTTTGCAACATCTAGTTTTCTATCCTGTATTGCAAAATTCTTTGTGAATACTGCCTCCTAGTGACAAAGTGTAATTGGCATCTTCAGAGAAATGGGCAAAACATATTACACATATAATGTTTATTACATTCATCAGTATTTCAGTCATGGTTATAACTATTCTTCCCCCAGTTTTTCTTTATAAGCAAATTTTGTTTGGAATGCCACGTTTGTGCTGAGGAGTTTGCTAGTCCTTGTGGTTTTTATTAGCAGGGTTTCATTAGTAGGTTTTCATTCATCTGGCTGACAATTCACCAAGTAGCTTCAAGTGTGCCCTTGAAATTGGCAATACTGCCTTTGAAGGTGACTCCCCTAGTGGTGGGAGTAGTGCTTTGCAGTTTGCAGTTAGCAAAGCACTTCACCAGTGACGCATCATTTAATCTTATTAAATAACCTTTTGGGACAGAGGAGGAAACCGAGGCTTAGAGATGTTAACTGTCTCCTCTGAGAGTACATTTTATTTAGAGTTTGTTGGCATTTCAGAGGCTATCTGGTCCAGCCTTTTTCCTGATGCTTGTGGAAATCCATTTGGGAACAAAGACCTTTCGTATGTTTAAATATTTCTAAACGTCTCAATTTTATATCTTCTTTCTCTCTGGAAGAGTGATTAAAATATATTCATAGGTTAAAATTTATTCTTTCCCCACTTTAATTTTCTTACATACACTTGCAGACCCAGAACATTTTGCGAACTTTGAGAAGTGTCTTTCTTCCATGAATAGCTCTGAAGAAATTTGCCTTCTGACTACCTTTGCTCAGATGGCTCAGGCCAGAAGAACTGACATGGATGAGGACTTCATCAAAATTATTGTTCTGGAGATATACGAGGTTAGAATATGAAGTTTTATAAATCAACTAAAAAATGTTTTCTTTTGGCTTATCCATATGTTAGTTCTTTTGGGATTGCTTTTTAAAAAATGTGGCTGATTGAGCTACTATCTGCACTTACAGAAGGGGATAGAGGATCCAAGGAGCATCATTTTGTTGTAGGGAATATTGAAAATGTGAATTATACCCTTTCCATTTCCTACTACTACTGTCTTTTGACATTTGATGGGTGAATCTTGGGGAGGAAGAGACAATGTAGCACAGTGTGACACTTGTAGATTTTATACTGTCTGTCCTGACACTTGTGGTTTTTATACTGTCTGTTTCCCTCACTCCCCAGCCCAAATTCCACTCCTGCCAGGAACCTTCCAAGCCAATTTAAATGAGGTGGTAGAAAAATATTGAACCTAGAGTTAGTTAGAAGACCTGAGTTTTGTTTTAACTTTGCTATCAATTGCCCATCTCACATCAGAAAAGATAATTTACCACTCTGGGCTTTATTTTCCTCATTTGTCAAATGACAGGCGGGGTGAGATCCTTGCTTGCTTTACTTTTTCACTGAGCCACCCCTTACAGTGGATGAGAGTGAACTTTGGACCGCTCAGTGTCAGGGGACTAGCTCAAAGTGGCTACCAAAACTTTCATTGGAGTTTTATGTATATTTAAAAACCATGCACATTTTATACTTTAAGCACATTTTATGTTTATCTGTTTATCTTCACACAAAACATCTACTCCAAAGTTTTCAATTATACTCAAGTAAAATTATGTTTGAAGAAGATTCTCTGAGTTGTATTATCCTCTCCCAATAATCTAGTTTGCAAATTACAACAGACTTGGGTGATCTAAAGTTCTTTCTAGGATCAAATACTCAATTTAGCTTTTCCTATACTGATACTTGGTAACCATGGTGAGGTTAACGCCTTGATGGATTGGAATTCATACTATCTTCATGGTCTGAAAAACTTGCGGGGGATGTATTTTCACATTCATTAAATGACATTCTCAAGATTATTGCTACAGTAATATTTGTGTTCTTGAATAATGTTTCCAGTGTTTTGACACTGGAAACAGTGGGTCACAGTAAAAATTACATTCCGAGTTACATTCTAATCCTCTGTGTGTGTGTAATTGAAACAGTATTTAATCTTCTTGTGATGTAGTCTTAAATTTTCTATTTTGTTTTATTCTGTTATTTTTCTGTCTATTCCATTGTATTAAGAAATGCCAAACATTGGCATCAATGGATTGTAATCTGTAGTTTGAAAGACACTGCTCAAAAGGAGTTGGCAAATATTGGTGTTTTAGAAACTCTTATAGTTAGGGGTCTTATTTTGTAGGAGAGAATGGGCATTTCCATGAAAAACATTCTGATTTTGATCATTTTAGTAATTTCCTCAAGCTTAGACAAGTTTTGAAACTGAAGGGACTGCTTTATTGCTACTGACTACTTTGGGATATACTTTTTGGATCTACACTTGAAGTCATTGTTATAAATAGTTGCCACTCCTTTCCTCTCCTCTCACTTTCCAGTCTCAGGGTAAACTTTGCTATCTGAAGTTCTGACCTTTTTTTGAAAATGGTGTGAACCTCAGTTCAATGCGAGATTCTTTCTGTTTTACTTGGAAAAAACTACGTAAATGTGTTTTGGTTGCTAATTGATATTAAAAGTGCTGTCTCCCCCCACCCCCATTTAGGTATCTTATGTCACCTTGTCCACCAGAGAGACTTTCTCAAAGGTCGGTCGAGAGCTTTTAGGGGCCATCACAGCTGTTCACCCTGAGATAATTTCTGTCCTTTTGGATAGAGTTCAAGAGACCATTGACCAAGTTGGAATGGTAAGAGCACTGATTTTGTTTGTTTTTGTTGTTTTTTTTTTTTTAAAAAATCCTGAAGGAATGGGAAAAATGGGACGGTTGCTGGGAATGACTGTGTCTCTCAAGGGCACAGCAGGGCGAAGAGAACTAACACTTACTGTGTTGCCAGGCTCTGTGCCACTCACCATGCCAATGTGGGATTAGCTGCTGCTTACAAAGAGCTGTGATTGTTTCTGTCAGATCTCCTCAAAGTTGACTTTCCAAACTCCTTCAGTGACAGGTTTTTGCTTTGTTACAGCCTGTAGTTAATTAACAATTTTCATTTCACAATTTGTTTGGCTCTCATAATTCTTATGTTTCATACTTAGAAGAAACAGCTGTGACTAAGAATAAGGCCCTATTTAAAATCAGTCAACAGCAAAATTAAAAGTACATAGTAATTTATGTTAAGCAAGACACAGATATAATTTATTTTTATCATTTGTCACAATCTCTTTTGTAATCTTCATGTAGTTTTTTTTTTTTTTTTTTTTTGAGACAGAGTCTTACTGTGTCTCCCCTGGGTAGAGTGCAGTGGCGTCAGCCTAGCTCACTGCAACCTCAAACTCTCATACTCAAGTGATCCTTCTGCCTCCACCTCCACTCTTGGTTTATACATGGGGTTCCATTGTGCTCTGTGAACTTGCTGAGGTTTTTGGAGGGACTTGTTCAAGCCCTCATGCCTTCAGATGAATATGATGGCGTTTGAATATTTTCACCATGACCTTGGGCTAGTCTGGAATCAGTCTCTAGCTCCAGAGTCTGGGAATGAGCTATGGTGGGGACCCTGATCTTTCAATGACGTACTTGATAACTTCCTGTTCTCAAGGCCCAGCCCGAGAGGGCACATCCCGTGTGGGGATTGCTCTGGGTTAGGGGAGCTGCTGATAAGGACAAAGCCTTTTGGGAGTCCCCAGAGTATAGAACTCAGAGGTATATTTTATGACAACCTGCAAATTGATGTCATATTTTCCTTTTGGCCTGTTTTATAATTTTAAAAATTGGCTCACTTTAGAGGACACTTTCTACTTTTGTTAGTGAAATCCATGTATGTTCCCTATAACCTCTTCAAGTAAGATTAGTGATCTCTTGACTTTCAGTGAAAGCATAGATATATTTTAAAATATACTATTTAAATCCTATTTTGTTGAGAATTTTTACAAGAACTCTTAAATGGATTCTTCCTTTCCAATCCTTGTACCTTTAATTTCTTTTTCTTGCCTTATTGCATTGACTTTAGGATCTTTATTATAATAGTGAATAGAAGTATAGTGGTGAGAATGGACATTCTTACCTCATTTCCTGTCATAGGGGAGAGGGTTTAAAAGTTCACTGGTAAGTATAATGTTAGCTGTAGGTTTTTCATTCATGCTCTATTTTAGGCTGAGGAAGTTTCTATTTCCAGTTTGCTGAGGTGGTTTTTTTTTTTTTTTCATGAGTGGATATTCAAGTGTTTTTTCTGTATCCATTGAGGTGATCTTATGATTTTTCTCCTTTATTCTGTTAAATGTGGTAAATTACATCAACTGATTTTCAAATGTTGAATCATCATTGTTTCTTTCTGGAATAAAAACCACTTGATCCATCATGTTATCCTTTTCAGGTATTTCTAGTTTCAATTTAATAATACTCTGTGGAGGATTTGTGTATATATTCACAAAGGTTATTGATCTATCATTTTATTGTCTGTTATGTCTTTATTAGGTTTTAGTTTTAGGATTATTTTAACCTTATAACATGAGTTGGGAAACATTCCCTCCTCTTTCTTGGTTTTTGAAAGAGGTTTTGCAAGATTGCTATTAATTCTTTTTCAAGATTGCTATTAATTATTCTTTAAATATTTGATAGAATTTACCAGTGAAATCATCTGGACCTGGAGTTTTCTTTGTGGAAAATCTTTTGATAACAAATTGAATTTCTTTAACAGATATGGGACTATTCAGATTTTTTTTTCTTTAGTCAGTTTTGGTAAGTTATGTTTTTAAAGGAATTTTCTCATTTCATCTAATTAGTTGAATGTATTGGCATGGAGTTGTCTGTAATATTCCCTTGTATACCTTTTAATGTCTCCAGGGCTTTTTCCATGATAGCCCCCGTCTACTCCTTGTCCCCACTCCCCAGGGTTGCTTTGAGCCAATAGAAATATCTTTTTAAATGCCATGGAAGAAATAATTAAAGTGCCAAATTTTTTGTAAATTGAATGTCCCCTGATTTATGACGACTTTAAATTTGTATTTTACTATGATGGTTTACCTAAACTGAAGCACACCAATTTACATATTAAAAAGAAGACTGGATTGCAAAATGTGCTTCTGATATAGCATCAGTTTTAATACCCATTTGATTTGGTTGTCCATGATTTCCATTTCACTTGTCTAAAAATCAAACCAAAATTTCTCCAAAATTTTTTGGAGAAAAATTTTTGCAAGCAGTTTTATAATCTAGTATTATTAGGATTGTCCCTAATAATTTTAATGATTATTATTTTCTTTTTAATAAGGTTTCTCTATACTTGTTTAAAGAACTGCCTTTGTATCTTTGGCGACCTTCTGCCTCAGAGATAGCTGTGATTCGGGATTGGTTATTGAATTACAACCTGACAGTGGTGAAGAATAAACTGGCCTGTGTTATTCTAGAAGGACTGAATTGGGGATTTGCTGAACAGGTATGTGTTAAAACCATTCCTTAGAGACTGAAGGTTCTACATGCATGAGTTTCAAAGAAGCATTTTCTCAAAACATTATTTCTAAGTATCATTTGCAAGGTCTGCAAATTCTTTTAGCTGTGTCAGAATTTAGGATCTTCTCTTTAATTCTGTTTTGCATAGTGAGCCACCACTAAATGAAGATAAATTGTTCCATATTGAAAATTCTTCTCCTTTTCCTTAGATCGCTTGTATCTGTTGTTTTATCTCTGGCTAGTTACTGTAGTTCCTCCTAATTGTCTCCAGTCCCTGTTCCTCCTGTAATTTGTCCTGCCAGAGTTGTCTTCTGATATACTGGGCATTGGTTAAGAGACTGAGCTCTGAGCCAGCCTGCCTAGGTTCTGATCCCAGCTCTGTCCCCTCCTGGCTGTGTGACCCTGTGCACGTTTCCCAAACTCCCTGGGCCTCAGTTGCTCATTTGTGATTTGATATTAATAGATATACCTAGTAGGGTTGTGTAAGGATTCAACAAATTAGGACACAAAACATTTAGGACGGTTCTTTGCATACATTAAGTACTTGGTGTAGTTGTTATTAATAATAGTTTATGATTAAGGGTTTGCTAGAGAGCTGCATGAGCGTCTTCTCATTCCTTTGTTAGAGTTGGGAAAGCCATCTTCCTGAGAGAGTGAAGGAATGTATTTCTTCAGGCTGTAAAGGAAGATAGGGTGGGAAATTTGATAGGCATCTTCAGATTCGGGAGGAATTTTTTACTTGTGTTGCTGAGTATCTTATTTATTTGAATGATGATAGAACAAGAAAAGGGAATGTAGACTTAATTTGTTAACCAAAACCCAAGGTGGTATGTTTGTGATTATTTTTCTCTTTAAAAGGGTACCCTGCATCTGGATCAAGCAGTCCATGCTGAAGTGGCTTTAATGGTTCTTGAAGGTTATCAGAAGTACCTTGCACAGAAGCCATACACTGGGCTTCTTTCTGAAAGTATGAAGCAGGTATTTCCTTCTCTTCTGCATTGAGAACATGAATCTTTATTTATAAATGGCCTGGGCAGATAAAGTATGGACTCCTAGATACCCTAAGAACATTTCTGGCAATTTAAGATAATAAAATTAACTTCTATGATTGGATAAGGATTTTTATTTAAGAGGTAACCTTTATATGAGCATTTTAATGTTAATAGAATTTGGGTTGAGCTACTGTGGTGTGCTAAAGCTCGCTTGTACTGGCTCGGGAGAACTAACTGTTAAAATTTCAGGAACTTTACAACCCAGGTTGTTAAACTGTTAGTAGCTTGAAATTGGCCATGGTGGGAGTTTTTACACCACCAGAACTGGCAAATGCTATAAATGAGACCCCTCACCCTAATTGTTCAACTTATTTCCTAGCACACCATTCGTTGAGTATCAACTCTTATATCACTTTTCCTTTATCTGAGCTGACTAAGATCAAGTTAACAAAGTGACTAGCAGGTGGTCAGTTGTGAGTGAGAAACTGCTTTAATGCAGTGCAGCAAACATTTATTAAAGACCAGTATGTAGTGTGATCCTTTCTTTCAGGGGCATTGTTGATCACAAAATGAAATGGGTGGATGAGCTTACTGATTTAATTTGTGTATAACTAATGTGGCTTAAAATAAATAATTGTTTTAGGTTTCATATTTGGCCAGTATTGTTCGATATGGAGAGACACCTGAGACCTCATTTAACCAATGGGCCTGGAATTTGATCTTGAGGTTAAAACTGCACAAAAACGATTATGGAATACAGCAGAGTTGCCCAGCTGTTCCCTTCTCCAGCACTGTGCCTGACCTGACAGAGTCACCCACGTTTCATCCTCTCTTGAAGGCTGTGAAAGCGGGCATGCCCATTGGCTGTTATCTAGCCTTAGCTATGACAGCTGTGGGCCACAGGTACAGTGTTTGGGCTGAAGCTCTAGGGTTGCTGAACCTTGTAGATGGTAGTTCTGAGGCCTCCATCAAATGAATTGAGTGGTAATTAGGGCTGATAATAAGCCTTGATTAGTAGCTTATCAAGGGAAAATGCTGCCCAAATTCACATATGATAGATTTGTACCAGCAAGTCACCTTATTACATCATGAAGGGAGTTATACCTGTCACTCAGAGTGGAATGTTCATGTCAGCAGTAGATTCGTACTCTCTTCCTCAAGACTAATGATCAAATAAAAATAATTGATCACTCATAGTAGATTTTTTTAAAAAGTGGTGGCAGCCCAACTCAGGCTCCTTAACTAAAGGTCTTGGCCTGTCTAGGAGAATGAAATGCTTGATCAGGTCACATGCCTGTTTGGTATGAGCCCATAGCTGTCAGCATTTCTTCCACTGGAGCATTTATCACAGTATATTGAAGTTATCTGTTTAATCTTCTCAGGGATCTAGTTATATATAACTTCTATGAGGTTAGTACCCAGGGATGGTATTTGTCTTGTGTTGCCATTTTATCCCTAACAATGAAGACTCTATCTGGTGTAGTAAATAATTGAATGCATGAATGAATTCTTAGTTGGTTAAAAATCCTTTTCTTTAAAGATCCCTCTCTTCTGAAGCATTAATTTTTTTCTAGCCAGTCCATGTTCTAAAGCCTCTTTGACCTGTGCTTTTGGGTTCTTGTGTTTTAGACTTACTGTCACACGTTTTTAGCATCGTTTCGACATCTTGTTCCTAATTCCGTATAATTTCAGTGGGATGCCAATTGTCCTATCAGCTGTAGTGTTCAGCCTTGTGCTAGGAAGGAGGAGAGAGACAGATTTATTAGATAGTTGCCCTCTGGTTGTTGGTAGCTCAGTGGAGATGGTAGGCATAAAACAATTGGCAGTACTAAAGAGTATAAGCACAGGCTGAATGATATGTAGAGAACAGTGGTTCTCAACTCTTGCTGCTTTTTAAATCACTTTTGGAACCTTTAAAAAAATCCTAGTGTAGGAAAGAGAGTCAGAATTCTAACCTAATTGGACTGTGGACCAGTTCTCTAGATTTCTCTAATGTACAGCCTGGATTGAGAACCACTTAGAATCTGAGCAGAAAGAATTTCAAAGAAGGAGAGATCAGTAGGGCCAGGATACTTTGATGGGGGAGCTGACTTTTAGGAAGGAATCTTAATTTAGAGAAGACGTTTGCTATAGTTAGGACATTTGTCTCCCCAAACCTCATGTTGAAATTTGATCCTCAGTGTTAGACGTAGGGCCTGATGAGGGGTGTTTGGGTTATGGGGGCAGATCCCTCATGAATGGCTTAGTGCCACCCTCATAGTAATGAGTGAGTTCTCACTCTAGTAGTTCCTGTGAGAGCTGGTTACTAAAAAGAGCCTGGCACCTCCCTCCCCTTGCTTCCTTTCTCACCGTGTGATCTCTGCGCATGTCTGCCCCTGTTTGCCTTCCACCATGAGTGGAAGCAGCCACAGGCTTTCACCAGATGCCCAGTCTTCCTTTGAGACAGCACAATTGTGAGCCAAATAAACCTTTTTTTCTTTAAAATTACCCAGTCTTAAGTATTCCTTTATAATAACACAAAACGAATTATTAATAAGACAACACCCTGGGCTAAGGAGCAGAGTGATGATGCATTCCTTCCCCAGTTACTTAGTGCCCAAGAGTTTATCGAAGATTCAGCTCAAGGGCCATCTCCTGCCACTTGCGGCACTTGTGCATTCTGAACAGCACACTCACTGTTTTGTATTGTATTATAATCGTAATCCATCCCTCTGCTCATGGACTGTTTGATATGTGGAGGTGGGGGCATTGTCTTGTTCATCTTTGCGTCTCCAGAACCTGTACTTAGTAGGTTTTCAGCAAACACTGGTACGTCAAATGAACGTGGGAAGGAGCGTCAGGTGTCTGAGTGGGTGGTGTGAGAGGAAGGGAGTGATGAGGAAACACTCCTGACCAAAGCCTGTGATCTGATCTGATCTGATCCGTGTTGGAGAATGGAGGCACTCAGGTGGTTGTAGGGCCAAATGATGGACAAATTTGAAAGCTAAATAAGAGAGAGTGGAATTGATCTAGAAAAGGAACTGATAAGAGCCCTTACAAAAACACTCTTTATGTTGTTTCCAGTAGCTCTACCTACTGTCATTAACAGTGTCTTGTACCTTAGGTCCCTCATCTCTAAAATGGGAATAATAATAATATTGCACTTACTTTATGAGGCTTGAATGAGTTGGAACACACTTAGAACAGTATCTGGCATGTGGATTCTTGGAGTGCAGTTATCTGAACTTAAGTGTTTCATTATTTTTCTGATTTCTTATATCCATTCTGGGACTATAGCTCTTTATTCACTGTTACTGCTGTGGGTTCTCTGTACACATAAATATTTGTTTAGTGTTGCTTACTGAATGCTTAATGGGAGTAAAGGTGAGAATAAGTGTTTCTCTTCAGGGCTGACCTCTAGTGTAAAACTCCACGGTAGTCATCTAGGATGTAGCTGTACTAGAGTACAGAAGTAACTTAAAATAATCTTATGAATAGGCTTGGGGTTGGGGACGGAGCAGGCAGGGATGTACATTGTATGTGAATATAACATTGTAGACAGTACAAAGAATAGTAGTCAAAAAATCACCCAGAATCTTTCCCATCCTAAAAAAATTGCTATTTTTTTCCTGTTTATTTTTATCCAATATTTTTTCCTTTGATCTTTTTTAGAGTTATAATGTATATATAATTTTATATCCTTTGTTTTTTACTTCAATATTGTAAATACATCCCTTGTGGCATAACCTTTGCACTATTACTTTTCTTTTTTGAAATGATTTTTTTCCCCTAGAATTAAAGCAGAATTAGGAAAATGGAGAAAAAGCCATTCATATCTACCACTCCAGAACAATGAACATTTTGTTGTGACATTGTCCCTGTGTTTTCCACCCTATAAATAACTTTACTAGTAGTTGTAATCTTGAGTATAAAATTTTATGGGTTTTTTCCCCCCAGTATCATTATAGTGGAAGTAGTTTTCCTCATTGCCCTTGGTCATCGTGTGTATTAATAAATGATCCAATAAAATTCCCATTGAATAGATTTTTCTAAAATTTACTTAAATCATTTTCTACCTGAGTTTTATAAATAAATCTGAAAAGTACATCTTTGCATGGACCATCTTTTATATTTTTTTCCATATTTGGTATTATTTCTTAAGGATAGATTCTCTGAAGTGAGTCAAAGAATAAGAAAATTTTTAGGCCAAATTGGTTTTAGAAGAATTTTGCAATTTATACGGGTTGGGTATCCCTGATCTGAGAATCCGAAATTCAGAATGCTCCAAAATCTGAAACTTTTTTGTGCACCGACCTGATGCTCAAAGGAAATGTTCATTGGAGCATTTTGGATTTTTGGATTAAAGATCCAAAATTTGAAACACTTTTGGTCCCAAGTATTTCAGAAAAGGGATACTGTACTGACAGATTAGATTGGGCTCACTTTTGAATCTTCTCTTTACTGTAATACCTTGTGTGAATATCCAGACAAGGAGAGACCCCATGTGTCTCAGAAGCTCTGTGTGAGAAACAAAATGTGGTAGTGGTAGCGCTCTGGATTAGAAATTTGCAAACCTGCATTCTCCTTTTGAACCTACCCTAGGAAATTATGTGAATTTGGGCATGATACTTTACCTTCCTCATTTACAAAATGAAAATATAGATGAACTTTTAAATTCTTTTGTAACTTCAGAGTTCTGGTTCTAGTATTTCTGTGTGAAGATTGGGTATAGAAAATACGTTGGAAACCTGAGATAATCCAGGTATTATTGTAGGCTGATAATTGCTCACTGGATGAATGTAATTTTATGAACCGGCTACCTTGTGTGCTCATTGCCTTTTTCTTCCTCTGTAGCATCGAGAAGTTCTGTGCAGAAGGCATCTCACTGTTGGGAATTCTGGTCCAGTCGAGGCACTTGAGAACAGTGGTGCATGTCCTGGATAAGATCCTACCTTTGTTCTACCCCTGCCAGTATTATCTTCTAAAGAATGAGCAGTAAGTATGTTCCATCTATTCTTTAGAAACAGCCTAGTGAATACAAATGACCGTGTCTTCTGGTTTCTAAAGTAAAATAAAGGGAATGTTATTATAATAGTGTATTTTTTATGGTGCAGAAAACTTTTCACCCCATTTTGGAGTGTAGGTTGATGAACTGTGATTCTAATAATGATTCTATTTTTATCATGAAAGATCTTTTCCTTCTCATTTAACTGTGGATTGCTAATTATAGCATATTAGTATTTAAAAGAGCAGTTGTTTTTGTGATATTCTGGAAATAGTGCTGCTGACGTTGAGCAGGAATGGCTTTGCCATTGTAACAATAGCAAAACACATTGTTTTTAGTTGCCTTAATACGCATCATACAGTGTTGCAAACTGATACATAGGAAGGTGGGAAGAGAGCTACCTGTCCAGGGTGTGGGGAGGTGAGCATCTGGCTGGGGCCTCCTGAAGAGTGGTGAAAGAGGAGGTGTGGCCTGATGTGGAGGAACCCTGCATGGTGGGGGACAGGTACATCCAAGGACAAAGGGGGAACATTACGATTTTCTTATTGTGTGTCTCATGCTTGCTAATGATGAGAATCACCCAAAAGAGCTTATTAAATATAGATTCCCAGGCTCGTCTCTTGGAGGTTTTTTTTTTTTTTTTTTTTTTTTTTGCATAGATGTTCATCTGTATCTTGGAGGTTTTAATTTGGAAATGGGCTAGGGTCCAGGAACCTTTTTATTTTATTTTATTTATTTATTTTTAAAATTAGCACCTGGGCACTAGACAAGCTTGGGAACTGGATGATTTGGAAAACATCTCTGCTTTTATTAGTGGAGGTGGGAGCATGGAGGGGATAGTGGTGCTGTTGGGTGTTTTTCCTCTAATGCTCTCTAACTAGCGTGTGTTTGTGTATCTTGGATCTGTTCATCATACTTCTGCAGCTAGGTAGAATTCCTTTTAACCCACATTAAGTGTGAAAACTTTGTTTGAAATTTCTGAAGACTTACGAGAATCCCTAAACAGTGCTTTGGTCTGAAAACGGTACCAACTTAATATTTTTCTTTCTCCTCGTAAGTAAATAGCCACTGGAAATTCTGTTGACTCCTGACGGGAAGGTAAAGTGTGTCATCCTGTGTGCTTGGCAGGTTTTTGTCTCACCTCCTCCTGTTCCTACACTTGGACAGTGGCGTGCCTCAGGGTGTCACGCAGCAGGTTACCCACAAGGTGGCACAGCACCTGACAGGAGCCAGCCATGGGGACAACGTGAAGCTTCTCAACAGCATGATCCAGGTCAGGGCCCTTGGGAGCCTCTAAATACACCACGTCCCAACCAAAAACCTCTAGTGTTATAACACAGTTATGATTTGGTTAATTCAAATCACTTGGCTCAGTGCTTTTGGCAAAGAAGGTCAACGGATTTGGGCTTCGTAGTGGAAGTAGATGTTATTTTGTTGGGGTTTTAAAAATAGGAGGCTGGTTATTACCTTTCGCATCACCGGAGCCTTTTCTCTGCAGGCACACATATCTGTAAGCACTCAGCCCAACGAAGTGGGTCCTGTTGCTGTGTTGGAGTTCTGGGCCCAGGCTCTCATAAGCCAACGGCTTTGGTACCGAGAGCAACCTATCCTCTTCCTCATGGACCACTTGTGCAAAACAGCTTTTCAGCTGATGCAAGAAGACTGTGTGCAGAAACTACTCTACCAGCAGCATAAGGTGAAAAACCTGTCAGAGAATTTATCTGTCACTCATTGGCTAGATAGTAGCTTTCTAAAAATGTTCCCCCAAAGAGAAGATTCAAAAGTGAGTCCAGTCTAATCTGTCAGTACAGGCTGAGTATCCCTGCTCTGAAATGGTTGGGACCAAAAGTGTTTCGCATTTCAGATCTTTAATCCAAAAACCCAAAAATCCAAAATGCTCCAAAAGCACAGTTGTCAGTATTACTCTGTGGCCACTGCCTTTATAAAGCTTTGCCTTACTGCTGTCTAATCTCAATAATCACAGTCCTCTAGTGCAGATGCCGGGGAAGTCAGAGGAGAGGACACCCAGGAAGAGCCCTGCTCATTATGTTTGGCTGTAATGTGCTACCTGGAACTATTGCTGCTAGTGGACTCATTCTTGCAATCTGTGTCTTATCAGAATCTTTCATTGTAGTAAGACAATTGCTGATACTCTTGAAAAGGTCATTGATAAGATTTTTAAAGCTGCCTCTCTGTGCTCCACGTCTCCTCCCTGGTGCAGAACGCATTGGGTTACCACTGTGACCGGAGTCTGCTCTCTTCTTTGGTGAGCTGGATCATGGCGGGCAACATCACTCCTTCCTTTGTGGAGGGCTTGGCCACGCCCACTCAGGTAGGATACTCATTGACAGGACCATTTGTTGTCTTTGCGAACTTTAATCTTGTTATCACCCTCTCTAATAAATGACTAATAGCCTAAACTAACTCACATTTATTTAGCACTTAACTTTATGAATAAGCTTTTTCATTAATCTTCGCAGAAGCCCTCTGCTGAGGGGGTACTATTGTCATCCCTGTTTTACAGAGGGGCTCACTGAGGTTTACTGGAGGTAAGGGCTGGCTCAGCATCAGACTGCTCTCGATCAGTCTCCAGCCTGACTGCAGGGCCTGCCCAGCAGTGTGGCAGAGAGGTTCAGAGTAGGTGCTAGAGTCGGGGGGGCTGGGCTTCAGTCATGGTTCTGCCATTTGTTAGCTCTGTGGCTTGGATAGCTTACTTACTTGTCTGTCCTCAGTTTCCTCGATTGTCAGTGGGAATCAGTATGCTTTCACCTCCTAGCAGTCTTACTTCCTGCTCTTTGTGATTGAGCTGGAGCAAACTCTTTGCTATTACCTGGAAACATCCCTGGCTTTTCCTCTCTCTGCCTCGCCTTACTGGCTCTCTTACTGGCTTGCTGTTCCCTCCGATCTCTCCAAAGTGCCTTCTCTGACATAGCACTTCACCCCTGACTCAGTCCTCGCCGCTGCTCACTTCACATTTCGGTTACTTGTGTGTTAGTCTTGTTTCCTCCAAAGATGGAAAACTTCTTCAGGGCAGAGCCCACGTCTGGCCCTCTTTCCTGTCCCTCATGCATGTAGAACTTGCCCAGTAAATATTGAGTGAACAAACATCCTTCTTATACTAAATTTCCATAGGAATTTAACATTTTCCAGTGATCAATTTTATCTAATTTTATATCTGAAATTTTATTTTTAATTTTTTTAACTAAATTTTTTATTTTTAATTTTTAAAATTTTATTTTTTTATAGAGACAGGGTCTTGCTCTCGCTCAGGCTGGGCTTGAACTCCTGAGCTTAGGCTCTTGCCTCGGCCTCCCAAAGTGCTAGGATTACAGGCGTGAGCCACCACGCCTGGCCCTATATCTGAAATTTTAGAAACTGTAAATGTTTGCTGATTGAGATTGACGATAGGAAAAGATTTTAATTTGTGGAATATCAGGGTATATTTTTTCAGTTGGGGTTAGCTACTGATTTGCCCCCCCTTTGCCTGGTGTCATTGTAGGTCTGGTTTGCATGGACAGTACTGAACATGGAATCTATCTTTGAAGAAGACTCCCAGCTCCGAAGAGTTGTTGAAGGGGAATTGGTTATAAACTCTGCTTTCAGCCCTGACCAAGCTCTGAAGGTGCAAATAGCAGTTCTGCATTTGAGTTGTAGAAGGTGGCTTACACTTTGATGCTGATGGGCTCTACTGTAGCTTTTGGACTTGTGTGTTTTCTTTTGTTGTAAATGTATGGAAAGCTCAAAAACCAAACCAATACTTAAAACTATGTAATTGAAATCTATACTTGCTTCTCAGTGTTCATTTAATGAGGGTCACAGCCTAGTCCTTGAAGGCTGTGTTCATTGCACATGTGATGGGGGTTGCCATTGCTTTAGAGCCATTGCCATTGTGTCCCACGTGCATCCACATTCCCTGGAGTGCTTGTTAAAAATTAGATTCCTAGACCCCACCTTCTGAGATTTGGCGTCTTGGAGTCTGGAGTGGGCCCAGGAATTTATTTTTTAAAACTCCCTAGCTGATTCTCTACTGCTGAAGTGTTACAAAACTGGAATAAGGGCTTAGATTTAAAGACCTTCTCTTTTAGGATCCCGCTGCATATACTTTTGGGTTTCAGAGCCAGTCAAGAATTCAGCATTCTTGAACATTCTTTTAAAAATCTAAATTTTCATAAAACAGCAACTCAAAGTACTATGAAAAAAAACAAAACAAAACTTAATTTTCAAAAGATTGATAAAGTTTGATAGTGATTTACTTTTGGTTTTTATATTATTATACTCCCTTGCACTATAGCATTATACATACAAAGGAATTTCAGAAATAGTAATAGAAATGAGGTTTAACTAAATGATTCTTAAGATCCGTTCTGATTCTGGGGTCTGTGAAACGTTTTGACAGGAAAAAAGCTGTCCCCCATATCTTGCTATGAAGGAGGTTAAAGTGTTAGGTGGTGGGTAGAAGTGAGGTTTAGAAGACTTTTTTTCTTGCTGAAATGAAAACAAAATGTTTGGCATTTAATTTGGAAAACAGAGTAAACTGTTTGCAATTGTGTTCATTTTGTGGTTGCTCAAAGCCCCTCCTTTTTCCTAGAAAGCGCAGGCCCAGCTGAAGCTCCCCATCGTGCCGTCCCTCCAGAGGCTGCTGATTTATCGCTGGGCCCACCAGGCCCTGGTCACGCCTTGTGATCACCCTCTCCTGCCGCTCATTTGGCAGAAGTTCTTCCTTCTGTATCTTCACCGCCCAGGACCGCAATATGGGTATGGTACCCAGTACTGTAGTAACCGCCTGTGAATCCATTCCTGCTTTCGCACTGCTCTGATTCTGTGTGTTTTTAGACTGTGTAGTGTGAGTTAGACTCATTCTTTGGTGATCTCTGGCTAGGAATCTCCTTCAGTCTCTGTTTAACTTTTATTAGATTGGATCCTTCTTGAATTGGGCGTATCTTGTGGCAGCTTCTCTTTACCATCCTTCATGCTCAGGGTGATGAAGACAACACCCTGGGACTGGGCACCTCTGGAGATGCAAAGGGAGAGAAACCACCTCAAACTGAGGCTGCTTGTGTGACTGTCATGGGGTTGGGGCGAGGGGACCTGTGATAAGTGGTACAGGTGTGAACAAAGGCCAGGCTTAGGTCTAGCAGCCCTTGGGTTGCCCTTTCCACTGGATATGCAGACACTCCAGTCGGCCAAACTGTCAGCTGTTACCAAACATTGCAGTCTAGCTCCCACCTCAATTCCTAGCTCACCGTCATTCCCTTAACTCACTCCTTTGAAATACATAGATGTTGATTCTTTGTCACTTCTATTTTTTACCAGATTGCAAGTTCTTCAAGACAGAGACCATCTTTAATCTATTCTGTACCTCTAAGGGGTGATGATGTCTTGTATTTGTGTAGCATTTCCTTTTACAACTACTTTCATATACACTATCTTGTTGGATCCTCAAAATTACCTTTGAGGTACAAATAATAGGTATTGATTTAATGGTGTATATATATACCCAGCAATAGGAAATTGCCTTGCTAATTGACTGGTATTTTGTGCCATGTAGAAAGAACGTCTTGTGGTGAAAGGTTATAGATCTGTACTTGTATTTTTTAAGGCTACCCATAGATGGTTGTATTGGAAGAAGATTTTTTCAGAGTCCTGCTCATATCAATTTGTTGAAAGAAATGAAGAGGCGTCTGACCGAGGTGGCCGACTTCCACCACGCTGCGAGCAAAGCCCTCCGAGTTCCAGCAGAGGGCAGCGAAGGGCTGCCAGGGAGCCAGGCTGGCACCCCGGGGTACCTGACCTCACCAGAACTGCACACGGAGCTGGTGAGGTGAGCGTGGTTATTCAACCATTTGTGTGGTTTGCAGCACAGATACTGCGCCAGAGCAGTTAGCTGTGTCACAGACTGCGAGGTGTTATTCTCTTAACTCTGTTAGATTGAGTGTGGAAGGCGGCTTTGATACAGATCTGCATCTTGAAATGTTTCTGTTTTATGTTCCTTAAGAGAAGTGAATCAGCAATTTGGGTGTACCTCTGTCTGGTGGGCTGGAGTCTGACTGATAAATCAGAGGACTGATACCTTCTTCTATTTCTTTATGTAAAAATAGAAATAAACCAAAACAGATTTATCACAGCAGGTAAACAACTATTAAAGCCTGCTAGAAATAAATGACCCAGGCGGAGCTGTGTAAGTGTGGTTCACAGATCTCCACGGGACTCAGGCATCCACCTGCGGTAGGGGCGGGGGTGTCTGGTAATCTCCCCAAACTGCTTATAAAGTCAGGCACAATGTTGGCTTTCCCCAAAAGGTTAAGAACCCTGAAGTAAGTTTGGGTTCCTTTCACACTATTCCTTTACCTTTCATTTATAAGTTTGATATAAACCAAATATTAGTCTTACAGTAAGACTTAATAACAATGGCGCTAATTAACCCTGACTACGCAACAGCGTGGCGAGGGAACCCAGGTTTCATCTAGCACCGAGGCCCCAGGCTTGTTGTACCTCAAGCCCTTGGGGCTCTTTCTCAGTCTCCCCTTATCTTACTTGCTTGAAGGGAAACTTATTTTTAACTGGGCTTAATCAGTAGCGGAAGGCTGTCTCTTTGAACATTTTTGATAAGCCAAGAAAATCTTTGATATTCCCTCTGCCTCTCCTAAATCCCCTTCCTGTGGTGTGTTCATAAAGTGGTCATCTAGCTCCCGGAATCAGAAGCTGGTAGAGAACTACATACCACCCTCTTCCCTGTAAGAACCTCAAAGCCCTATCCTTGTCTTTCTTCCTAGATAAACTGTTGCGGAGGCAACGAAGGTAATTTTCCACCTTACTGAACAAAGCATGCCACCTCCCTGTGCCCCACCCAGTAATTTGTGTATTGCCAACTATTTCTCTAGTAATACTGCTGCAAACAACTGCTTAAAATACCAGTGATCTTAGCTAAATGGACTGTGTTCCTTGTAAAAATAAAACAAAACAAAATAAGAGCCGGGTGCAGTTCGAGCCTGTAATCCCAGCACCTCAGGAGGCTAAGGCCTGAGGCAGGAGGATTGCTTGAGGCCAGGAGTTGGAGACCAGCCTGGGCAACATAGTGAGACCTCCACTCTAAAAACAAGAAAAAATTAGCCAAGTGTGGTGGCATGCCTATAGTACCAGCTAGTTGGGAGGCTGAGGACCGAGGATTGCTTGAGCCCAGGAGTTTGAGGCTGCAGTGAGCTGTGTGATCATGCCACTGCACTCCAGCCTGGGCAACAGAGTGAGGCTCTGTCTGTAAGAAATAAATAAATAAATAAATAAATAAATAAAGGAAACTATATTTTTAAAAAAGTTTTTACTGGAAAATTGGGACTTTTTCTTTTTTAAAACCCTGCTTTATTTGATTACTTCTTAGTGAGAACAGGGTACACACATGCTTGTGAGTTTTATTTGTGATTCTTTGAGGCAGGAGATGATCATTGAGCCTAAAACTGGCAAGTTCTTCCAATGCATAAGTTTAACATGGCTTTTAATATTTTCTCTGAAAATATGTTTATTTGAATGGTTTTTTTACTTTTCCAAGCTGTTAAGACTCATTGGGACTGAATTGCCCAAGAAAGAAAAGCTCTAAATTCAGATCCTAGGTCTTTGGTAAAAATCACCTTCTCCAGTTATTTTTTCTGTGTACTGTGTTTAACCTTGCTTTGATAATAGTTCATTGTACCTTTTGTTTTAGCAACCGTTGCATTATATTTTAATGATGTGTGACACGTCTTCCTTGCTAGACCATGTGTTTGTTGGGAGCTGTGATGGTTGTTGAAGACATTTTCTGCATTGTGGGCTTTCTTTACTCTTATGTAGTGGTGCCACAGTTCCTAGAGATGTAAGAAACTTCATTTGCATATATGTCTTTTTATATTTGATATAATTTGTTTTTATCTTTTAGGCTCTTCAATGTATACATATTATGGCTAGAAGATGAGAACTTTCAAAAAGGAGATACCTATATCCCTTCTCTACCGAAGCACTATGATACTCACAGGCTAGCAAAAGTGATGCAGAATCAGCAGGTGAAGCTATAGCAATGTCTTTTTTAGCATCTCTGAATGTAATTTGAATTGGTCATGTTCATAATATAATGGTAAAACCACTATTGATAAGGAAATGGATGGTCACTCAGATGGTCATTGTTTCTGTGGGTTTTGTCAGTATATGAGTGATTGTATTGAAGGGATATTTCCTTTTGAATCTTTAGCCCCACCATGGCCTTACCTGAAGGGTTGAAGCTTGTTCTAAGTCTTTTTACAACCTCATAAACAAAGCCTTCCTCTCAATGTATTTTTTTTTATTTTAAATTGTTAGCAGCTGAATACTTCTAAGCAATCATCGCTAGTCCCATAAAAAGTGCAGTGTAGAAATTTATAAGGACCCCTACATCATATAGGAGATTAATTGCATGGAGTAAATAAGGAGCTCACCTTTGTTTAGCTTGGCAGGTGCTTACTTGTCAGTGTCACTGTTCTGCTTGTCCTTCTGGAGCCACTTGATTCTACTCTTCATTATGTCCTAAGCCGTTCTCTCCCTGACACTCAGAGATGTTTGTGGTCCTTTTTCAGGCCAAAACTTGTAATCTCAGCTTTCTCTAAGCTTTAGTGGGATCCTTGGGCCTTTAGAACACCTAAAATCAGAAAAAAAAAAAAGGTCCACAAATTCATAGTCCATGTTTAACCACTTGCTATTATGATCTGAAGTAATTTTTCATGTTCATTGATAATTGACATTTTTTTTGTTTGTTTGTTAAAAAGGCAGGCCATCATTCTGATGTGTAATGATCACCAAAGTGAAGTAAATATGCAAGACAGTCCACTGGAGTATGGGAAGAGAATACTAGAACCTATATAGCTATTTTTTCTCATTTATTTATTTATTTCACCTTTTATTATGAAAAAAATTCCATCATGTAGAAAAATAGGCTGAATAGTATAGTGGGCATGCCCTTCTCCCCTCCCTACCATGTGCCATGTGTCTGGTTTCATCTGTAGCCCATCCATTCTCTCCACCATATTATCTTGGAGGTAATCCAGGAGTTCGAGGCTTCAGTGAGCTATGATTGTGCCACTGCACTCCAGCCTGGGTGACAGAGTGAGACCCTGTCTCAAAAAAAAAATATACATATATATATTTATATTTATATATAAATAATAATTTCTTAATATCAAATATCTAGTCAGTGTGCAAATTTCCAGAGTTCCCCCACAGTCTGGATTTTGATTATTTTGTTTTCATGGTGTTATAGTTTAACATGTTTTCTGTCTCCTGTATTTCCTCTAAATTGATATTTGTTTTTTTTTTTTTTTTTTTTTTTTTTGAGGCAGAGTCCTACTCTGTCACCCTGGCTAGAGTGCCGTGGTGTCAGCCTAGCTCACAGCAACCTCAAACTCCTGGGCTCAAGCGATCCTCCTGTCTCAGCCTCCCGGGTAGCTGGGACTACAGGCATGTGCCACCATGCCTGGTTAATTTTTTCTATTTTTAGTTGTTTGACTAATTTCTTTTTTATTTTTTAGTAGAGACGGGGTCTCGCTCTTGCTCAGGCTGATCTCGAACTCCTGAGCTCAAACGATCTGCCTGCCTCGGCCTCCCAGAGTGCTAGGATTACAGGCGTGAGCCACCGCGCCCGGCCTAAATTGATATTTGGATTTCGAGTCTTGATCTAATTAAGATTTGATTATTTTCAACATATTTATTTTTTATCTCTTTAAAATTTTCTAATTTTTGCCTATGTCTTAAAGTGTACATAATCTATTAGCTAAATAGTGTATATATATAATTTATAAATATACATATAGTGGGGTTGTTAAAGTTATTTTTTCTAATCATAGTACCCGATCAGAAAAGTTGTGCAATTACTGCGAAGAATGTTAGCGTGTCCACTTTAAATGTGATTCATCCTAATGCTGGAGAATTTGAAGTGGACCACTTCAGGTTGAAACTCAGTGGTTCACTTTATAGCTAAGTATATAGTTTTATATGTGAGTGTATGACTCATCTGTCAAAGTTAAAATACTGTTGTTCTGTTCTAGGATTTGTGGGTAGAGTATTTGAACATGGAGCGCATATATCATGAGTTTCAGGAAACGATCAGTCTGTGGATGCAGGCCAAGCTGGAGTCCCATTCCACACCCTGCAGTTTGTCGGTGCAGCTGGACTTCACTGATCCTTTGTTGGGTGAGTCATGTGGGCATCAGCCCCTTTGACTGAGTGAATGAATGATTGAATCAGAGCCATGGAAGGTTGAGGCTCACATACTTTATTCCTTCAGTGTTTATGTTTTTCTGTGATGTTTTAAAAAGACATTTCAATTTACTTACAAAACTGCGTAAAGTGCAACTTTTAAATGTAATTATTTTGGGCTTGCAGTTTTAAAATTCAGAAGTCCATCTTTTTCTTTTATAAACTCTTTTTCTTTGTACCTAGAACCCTTGTCATATAAATGGATCATATTCCTGAAGTTTCTAAGTTGCTTATTTCTCAGTACATTTTTCTAGAGAAGCAGTGTTATAAATCAGTTAGTTTTTATGTCAGGTCACAAGAGCCCATTTAACCCACAAAGTTGCTGACATATTTCACAACAGAAAATAATGGAAAATGATATTTGGGGTCACCTGTTCATTTTAATTACTGAATGTATTTTTAAAATATAGGACATATAATAAAATTGTAAACACAATTGTTGACCACAATATATAGTGTAAGAGAACACTAAAGTGATTCAGAGAAAGGCAGAAATACTTTCTTGTTCCAGCTCTGCCACTAACCAACTTGTTAGTTGTGTAAAGAGAGGAAAATAAGAACCTTCTTGGGCTTCAGTTCCTTCATCTGTAAAATGGAGATGCTGACAGTCTCATCTAAGGCTCTAAAATTTTCCCCTCCAACATCCCTCTCTTCACTTTTTTCCCTGACATAATTTTTTTATGATTATAAAAGTTGTATGTGCTTATTGAAAAAAAATTAAGTAATATAGTAAGTATATAGAGGAAGGTACTAAAATTGCCCTCAATCCAACTCTATAGATTCTGATTTTTCTATTCCTGAAGGTCTGTTAAATGAGAAGCAATATATGGATAGATCTGGAAATCACTGAATGCTTTCTGTTCATGCCCTCCCATCTGTAGTGTTTCTTCGTTGCCTGAACACTGCTCTAAAAGTTTACTTATTTTCTCTGGAGCTAAGCCAGTAATTTATGAAGCCCTTAGTTTGTTCCGGGCACTGTCCCAGCACTTTATATGTACTAATTCAGTCCTCACAACAACCCTATGTGGGTTATCTGTGTTGAGCAGATAAGAAAACCAAGATGTACGTTGCTTAGGCCCCTCGCCCACGTGGACCACCTAGCTGGTGTGTGGCAGAGCTGTCTGACTCCAGAGCCCTGCTCTTCAGCATTTAGTATCCTACCTCTTGTTTCTGGCGATCAGTACAGGTTGCAATTCTAAAGAAAATTAGGCCCTAGATTTCTAAATAATAAGTTTCAGGTTTTTTTCAGACGGTAGCAGGTTAGGTGATGATTATATCAAATGGTTGAACTTACGGTTGTGATTGATTGCAGGAAAAATTTCACCGGCACCCTTGTGACACCAAGTTCTTTTTCTTGAACTAAATTTGTTTTGTTAGCTTCAAAATTTTTGTCAATTGTGGTACAGTCATTACAGTTAAATATGCTCTAAATTTAAATTTTATCTTTTATATTTAAAATGTTATTCTTGATTTTTCTTTTATGGTAAGTGATACCGGGTTTGAAAGAGCTCCCAGGTTTCCTTTAGGGTCATGGCTTATAATGTTGCTTGGAAGAAACTTTAACATAAATAGTCACAAGTGTTGTGATGAATACCCCACTTTGTTACATCTGTGCAAACAGTGGTGGTTCTAGTGGAAAAATACAAGCTATAAGGGACAGTGCTGTATTTGACTTGTTTGGAATGTGACATTCCATCTGTTTGTGGAACAAAAAATACAAGTCTCCTTATGCCAAGTAAAGTCATGGCTATTGAATTTTTTATTAATTTTTCTCAACAAGAATAGAAAATTGAATATTACATCTGAAATGAAATCGGAAATTCATAGTAGTGCCTTAAGTACTTGTTGACTTAACTTATTGACTTGAAATTCCCCTGACCTCTCCCTTTCATCTTACTTTTGAAAAGATTTGGGTATATAGCAGCATTTTTCTTCATGTTCTTCAGTTCCCACCTGCTGTGTGGCATGTATGCAGTGTGATGAAGAAAGAGGGAGGAAAGATGGGAATTTATTGGACACCTACTATACATTCAGCTCTGTAATGGTGTAGAAATATCAAACATTTAATTTTTATTAACCAGTATGAGACTATCTGCAATCTTGGGCAAAGTTGCATGGTACAGATTCACTTTTATTTTTTTGTATGGCACTGGACTGCTTATTTGGACTCCATAATCATTTCTTGAGTGAATGACTGATGGACTGTTTGTGTGAATATAAATGCTGAAGGAGCTTATGCCCATGCCTTCATTTTATCTCTTACTACTTCCAGTCCTCATGTTCAAACCTTGACCTAATTTCAGATTTTTGACTCACTTATATTCCATAGTGCCCATTCCTTTCCCCCATTCTCCAGAATTTTACCTAGATGATGGCATTAAACTCTGGACTATCTGCTTCCAGCCTATACTCCATTCACCTAATCCATTATCCAGATGATAGCTGCTATCTGTCAAGCTTGCTTAGGGCCCTTCACTAGATTCCTTTTACACTAATATCAAGTCCAGACTTCTCAGCATGTCACGCAAGACTCTCTAGGGTAGTAATTTAAGATCATGAGATTTAGTTCTTTAACTATCATTTGACTAAACTTTTTGAGGCTAGTAATTCTATTGCATTGTACCTCACGCTTCTGAGCTCTTTCTAATTTACCCATTACTTAATAAATGTAACTTAATTTTCTTTCAGCTAAAGAAAGGGTCTTCAGTAACTTGCAGAAGCATGAGGCTCCCCAGCCTCCCCTCGTTCTGTACCCGATGAGGCCCCCTGTGCCAGTTATCTCCTCAGCTGCACTACTGAGTCAGAAGGATGCCACCCAGCTGGTGTGCACAGACCTGAATCTGCTGCAGCAGCAGGCCAGGTAAGACCGTGCACCCTCAAGGGTCGTGCTCCCGTGTTCTGACAGCCTGGAGGATTTAGTACCTGGAGTGGCTTCCTCGTCAGCATTTTTACCATGAGGGTAATTTGGCCAGACTGGCTCCGACAGTTCACTTGGTTAACTGAGTTGTGACAAGTCTTTTAATTTTACATTGAAGTTATGTGCCATTCTCATGGACTACTCATTTCACATGTTTGCTGGGATAGCATTTCTGAGTGTCAGCAGTACCAGCTAAGGTTTTCTTATGTTTCCCCTGAGGAGACCGTTAGATACAGGTTGCACTTCTAAAGAAAATTAGGCCCTAGATTTCTAAATAATAAGTTTCAGGTTTTTCTCAGATGATAGCAGGTTAAGTGATGATTATATCAAATGGTTGAACTTATGGTTGTGATTGATTGCAGGAAAAATTTCACCAGCACCCTTGTGACACCAAATTCTTTTTCTTGAACTAAATTTGTTTTGTTAGCTTTAAAATTTTTGGCAATTGTGGTCCAGGGATTACAGCTAAATATAGTCTGAATTTAAATTTTATCTTTTATTTTGTATTTAAAATGTTATTCTTGATTTTTCTTTTGTGGTAAGTGATACCTGGTTTGAAAGAGCTCCCAGCTCTTAGATACTGGAAAGATGGTGTCGGAAGAGTGCGAAATGAGATTTCCTTGCTTTGTCACTGCTTTGCTCTCTAACCCTCCATGTTTTTTTGATGTAGGCACTTGATTGAAATGTAGGGAAGTCATTTAGTATTTTGAGTTCACATGGGAGATACAAAATGATCAACTGTTTAAGGTTTTGATTTGACCTTGTGATCCTGGGAGAAGGAGTGTATGTGGAGTAAGTCTGTTTCATCAACAATAAATGAACCTTATTTTTACAAATTCCAGGTGAATAAGTTTCTTATTGACAGTTTTCCCTTGGCCATTTTTGATCCAGACATTTGTTGAGTGTGTGTTGTGTGCACATATAAACACCTGCCCATTGATGTAATAATAAATACAATTAGACTAATATTGACACCCATGTACACAATTAGCTTTCTTGGTCTTTGACATTTCAGATTCAGTCGCTAATACCTAAAAAGTCATTGGCACTTACAATCAATGCACCCTTTCAGGATGATTAAATTAGGATAAAATTCTCACTTGTTCTTGTATATATAAGGGTCCATTTAAAAAATATTGTTGATATAACACAGATTCTAAATGGAGCTTTGTTTCTGGCTCAAAAATTGTTCTACTTTTCCATAAGGCTTTTCCTTCATTTCTTAGCTTTTCTGTTTAGCCTGTCTGCCAGGGAGATGATTTGGGTCAATCTTGGCTTACACATTTTTGGTCTTTTGTTACTATGGAATACTTGTGTCTTGCTGTATTGCTGGCTGGGGGGTAACCAGAAGCCTTCATTACTTATCATATAACCTTTCCTAAGACTTTCTTTTACCTCCTGATGATGTCTTTCAGAACTGCAGCTCTTCGGGAATCTCAACAGGTTGCCCTGGATGGTGAGCTGTTGGACACAATGCCCAAACAGTATGTTAATCGAGAAGAGCAGACCACGCTACATTTGGAGTGTAGAGGCAGTAGCGGTAAGAAATGCCAAGGAGCCGCAGTTGTAACAGTTCAGGTAAGATTGTTTAAGTGTCTTCATAATTTAGAGAATTTTAATTGAGTCCCTAATATTGGCATATCACTAAGAAAGATTAAAAGAGGTACATAGCACCTGATCCTTGTCCGGAGACATTTAATGGTTTTTAGGGGAGCAAAAACACACACAGGGCTAATCATACATTTCCTTAAGTGCCAGATAAGTCCTACAAGACCGATATTTAAATAGGATTTCAAAGAAAAGCAGAATCATTGAGAAGATTCTTAGACGGGCTTAACCTGATCCTTAAAAGATTTTGGCGATGCTAGTTTGGATACACTTAAAGGAGTGTGGTAATGGAGTGGCCGTGATGTCATTTAGGAGTCAGGGGCTAGATCAGTCTATTTCAAGTGTTTCGGGAACTCACATTGGACAGGCTGGTGTGAACGATCATTGGGAGCTCTGGCTGTGTGCTGTGGACAGCAGGGAGCCCTAAAGATAAGCATGGGAAGAACGTGTGGGAATCAGATTGGCTGGGGGGAGCCTGCCAGCAGGCAAAGGAGAGACACGCAACAACACGACTGAAATGAGCTGCCTCCCGGAGTTACCTTCTTGCACTTTATGCCAGGCCCTGTCTAAACATTTTACATTACTTATTTTTTCTTCCAGCAGCCCTTTGAGGTGGCTATTATCATTATCTTCATTTCTCAGATTAGGAAACAGAGGAACAGAGAGGTTAAGTTACGTACCTGAGGTGCCACAGTCAGTGAGTGGTGGAGCCAGGAAGGCTCAGCATTCTGGGTCCAGAGCCCGTGTTCTTTAATCACTTCACTTGACTCCTTCTGCCAGTGGATTTGGTGCTCCCTGAGCTGGGAAAGAAACGCTTGGAGATGGGCACTACCTGCTACCTGAATACAAATGTACACAGATACCTCTTTTTTGTTAACTTTTGGAAATTGAAGAAAATTTATTTTACTCACTCTGGGTTGTCTTTCAAAAATTTCCTTTCTTTTTCTGCTAATCCACATTTTAACTGTTCTAACGTATTCTTCATCAATTTCCTTGGGAGACTCTTTTCTCCAAAATGTTTTCTCTGAAATAACTTTTTTTACTTACTGTATTTTTCATTATCTTCAAAACTTATTTCTGATTTTTTCAACATAGTTGTATGCATCTAAAGTTAATAAATTTGACCTGAAATTTAGGAATAGTCCAACTTATTTTCCTGCATTTTATTGTAAATGTGTGAGTTATCTTTGCCCAGGTACTTTATAAAGTTAGTTTTCTTCTGGTGTATTTTTTTTTGTTTGTTTTTTTTTTGTTTTTTTCCCACAGCCAACATCATACTGAATCTTCTGGTGTATTTTTTTTAACAGTTATTATATTTAATAGTAATGCTGTAGTAAGACTAAGGTAGAGGTATTTAAGAAAGATCACTTGCTAAAGTAATAAAACTGGAAGAAAAGTTTGCCAATTTAGGATGAAGCTTGAGATAGTGGAGGTTTGAAAAAATGAAAGTGTATCCGGCTATAAGAAAAATGGGATGTCATTACCAATCTGTGTTTTCTACAAATAGGGTATTTTTCCACATTTTGAAACTGCAAATCTGTGCCATTCTGTTAATTCAATATATAGAGAGAATTCTCCTAAAATGCATTTTTATAAGTGACTAGTGAGACGAGTACAAAGAAATGTTTTTCCAACTCTGGCCGATAGCTTGCTCTGTGAAGAGTTGTAAATACTTGCTGCCCCAGCCAGAGAGCAGGGCTGGTAACCTGACCTGCTAACTCTTAGGACCTTGCAGTGGAAAATACCACCAGGCAGGCCACTGTAGCTATAAGCCTAGCTTCACAAATGAGTTCTCTGATTTTGGCTACTTTCTCGATATTATTTGTAGATATTATTTGGCTGTGAAAGACAACACAGAAGTTGGAACTTTTTCCTACTAGAAATTAGCAGTTCATTATTCTTTATGCTTACCCTTGGCCAATTTAAACATCTTAATGCTTTCCATACAAATCTCAACTTAAATACCACACACTGCTTATCTTGTGTTTTTACTCTGATACAAATGTCTCCCAGGCATTTGATCTGATGGTTGTACTGTAGTACACCGCTTTCTTTCCAGCCCTGTTCAGAGTACTTTTTGTCACTTGCTTGGGCACTCTCATATCCCTGGTATTATGCTAGCTGCTTTGCTTACATTATCCCACTTAATCTTCACAGAATGAGAGTGAGTTCAGAGAAACAGGTTCAAAGTCACATGACTAGCAGGTGGCTCAGGCAGAATTCAAACCTGCAATCATCTAAATTCAAGACCCATGCTTTTCCCATTCAATACTGCCAGGCATTGTGCTTTAGCTGCTTCAGCTGCAGCTTTTGAAGACTTGCAGTGTGATTTTTGAGGGAGCTGATCATGACAGTTTAACCTCATAAAAATGAACGTGTGTACATACCATTTTCTCTTTGTGTCCATGTGATAGTATTGCCATCTTTTTCAGTGATTAGAGAATCCCTGATCTTAACTGAAAACATTGATTGGATCAATTTTTTAAAATTAGCTTCACGGGAGACGATTTTATATTTTAACACATTGACTGCCACAGTAGAAAAAAAGTTTTTCCTTGGAGCCAATGGTGTTTTATTACGAAAATAGAATAAGAACTTTGAAAACAAAATGATCCTTTCTAATTTAATGAAAAATTTGTTATTTTTTATTACTTTCTATGAGTGAGTCATATGCAACTTGAGAAATAGTTTCTCGAGGCACCCAAGGTGAAGAGATGTGTGAGTTACATGTGCTTCACAAGGCCCGGGCTCAAAACTAGCATGAGTTAAATACAACTCACATGGCTGTTAATGTGTTAAATATAATTTTTAGTGGCTTCTTTGTAAAGATTTCAAATCATATTATGAGAAAATTTTGCTGCTTAATAGAATTTTTCTGAGAAAGACTGTCCTGGAAATTTCCAGCCATCTGCAAGTGTTTGAACTATGTATAGCTCGTTTGGGGTACACAAATGCCAAATATATTTTATGGGACATGAAACGTGCTGCTTCTGTGTTCTCCCTTTCTAGTAGAAGCCTCTAATAATTCAATGGTATTCCCCGAGGAAATTGGGTGATTTATAATTAGGTTCCTTTTGTTGTAGTTTGGTATTGTGGGGCATGTTTGCTGGACCCAGGATTGATTTATTATCATGTGAAAAATTTGTTCATTTCTAGAAATGAAAGGTGGAAAAGACCCAGAGAGGGCCTCACATTATCGTAAAAACCTGCTGAAGGACCTGCTTTGTCCAGCTTTTAAATTTCTTTGTCTACTTAAAATGAGTCAAGTGGAGGGGCTTCCACCATATTGCTTTGTTCTATTGTCTGCAACTTCTTGTCATTATGAGCTGGTAGTCATTCAATCACTCTCACCTCCGTTCTAGTGAGAAAAAACTTTCAACAGTGTTGGGAATAATGAACAAAAATAAGTAGACTAGAAAATAGTGATAATTAGGGTTTTTTTTTTTTATTTTTTTGAGTGTGCCCAAATTTTCCCGAACTAGTTGGTTTTATTTTAGTAGTTTTTACAGTGTAGGGTGGCAGTTTTAAAGTTTGGCTTTTAGTTCTGTGGTTTTACAAAGTGGTTTTAGTCCTGTCTTTCTGCATTTCCTGATCAAGTGGACCTCATCTCCTTTGTCTTTTTATTATGTTTTCCTTCATTCTCACTGTCTTCCCTCCTGTCAGATTCTCACTTTTCCTTTCTGTTTGGCTACTCTCTCCAGGCCAGCCAAGGGTACTCTGGGACACTCAAAGTCCTGGTCTAACTGTAGTTGGTGACATATTGGACAAAAAAGCTGACTGCACATACTCCTAATCACATTTTAGGCTATTAAACATTGGTCTGTTATTTGAAAGATTTCAGATTTAATTCAGATATTTATATTGATTTATTATATAGTTTAATGCAAGTAATTTAATTTTTTTATCATTCATTTCTCTAATAGCAAAAATTAAAGTAATTATTATTAACATATGTTCTTGTATATTAACTTTCATGCATTTTGATTTCATACAGCTTATTTTTTTTACAAAGAAATTTTGTAAAGATTTTGAATAAAATATTGGTGAGTTTTTATAGAAGAAAGTTTTTATTATTATCATCATGATCATAAAAAGTAGGGCCCAATGTGCTGTCAGATATGCTGTGCTGGAAAGTAAAACAAAGAGGATGGGCCATGGCCCCTCAGGAACTTTTGATATGGAATTTATGGTGATAACTCTGGGCCTCACAGGGGACATAAGGGCCTCAGTTGAATAAGTTTGTGAATTAAGTGTTGACGGTATTTACAAAGGATACCTGTAATCATTGTGGTGGTGGCTGAACACTGGGCTTGGGCAGGTGCCTATAAAGGGAAAGTGTAGACCCTGCAGATCACCCATGTGATTGGGAAAGATCACGGGAGGAGAATGTAGGATTTAAAACTTCTACCTTCTAAATGTTCTTGTCTTTTCAGCATTCTCAGATATACCTGCAAGATAAGCCCAAACTCCTAGCCTGCTATTCAGAGTCTCCCCAAGACAGCTCCCCCGCTCCTTGGTCTGATTGTATTGTACTCTGCACCCCTGACTCCTGGCAGCAGGCTGGCTGGGCTCCTCCTCTCTGCCTCTCTGTCCCCCCATCCCCCACAGCTGTCACAGGGGTTCTTTGTGTTACAGCCTGGGGCCTAGGATGTCCTCTCCTTTCCTCTGCTTCTATCCACATCCAAAAAAGGACATTAAAAACGAACAAACAAAAGTAGTTATCATATAGGTCACCATCAGTTAGAGAAAGGATATGTTAACAACCCTATCAAGTAAGAAAGGCATAGTCTTAAAAGAAGATAGTCTTTTACATTGAACTAGTTTTAGTATTTTTTTAGAGGTCAATAAACTCTTTTTATTTTTCACATCTTTACTGAGAACCAGTGAAGATCTTTATCAAAGACTAGCTTTCAGGAACCACTGAATTGCTCTTTTACTTGGCATGCAATTGACTTGGGCACTCTCCCATATTTTGTCTTATCTTTTCTTCCTGTCAAAATGGTACTTGTTTTGTTAATAGCGTCTGTTTTGCTGGGCACTCATGCAGCCCAGGTGTTTGGAAGTGAGTGACATGTGTGTTGGATTGAGAGCACACAGAGGGTTAAGGCTGCAGGAGGCGTGATGTGCTTCAGGAAAAGCCTCAGTGGTGGAAGACTTAGGGTCTGTTTTTTTTTTTTTTTTTTT
>CM052443.1:20878463-20894517 GCA_028533085.1 Varecia variegata
CACACAGCACTTGTTGATCCAGCTGCAGCACCTTTAGGATCCACCGGAGCATCTGAATCGAGGCCACACTCTTCCCAGGCAGCCAAGGACTGAGCACAGGCCTGGCCACTGCTGCCCAAGGAGGGGCTCCTCGATGAGGAATTTTTATACTGGAACTGCCCACTGGGCTGGTGGATACTTAGTCAGAGCTGCATGGCAGTCTGAGGCTCTTCCTTCTCCCTCTCCTTTCATAGGCATCAGACCTGCATGAGGACTGCAGGCTTTCCTGGCCTGCTCCTGCTCCCGTCCCTCTTACCTTTACAGGCTTTATCCCAGATGAATCTCTGGAATTCTAATTCCATCGTGCTGTCTGCTTCCCAAAGACCCAAACTACAACAATGCACTATGAGGTTTCCGAGGCAGGAGAGAAATGTATGAGCATAAACGCATATGCAGGAGAACATAAAGGGCCTGGGGCTTCATCCAGGTGGTGGAATCCACATGAGCAAACGAGCACTAGAGGGAAGGTCCAAGGACTTTTAGGGACAGTGAATAGAGCAGTATGGCCAGAATGCAGTATTTCCTTATGAAAACCATCACACAATGTTGTTGAAGTGCACTGTGGCCAGACACATTTGAATGCTGAGCAAAAATATTACATTTAAAAGTGTCTGAATAAGACTATCACAGGACATAAATAGTATTTTCAGAAAATTAATCTACTAAATAGGCAGGCACAGAAACTGGAAATAGGAAAAACAAGAGGCTATAACAACAATCTCGGTTGGTTGGACCTCATATCCTTATAAACCTCCCAATATAAAACATTTAGACACCAGGTAAAATGTAACATCTCTGAGAAAGCATAGCTGGGTACACTGAGTGAGCAAACACACCAGGGGCCAGAAGCAAAGAGAAACTAGGAAACCAGGGTGCTGAGCTAATGCTAAAGCCAGTCTCCCTAGGACTATTTTGTTGGGCTCTAACAGCACAAGGAGACAGAAGACAAGGTCTTCTAAAGACTATATCCTTGTTGAAAGGAATGATTGAGAGAAAAAAGGAAATTCCTCTGATTTAGCCTGGACTCCAAGTCAGGGAAGAGAAAAAAGTTTACTGTGGGAATTGAGGACTGCCTTCAAGTGAGTCTTGGGTTTGATTTCATGTGACTTGCAGTGTGGGTACGCCCAAGCCAAGAAATTAAGCAGTTCCAACTGACAACAAATCTCTGGAGGCCTTACATACCCTCAGCATAGAACTTACGGTATTTCCACACGTATTGTCTCTCTAAATATGAGCTCGCAATACAAAATTACAAAACACACAAGGAAATAATCCTTCAAGAATAAGAGTCCAAAGGAACATCAAACAGCAGCATAAGGCCCCCCCCCAACAGGAGCTGCAGAGAATAGAATATGAATAGAATACAATATGTGGATCATAAAGTAAAGTAAGCATGTTTAAACATTTTAAGGAAATAAAAATTAGAATTTTAACAAGAGAAAGAAATCAGATGCTACCCAAAAAAAGTCAAGGTAGATTTGAAAACAAACAAATACATCTTCTAGCCCCAGTGGCTCACGCCTGTAATCCCAGCACTTTGGGAGACCAAGGCAAGAGAATCGCTTGAGGCCAAGAGTCTGAGCCCAGCCTGAGCAACACAGCGAGACTTCGCTTTATTTAAAAAAAATAAATAAATAGATCTTCTAAAAACGGAAAATATAATCACTGAAATTAAAAAGTCAATTACTATATTTTACACAAACCTAGATAGAGAGACCTCAAGAAATCACCCAGAATAAAGCACAAAAGACAGAAAATACAAAAAAGAGGTTAAGAGTCATGGAGTATAGGATGAAGTTCAACACGCAGGATAGGCAATATTTGAAGCGAGAATGACTACAGATTTTCCATAACTGACATACTCAGACCAACCTCATGAAAAAAATAAAGAGTATAAACTTAACACTAAGTTTAACTGTGTTAGTGACCTTTCTTCAGTCACAGATAACTGCCTATTAACTAAAATTAAAGGAGGAAAGCAGAAGCACAAGGCTGCCTGAATAGCTTAAGAAAAAAATGAAAATTAACCCAACATATAACACGACTTCTTCCTACCTTTAAAACTCTCATGCAGTAAGTCAATACAGTCGGTGAACAACTGCACGATGCTTGAGGCCACCACAGCATCGCTCTCCAGCCAGGGGTAATATCGTTGTTGGCTGCTTTAAAGAAAAGAAACACATACTCAGAAAGGAAAGCACCCATGATTAAATCACTATAGGTCCCAGAGTCTGGGGACAGCCTGAGTCCTAGAAAACCCTCCATGATGTAGCCCTAACACACATTTAGACCACTTCAAAGGCTGTAAATATCGAGAGGTAAATTGTGGCTTGTAACATCAACCATATCATTTTATTTTCTCTACTTTCTAACCTTTATTCCAATGCAATTAAGTTTTAGAAGAGTGCTATCTCAATAACTCGTAAATTAACCTCTTTTTACACTGAATGTAGATCTCTAAACATCCTGGTTACATTTCAAATGCCTTAAAAAACACCTTAAGGTGGCTTCGACAAACGGTTTTCTTTACCCTAAGCATAAAAAACAAAAAATAAAATCCATGTAACAGAAGGATGGCCAAAAATTAACAGATGGGAAATAGCCAAAGAAATTCTCCATATAAAAATTTGAATTGCTGAATCTGGTCCAAAAATTTCCATATCAAAATAAGCTCCTAAGCCAGATGCGGTAGAGCACCTCTAACCCAGCTACTCAGGAGGCTGAGGCAGAAGGATCACATGAATCCTGGAGTCCAAGGTCAGCCTAGGCAACATAGTGAGACCTCATCTTTAAAAAAAAAAAAAATCCACTAATTCTTTCTGGATATAAACAAGCAGCCAGCACTATGGTCAGCAGTCTATATATAGCCACTATAAAATTCTGAAGCTTACAGATTACTCAAGGATAGCCCACTAGCAAAAGCAAAGATCCAGAGCCTTTCCCATTTTCCCTAAGTGGCGCTTGAAACAACAAGGATTAATGCTAAGAGTCCTGAAACAGAAGTCAAAGACCGGAGCTCTAGTCCCAGCTTTGGCACTAACCAACCAGCTGTGAGACTGGAGTAAGACATTCACGTTCTCTGAGTCTTGGGATCGAATCACTGCTTTTGAAAACACCTTGTATAAAGTGATGTCTACCACTCTTGCAATTCTTGTAAAACTCCTAACAAGTTTACCTAGTTCTGTATGTGTATTTTTAGGGAAAAAAAGACTCAAAAGGCAACTCACTGCATTTGGACAGCTCCACACCTCAAAATACTTCAAATGCTTATGTAATAATGCTTTGATTAACTGCAGAGTTCCACGTTTAAAGAGTAATTCCCACTCAGTAATTTGATAGACAACTTAGTTGCAAAAAATAACATGTAGTAGAGAAAATTAAATTAGTCTCATATTTTATAGTGTTTGTTATATTATCAATATCTAAGAGAAACCTCAGTAGCATCCACTTTTATTAAATTAAATGCCAAAGCTCATTCAACTTCTTTATTGTGTAAAACTGGAAATAAGAGCCCAGTTCTGTTCTGAACTTAATACCAAGACAACATCTCTGATCACCCAGACTAGCAATCCCATAAATAGAAAATGTCTAAAGTTTTGTAAAGAAGCATTTTCTAAATTTAATTACACTAAAAATTAAATCTGTGAAGTCATCACCTCTACCAAATACCAGTAGAATTTTAAGTCTATAAATCTCAAAGGAATCTGAATATCTGAAAAACTATTTACCTTTCATTGTCCTCTAAAACCAGGATCCATGGTTTAAAGAGCTGAATGATTACTGAATGGAGAGATCTAAGCACTAAAACAAAGCAAAATTTTTAGAGACAAGAAATAAGCTCATCCTTTGTCAATATCACTAATAACACTATATAGAAAATCTACTTATTATCTGTATACTCATAAACCTATGTTAATATGCAAACAACATGCTTAGTGTAACTATGTTCATGTTTTCATTTGCTTCAGTGGAATTTCTTTGAAGACTTTTTATTACAGCACAACGTCACAGGTAATTTTATAACATACATTTTTAAAATAAATATTCAGAACCCCTTCCTTAGTGAGACAAATAACAGAAAGAAAGAGTTGGAGATTGAAATCCATGTCTTTGTACCCCACCCTGCGAAGGAGGGGCAGTGTGAGCTGTAGCAAGCATTCTCTGTTCACTATACAGTGACTTTAGGTATGACACAGACATGGGCTCACGCGTGTTCTACATGCTTTCTGTTTTCTCTCCTTGACACTCAATATAAATCTCCTAATGTGTCTATTTAAATGTCTTCCATTGGAAGGTCAAAACACCTAGCTCCACATTGCACTAAAAGTATATTACCTGTTTTGCTGCTGGCAGATGGGTCTTGGGCCAAGCAGGCCATTTCTGAGTCAATCAGCCTTTTCACAAGATAGCCCAAGAGTGTGTTCACATCAGCCATGTAAGGACTCCATTTTGACAATAAACCAAAGCTTTTAAAGTCCAACTTGGATAACCGAAGCTTATAGAAAAAGTCTGAAAGCCACTGTATAGTCTCCATTACCTGGAAGAGATGACCAGTCAAAAAATGCTTGCTGAATGTCTACTTTTAGCACAGTATGATGACACACTGTGATGGGGGTGCAGTAGATCTTTGACTTTATAACAGAGTTGCAGAGACATAAAACCTATGAAGAATAAATCAATGGATTTCAAACTCTTTTCTAAAGCAGCAGAATCATTATTTCAAATAAATCCTCATGTGAACCAATTCAGATATAATTGATAAAACCCACAGCTCTGTGGGATACTGCACCATGGAAACTCAACGAGTGGTCTCAAGGTTGAATCAGATGGGCCAAGGTGGGCAGGAAAGGTTTTCACAGGTGGAGCCCCTGCCCCGGTCTTGGGTAGATGGGCAAGAATTAGACTCAGGGGAATGAGAGAAACGATCCGGGTAAAGAGGACATGGGAGAAGCGAAGGACAAAGAAAAGCATAAGGCTCTCTTAAAGATAATGCATAAAAGTATTCCAAATGTTTAAAAAATAATAGCGAGGGAAAGGGAAAAGAGTGCACAAACACATCAGAGACCAAAAGCTACACACCTGCTTGTCCGACAAGAGAGCATCTGAAGAGCTCACAAGCACAGTGCTCTCGGCAGAAGCCGCCCCCTGCTGGCAGCTCGGGGCGCAGCAGCCCAGGGCTCTCAGAGTAGCCTTCCAACACTCCGGGCTCAGCAGCTGCTCCGCGGAGCCTACGGCCAAGGGCAAGGAACAGCAAGTCAGCATTTTTCCCAAACTAACTTTTTCATCAAAGAACACATGTACTTTACAAAGGAATAAAAATCAAGTAAAATCCCAAAACAAACTCACAGGGATACCTGGAGTAAAAAGACCCAAGAAAGGAGAACCTATGAAAAGAACTAACTGATCGACTGGACATTTGGTCTTCCTTGTTCCTGGTGACCCTGTGGTAGAGAGTGCTGCTGAAGCCAGTGGAGCTGACTCGGGGATGAGGGGACCAAACCCTTCAACCCCGACTAGAGAATGGTGACAGTGCCATTCTCCTGGCTGGAGGACCACAGCTATCTATGGGTATGAGAAAGACAACAGTGACAGGATGAGGGAGACGGGGTGCACTCTAGACTCTCATGAAGGAGTCTCCTACTAGCCCTAAAATTCCACTGCTACAATGGACAAAACCTAGATCAAGACCCAGAGGCAACATTGAAAAGTGGAGTCTACCAGCCAGTATTCCCAAATAGTCCCAACTCTGCTACTTACAAACCTTCCATGCCAGGGGATAAGAATAATATCTCCTAAAGTTCTTTCCACCCATAGGAGGGGGAAGAGAATCAAATAGGATAACAGAGGTTCCAGGAAGTCCAGAGGAAGGATGATGAGGCCAGTTGCAGTATGTCAAGTGTAGGGTATCCAGGGGACAGTGATGGATCAATGTCCAATGGCTACTAGGATCTAGACCTTAGGACAGTGGCCTGGAAATCAAGCTATTGTTGTGGGAGCCATGCAAACCTGGATTATGGCAGTGAAGCCAGGGAAAACAATGGGCTCCCTCAGGGAGAATGAATACGGTAGAAGAGTGAAGGACAGAACCCTGGGAATACCAACATGGTAGCCAGGGAGGGACGGGAAATCAGGAGGCTACAGGTCATGGAATCCGAGAGATGTGATATTGCTATTCTTAAGCCTATAACTGAATTACTTTTCCTGGTAAGTATAAATTTCCTGCTAAATGCAATTCAATGGTGGTCTATATAAACAGTTTATAATCTCTTTAAAAGGCTTCAGGGAAAAACCCACAATACATACTTGATCAAATTTTGAAAGTTTAGAACAAAAATTAGGTCTGCACAATGATCATTAAAATTCATATAAATATATTTCTCTTCCATCACTCTCCACCCACTCTGCAACTTGTCTCTGTAGGAAACAATTAAAACTTGAAGTGCTTTGAAAATGAGAGACCATACATTTCAGGATCCTTCAGATAATCCAATACACGGGATCATTAACTTAGCCATTAACAATTCCTATTAAGTAACACAAAGATTTGGGAGGAGACCAGACCAGATGAGACCAGACAAGGAAGAGGAGACCAGACCAGATGACACCAGACGAAGAAGAGGAGACAAGACTGGAAGAGGAGAAGAGACCAGACGAGACCAGACAAGGACAAGGAGACCAAACTGGACAAGGAAGAATAGACCAGACTGGACGAGGAAGAAGAGACGAGACCAGAAGAGAAGACGAGACCAGATGAGGAAGAGGAGACCAGACCAGAGGAGACCAGACAAGGAAGAGGAGACCAGACCGGATGAGGAAGGGAGTGCTAAGCTCTTAATATGCAATACCTCATTCAGACCTCATAAACCATCCTATAAGATAGGTCTTGTTCTTTTCCTTGTTTAAAGATAAGGAAACTAAGGTTTAGAGAAGTTATATAATCTGTCCAAGGTAACACCTTAACTCATGAAACTGAGAATCAAAACCAGGCCTGACTCCAGAGTCTCTGCTCTTAACCATTATGCAAGTCAGATACCTTCTTTCTGCCTACATGGTTGTTCCCACAGCTTCCTGCAAAGCTGTCAGACTGGCCCTGGGGCTGAGCCACAGCTGCTGTCCTGGTGATTTCCAACCCCAGATTTTATTTTTACTGTGGATGAGGGGAGGCGCACAGTCCTGGGCTGGAGGGCAGAAATTGAGCTTCTTGTGCTGTTCTGATCTGGACACAAGAGGGTGAACTCTCAGCAGGCATCTCTTGCACTAGGCCTCACTTGCCCCATTGGTAACATGGGAAGAATATCCTACTCCTGGTGCCTGCCAAAATTGCTCTTTTTTGAGATCATATATGGAAGAAATCTGCATAAAGGATTAGCATTTATTAGACTATGTATACATCTAGTCCCCAACCAAAGTTCCAGACTTAATTCCCGAAAGTTCCCAGCAAACTTGGAAAACCTCCAAAGGATCCTCACCTCCTTGCCTTTGTTCATGCCTTTCCACATATCTGAAAGGCCTCCTCATCTTCACCTACCATAATCCTACCTATCCAAAAGGCCCAGTTCATAGGCTTTCTCCTAGAAGGTGTTTGTGGACGGCTGTCCTTGAAGTGATCCATTTCTCCTACCTAATCTTTGGCTGTGAGCACTTAAGACAGGCATCACTCCTAGCCTTACCAGATAATTACTGATGTATAGGACATCTCCTCTGTGGAGGACATGAGTTGGTTTTTGCTTGCCTAGTATCTTCTCCCCCATTTAGTAACAGCAACTTGATTTTCCTCTGGTGAAAAACCTTCCCTCACTTTTACTCCATATGATTTGGATGGGGTCAACCCCACTTCCAAATCCAGAGGTAGGCATGTGATGTAGGCCTATTCAGAGTTACTATAATGGGTTCAGTGAAGGCCAGGTGACTCAATTAAAAGCATTGAGAATTACTCCTAGGGCTTTTGCTAGGACCATTGGCATAAAAAGGTCTATTTTTTGCTACAATTAGATGTAAACATAAAGCTGTGAGGGGCTTTCACATGGAAAAAAAAAATTCCTGAGGATAAAGCCACCCAAGAGCCAGTTATAGAGAGAGACCTGATCTGGAGGATAACACCATTGGAAACCGTTGGATCTTAGATTCAGCTATTCCTGAAATTATTAATCGAAGTAACCTGCCTAGAACAAACAAATTCTGTCCTCTGCCCACATTCTTTTTTTCCTTTTTAGCTGGTTTGTGTTAGGTTTCTATAATGTAGAATTGAAAGATAGGAACATATTCTCAATTTGTTTATGAACTTTAAGGGGCCAAAGGCCTGATCTTTTTAACTTTACATCTCTTAGCATGGTACCTGGTAAGACAGAGGGTCCTCGAGGTGTGATGATTAATTCATTCAATCTCACCTGAGCAGCTACAATGAGCTGAACTAATCACTGGAACCACAAGGAATAATTAGACATAGCTCTTGCCCTCGAGGACTTCTGAATTTAGTACGAGGAGGTATAAAAATGAACACTTTATAATATAACTTGGGCTACAATAGAAATCTGAGCAAATTTTTGTGGGATTCCAGAGGGTTGGAGGTTTGGGGAGATGGGATGTAGCAAGGCTTCTCAGAGGAGGTGACATCTGAGTCAAGTTCTTAAAGAACGAATACAAGTTCCTAGGCAGAGAAGTGGGCATGGGGAAAAGGTATCCCAGGGATGAGGTATTCCAGGTGGAAACAATAAGATTATACAGTAATAATTATAAAATTAATAATAAGAAAAACAAAAACAAACAAACAAAAGAACTTTCAAAACCTACTGGCCTGTCTCTAAAAGTTAAAGGTGTTTATCACTATCTTACACCCATGCTGTAATATGCATAGTTCTAACTTTGCATCCCCTGACCACCATTCATAGAAAAGCTCCCTTCCTTTCAACTGGCACCAGCTCCTTGAGAGCAAATTCTTCAGTTTCTTTATTCAAGCCTACCATTCCATGTTTTAATAGCAACATATGCTTGTGAAATACTAACTGGAAAAAAATACCTATTTAAACTTGTTTATGGTAGATTTAAAAAGTAGGAAAATTGGTAGAAGTTATTGAAGAAACTCTATGTTGCCCAAGTTAAATATCACTTAAAATACTAATAATATTTACTACATACAGAGATTTTTCTGTTTTGTTCATTCATGCATCTTCAGTGCCTGGTGCATCATAAGCACTCAAATATTTGCTGAATGAATGAATGAATAACTTTTCAAAATTAACATGGGATACCCTAACACTGTGATTTATATTGAAAACACCATGTACTATAAGTGTTTATTTAATTAAAACTCCATTGGATTAAAAAAAAAAGTAACACAAAGATTTGCTATAAAGTAAAATTTAGTTTTCCATTACATCTATAAACAGTATGAGGTTTGCATGAAAAAAGTAAATACTATTTCATTTATCAAATTTCAATAAAATTACTGTCTAGTGAAATTCCAAAAATAAAAAAGCCTACCCCATTTATTCTTCCTCTAACCTCTAACACTTCTATGGAAAACTGCAGGAAGAGGGGACAGGAATAGTGAGAATGTGGAAGTTTTAATGCTGCTCTTTCCCTTGGCAAATACAAATACAGTCTATCATTACATAGGGATAAAATTCATTTGCAAAAAACCAGAGTCAAAAAATTAGAAGAGAAAAAAGTCCCCAAAATGTATTTACTCTTTGCAACCACAAAGAAACCAAGTTGCATATTAAACATATTGTAAAGGTACAACTTCCCTCCCTGACCACATCTGTCATCTGTATTATAGGCAAGCCCTCTCCCACCCCACCCCACTTCAGGACAGCTGCAAAGTCAAGGTAAAGAGGTGGGTGCATGACCATGGAACTCCAACACCAAGCACTAGGTGCTGCTTTACCCAATTAGAGCCGATTCTAACATTTAGGACAGTAATTGACCATTTTTACAGATAACTTTTTGGGCATTGTTCAACCAGCCCTTTAGGTGATGATTAGTGACTAAACTCCTGTACTCATATTATTTTTACATTTTTAAATGACATCTGTAGAATGGAAAATGTGATATTCAATATTCACTGAGATCTAGATAGTCACAATTAAATGAAGACACTTACTTTGCATCAGCAGCCTGAGAATGTCACTGTACTGGTCAGGGAACTGGTAGAGAAGAAGGAAAGTCCAGTGCTTACAGAAAAGATTAAATGGCATCAAAATATCCTCATCTGGTTCAAGGCCCCAGGCAGTAAGTGCCAAATGAATGGACTCCAGCAGCCTGGTACGATCAGACAGAGGAGGTTTAGTGGCGTTTAACCATTGCTTAAGATCGAACTAAAAAGAAAAAGAAACGAGAAGTGTTTTATTTATACTAGAAAATTAACTGAAGTAGAGAGAGGTCTCTGTGTAACATTTTATAAGAATTGAAACTAAAGTGTACATAAGTGCATAAAAGAATATAAGAAGTTCGATAATTGATTGATGCCATTTCTACTTCACTCTTTGGGATCTCAGAGGCAGAGTTTCCTTAGCTCTGTGTGTTTTTCTTACAATTTAAAAACCTTACTGACTATTCATTATTGGTTTATAATTCTATTCTGTTTCTGAAAGATCCATGCATTTCTATCTGTCTTATTATAGCAAGTTCCTTCTGCAAGACCTGAATCAGAACTTTGTAGTTCTCTGGTTACAGTGCCACAAACAAGCAGCCACTTTATGGAACTATCTCAATTTAACAGCTGAACAATTTTTCTCAGTCTATGTCAATTACCTATCTATTTCAGTTAATAAAAATTTAGACTGTTGATATTACCTTCCAGAATCCCAAACTATAAAACATGTTCTCCTCCATTACAAACTGAGGTCAGCCTCTATGCCCTAAAATATGCCAAGGTTTTTATTTTTTACTATTATTTTCAGATGTCAGAGAAATACAATGGAAAGCAAAATAGCTAAGACTCTAAAATTCTCAACTAGTTAAGTAAATTCATTGCTTTGGTCTAACAGAGTTAACATTCTATTCAGAATGAGGACAAAGGCAATTTGCTTAGATCTGGCTTATTCTAAATAGGAGTAAGACTCTAACATATTGCAACTCTTTTATCAAATACACTTTAGGCATAAATTCAGGATAAATTTAAAAGAAGAATATACTTAACTACTATTATGAATATTTTCAAATCTGTATTAAGTTTTTAAAGAGGGCTTGGGAACTAGGTCCTTTTCATGCTATGTGGAATAAGACGATCGTACACAACACAACCAATAACCCACTCCCAAAGATGAAGCTGTGGGGTCAGGCTGCTCAAAGATCATGCAAAATGCGAAAAAGGCCTCTCAGCCTATGATCTACCTGCAAACAAAACTCCAGGGGTCCTTTCATTTCTATGGAGTGGGAAGCAACAATCATTTCTACATTTCAACAATGACATCAGGACTGAATGACACCTCACCTTGGTTAGCAGCATGAAAATCATATCACTGTTGTCCTCACTTAGAAACTTCACCACTTTCTCATACAGGTGTATGAACTCTGCAGGAGCAGCATTGGGAGTGAAGAAAGGAGACAAAAGAGAGCAGAGCCTTCTATTCTTCAGAATGGTCTGGAGTACTTTTTTGCACTCTGATTTAGTGTCACTGATAAACACCTTGAAAAAAATAAAAAGAGAAACTGTCACCAAACTCTCCCTCCCCAATCTTAATTTAAGCAAGCAAGTTTTAAGGGTACTAAATAAGGTAAATAGAATTTTTTTCTATATGAAAATATAAAACAATCAAAAATCAACATAGATAAGCCTATCACTTTCAGTACAGGTAATATTAAAAATTCTGGATAATCCATTAATCTAATTTGAACAAGCCATATACAGAAAATTCTGAGTTAACTGCACTACAAAATTTTTAAGAGATTAAAATATCGGGGTAATTTGAATTCAAAAATTTGCAATGTGCCCACCATGATTGCTAAGTATCCAGGATGGTGCTGCATTATGTCAAGAAAACAAAACTTCCAGGTTATATATTTTATTGAGATGTGCCTTTAATACCTTTCAAAAGCTAACTTTCACAATTAGTATATAATCATGATAACTTCACTTTGTTTTAACTTGGTTCTTATGATAAAAAGTACTGGAATATAAATAAGCAAATATTTAAATAATCTCAGGGTCAGGAAGGCTCTGATAAGGTTGACCACAGGCAGAAATAATAAAGGACAAGGCTGGTATATTTGAACATATTAAAATTTTAACTTTTATAAACCAAAAAGCATCATAAAATTTTAAAGAAAAAAATGACAAACTAGAAAAATGTATTTATAGAACATTCCAGATAGCAGGTTAACAGTCTGAGGAGCTCTTTCAAAGCAATCAGAAAACAAGGAACTCCAACACAAAATGTGCAAAGGACAACCAGCAATTCACAAAAATATATGCAAATGGCCAATGCACATAGAAAAAGACATACAACTTAACAAGTACTTAAAGCAATACAAACTAAAATAATGAAATACCACTTCCCTTATCAGACTATCAAAACTTAAAAAGAATGGTAATTCCTAATGTTGGTAATGATACAGAGAAGAATAAATTCAAACACTGCCATGATAGTGTAAATAGGCACAAACGTCCCAGGAGGACAGTGTGACAATATACATCAAATGCTATACAGTACACGTCAAATACACAATATATATCAAATCCCTTTGAAATAGCAATCTTACTTCTAGGAAATTATCCTAAAGAAAATAGCCCAAGAAGTTTCACCAAGATGTATGAGAATATTTGCCTCAGCCTTATTGTAGCAAAACAAACTACTTAAACATCCATCCAGAGAGCACTGGCTCAACACATTAAAATGTTATCTGTGTCACGGAACACTATTCATTCAACATCATGATACAAATCTATATTTATTAACATGAAATAATGCCTAAGGATGTGTTTAATGAAAAATGGAGGTTAAAAAATAGTATGTGCCCATTTTTTAAGTGTGCATCTCTATCATGATATATCATGTTTACATATACACACACAGACACTAATACACATACATACACAAGACAAATTAATGAAATGTTAGCTATTTAACCAGCATCTCTACATGGTTAAGATGATGAGAAATTTTTCTTCTTTATACTTTCTATACTGTCTGCATTGCTGTTAATAAGCACACATTAACCTTATGACCAGGGAAAAAAACTCCTTAGAAAAAAATTAATTGCAATACCTGCTCAGCATCACTTCCTTATAAGGATCCAATAAATAAGTAGTCTTTCAATTGAATTTGGGTGAGAGTACACAGTTAATTAGTGTTCATATTTTTTTTAAATAAGTGGTTTTCCTTTTTCTATGACATGTTACATAAATCCAATATATTGCCCTTATCCTTGTTAAAAATCCATATATTAACTGTAAGCCACATAGATAAATAAATGCTGACCAAGAATAGCAATTGGGAGGCAGCAGCTCTGGTGAGCTGGCGCGAGCACCACACGTTGCCCAAAGCCCTGGAAGCCAGTCTCCGCTCCAGCACTCACCAGCTGTATTCTTTAGACCAGTCCTTTAATCGTCTAGAGCCCAGTTTTCTCATCTTTAAGATGGGAATGATATCAACCGCACAGAGTTACCGTGAGGATGAAATAAAATAACGAACTGGAAAGTATTTTTATTAATGATAAAGAACTTCAGTAATGTTATTGTTAACAACACCAACAACATGTGATAGAATCTGATGTCGCCCCAGACTTTCAAACATAAATGATATCTCTTGTATGAGAAGCAGAATTCTATACCAACAATTCTAATCACATCTTGAGAAGCCAACAATTCCAAGGGGCTTCTGACTTAAGACTCTGAACCTGCAACACAAGTCTGAAGTCAGTACTGACTCTATCTAATGAATTCATTGAATCTCATCAAGGCTAAAAATACAGAATAATCTTACCTGTCCCAAGATCTCAATGCATGAAGTAAAGAACTGCCTTGTGGGGGGATGACGCTGCGTCTCATCGCTGACATAATCCACAACGGTGAAGAAAAGGCTAATGCCAACTTTCTGAACCCCGGGTGTAGGCTGCAACTTGTAGGCATTCACTAAGGCCCTGTGGGAAAATGTGGGTAAGACTACTGGTCCACAGTAAAAGAATCCAGATTCATAAGGGTTTCTTTGAAACACTACAAGGCAATATTCTTAAGAGTTCTCAGAGCCCCATACAAATGTCACTTTAGAAATATTTTATGGGGTAAATATGTACCTTCCAATTTTACTTGACAACTTATTTTCACAACATAGTAATGATTTTATGCTTTCCTATGGAAAAAAAATCACCTATATTATAAGGATTAATTAACAGTCTTACCCTTATTCATATTTTATATAAAATTCATAATTTATTATTTAACTTTTTGTATTTCTTATAAATACGTATTTTAAACACAAGAACTCTGATTTCTCTACATTTTTAAAATCCAAAACACTGACTCAGGTTAAGGAAAATATTTTTATATAGAAGAAGATCCTAGAATAAAAATATCCCTTCTAATTCTCACACATTTTTGAGTTCCTTTCCCAGTAAAAGAAATATCAACCTTCTGTTCACCTGATCTGCTTCTCCCTCTCAAGGCCCCCAACCCAATCTCATCGTTCCCCTCCACACACCATCCCACTCTACAGAGGGGATCAACTACTGGTACCAGATTGTAGAGTTAGTCACCTTAAAATAAAAGGCACCGAGTCACCCCCCACCTCCCCAGTCACTTCCTGGTGGCTTCGGGAAGAAAGAGGAGGTGAGAATAAGCCACAATGAAACCAAGTGAAAACCACAATGGCCAAATGCAAGTTAACAACTACACTTGAGAGCCCTAATTCCCCCAAGCAATTACACTGTGAACTTTAATAATCTGAGTTGACAATGACTTCCTGGGTAAATGTGACTTTGATATAAAATTTAAGCACTAAATCTCTCCATGATTGAATTTCAATGCACTGTAATATTTCATAATTTGGGGGTCAGCAAACTTTTTCTGTAAAGGGGCAGATAGTATTTCATGCTTTGCAGGCCATAAAGTCTCTGTTACAACTACTCAACTCTGCCCTTGTAACATAAAAACCACAGACATTATAAATAAATGGGGATGGCTGTGTTTCAATAAAACTTTATAAAAGTAAGAAGGCCAGATTTGGCCCAAAGGCAGTAGTTTGTCCATCTCTGTACAAATTTAATTAATGGGCTGGGGGGTTAGTAGCATGTATGATTACTGTTAGTGATAAGAAAATGGTATTCAAAAAATTACATAATTATGATGTTAGCTTATTAAAAAAATAATAAAAAGGAGAAAAAAAAAACTTACGTAATCAAGTTTTCTGCATGCACAGCAGCTTCCACAACGTTAAGTGACGGTGGTTTAGCAGCTTCTGCTTGCAACTGCTTCACTTCTTTTCGCAAACCATGAAGCTGTTGGCTTATTGCTTCATTCTTATTCATGCCTTCAAACTACCAAAAATTAAAGTGGTCAACAGCTTTTCTTCCCCCTCCATGTTTCCAGAACATATATTTCATTGCAAATACACTTAGCATATGATGAAGAGAATATTACTACAATTAACACCATAATTTAACTCAAAACTCTCAGTTGAACCTGAGAGGACTGGGAAAAATTTATCAAAACACTATTCAGGAATCTCAGGTTTTCCATGAAGAATCAAACTTAAATAGAATTATAAAAATATCTTATTTTTTATAATAAAATTTTTATTAAAATTTTATAACATAAAATATCATAAAATGGCACAATTTATAACTATATATATTGATTGCCTTACAAAATGATACATTTTTTAATTAATTTATTAATGGTTCAAAGTCTTCTGGAGGGTATGTTCTATTTCACTTATGTTTTCATTCCCCAAATCCTCATCAAAAACAGACCCTACCAGCCTGAGCAATGAGCGAGACCCCGTCTCTACTAAAAAATAGAAAGAAATTAGCTGGCCAACTAAAATATATATAGAAAAAATTAGCCGGGCATGGTGGC
>CM052443.1:20895017-20983690 GCA_028533085.1 Varecia variegata
CTGCCATGCAGCTCTGACTAAGTATCCACCAGCCCAGTGGGCAGTTCCAGTATAAAAATTCCTCATCGAGGAGCCCCTCCTTGGGCAGCAGTGGCCAGGCCTGTGCTCAGTCCTTGGCTGCCTGGGAAGAGTGTGGCCTCGATTCAGATGCTCCGGTGGATCCTAAAGGTGCTGCAGCTGGATCAACAAGTGCTGTGTGAAGGGAAATCCTGGCTGTCACGTGTTTGTGTGGCCCTTAGCCATAGCATTAACGATATGTCATCTAGGTTTTTTTTTGTTTTTTAGTAATAGATTTTAGTTTTTGTTTAACTGACTTTGTTTTTTAGGGCAGTTTTAGGTTCACGGCAAAATTGAGTGGAAAGTACAGAGTTCCCGTAGACCCACTGCTTCCCACTCTTGACATCCCACACCAGAGGAACATATTTGTTGTCATCGATGAGCCTACATTAACACATCATCATCACCCAAAGCCCATAATTTACATTAGGGGTCACTGTTCGTGGTGCACATTCTCTGGCTTTGGACAAATGGATAATGACATGTATCTACCATTGGAGTATCATACAGAGTAGTTTCACTGTCCAAAAAATCCTCTGCACTCTGCCTGTTCATCCTTCCTTCCCCTCAACCCCTGGCAACCACTAATCTTTCACTATCTCCATAGTTTTCCCTTTTCTAGAACGTCATATAGTTGGAATTGTACAATGTGTAGCCTTTTCAGATTGGCTTCTTTCATTTAATAATATACAATTGTCTTTTCATGGCTTAATAGCTCATTCCTTTTTGTCTGGATGTACCTCATCCAGTATTTTTGATTAATCTTTCACATATATGATCTCATCTTTCTTGCCCAACTATAAGGTATGAACTCATATTCTCAGTGTTTGTTTGGTAAATATTGATTCAGTGAGTAACATATGAAATCCTAATAGTATTCTGTGCCTGGCTTATTTCATTTAGTGTAGTGTCCTCCAGATGCACCCACATTGTTGAAAACGACGGGATTTTCTCCTCCTTTAAGACTGGATGGTATTCTGTTGTGTATATATGCCACATTTCCTTTATTCATTTATCCGTTGGTGGACACTTAAGGTTGTCTCCATCTCTCGGCTATTGTGACTAATGCTGTGGTGAACATGGGAGTGCAGTTATCCCTGCAACATAATGGACTGCAGTTCTTTTGGGTGTATATACCCAGAAGTGGGATTACTGGATGTGTGGTAGTTCTATGTTTAGTTTTTTGAGGAACCTCCGTACCATTTTCCATAATGGCTCTACTGTTTGCATTCCCAACAACAGTGTTCACATCTCTCCACATCCCCTCCAACGTTGTTCTCTTGCATCTTTTTGATAAAAGCCATTCTAACAGGTGTGTGGTGATAGCTCACTGTGGTTTTAATTTGAATTTCCCTAATGATTAGTGTTGCTGAGCATTTTTTTTCGTGTACCTATTGGCCATTTGTATGTCTTCTTTTGAGAAATATCTGGGACATTTCCCTTTGAGGAATATGAGATTCCTCCAAGGTACCAAATGAATGAAGCACTAAATGCATGAGACTGAATACATGCTGAGGGCAATAGACCGTAGAAGTGTATTTGAGTTTAAAAAGCCATAAATTTAGAAGTTTTGAAGAAAAACTGATTACCTCTTCTATCTCCCATGTACATCTGCTCGTTCTAGTTATCCAAGTGAGTAAAGAACATTCTTTATTGTTAAATAAAGAACGGTCTAGGTACCAGTGGTTCTCCCCACCCCCCACACACATCTCCCACTCATGAAAATCTTGGAAGTTGGGTAAATAATGAGAACCTTAGATTTTAGGTTTTAGTTGAAATTTGTGTTTTGTATTGGTTTTTTCTTTTTAAAAGATAAACCAAAGGACTCAGCTGTATCTCCTTTTTAAATTTTAGATAGGCTATTGCCAGGCGATGGAGCCCTTCGGTTACACCTGATGCATTATTGTGAGGCATGTACAGCACCCAAGATGCCGGAGTTCATCCTGTACGCTTTTCATAGCGCGTACCGGAAACTCCACTGGAAGGACCTGCACCCTGACCAGATGCTCATGGAGGCCTTCTTCAAAGTAAGCCTTTCCCTCTCCGTGTCACAGCCTGGAGAGATCTGGCTTCCCAGGAGCAGCCTGTTCACTGTGGTTGTCACGCACAGTGGCAGCGTGTGACAAAGCGGACTGTGCACACTTCCTGTTTGGCCCCAGTCTTGCTCGTGGAAAGCAGTATCCCATGGAAATCATTTCATTGTGTTAATAGATGACTGGAAAATATCTAGAGGACCATTTTTAAAACCCAGAGAAAGATTTTAATTATGTCCGTCATCCCCTAGACTAAATTTAGTGATAATGTTTTGTGAGTACATAGTTTAATGACTTGTCACACTCCGTCTTGGTTGGTGTTTGTGTCGTTAGAACTGCTTGTTGTTAAATGTTCTATTAAAGCAAAATGTAAATTGGTGCTCAAGCACTAATTTCTTTTAGCAGTTATGCAAGTGAATAATTAGATTGTAGGAGATAAAATACATTGCAACACCGATGATGCATCATAATCATGTAAAGACCCGAAATGACCTGAACAAAGTGCCGATCGGTGTGTATGAGTCTTTTCAGTAGAGGCAATAATTACAAAAAGCAGGCAGTGTGGTGTAACAAACATGCCAGTCAGGCATTTGGAGCTGTTTTCATTTTTCTATTTTAAAAAAAGCCCTTTATAATCTCATCTTAGGTTTTTAATGGTAGTTTCAATTCATTTGTTCATAGTCATCAATTAACTTGTGTTTACTACTAATGTCACATTTATTATTAAGGCAGTTTAAGTGCTTTGATACAGATCTACAGTTATTTATGGCGGTTAATAAAATGTACTCAAGTCTTTTAGTGCTGTTAATGAAACTCCACCTGAGCTGCCCTTGTCAGCCAAGTTCTAAGGAAAGCCGAGGACAGTTGTTCCAGAGAAATACAAGGCTCAAGAACGATTTTATAGCTAGGCTTAGTGTATGAGGCCAGCATTAAGCAGATGCTTATTACCATTGTGAACACATGAGAGAAAGTTGGTGTACAGAGCTGTAAGACAGAGTTTTAACTAAGTAAGAGGTGTGACCTTAGCTAGATTAAATAGCACAGTCTGCTAAGAATTGCTGCAGACTGTATTTCCAGGGGTTTTATTCTAACGATAGATGGCTCTGACCTACCCAGAACCTGGGGATTTTTTAAATTTCTTTGTGTCTTGTTGGAGTAATAAAGTATGCTTTTGTGTGTGTGGTTGAGGGCAAGGATAGAAAACAGATTATACAGAAAGGTGAAGAATTGTTTTCTAAAACGGAAGAGAATTAATGGTTAACATAATATAATCATCACCGTATCCCATTGACCGTGATTTTGCAAATAGAATAGAGCTATCTAATCTTCATTTTTGAAAGGAAAAATCTGTGACTAGCCATGTTTTGTTTTAAACAAGTTAGAAATAATGAAATAGGCTTATAAAAGATCTTTGAGGTTTATTATATACTTTATAGTACATTTGCCCCATCTGTAATATATTTTAAGTAGAATTTAAGCATTATGTAATCATCAAAAATTCTAAATACTAATGATGTAGAGACATTTTTATCATACAACATTACATTTAAAAGACAGTATAAATATTACATATACTAGTGTAGTGGGTCTCAAAGTGTGGCCCCGGGGACAGCAGCATCAACATCACCTGGAAACTTGCACCTGCTCTCAGCCCATACCGGGGAAATTAGAAACTCTAGGAGTGGGCCCAGCAATCCATGTTTTAATAGGTCTTCCAGGTGGTTCTGTTGTGCATGTTAGTTTGGGAACTACTAATTAGTAGATTTTAACTTTGTCCTATCCCAGCACAGCACAGTGACTCACTGTGGTAGTGATTCTCCACCTTGGTTGGGGTTAGGGAAGGTCAGTCCTCTCCTGTTAAGAATTATTGGAATAGATAATGAAATCCAGACAAGCTCAAAAATGCATACATACACTGAGTGTGGAAAGAAAGATACTATAGGCCGGGCGCGGTGGCTCACGCCTGTAATCCTAGCACTTGGGAGGCCGAGGCGGGCGGATTGTTTGAGCTCAGGAGTTCGAGACCAGCCTGAGCAAGAGCGAGACCCCCGTCTCTACTAAAAATAGAAAGAAATTATATGGACAATTAAAAATATATATAGAAAAAATTATCTGGCCATGGTGGCACATGCCTGTAGTCCCAGCTACTCGGGAGGCTGAGGCAGGAGGATTGCTTGAGCCCAGGAGTTTGAGGTTGCTGTGAGCTAGGCTGACCCCATGACACTCTAGCCCGGGCAACAGAGTAAGACTCTGTCTCAAAAAAAAAAAAAAAAAAAAAAGAAAGATACTATAAATATTCATTCTAAATCTCTAGGAGGTAGGATTATGAATGAGATTTATAATCTGGAAAAAAAGTATTTATTAAAATATAATTTATGAAACATCAATTTATATATCTTTTCAAGATACATAGCATAAAGCAAAACATTGATTTTAGTTCATTTCCTTTTAGGTGGAACGAGGAAGCCCCAAGAGCTGCTTCTTATTTTTGGGGTCTGTACTCTGTGAAGTCAATTGGGTCAGTGTGCTCTCCGATGCTTGGAATCCCAGTCCTCACCCAGAAACCCAGAGCATGATCGTCTGCCTCCTTTTTATGATGATTTTATTGGCAAAGGAAGTTCAGCTAGTAGACCAAACAGTAAGTTTGTGGAGCTTGTGATAAAGACAAGTTTCCTCAGATCTTCGCTTCCTACTACACTTTGGTTTTTCAGTTGTTTCTCTAACACCTCTCATCAGTGTGAATAGATGCTTGGTATATGAGATATACTTTCAACTAAAGGCCTGATTTTCTTGGATAGCTCATTATCTAATTCTGAACTACGAAGGGAACCACACTGATTAATTTATGAATATATTAACCACACTAATTACTTAATTTGTTAATCTATTTTATTTTACATCTCATTAATCCTGAGATCAATCTCCTGTATGCTTCTTGAAGTCAGTTTTGGCATGTACCACCAGAACAGAGCGTTCCTTTAAAAATTGATTTCTGAATACTTATAAATCTTAATATGATTGTGTTTTTGCTAAGACTTTGTTTATTGCTTTCACCAGTACTCCTAACCTGAGATCTTTCTGTTCTGTACTTATCATAGACCGTCTTAGTGGTTATTCCACAGACTAGTAGGAAACATATTTCTGAGAAAAAGGAGGTTCTACAAGTAAAGGAATATGTGTTTTATTTTTAGGATTCACCTTTGCTTAGTCTCCTTGGACAGACAAGCTCACTTTCGTGGCACCTGGTGGATATTGTGTCGTACCAGAGTGTGCTGGGTTATTTCAGCAGTCATTACCCACCATCCATCATCTTAGCGAAGGAATCTTCTGCTGAATTAATCGTGAAGCTCCTAAAAGTATCTGCAGGCCTTTCCATTCCTACTGACAGCCAGAAACATCTTGTAAGTTGAGAGGGTAGATAAAAAGGCAGGGAGTGTTCTTGGGGACTGGCAGTAGTGTGAGTGTTACAGAGCACAGTCTTAAACCTGGAGACTGCTCAGCAGGTAAAGTTGGAGGATGTGTATCATTGTGCACTCATATTTTGGCCTTGTGGATCTTTTAGTTTGATCCTCTCTTTTGGTAAGCCTTTACTTCCTAGCAGTGTTAGATGTTGACAGGAGGTCACAGGGATTGGGGGCTGGCAGCAAGCTACTGGTTTCATGACCTGAATGTCATTGGCAGCAGAATAGCAGGGAGAGCTGGGCATGGTGGCTCTCGCCTGTAATCCCAACTATTTAGGTGGCTGAAGCCGGAGGATCACTTAAGCCCAGGAGTTTGAGGCTGCAGTAAGTTATGATCATGCCACTGAGCTCAGTTCCAGCCTGGGTGACAAAGTGAGACTCCCATCTCTAAAAAATAAAAATTAAAAAAAAGAAAAAGAAAAAGCAAAGAATAGTAGGCAGTGTTATAAGTATGAGCTTGATGTCTGGCAGGGCAAGTCCCTTACTTTTCTCACCTGAACTGGAAACAGTACCTTCTCTGAAAGTAGTGTTGTAAGGGTTGAATCAGACAATGAACATAAAAGTTTTTAGAAAAGTTCCTGGCAAGTAATTAGTGTTTAGTTAATGTTGTCATTAATATAGTAAAAAAGGAAGAGTGTTCTGCCAGCATTTGGGAAAATGTGGGTCCTAGTGAAAATGTTACCGCAGATTTGCATACCCCTAGACACAGGGCCCTTGAGCCACCTGGGATTAGGTCTTCATGTGGCTTCCTGATCTGTCCTCTCTGCTCCCTACCCAAGGGGACACTCAGTTAACACTCTTTGTTTGCATTCATTTGAATGATGCTTTTTTTTAATTTGTCAGGATGCAGTTCCAAAATGCCGAGCTTTCACTCATCAGATGGTTCAATTTCTCAGCACCCTGGAACAAAATGGAAAAATCACCTTAGCGGTCCTAGAACAGGAAATGTCTAAGCTCTTAGATGATATCATCGTCTTTAACCCGCCAGGTAAGTGACCAGTGGGAAGCCCATATTCATTCAGTCAGTGCATTCCTGTTTGTCTGAGGCATTGTGCAATCAGGAGGATGGCCAGGACAGTGGCATTCCTGTTTCCAGAACAGCAATGGTCAGAGCGGTGTTTGGACACCAGGGACACTCAGCCTTGGGGGCGGGGTTGACACTGGCAGATGCTGGTGTGAGGTGGACTGGACTGAGCATTAAGCTAGACAACTAGATCTAATGATTGGAAGATAACAGGAGACCTTGCAGTGAGCAGTGTTTCTAGGGGTTTTGGCTCTTACTTAGGAAACCATTTCAGAATTCCCTGTAGACTTGTCAAGAAACTTTTTATGGAGAACTTGTGCTCCTAGTGGTTGGTAGACTACACATCCTGACTACATTTCCTGCTGAAAACAATGAAGAATCCTGGATAAAATGTTTGTAAGAAACCAGAAATTAAACATCAAAGGAAGTGGCAAAAAGATAAGGAAATCTCAGAGGCTAGAACCTAAGTGAAAGGAGGAGCCCATGAAGGTAGGTGAAGTGCTGAGGTGGCTTTCACCCTGAAGGCCGTTGCTGAGCCTTCTTAGGATACTAGGGGGAGGCGATAAAGGCCTGCCTAAGATGGGAGCCCCAAAGGAGATCCCATGCGTAACCCATAGGATGACATCTTTATGGTAAAGATGAGCTAGAAGTAAACCTGTTCCTGTGAGAGGAAAGCAAAGGCAGTTGTCTGTTTTGGCCTTGGTGTTGGGTCAGATGTCCATGTTGCAGGGGAAGAGATACCTATTTTGACAATTGGTGACAAGCTGACCCTCATGTAGTATTGAAGCAAGTATTCATACTACCTAGATTGTTTAAAAAAAGAAAAGCTGCAAAACAATCACCACCTCAATCTAAGAATTTAGTTAAAGTAGTTCTGGGTAAGTAGTGCCACCAGACACCTGGCAGAAAGTAACCACAGACCTTGTTTGGTTCAACTCAGGCCTCAAAGTTCTGAAAAACTCACAAAACAAGCAAGCAAACAAACAAAAAAAACTCATGCCAGGTGTAGTGGCTCATGCCTGTAATCTCAGCACTCTGGGAGGCCAAGGCAGGAGGATTGCTTGGGGCCAGGAGTTCAAGACCAGCCTGGGCAACATAGCAAGATCCTGTCTCTACTAAATGCTATCCAGAGCCCTCCTTCCAGTCCCTTGCAATCAGCCAGTGGGACTGGAAAGTCTGCCTAGAGAGCAGCTGAGATTGAACCACTGTTCTGTTGATCACATTCATACATTCTAACAGCCGTTCTCGAGTGTGTGTCTGTGTTCCCTTCAGACATGGACAGCCAGGCCCGCCACATGGCCCTCAGCAGCCTCTTCACGGAAGTCCTAATGATGATGAACAATGCAGCTGTTCCCACGGCAGAGTTCCTCCGGGGCAGCATCCGGACCTGGATCGGCCAAAAAGTGCACGGGCTAGTGGTGCTACCCCTTTTAACCGCTGCCTGCCAGAGCCTGGCTTCTGTCCGCCACATGGCGGAGACCGCAGAAGCCTGCATCACTGCCTACTTCAAAGAAAGTAAGAGGACGTCGTCTTATGCTCTCATTGTATTGATCTCTTGCAGGCAAGATTAAAGCTGTGTCATCAGATCTTTCCAGACTCTTCCCAGTGAGGGACTTTACCATTCTAATTTCTGCTTTGTAAATGTTGTAGGTGCTTCAGAATATATATATATACATGTATATCTTTTTCAAAAAAGATTGCAGTTAGCATGAGAACCTATGGCCCATGGCTGTTGTTACGGTCACATGTTTCAAGGGAGAAAAGCTCTAACTCATTGTACATTGGTTTAGAGCATCAGACCAACCTGTTTTCATAGGCAGATCATGCTGTGTCACAGGCCAAGTCATAGTTCTTGAAGAAAAGGCTGTCAACCAGAATCTATATGATAATGTTCCACTAGGTTAATTTTCCCTGATATCCAGATACACATCTCAATTCACAGTAGCAGAGAAAGAAGGATATTGGAGCCAAGATCCAGGAAGTTCCCATGACTTGCCATCTGTCCTGTCCTGCCAATCCATGAACAATCCATGTCCATCCATGGGGTAGAGCTGTGTGCACGTCACCACGCCACCACACCCTCACTCCTCTGCCTAAAGAGTGGAGAATCATTAGGATAACACTCCTCTTCCAAATTCATTTGTGTTATTAAAAAATCAAATGGTTTCTGCCAACATATGATTCAGACTAAGCTTTGATAAGTAAAAATACTTATGACAGATCAAGTGATAACATTTCCCCTTGGAAAAGCTTAAGTTTTCATACATACTTAAAAATGGTATTAAAGTTAAAACTTTTAGATGACTGAGATAGGCAGTATCTACATGAGATTTTAATAATATCATAAGAAAGGTGATTTATAAACATGCAACCCTGAACTCTGATTTCTTAACCTCCTCTAGTGGCTAGCTTGGGGACAGGCATCTAGCAGGAGAGCTTTCCAGTCTAAGCCCTGAGGTCCGTTTCGCTTGTGTGGCCTCTAGGGCCAATGTGAGAAATGTTGTCTTGACATAAAGCTTAAGGTAAAAAGATTCATCAGACTTGTTAAGTAGTTTGATTCTTGTTTATATCTTGATGTCTTCTCTTGGTGTTCTGTCCTCAGGCTCCCTCAATCAAAATTTAGGATGGGGCCCCATTCTGGTGTCCCTTCAAGTTCCTGAGCTCACCATAGAAGAATTCCTGCAGGAGTGCCTAGCTCTCGGCAGTTACTTGACGCTTTATGTCTACCTGCTTCAGTGTTTGAATAGCGAACAAACTCTAAGGAATGAAATGAAAGTGCTCCTTATCTTAAGCAAGTGGTTGGAACAGGTGTATCCAGGGTATGTTTGGCCATCTGGCTGTTACATCAAACTTGTATTTGGTTAACTTGGAATTTAGAGTTTATGTGTGTATTTAAGTACACAGAAACAAGTGGTGCATAAAAAACAAGGCTATGAGGTACTGTGACACTTGTTTTGGAAAGATTCTGCCTTTGATGGGCTAAAAAGCAAGTTTTTTATTTCCTAAAATCGGCATTTTGGAACACTGAACTTCAGCTTCCTCACCAGCTGAGATGATACTCCCTATCTTAAATAGTTGTTATGAGGATTAAGTGAAAGAACATAAAGCCCATTACTTTATTAACATTATCACCCATTAGCCTAAGCTTATAAAGTTCTAAATGTCTGTTATACTTAAAACTCAAATGTAGACTTTCAGTTAAATGAGAGTGGAACAAATCCACTTCTAATTCCTCTGGTGTCTCCCCCAGCTCCGTGCAGGAAGAGGCAAAGCTGTTTTTGTGGTGGCACCAAGTCCTGCAGCTGTCCCTGATCCAGACGGAGCAGAATGACTCCGTCCTGACAGAATCTGTCATTCGAATCCTGCTCATGCTTCAGGTCAGGCAGAGCCTTGTGGCAGAGGAGAGGCTCAGCTCTGGGCTCCTGGGGGCAATCGGGCTGGGCCGGAAGTCGCCCTTGTCTAACAGGTAAGGAGGTATCTACCGCTGCCATTCTAAACGGGCCTCAGACATCCGCACCTACTTACAGGTCGTGATACCTTAGGAGGTTTCTCAACTTAGCATCTAGGTTTTCCAGAAAGATTAATGGAAAAACAAAAACAAAAACAGAGCCTGATTACATTTTTCCATTCTGAAAAGCATGTTTGTTTTTTCTTACCTTAAAAAAAAAAAAAACCTTTAACTTCAAACAGTAGTTTTTTAGTAGTATCTCTTATATTTTGACTCCATAACCTGACCACACTACTGATTTCTTTTTGGTTTTGAGCCAGTGATGATATGCGGAGTTAGGTTAAAATACCCCCGTCAGCTGCTTTATTGCAGGCACTGGATGAGCTCAGGGAGATGCAGAACCTGTGTGGGGCTTAGTCTGGTGAACTGTCAAGGCGTCAAGATGGGTTGAGGCCAGTGGTAAGAAGGATAAGTAAGAAGGATGACTAATGGGAAGCATGTCTACGTTTTTGTTGCTAAAAATCCCAAGGCACAAAAGAATTTGCCATTCAGCTTCCCATTTAATCTCATAATGCTTACTTACTGCACGGTTTTCTTCTCAAGCCCATTGTCAGTGTCGGAGGGAGGTCGAATACCACACTGATGTCAGCATTCTTGTGGGATAGCCCATCATGTTGTTGTAACTTTGGGAACCACTCATTCCAAACCAGTTAACGTCATGTTTCTTTGTTTTTGTAGAATTTAGCAGGACTGTGTGATTTTGTTTCACTTAAATTTGGCTTGTGTATCTTTTGCTTGAATCAAGTGCTTTTATTATTTTTTTATTGTGTTAAAATGCACAGAACTTAAAACTTTCCAAGGCAACTACTTTAATAAGCACAATTCAGTGACATTTAGTACATTCCTAGTATTGTTGCAGCCATAACCACAATCTAGTTTCAGAATGTTTTCATCAGCCTGAAAGGAAGCCCTATACCCATTAAGTGGTAACCTCCATTCCCTTCCACCCCCAGTCTCTGGTAACCACTAACTGGCATTATAAGTTTGTGTATTAAATACTACTTTGGGCATTTCATATAAATGGAATCATATAATGGTGGCCTCTTGTGTCTGACTTATTTAACATAAAGTTCGTCCATGTTGTAGCATGTATAAGAATTTCATTGCTTTTTATGACTGAATAATCTTCCATTGTATACCACATTTTGCACATTTTGTTTCTCCATTCATCAGCTCATGGGCATTTGGATTATTTAAACCTTTTGGCTGGTAAGGGTAATGCTGCTATGAACATTTGTGTACAAGTTTTTGTTAGAACATCTGCTTTCAGTTTTGGGGGTATATACCCAGGAGTGGAATTGCTGGGTCACATGGTAGCTCTGTGTTTCACTTACTGAGCAACTGCCAGACTGTTTTCCATAGCATTTATACTCTCACCAGCAATGTATGAAGGTTCCATTTATTGCACATCTTTGCCAACACTTCCATTCTTGAGTCTGAATTACGCCTACATTTTTTGGGTAGTGGTAATAGAAGGGAAGATTAAAGCCGCTTCTTGATCATATTTAAGATTTTTCTGAAGAGGCTAACAGCACAGTAGATCTGGAAAAGTGTTTATCTTGTCTTTTAATAGAAAATATGGTGTTTATTTAAAAATGCTTACTTTAATAGTCACGTATTTCCTCCGACCTCTCCCTAACGCCCAAGGTTCCGCGTGGTTGCCCGAGGCATGGCCGCCTTCCTTTCAGTTCAGGTTCCTGCAGAAGATCAGATCCGTTTGAGGCCTGGCTCTGAGTTGCATCTGACCCCAAAAGCTCAGCAGGTTGGTATTCACAGTGCAGGGTTAGTGGTTTTCCAACACATCTTCCCCAGGAAGGTTGGGGGTGGCAGCTCTGGCCTGTGCACACCATGGCGTGATGCTCTGCAGTGGCGCAATGCTCCCTCTTGTGTGCCCTGCTGAGTGGAAAATGGTTGTATGTGCCCACCTCGGACCAATCTTTGTAAGCACTTGCCTGGAGCACTGTTACTGTCATTGTGGAAGAAGTAAGGCCATGGGCAAGCCAGTCTAGGATTGGATTTTGTCCTGATGAGTGTGAGTATGCACTGACCTGCCACATGCTAGGGCTGGCACAGGCAATGCGGCCACAGTTGAGATGGTTGTGAATTAGCTGAGTTGTGATTAGCTTTAACTGGGAACCAAGGAACTGGTTTCTGTTTTGTGAGTCTGAAGGTTGATCGCTGTTGGCTGATGCTGGCATAACCTAACACGCACAGAATGGTAGCTGTGAGAAAGTACCATTTGTTCCAAAAACATGGAAGGTCACGTGGCAGTGGTCCCATTCCTATAACCTATAAGCAAGCCGGCCAGGTACAAAGGTGTGCGGTATGAAACGATGGCCAAGTGCTTCCTACATGCCAGGCACTGTTCTAAGTTTTAACTCAATATAAATGAGTTAAAGTTTTAACTCATTTAATCCTCATAACAACCCTGTAGCACAGGACCTATTAACATTATTATCCTGGTTTTGTGGATGAGGAAACAGAGGTTAAGTAATTTGTCCCAAATCACACAGTTAATGCGTGTTGGGGCTGGGATTCCCACCAGCCAGTCCGGCTCCGGGCTTCTCCCCCTCACCACTCTGCATGGCTGTCTCTGTACACGGTAAGTGTCTAGACCCCTCAGCTCCTCTTCTGTGCAGCTTTGTGGTGTCTGAGCCAGCCACATGCAGTGTGAGATCTTGGTTATTAAGAGCAAGGATCAGACGGTACAGTTGGCATGTTCTTCACAGGGATCTTGGCTTATAAAATACCTGATACTTGTCACCCCCTGTTCACCGACTGCTGTTTGAATCCCCTGTTGTCTTCTGTGAAATATCTCAAGTGAGCAGATGAGTCTTCGAGGGCAGGTTGCAGTCAGTGAGAGGCATTGCAGTGTGTATTTGACAACTCCTAGCTCTTTTGTGGCCACTGGTACTTGCAGCATCAGTACTTTGCTTTGGCTGGGGCACGGGTCACCCAGGCCTCGCCTCTTTGCCCGCATTCCTTTACACTTAAACTGATGGCTCCGTGCATGCCCCTACTTGTCATCAGATTTTCAGACTTGAAAAAAGTCATCTTTTTACAAAATGATTAATCTTAGGCAGACTGTCAAAATAGACCATTTGGGTGACTAAAAGTAGAAAGGGAGAGGAGAGAGACAGAAGGACACGGCAGTTCATGGGAGTGCCTGTCTCCACTGATTCCTGTTCTCAGATTGAACTCTGTTCACACAGCTCTTAGCTTGATACCCAAATCCCTTCAGTTGTTTATTTTCAACCCTGAGACTTCCGACTACAGCCCACCTGGTAATTTATTTCTAAGCTTCCAGTTCATTTACCATCCTCAAAAAAGTGTTCTCTAAAGAAACTAAAAGAAAAAAAAAATCCTTCCTTGTTTTCTGAACCAAGCAAATTCCATCTTTTAATATATATTCTCTAGCACGGTGATTCCCATAGATGGGACAGGAAGGGAGAGGGGACTCCGTGGTGGCGGGTGTGCCCCCTTGAGGAAGGGCCTGTGGTCAGGGCGCTTATGCAGTTGGGAAGCAAAACTCCCCACACCAAGAACCACTGTTGTGACTTTTTGCTTTCTACTTGTCTCTTCCCCTTCTCTTCTATGAAGGAAGGAAAAATTAAAATTATGGAGTCAAAGAATGTGTTTTTCCCTCCTGTGAAGAGAGGCATGTAAGCTTTTTCTTCCACTGATTCTGGGCCATTTGTCACACGGCATCGGAAAAACTTGATTTGTACTTTGTTTCTTGGCTGATTTAATGGTCTATCATTTACCCTCAGCAGCACTTAGCAACTGGTTTCTTTAGAATTCCATTCAGTTAGACAGTTTAATGTGACATTATTTTGTAACCTAGGAACAAATTCAACAGCATATTAAACAGGTCTCACCTTAGCGAGATGCAGCTGGAGCCTGTGATTTCCAGTTGGGCTCCGGGAAGAGAGGGAGCAGGTGACCTGGTGGGGAGGACCCCGCAGGTGGGAATGGGGAGAGCGACAACAGAGCAGGCTGCAGAAGTGGGTGTAGCAGGTGAGGCGTCCAGCAGTGAGACCAGCCTGCTGCAGCAGCGGCTCTGGGCAAGGAAGGCTTGGGAAATGGCAGGGAACAGGAAGATGGAGGGCTGGGCGTGGGAGGCTGCAAAAGCCAGAAGGGCTTGGGTTGCCGGGCACCTTCTGACTGTGGTTAATCAGTGCCTGCCTGGCAGATCCGAACCTCAGTTCTGTAGGCTTCTGTCCCTCTAGGCTCACAGCTGAACCAGGTAATACTGGTAGGTGTGCTCCACCTGTGGCCGTCAGGCTACGTGCATCTGTGAAGCTAACCCTCTGTCCTCTGTGTCTTTTAGGCTCTGAATGCTCTTGAGTCCATGACATCGAGTAAGCAGTATGTTGAGTACCAGGATCAGATATCACAGGCCGCCCAGTTTATAAAGCATCCTGGCCATTGCCTCCAAGATGGGAAAATCTTCCTGGCTCTTCTCATTAACTGTTTGTATCCAGAAGTGCATTATTTGGACAACATACGATAGCGACACTGAGGCTCTTGAAAACCCCCTTGCTGTTTATGTTTACATTTCACTTTGCTGTTGCACAAGTAACTTTGCTCAGTGACAAGTAGTTGACCGAGATGCAAGTGTGGAGGCATTAGATAATTCTGTGTGGTGTGTGTATGTTTTCTTACCTCTTAAAACTTTGTGGGGACTTTGTAGTTTTTATGTTCATCCACAAGAGAAACTTACTGAGTTCCACTTGGGTACAGAGCCACTCACAGTTGCCAAATGTCCCAGTCATCTCACAAGAGCTCCGGATGGAGTTCTCTGTCTCCCCTCCTGTCTCCCCTTTTTATTTAAATGTTAAGACTCCTGTCCAGATCTGACAACTTTGGGAGTCATGTAGAACCCTCACTTTGGAACCCTGTTTGTGTTCTTCCAAAGTAAAAAAGTCAACTTTGAAAATTTCTGCATTTCTCAAATGTAGGGAAATACAGTAGCTTTAATGTATTATGTCTCTCAGAAGGGAGATGAAGTGAGTCATGTGTAAAATGTGATCCCTTGATCCTGATCATAGTGGATAGCAGAGATGGTGACAGGTCCATTTCCATCCAGTCACGTGTCCTCATGGAGAAGGAGCCACCTATCTGAATTGGGGATGCCAGCTGGGTGGGCTGGGAGCAGCGTGCTGTGCACAGAGGGTTCTGTTTGGTCCACGTGGTGGGGCGTACAGGCAGGGCTGACTCCCTCCAGTCACAGAGTCCCTGCATTCCCTTGGGTGCTGCCCCCAGCCTCATTCACGTCACCTTCTCAGCCCCTGTGGACGTGACTCTCTGTTGCCTGCTTGTGTTTTCACTCCATGTTTAAACTCAGACGAAGCTCATGGACCTGCTGAGACGCTTGTTCGTGGACACGGGGTCGGGTCAAGAGAACTACTGAAGTTTGGCTTTTTTTCGGTAGCCATGTGCCTTTTGTTAACAGTTCATTCATTACCAAAGCCTGTGTGTGACGTTGCCTTGTTCTGTTGCCATCTTCTTGCTCATTCAATTTCCCCCAGGAATAGCAATGTGACTTCTGTCATCATATTCATCATTCTGTCAGCTCAAAATGGATTTGGTTTGTACAGCTTGCATAATGTGTCTTTGTTTACACCTTGTCTATAGCCCAAGAATATTTACCTAAAAATGTCTAAACAGCCACCGAGAGCTTTTAATAGGGGGATACGGATATAGTTAACAGTGATAATCTCTTCTCAAATTTCCTTTTGGAATGCTTTCCCCAATATTTGGAAGTCTGTAGGCACCTTTCTTTATTCCGAACTTCTTTTTTTTTTTTTGAGACAGAGTCTCACTCTGTTGCCCGGGCTAGAGTGCTGTGGTGTCAGCCTAGCTCACAGCAACCTCACACTCCTGCCTGTATTCCAAACTTCTTTAGTTGGACAGAACAATTCTGCCTCACAGACATGCTTTGGAGCTCTGACAAAGAACGTCCCTGTTCAGTGTCTGAGTTTTAGAGTCACGAAGTGTCCATCTCAGAGGGACATTTCTCAGCTTCCCTTGTTTTTTCGTCCCTCCATTTTCCAAATCAGTTATCTTGTTCTGTGTATAAGAAAAGTTTAGAAGCTGTGGACAGCTTCATTGGCTGATTTGGCAACAATGATTTTATGACAGGAAATATTTTATGTGCTGTTTTCCTTGAGGAGGTTGTAATTATTGATATCCTAGAATGTGAAATTTTTGACAGTATGTACATTTTAAAGAATTATGATTCACTGTTAATTTTTGAAAGTTTATAATATAATGTATTTGGTCTGTAAAAATTATAAAAAATAAAATCAATCTTTGGTTGTAACTGATAAGAATCCAAATCATAGAGATATCGTACTGCCTGGTAAGGTATTTCACTTGTTAAAGGTGATATCGATTTTCATGCCTCATGTCATCTAATTTATTGGCATTGTAACTTGATTATCAGAGGTGGTCAGTAAAAGTGCTTCCTCTTTGACTCCCTCATGCTTAATGTCAGGAGTTGACTCGACTCAGTGGTTCCTGTGAGGGACTCCGGGCTCAGAGAGTGCTGTAAAGACAGCCAGGCAATTCAGAACGGCCGCGCTGCTGTGGCCTCCTGGGGAAAGGGCGGCAGGTAGACCAGCCAGGTAGACCAGCCTGCCCATCGGCTTGCAGGGGTAACGAGCCTCTGCTTGGAAAAACTGTTGGCCTCCAGAGAGCGCAGGGTCACAGTTTCAGATACAGCGATGGGTACTGCACATCGGTATTGGGATCGAGCAGGACCGAGGTCAGCCTTGTGGACCAGGTTGTGTAGAGGGTGAACTGCTGCACGCTGCACACTTCCCCACACGGTGGCCAGCCCTGGCAGCCTCCTGGGAGCAGGAGGACGCAGCGCCCTGGGGGCCACGAAAAGCATCTCTCGGCTTCTCTGTTCGTCAGTCCCCACCCTGCGATGCACAGGAGGGTCAGAGAGGCATTACAGCTCCACATTGCGTCGCTGCATCGCCTAACTAGGGCAGTAAGGGCACAACGCTGGAAGGCACGGGCTGTGAGTCTCTCAGTTCTTTGAGGTTGGAGGAAGCCTAGTCCAGAAAATGAAAACCCACAGACCAGCCTAACCTCCCTTCAAACCAAGTGACAGCCTCCTTGTTCCTCCCAGTCAATCACCAAAATCATTGTATCCATGTCGTACAAGTTCTGCATGAACCTGTCTTCCTTCCTTTTGAATGAAGGTGATGTACAGGTTTTCATTTGGTTTTTATTTTTTTAAGAGGTGAAGTCTCACTCGGTCACCCAGGCTGGAGTACAGTGGCATGATTGTAGCTCACTGCAGCCCCTAACTCCTGGCTTCAAGCAGTCCTCCCAGCTCAGCCTCTTGAGTAGCTGGGACTACAGGTGTGAACCACCATGGCCAGCCCTCATTGATTTTTTTTATTCCTAAAATTAATTTATTTCTTCTGGAGCAGGAAGCAAATGTCCTGGAATCCTAGACTTTTATAGTCTAAAGGATCGTGAAAGCTCATCCACTCCCACGCTCACTCAGCAGGGCTCTTCCAGCCTCTCCTCTGCCCCGTCCGCTGCCAGGCAAGCCCAGGCCGCCACTGGCAGCTTTTTTCATAGTTCTGCTTTATGCTGAGCCCAGGTGCCTCCTGGTGGCGTTGCCTGTTGCTCACGGTCCTGCCTGGTGCAGTCCAGGCTGGGGCTGCTCTCTTGCCCCCGTCTCCGCAGACCTTCAGACATTGTCACATCTCTGACACTCCTCACCTCTTAGTCCTCTGCAGGTCAAACGCCGGTGTCTTTAGTTAGTCCCCTCCCACCATGATGCCTAACAGGGCTGCACTTGGGGGACAGTGGCCAAGCTCATCCATGTTATCCTGACAGGGCTGTGCCCAGGATTAGCGGGGCCGTGAGAGTGGGCTTCCTCGAGTTTTATGGCCCCGGTGCCTCCCTTGTCTCATCCCGGCCCCTCCCCTGGATTAGGGTCACACTAGTGTGCCCCATCAGTGTTGTTCCCTCCCCTGGATGCTTGGGCGGTGCCAGCTTTCGGTAGCTGTGCCCCACGGATGGCACATTATACCAGTGGCAAGTTCAAACTGCAGGCCTTGGTTGTCACCCAACACTGGTCTCATCCCACATCTGTGGGACAGGTCTGACCGTAAGGCGCTTTGCACTTAATCCTTCACTGTTCTGCTCTTTGTTTGGGCCAACTTTCCAGCTTATTTTAAGATAGTAGCTGATCATTTTTCTGATCAGTTAACATCTTATTAAGCAAGATGGAGAATATAATATTGGGAAATCAGCATGTTGCTTTAAAAAAAAGCGTTCCCTTCTGTGTTCTCCCACTTGTGTCTGGGTTGTGCTGCATAAAGTTCTAGACTTATTGATGCTGACCTCCTTCTGGTCCACGCTGATACTTGTGTGTTCCAGAGCAGGCCTCAGGCATTGGGTGTCCTGGAGCAGCTGTATTCCAAGTTTCTTTCACTCCGGATAGGTTCCTGATTCCTGACGACAATGACTTGAAAAGAAAATTATACTACTGATCCTATTTTGAGATAATGAAATTGCTACGAAATGTAGATTATAAGTTTTATTTTTTAATGTACAGGTGTAATACCTCTCATTGAGCACCAAGAGAATTTATTTTTCTTTCTGTGGTTTAAAATCACTTATGTGGAGATAAATACTTCTTAAGTGTATTAAACTCTTCCTTCCCACATGTTTAGTGTGACCTTTAAAAACCACAATGTAATTATGGTCATTAAATGTGCAATATTCACTTTTTCATTGTTCAGTATTTTACATGCTCAGACAAAGGATGAGTTTTTATATAATGGTGAGAAACAGGAAGAAATGAGAATTGGTTAAGTAAGCTTCTGCAAATAAACTAGATTCAAATTTAATTGACACATGGTGGGCCTGTCTCATTGTTTTTGGCAAGTTGGTTAGCAGGTCTTCTTTTCATACATAAATCACACTAAGAAAAATTTTGAATTAGAAAGCTTGTAATGGGTAGAATCTTTAGTCTGCAATGGGTGAGGCCTCTAATTTCAAAGAGAGTGTGTAACTTGGGGGCAGTAGTCCCCAGCCTTTCTGGCACCAGGGACTGATTTCATGGAAGACAATTTTTCCACGGACCGGACCGCGGACCGGGGTGTGGAGCTCAGGCGGTGATGTGAGCTGTTGTAAATACAGATGAAATTTCACTTTCTCTGCAGCCTGGTCCCTAACAGGCCGTGGACTGGTGCCAGGGGTTGGGGACCACAGACTTGGGGTCTTAAGAATTGGCACGGACAGGAGATTGCCTGGTGATCCCGGAGAGGTCAGGTGAGCCCCTCAGGGTCTGTATTGTGGCCTTGACCTTGGTAGGAGGAGGGCCATAAAAGCTGCACAAAAGGCTCCCAAGGCCTGAGTTGTGATGAGGTGGGGGTGGAGGTGCCTCTGGGAGGCCAGAGCTGCCAGGGGAGGGCAGTGCAACCCTAGCTTTGTCATGGTCTGCTGGGGAAAGCCACCTGCAGCATGGGAATGCCAGGGAGTTCTTTAGTGTCAGGTGCACCTCGAGTACATGGTGGTGTGGTAGGAGGGCCTGCACATTCACCAGTTTGCGATTCTGCAGGGACAGGACCTTCTGGGAGTGGGGTGTGTCTCCCCAACCCTTGCCTGGGCTTGGCTGCTTTTTCCCAATAGAATCACAGAATTTAAGGGTTGAAAAGTGGCTTAGAGGCAAGTTGTCCACCTTTTAGTGTAGCAACCAAGTTAACCATCTCCAGACCAATGGGCATCTTTGTGGGGACACTCCCTGAAAGGAATGCTGCTGGAAATGGTCCATGCCACCATGGGGCAACGCAGAAAAGGTCTTCCTCCAAATGCTCCTCCTCTGAAGACAGCCCTCTTCCCTCTGGGTCTTCCTTTCTAGCCTAAACGTTTTTTAAAGAAAAGATCTATTGGTCAGAGTGGACCAAGATGGGCTCTGACCTGGACACTGTATCTTAATATAGTCTAAATTTGTGGCTTAGACCAGGCTTACCTTGCAATCCCCCAGCCTGCCCTGGTTGGCCTGCTCTGTGCCACTTCCCCCTTAATCAGTCTTTCTTAGGGCCTCTCCCTCCAATCCCTCCTCCCCCTCAGGTCACAGCCAGACCCCGCTGCCTCTGGTTGGGGTGTGGAGGTCAGTGTCCACACAGGGGCTCTCCTGGGCAACTGCAGCCCTGGGGGCCCTTCGAGGTCGCTGGCGGCAGGACCTGGGCACAGGCTGTAGAGGAGGAAGGTCTGGGATCCCAAAGCCCAAACCCTGGAAAACCCAGAGAGTCCCAATACCAAATAATTTTGTGTCCTTGTATTGGCAGATCTTGTGTTTCTCTTTTTGGTTTATAACATATGGCAGAGGAAGGAGCGCGGGGAAGGAGGACAGAGACGGGAGCACTAACAAGGGAAGGAGGCAGTGCCGTGTGGAAGGAGCGGGGCCAGAGCTGCCAGGCCTGGATTCTGATCGCAGGTTTGTCACTAAACACGTGGGACCCTGGCCAGATCACCTTCTTCTTAGAGCTTTCCCTCCTTTTAAAATGAGGATAATTCCAGTCTTACCTGGGCTCTTCGTGACAGCCGCCAGAGATCTCACGGGGCTTTGGGACTATGAGAGCCCCAGAAACATGAGGAGCCATTATTATGGCGAGGGAGGGACTGGACCTAAGTGGCCAGGGTCGGAGCCAGGGACAAAGCCCAGGAAGCTTAACTCTTGTCTGAGGTCCCTCCCAGCCTGAGGCCTCTGTGACTGGTAGGGCCCAACCCCTGCCTTGTCCTGGTTCTCTTGTCCTGTCTGGCCGGGAGGATACAGGAGAAAACTCAGCCCGCGTGTGCCCAGCCATCATTTCCATTTTAAGGCAGGGCCTACCTTCAGTGCAGATTATCTGCCAGGCAGTTTCTTCTCATGTTGCTACATCTAGTTTTAAATTTTCAGATGCTGCTTCTTGAGGGCAGGGGAAGGGTGTTGGGCTCGCAGAGGACCTAGGAGATCACCAGGTCAGCTGTCGGCCACTTCCTCCCTCTGCCATCCGCAAAGTCTGGTGGGGAGGCCCTTCGGGGCCTCTGGGCATGGGCGGCTCACAGAGTGCTGTGCCAGGACTGGGGACAGCTCTAGCCTTGTGCCCTGCACCACAAGAAGTCGGGTCTAGAAAACACCAAGGCTTCTATGTCATTCTCTCCTGACTCCATGGCCCCAGGACACTGTTGCTTGTGTCTCTGGTCCTAGCTTGCCAGCAACAGAGCCTGAGTAGTCCAAGAGGGTCAGATGGGGGAAGACAGGTGCCTCTGCTCCACCTAGACCTCTTGCAGGGACAGGGCCAGGCTGTGAGGCCAGCCCAGAAGTCAGGGGGTGGCCAAGTGCCGTCCCCTCACCAGCTCCTGTCTGCCCCCAGGAGCAGCTGCTTTCTCGGGAGGCTGAGCTGGAGGCGGCCTGTGGGCCGTGTGCAGTGGTGGGAGGGAGTGACCGCTGTCCCCCTCCGAGTGCCCCCACGGCGCATCACTGTGTCTGAAACCGCTCATCAGAGGCCCGCTCCTGTGACAAATGGCACTTCTTTAGTTTCCAAGATGCCCTATTTCAAAGTGCAGCCACAGCAGGCGGGACCGCCAGATTGTCAGCTAGCACCCCACACGTCTACACGGATATGCCAGCAATGCCGGGTGCGCCCCGAGGGCTTGCTTGGGGATCACCTGGCGTCAACTGGATCCCGGCCGGAAACACCAAACTACAAAAGACATTTTGAGGACAATTGGGGAAATCTGAATATGGACTATAAGATATTATTGAATGAATGTTAATCTTCTCAAGCGTGGTAATGGTATGGAGCTGATAGAGAAGAATGCTCTTGTTCTCGGGAGGTATTTGGGGGTGAGGTACTGATGCCCGCAGCTTGCTGCAAATGGTCCTGCCCAGTACACACACGAGCATCAAGCCAATGCGAGTAATTGTCGAATGGAGGTGGCGGTTACGTGGGTGACAGTTTAACTTTTTCAGCTTTTTCGGTGTGTGTTTGAAAATGATCATAATAGAAGGTTGGGGGCAAAATCTCCTGAACTTGTTTAAAATTCCAGTCTCTCCCTCTCCACCCCCCTCCCAACTCTTCCCCAGCACCCCAGGCCTGTGGTTCAGCAGGTCCAGGTGTTGCTCAGAACGAGCATCTGAGCAGGTGTTCCTGCTCATCCTCCAGGTGTTCCTGAAGCAGGTGCTCCTCGGAACCCGCTGGGAGACACTGCTCTGAGCTCCCAGGGCCCCAGCCCCGGGGCAGCCTGTTCTGGAGAGGCCAGTGGTCACATGGGGGAAAGCAGCCGTGCTGGCTACTGCAGGGAGCACCGTGCTTGGGCCCTTGGGTGCCCTGGTCCCTTTCTGCTGCTCTCATCCCTGTTGGGGGCAGCACTGTCCACCCAGCGTAGGGGCGCCCTAGTGCCCCACCTCTGGCCACGCCCCACCTCCACCCTCACGCTGCAGCGACTTCAACCACTTAAACATTGCGCTGTGTCCCACCTCCTGGTCTTTGCTCAGACCGTCCCTTCTTGCTTACCTCCCGGACTCCACTCTGCCCCATGGCCTCCTGCACTTACACGGCCAGCGTGTACCGTCTCCATGTACCCTCCTCCAGGAAGCCTTCCCAAGATGGCCAGTTACCCCTTTTGTGTGCTGCCATGGTACCCCCAGCTACCTCAACCGTGGTCCTGGCAGGATTTCCACTTACTGTGCTGCTCACTAGCTCTGGAGGGTCCCACTGTGCTACGGTGCTGTCCCAAATGTTCCTGGCCTTCCTTCGTCCAAGCACCATGTAGAGCTGCACGGGCTGGTCTCTCGTGGGCGTGTGGGGCACACATGGCTAGTTCTGGCTGATGCACGACGATCACAAGTGGGGGCTTTTAACCTCCAGCCCAGCAATCCACAGCATTACAGATGCTGGATCCCTGGGAGCCAGGACCCCGAGTGACCACAATGAGCAGAGCCTCCCTGTAGATCTGTAATGGGCATGTAGCTTCCATGAGAAATAAACACTTGTTTTCAACCACTGTGATTTGAGGGTTGGTTTGTTATCACAACACAACCTGGCCCACCCCGATACAGATGCCTTACTCACTTCTGTATCCCCAAACACCTCACCCAATTGCCAGCACAAAGCAAATACGGAAGAAGTAATTGCTATCACAGTTTTTCTTGGCTGTGAAACTGACCTCAAAGACCAGGCAGATGTTCCAACACACACCATTCCCATCCTGAACTTCTTCCCTGGTAATACGGGACTCTCTATGGAGGGGCCCCAAGTGTCCTCGTACGAGGAAGTACAAATGCCAACTCCTGTGACCTGTTAACAGCTCAGACAGGCTCCTGGAGGGATCCCAAGGTAACTATGAGCTGTCATCACTCACTTGCCCTGGAGAAGGCTCTGGCCAGGAGGGGACTTTGTAACCCACTGCCTGCTTCGTAACTGGTGATGATCACTCAGCCATCAGATCATCTCCCTTGAAAAAGCATCATGGCCTCTTCTAAAAAAAAATTTTATTTTTAATTATTATGGGTACCTAATAGTTGTACATATTTATAGGGTACATGTGATGTTTCGACACAGGCGTACAATGTGTAAGGACCTAATTAGGGGTATCCTTCACTCTCAAGCATTTATCATTTCTTTGTGTTAGTAACATTCCAATCCCACTCTTTTAGTTATTTTAAAATATACAGTAAATTACTGTTAACTATAGTCACCCTATTTTGCTACCGAATACTAGATCTTACTCATTGTACCTAAGCGCACTTTTGCACTCATTTACCAACCCCACTTTACCCTCCGTCCCCACCCTTCCAAGCCCCTGCTAACCATCACTCTACTCTATCCCCACAAGTTCAGGTTTTTTTGGCTCCCACATGTGAGTGAGAACATTCGACATTTGTCTTTCTGTGCCTGGCTTATTTCACATTATTTCTTTATGTCTTCTAGTTCCACCCACTGGTTGTTGCAAATGACAGGATTTCATTCTTTTCATGGGTGAATAATATTCCATTGTGTATCTGTAACACATTTTCATTATCCATTCATCCACTGTTGGACTCTTAGGTTGATTCCATTTCTTGGCTATGACGAATAGTGCTGCAGGAAACATGGGGGTGCAGATCTCTCTCTGATATACTGATTTCCTTTCTCTTGGACATATACCCAGCAGTGGGATTACTGGGTCATATGGTAGCTCTATTTTTAGTTTTTTGAGGAACTTCCATATGGTTTTCCATAGTGGCTGCACTAATTTACATTCCCACTAAAAGTGTAAGAGGGTTCCCCTTTCTCCACATCCTTGCCAGCATTCGTTATTGCCTGTCTTTCGGATAAAAGCCATTTTAACTGGGGCGAGACGATAACTCATTTACTGCTTCTTTAGTCCCCTATCCCTGTGGTCCCCAACCCCTGGGCCACAGTCTGGTACCGGTCCGTGGCCTATTAGGAAAACAGGGCCACGCATCACCGCCTGAGCTCTGCCTCCTCCCCTCCCCACCTCCCCCATCTCCCCGCTTCCGTGGAAAAATTGTCTTCCATGAAACCGGTCCCCAGTGCCAAAAAGGTTGGGGACCACTGCCCTATCCTGTTGCCCTTTCCTCTTGCCAGCTCACCTGGATCCCAGGCAAGCCTCTTCCCTTTCCCTTGAACACCAAGGCCTGCAGGAGCTAATAGGATCAACAAATTGACGCTGGAGCGTAAGCAGGGAAGGTAGCACCCCTCAAAAGTCAACCTGGCCAGACTCGAGCAAAGGGGGTGAAACTGCCAGTGCTTTTAGACTTTGTACATCCTGGGGGGTTGCGGGTCAGAGACCATGCACAGGGTCTCTGCTGGGACCCTCTCGGCTAGACCTTCCCTCAGCTCTCCCAGCTCCCAGTCCCTAAGACACTGGTTTCCAGATGCTTTGAGAGATGGGTGTTTGGTTTCTTTTTCCTGGGGGCCCCAGCTCAAGGCAGTGCACAGGGTGTGGGACAGTCACTGTGGAAATCCCAGGAAATAGGGTCTCCAGGCCTCTCCCTGCCACCGAGTTTCAGGATTTGATGTTCCTCTGACTGCACGTTTGCTCAGCCCCAGCCCCAGGCTTGCTGTCTGGAACCCTCTGGTCTCCGTGAGGCTGCTGTGAGGGACACTTAATCAAGCACTCTCTGCACAGCCAAAGGTGGCTCTGCAAGGAGGGGCCTGTGATGTCCCTCACATCTGCAGACGGCTTTGTACTTTCCAAAGCTCCTTCACATTGTTATTTCCTCAGATCTTGATAGTCCCACCAGCCAGGAGGGAGGAGTATTACTGTCCTTGTTCAACAGTGGATAACTGAGATGGGAGAGGTGAAGAAAGTGTTCCCATGCACACAGCAAATCGGTGACAGAGCAGGACAAAGACTGGGCCTCCAGACCCCATGACCAGATTCCTGTCAGCTTTGGTGTCCTAGGTAATAAAGGGTGAGGGGAGCTTTTCTGGAAGTTTCACATGAAGTTCATGCATGCACACACACAGACACGCACACTCATTCAAAATGCTGGCCTCGCTGGCTTAATACCAGGGGGCTCCAAGACAGATGTCCACGTAGGAGACTAGAAGAGCCTCTGTGTGCAGGGTCCAGACCCCGTCGAGGGGTCACCCTGATGGGGGCTGCCCAAGTGCCTGGGAACCAGGAAGGGCTGGACCAGCTAGGCCTGGAATCGGCCTCACGGTGCACAGATGGGTGTCGGTAGCCGCAGGGCTCCTCACGGTGAGCACACGGCTGCTGCTGGGCCCCGGGAGTTCATCTGGCTCAAATTTTCGTAATTGGACTCCTGAGCCTGGGGCCTGCAGACAGGAGAAAGTTGACTGACCACCCAGTGCAGGGGAGAGGTCCCCAAGTGCCCAAAGTGTACCCCAGCAATGGGCCAGGAAGGGGAGACGCCATTGGGGGCAGTGGCGCTAGGACCAACAGGGCGTGGAGCCTGACAATGTCAGAGGCAGGGCAGTACAGCAACAGGGACGGGGCTATGGTCGGCGACAGCAGCCCAGGTCGAGCAGGGTCTCTGTCTTCCTCTCAGGCTTCAAAGCCATCTCGGTGTCCCTGACCTCCAGATGCACGTTTCCAGGCCTGACCTCCTCATCCCCAGCTGCTGTCCTGGCTTCTCCCCTGGGACATCCTAACAGGAATCTCAGATCTCAGTGTCCTCCGGTGCTCCACATGGTCCTCACTGCACCCTGCCTCCTCTCGTCTTCATCTCAGTAAGCAGCGCCCAGGGCTCAAGCTCCAACCCTGGGCAGCCTGGCAGCGTCCCACACTGCGTGCTGCCCACCTGGTCCTCGGGAGAGTGTGGCCTCCTGTCTCCCCCCTCCGCTACTGCGCCTTCATCCAAGCAGCCAAGCCAGCCTCAGCCGCACCAACGGCCTCCTCCCAGGTCTCTTGGTCCCCCCTTGTTCCGACAGGGCCACTCATCTGCTTGAAACCATTCGGTGACTTCCCATCGCACCCGGAATAACCCCTACAGCCATGCCTGCCTCCTTCCCAGGTCTCACCTGAGCCTTTGTACTTGCCTTTCCCCTTCCTTGGACCCCTGCCCCCCTTCCCCCTGCCCCAGCCTCCATCTTCAGGTGCCCTCAAGGTCACATCCCCAGGGAGAGCTTCCTGACCTAAAGAGCCACAACTCAGTGGCCGGCCCCTCCCCATCTAAGATGACCTTTTTGGTGTATTTATCCAAATTCTGTACGTTAGGATGTGAGTCCTGTGAGGTCAGGGATTTTGCTGTATCTTTAGCATCCAAACCAGTGCCTGTTCCGTAGCAGGCACTCAAATATTTGTTAAACGACCGAACAACGGTCAGCTTTCTGATTCAGGGGCCTTGGCGTGGGAGTAAATTAGCAAAGAGAAAGGACACGGGACAAGTTGTGAGACTGAGGGAGACTGTCACGCGGGCAGCTAGAGAGAGGGGCCTGCCAGGCAGTGGGTGCAGGTGAGTGCAGTTATGGGAGTGCCTGGCTTCTCTAATGGGCTCTGAAAGGCTGCACCCCTCAACCGCACCCCTGCCCCAGCCAGGATCAGGCACAGGCTGTCCAGGGTCTGTGAATCTGATTCTGTCCCCTGCAACATGGGCCTTCACTCCAGCAGATGCCACAGAACAGGAAAGTGTGGACCTGAGCGAGGCTCAATGACTTCCTAGCCGGGGTCCCTGGGCCCCTCACCTAGGCCCTCAGAACCTCTGGAGATTTTGTTTGTGAGGCTTCAGCAGAGTGCCTGGGGAGGATGAGTGACCCCAAGGTGGCTTTCGTGTGGGTCTGCATGTCCAAGAATGTGGAGGGAGGACTACAAGGGGAAACGCAGCCTGGAGGTGTGGAAATAAGACAGAAAAATCATTCTTCAGCAGCACGGCAGGGCTGGGAGTGTGTCTGTGTGTGTGTGTGTGTGTGTGTGTGGGGCAAAGGACTTAGTGCACTGAGGGAGGGGGTGCCTTGGTGGCTGCAAGGAGGGCCCAGACCCTGCCTGAGGCCAGGACCCTAGCCCTACCCATGTGCTGGCTCTCTCTCCTGCCACCACTCTGCGAAGCCTGCCTGCACCCTTTGGCGGAGGAGGACTAGATAGGGTGGGGTGGAGGTAGGGGAGCTCACTTACCTTGGCGGGGTGTCCTGGGTGGCCGGGTGCTCTGTGGGAGGGGCAGAGAGAGAGGCGACATCACTCCGTTGCAGCCTCCAGCCTCCGTGCCCTGCCGCCCACCCACCCCACTGTGGAAAGGGCTCTCAGGGAAACCACTGTGCAACAAACAGCAAAGTAGCAGGATGTGAAGAAGCGATGCCTAAGCCTTGAGCAGAGTTAGCAGGAAGGGTGGAGTGCGCAGTCCGACAGAAGAAACTGCTTTTCCAAGGACCCTGAAGCACAAGTTCCTCGTGAGTTTGAAGAACCAGCAAGAAAGCCAGTAAAGGAGCAGCTAGGGCGACCATGGTAAATTCTGGATTCCTCACTGCAGTTTGAGGCTAGCACTGTGGACCTGGGTGGTCTGAGAGGCTCTGGGAAGCCCCCTCCCTCTCTGGGACGCAGAGCAAATTTCCCACGACAACAGTGAGTGGTGCTTTCTCAAGACACCCTGCAAGTTCAAGCTGCTGAGCTCTTACACATGCTGTTCCCTCTGCTGGGAACACCACTGTCCCTGTTTACCTAGCTCACGCCCACTTACAGTTTTTGATTGAGCTCTCACTCTACTTCTCGTGTAAAGCCTTCTCCAGACACCCCACCAGAGTGAGGCATCGGTCCTCTGGCTTCTGCAGTATCGGGGGTCTAGGAGAGCACCTCTCACAGCACATTGCAATTGCCTGCTTCCCCAGCTCCCACTGGAGGGCAGGGAACCGTGTCCTACCCAGCTCTGTACTCCTGGCACCTACACAACACATACTAGGTCCGCAGGATGTTTCCTGCATCATAACGGAACGGTGCTGTTTAGAAAAGTCTGTGGTCAGAGCCCTTCCAGAGGAATCTTGGGGTGGCGGGAAAGGGGCCGACCCTAGAGCTAGCTGTTAGGGTCTCTATCTCTGTGCCTCGAGGGACAAGGCAGGTCACTCTCTGAGCCTAAGCGTCCCTGTTGTAAAATGGGGCTCTTCGCGCTGGTTTCCACCTGCGAGGCTGGATACCGGGAGAGGAAAGTGAGACAATGCTCAGGGCAAAAACAAAAACAAAAAATGTTCTGGTCGTGCCCTGTGGTTGGCCACGTGGCCTTACCTAAGAGGAGAGCCCCACCTGCCCCTCGCGCCCTCCCGGGTCCGGGCGCACCTGTGCTGCTGCGGGCGGCCCGCGCGACCAGGACTCCGAGCAGCAGTAGCGCCTTGAGGCCCAGCGCGCCGAGCAGGACAACGATGGCCGAGTCCCCCGTCGCGCCACGGAAGCGGAACAAGTAGACGCTGGCCTCGGCGCGGCCCAGGCTGTTGGCGGCCGTACACGTGTAGCGGCCGTCGTGGGTCAGCGCGGGCAGCTCGGCGGTCACCTGGTGGCCGAGGCCCTGAGCCGGGCCCGGCACCGCGGCCGAGCCGTTGGCCAGGGCCGGGCCGGACCAGGCGAGGGCGGGCGGCGGCTCCCCTTCGGCGGTGCAGAGCGCGCGGAAGGCGTGCGCCGGGCCCGGCAACACTGAGATATTGACGATCCGTGGCGCGGCTGCGGGGGCAGAAGGCGGCGACAGTCACCGAGCCGCCGTTAAGGTGGGGTTGGGAGTGGGGGAGGGTGAGAAAGCTGACTGCAGTGCGCGAGCATCTGGCAAAGGCAAGGGGCACCCTTCTCTGAACGCTTTGGACTCAAGAGCTGGAGCAGTGGGGGTAGGAAGGCTGGGAGGGGAGGGTGAGCCCTTGGGTGCCAGGTTGCCTGGGTCCCAATGCAGGTGTGGCCTTGGGCAAGCGATTCTATTGTACCTCTCTACGTCTCAGTTTCTCCATCTGTAAAATGGGATCATAATAGCACTTACCTGATGGGGTTGTTGAGAAGATTTGGCAAATTAATACATCTGGGTGCTTGGACTAGGGCCCGGCCCCACAGCAAGTGCTCACTAAGTGGTCCTTATTGTTGTAGAGCAGGATTGGAGCTGGAGAGGAGAACCACTGCTCTAGGGACGGGGACCCTGGTTCAGGCATCTTTGATGGGCACTTGGTGGGCTCCCTGTGCACCCTTCAGGGGGCTGCGAGTTTCTTCCAGGGCAGGGCTCACACAGTCATTGCAGTCTTTGCCATATTTAGCATTACTGTCCCCTCGTCTTTCTCTCCCCTTCATCTGCGAGCTACTGGGACAGTCTCCACTCACGTCATTACAATGCCTATCCCCAAGCCCCACCCAGCCCTTCCTGGGACTGGGATTCTGCAGGTGGCCCTAACCCACTCCTAGGTGTGAGACCCTGGGGGGTAGAGAAGAAAGGTTGGGTCCTGTCGCCCTTCCTAGCGCAGCGGCGGGCACAGCGCCTGGCACCCAGCAAGCCGTCGGGGCCGGGCAGGCGGGAAGGGAGGAAAGAGGCCCCGCGCCCGCCTCACCCATCACGTGCAGCCGGAGGCCGTGGCGGCTCTCGTAGCGGTCGTGGACGTCGCCTGCGAACTCCACGCGGCAGAAGTAGCGGCCGTCGTCGGCCAGGGCGACGCGCTCGACGCGCAGCGACAGGTCGTTGCGGCGCGGGTTGCCCAGCAGCCGGAAGCGGCCGTGCAGGCTCAGCGCCGTCTGGCAGAGCTCGCTGCCCCGCGCCACCGCGCACCGGAACACCTGCGGGCCCGCGTACGGCTCGCCCGCGCGCCAGATGGCCGTCAGCGGCCCGTCGTAGTGGCGGTGCGGGTGCGTGAAGGTGCACGGCAGCACTGCCGCGTCGCCCGCCGCCGCGCTCACCTCGGCCGGCACCTGCATGGACCAGCGCTGCGATGGCGCTCCTGCGGGCGGGGTGGGCCGCGTGAGGCCTCGCCCACACTCCGAGACACCCCCACCTGGGCGGCTGGAACCCCAGAATCCCAGCAGATTCTGGGGTTCTAGCAAACTGCCCCTGCCCGGGGCTCTGGAAGGCCCTGGAGTTAGGAATCACCTCTCCCCGTACACACACCAAGGGGCAGGAATCCCACCTGGTGACTTGAGAGCCAATCCCTGGGGCCTGCGCTGGTGTCTGGACCCTCCTCCCTCTTCCCTGGAACTATTTGCCTCATTCATGGGGGTCCCACCTCACCTACAGGCCCAGGAACTCCATACTGTTCCCCTTAGTTTTCCCCCATCAAAACCTGCTCTGCTGCAGAAAAACCCTGGTGTCCCGTGGTTACAGTAGAGTCCCCTGATCCCCAGGGCGGTGATCGTAATAAAAGCACTTACTGTGTACCTCTGTGGTGAGCAAGTTCTCGGTAGTATTTCTTTTAGTTCTCACAAACGAGCCTAGAGGTAAGCACAGTTATCCCCGGGTTACATGTTAGTAAACTGAGAGGCACAGAGAAGTTGAGTAATTGTCTGAGGCCACACAGCTAGGATGAGGCCAAGCCAGGGTTCCGACTCAGGATTGACTCACTCTGCAGCCTGCATTCTAGTGCACTGGAGCGAGGGACCTTGGGGACTCCAACACTCCCACTTACAGAGGGGAAACTGAGGCCCTGGGAGGGGACAGTATGTTTTGAAGCTAATGTGTTGAGTTGGTGGGTTGGTGGATGAGATCTGGAATTCAGGTCAACCCGAGTGGACTGTGCCCTGACTGACTTCCCCAAAGGTTAGTTAGTGCCTGGGCAGGGAGCCGAGAGAATGGAGTGGTGAGCTGTTTTGCTGCCTCCTTGCTCTGCATAAGCGGCTCTGGACTCAGTTTCCCCACCTCCCACCTTGAAGTGTGGTTGACCTAAGGTCTGGAAGCTGAGCTCTGCCTCCAGCTGGCAGAGGGCTGGTGGGCCACAGAGCCGGTGCTGTTGCATATGTGTGCTGCTTTGGGCGAGGGCAGAGCGGGTGCGTGGAAGAGTGTCAGTGCCCAGCCCCAGAGGATCAGGCCCAGGTGGTGTCTCCCCAGGGCGTGGGGGAGGCTGCTAAGCCTGCTCAGCCAGTGCCCCTGGGGTGCAGTTCACAACAGGATCTTTAAAGGGAATAGTATAGCAGCTCTTGTATTTCCAAAGGGCTTTGCAATTTACACAGCTCTTTCATATATGCCATGTCATGTGACCCTAAAAACACCCAGGAGGAGAAAGGCAGGGCAGATACTGTCTTATATGAGAAAATGAAAGCCCAGAACCACACAGGTAAATGATGGGAGGAACCCAGCTTTTCTGACTCCAAGCCCAGTGCTCTTTGCTCTTGTGGTAATTTAGCCCAATTCGCTCCCTGGGCAGGAGTCCTCTCAGCCCACCACTGGCTGGCCATCCTCCACGGAGCCCATCCATCTATGAATAACCTGCCGGTCAGGACATTCCTCCTGCACAGAGCCAACATCTCCAGCCACCTGCAGGGCCGCCACTGCTCTTTGGAGCATGCAATCCTCTCCCCAGATGGCCCTTCCAGGATCCCTGGGCAGGTTTTGCTCGAGGAGCAGAAAGGGAACACAGAGGCCCTTTCACCCAGGGTTACAATTTTGGCTCCCATTAGAAGGAGATGTGTGCTTCCTGCTTACCTGCTGAACGGGATTCAAAGAAGTGGGCACCTGGACTCCCTCCCATACAGAGACCTTTGAATCTCCAGCCGACTCAAGGTGAGGGTGGGAAGCCCTCAGCAAGAATTGCCCAGGGAACAAAGGCATTTGCTTTGGCAGGAATCCAAGCTCCCCAACATCCTGTGGCATTTGCCAGTCCATCTGGCAGCTCCTGCCAGCTGGCTAAGACAGGAGAGGGGTGATTCCTCAACTGGAACCTTGGTTCCTTACTATAGGGTCTCTAATCTCTCTGACTCATGGCTGTCAGCCTCCAGGGGTCAAGAGGAGGTCCACATTTTTCCTGCTGTCCAAAATACCTCCTCTCAACGGTGGGCCACAGGGTATGGTGGAAAGCATGCTAGCCTTGGCACAGCGGGACCTAGGTGACAATCCCACCTCTAGTCATTCTTTCATCAGATTTTAACCAAGCACCTGATCTGTGCCTGGAAACATTCTAGGCACCTTTACTTACTGGGTGATCTTTGGGTAAGTTAAGATCCCAGGTCTCAGGCTCCTCTGCTACACAATGGGAACATAATACTGTCCTCACAGGACTGAATGAAACCACATATGTACTATAGAGCACCCAGCACAGTGCCTGACATGCAGGAAATGCTCCATACGTGTTAGTTCCCTCCCCCACTAGCCCTGCAAGGGGATGCTAAGCAGTGGTGGAGGGCTCAGGGTGGTGCAGTAGGGGTAAGATGCTGGTACCCTGACATCGCACCATCTGCAGCTCAACTGGGCATCTTAGACCAGCTGAAGTACAATAGCCCAAGGCTTAACTCACTGGGAAGCTAGCCATTCATTTATTCATTTATTGGCTGATAGGTATTTATTGAGAGTTTATCATGGGCTAGAGCCTGCACTGGGTGCTGGGGATACAGTTGCAGTGACAATTAGTACCCTGCTTCAGTATGTTGACAAGTCTGGCCATTGCTAAGCCACTATTTGTTTTTTAATTTATACAGAATTCTAACAAGTTTAGTTAGTTTCCCGGCCCAGGGAAATGAAAATCAAAAAGCTGGAAAGTGGTTTCTGTTTGTAGGTCCACTGAAAGCAGCAAGAAATGACAGTTGACATTCAGTCAGGAAGGAAGGGGTCAGTGAAAATAGTGGAAAGACAGCTCAGGACGGAAATGATAAAAGTACAGTGTCAAAGGGACCATTTGGAGAAGTAGTGAACCCAGAGAGCCCTGAGCCATCATAACATTGCTCCAGGCCCGGGTAACAGGTGTGCACAGAGATGACTCAAGTCACCACGGAAAGGCACATTGCCACGGGAGGTGTCCTGTTTTACTGGCATGACCCTCAGATGGGCTGTCAGGGCTTTGTCTGAGGCTCTAGCCCTGGCTCTGACGCTGACTCTGGGACCGTTGGCAAGTCCCCAGCGCTCTCTGGCATCAGTAGGCTCAACTGCGAGATTATACGTCTGGATGTTTACTAAGGTGACGTTTAAGTCTAAAGATCTATGTTTGACAATGAGATTTGGATTAAAATGACAAGGAAGCACATAAAACATTTTGGAAATATGTCTAGCTAAAATAAACTAAAAAACTTTTAGGTATTCAAAAATAAGCCACTAGCTATTCAGAAAACCCATCCACTTGGAAAACTGCACCCACATCTTGAAGGTCCTTCCTAGGCATTTACTAAACTCTCCTTGAGAGCTCCCTTCATGCCTCCTCTCAGGGACCTATCTAAAGGAGGAAGGGCTGGGCCCATAGTGTCAGGTGTCAGCTCCCACATCATCACGATCGTGCTCCACTAGGGAGTAGCCCCTGCCATGGTGCGCGAGTGCAAAGGGAACTCCGGGGAGGTAGAAACACAGCCGTAGTCCCTGCATTAGCAGAACCTGCATCTGGATGGGATTAGAAATAGAAACCTTGGTTCTGCCATGGCTGACCAAAGATTGTCACCAGGTGAGAAAGGCAAACAGGAATTTTCCTGGGGACCTCATTTGTGGGGTGCTGCAGTGTGGCATGCAATCATGCTTATGTTAACTGTAGAGAGAACTGCTTATCTGTTTCATGGCGGAGCCTGGGTCACTTGCTGTCTGGGGATCTTTCGATGTTTTCATAATACCTGGAATTAAAGAACCTCTCCAGGGCAGCACAGACAGGATAGTGAGCCAGAGGTGCTTGTGGTGGGACAGTTCCCAGAGGGGGTGCCCTCACTGAATGGTGCTTTAACAAGAACTAGGTCTGCTGGGGTGGGCTTTATGTGACACTTTTCTGGAGGGAGCAAGTTATGAATTTTGGGGGTGGGCAGGATGTTGCCAGTGGGCAGTCACCATGGGCAGACTGTGCCTCCTGGAGGGATAACATCATGACACTCAGAGCTGGAGTCCCTCAGAGATCTGCTGTGTGCCCTCACCACCACCATGGCTGACATCACTGTCAACAGGTGGCCAATCTGAGGGGCCCAACTATCTGTAAAGGGGCCACCCTCCTTGGGGACACCCATGCATGCTAACAGGGGTGTTCTTGGGGACTGGCTCCAGTAGTGGTCTCTCAGGCATTGTGGCACCTGCAGAACCAGGGGAGGGTGTTTTGGGGGTGATGTTCATGTTGGCAATGTTGGTACATGGACTTCACCTGTAGGTGTGTGGATGGAGCTGGGCACATCACCGTTCATCCAAACTCCCCCCGCCCTTCAGTGTGCTCCCAGAAATTCCTTCTCTGGGCTTGCGTGTGGTCAGGATAGTTTATCAGTGGAGAAAGGGCAAGAATGGGATGGAGACCAGGGAGGAGAGGAGGGAGGGACAGGAATTCCATCCTTTAGCATGAAGCAGACCCAGGGGGTTGCAGGGAAGGGGTGAGGTATGAGGGAGTCTGAGTGGAAGGCCTGCTGGTCGTCAGCCTTGGGGTTATCCTGGCATCCTCTCTGACCCCTGCCTCTCCAGCCAGGACGAGAACGTAGCCGCACCTTGGCCCTCCTCACGTGCGCTAGTAGAGATGCAGAGCCCCTGCCATTCAGGGCCCTGATGTAGCCTGTCGCTGCCATGCTCTCCCTGCCCCCTCACCCCTCTGCGGGAAGTACCCCGGGGGCGGGACTTCCTCAGTCCAAGCAAGCCTGCCCACACGGCCACTGGTGCAGGGGTGCCTGGCTCATTCGACCCTCCTGCTTCCTCCGGCCCCATGACAGCAGTCCGTCTCCTCCTTGACCTTTCCCGGAATCCCAAATAAGCTCCCACGTCCTGGGGTGACTGCTGCCATTTGTCTTGCTGTTTGGGTGTGTTTCTCTGCAGTGGTTCAGAGCTGGTAAAGTAAATAGCTCTCAGCTCTCAGCACCAAGCTCTGCCCAGGCTCCCTGCCCGCTGCAGGTAGGCAGTGAGGAGTTGGCCGTGCACATCCAGGCTATGAGGCCCCAGCAAAGCCAGCGAACCTCCCCCAAGGCAGAGACAGGGATCCTCACTGTGCAGGGTTCTGCCAAAGGCCTGGCACGAGCAGTCCTGAGGGGAACAGCCACTGTGGTTGCCGCACAGGCTTCTCCTAGGCTCATGGACCAACGGAGGCCTTGTCTGTGGTCCCCCAGGTGGTCAGAGCTCCCAGGCCAGTGTTGGTCCCCCACCCCACGCTCCCTGGCATCTCCAGCTTTCTGAAAGCAGCAAGGGGAAGAACAACGGAAGCTGGGTGGGGAGCCCCTGGGAGACCAGGCGCTGCCCAGGGCGTGGGTGCTGGGCGGGGTGGCCCTGGCATGAAGGGGAAGTCATGGAGAGTGGAAGGGGCTTTCCTGGGACAAAGTCCTCCCCCTTCTTTCACCCAGGGCCTGCCCTGGGCAGGGAAGGGACTGTGACCAGTGGGCCCAAGTTGGCACTGGCACCTGCTCCCAGAGCCATGTGGGCACGCACATGGCCATGGAACTGAGGCTGGTCCTCAGGGCCTCCTGCCAAGGCAATGCCTGAGCCCTGCACTCTCACGACTCTGGGGGTGCCTGGACCCTCCCCCTTGGGACTGTTCATTCATTGTGGTCCCACCTCACCTACACGCCCCGTGACCCCGTACTCTTTCCCTTAGTTTTTCCCTGGAAAGGCTTGTGGGCGAATAGCAATCCGGAGGTGGGGGCCCTGGATCACCCTGGTTTTCGCAGCTGCTGGTGTATAAAGGAGAGGGGTCTCCGCAGCCACGTGGCTTGGCTGCAGCAGCGAGAGCATGGGCGTGGTTTGGTTTTTGTTCTTGAACATGTGACTGCACAGCTCATGCTTCCTCTAAATCCTTTTGTCTTTAGCTGATTCATAGCAGCTGACCCTTAGCAGGAGGAAAAATAAAAATACCCACGCCAACACCCGAGCCCTCAAAGCCTTGCCTCTCTTGAAGGTATGTGTCTCAGCAACGGCTCACTCCTTACCGCTCATTACACAACCACTGAGCACTAGGGCCTGTGCTAGGGGCTTTCCTGCAAGGTCTGATTGTCCTCTGCACCTCCGGGAGGTGGCAGGGACCCCATCTTACAGGGGCCCAGGGAAGGTAGGCCATCTGCCCAAGCCGCACGGCTGGTAAACAGAGGCAGGGCTCAGAGCTGTGTCTGACGGTAGCACTCACGTCCTTGCCCTGTCTCCTGTCTGCCACCTCAGGTCTGGCCGCTGTCTCAGGGGGACCCGGTCCTCCCAAGACGATGGCTGAGTTAGGTCAACTTTCCCCTATCTGTGCCCACGCTGGGGCTTTGTGAGTGGGACAACGGCCGTGTGGGGTGGGGTGGGCCCCCCTAGAGCCACACACACCTGGGTTCAAGTCCCAGCCCCACCCCCAGCCACTCACTGAGCCTCTCTGTGCCCCAGTTTCCTTATCTGTGAAAAGGGAATAGAAATAGCTCCTTTCTCAGAGGGTCATGAGGAGGTGTAAGTGTCCAGCTGTAAGCTAGTAGTCGCAGGTGTCTGCGGTCACTGTCCAGACCAGACCCGCCTGACTCCACTCTGTTAATCAGTAGTGAGGAAGGAAAAGGAGTCTCAGGTGTGGGAGTTTGTAATCCAGTTGTGGAGACAGCACCCCCCACAGGGAATGTTGACTGACAGCCCAGAACACCACGATGTCAGCCTGTGTCCCGTGATGGCTGTGCTCTGGGTGGTGAGGATGCCGAGTCCCAAGCCGGGGTTGGGAAAGGCCTGGGGTCTGGAGAGAGGGGCTTGTGAGGACTGCCTTTGCCATTTATCCCGGTTGCCTGCAACTGTATTGGGGATCAGTCACCTAAGAAGTTGGTTGAAAATACAGATTCTTGGGCCCTGCTGCCTGGTATTCTGATTCTGCAGGTCTGGGGTGGCGCCAATGAGCCTGCATTGACAAATGCCCCCTCCCCTGGGATTCTGATGCAGTGGTTCCTGGGATCTTTGAGAAACACTGTCTCTAGGGACACCTAGTCACTGAGCTAAGTGACCGGTGGCATTGTTACTTAAGCCTGCCACAGAATTCCCACTCTCATCTTGGGGCTCCTGCTGGGAGGACCTCTATCACTTGTCCTATTCCCCCATGAAATCACCCCACCCTACCCCAACACTGTCCCCATACAACATGTGCTGTCTCCCCTCGTCCTCAGGGCTGTCCCATCAAGACGTAAAGCCCTAGGAGGACAGCAGCACCCAAAGTTTGCTCAGGGCCTGTACTGTCATCCCTGTACCTGGCCCACTGTCCCCCTGGATGCTCACAGCCATGGCTGGGGCAAGCAGCCTTTACACAGATGGGGACACTGATGCCCAGAGAGGTTGGGGACCTGCCTCAAGTCACCTGGAAATCCAAGGCCGAGCCCAGATCTGACCTGCTGGCTTCTGTCACCACAGCCTCCAGAGCACAGCTCTGCCACCTGCACAGGCCTGGAGCTTCTGGCACACCCAGCTGCCGCCTTCAAGGAGAGACTCTACCTGCAACTTTGTAAGCATCTATTCTGTCCCGAGCATGGCCAGAGAGAGCAGTGGACACTCACCCATCGGGACAACACATGCCAAGCAGGCCAGGAGTCGGATGGACCTTTCCATGCTGTGAGCATCTGGAGACCCCAGGCCACCTCCCGCTCTCGGCCAGCTCACCAGCGGGAACCCTCCCTGGCGTGGGGGGAGGTGGCAGGGGCCGGCCAGAGGGCCCGGATCTGCAAGCCCCGCATGCTCCGCGGGAGCTGGAGGAACTGGGACAGGCAGATGGGCGGCTGGAGGTATGATTAGACGAGACCCGTGGAGTTTAGTCATGTGGAAAGCCGAGAGGGGAACTGGGATGATTTTCCAGGGCAGGAAGCAGGAAAGTGGATGGGGAAGAAACAGGGCCACTCCCTGTGGCCTCTGTCCCTTTGGAGAAAACTGGTTCATGTGCAGCTTCTCCTTCCCTCCTCCCTTCCTCCCTTTCTCTCTCCCTCTCTTTCTTCTTTCTTTCTCTTCTTCCTTCCTTCTCTCCCTCCCTCCCTGGTTTCCTTCCCCTCTCTCTCTCCTTTCCTTCCTTCCTCCTCTCTGCCTTCCTCTCTCCCTTCCTTCCTTTCTCCTTCTTTTCCTCCCTGTCTTCCTTCCTTCCCTTCCTCCTCCTTTCCTCCCCTCCTTCCTACGTTTTTAATGTGCCAGATGGGTTTTCTCTCCCTCCACCCTGTTCTTCCCCTCCTTCCCCGCCCCTTTGGGGTTTGGCAAGATGGAGAAGCAGCCCACAGAGAAGCCCCTGCCAGCTTGGTAACTCACTGAGTAAGGCTATGAGCAATTGTCAATATTTGCAAGAAAAAGGTTGAAGCAGAAGATTTAATTGCATGACCAGAACCTCCTCCAGAGGGCCTAGGGTCCTAGAAGAGCACTTCAAAATTTTCCTGGTGATAAGAATTTCCTGGGTAGGATCTTGTTAAAATGCAGACTCAGATCCAGAGGGTCTGGGGCAGGCAGATAATTTGCATGTCTAATAAGTCCCAGGTGATGTCCAGGTGGCTGGTCCGGGGGCCACACCTCTGCAGGAGAGCCCTGGGGACGAGGGGCTCCTGAGCTCACTGGGTGGACTCCTGGTGGGGGCGGAGGAGTAGAGAGACCGGTAGCCAGACCCTGTGGGGACTAGAGCGCTGTGGGCTCCGTCTTCTGGACTGTGTTTGGATTTGGAGTGTCTGATAGTCAGATTCCTTTCCTGTTAGTGAACTGGACACGTGCCCTCACCCTATGCAGAGGCTGGCAATGTGGCTCCTCCTTTGGGTGCTTCCCTGTGTTGGACAGCAGTGGGGTTTGCCACCTTGAGAGCCAGGAGAGAGAAAATGAGATGTGGTTTTTAAAGCTTGGGAAATTCATGTAAGACAAAGGCTCTCACCATGCACAACCAGCTCTATCAAGGCGGCAGGAGGAGGGTTTGCTCCCTCACCTGCCCGCACCCACTTAGGAGGCCTAGCCCTGCCCCGTATCCACCCCAAGGTGGTTTCCTCAGGTGGTCTGGCCATGGTGGAGGAGAGGAGCTCCAGGCCCTGGGGGCTTAGAGTCCTCAGAGACTGGGTGGGTCTTCTGTTCTTGGCCAGAGCATTTCCCCAGCTCCTGAGAGAGCAGGAGCCTAGACCCTGGGTGCCTTCCTCAGGCCTTCACTGCTCTAACTTGCTTCTCTCCTTTAAGCAGTGAATCAGCAGCATCCTTTCCTGTCCGGAGATGTGGACCCATCTCATTCTTTCAGATAACTGCGTAATATCCCACAGCATTATTTTTTATGTAGCAGAGTTTATTTAACCACTCCCTGCTAATGGATGTTGAAATTACAAGCAAAGCTGCAGGAGCGATCTGTGCACATGTGTCTATTTACTGGTACTTTTATTTTCATCAGGTAATTTCCAGAAGTGGGATTTCTGGGTCATAGGGTACACACATTTTGCATTTTAATTATTATGCATCATTTTTATGTCCCTAAGAGGAGGTGGTAGTAGGGATTGACAGTTTCTCCAAGAGCAAACAGGAGCCCCTGTTTCCCCAAGTTAACTCAGAAGAACCAGGAGATGGAGCTTCCCGGGCACTGACCCTAAGTGACTGTGCGATTTGGCCAAGTCGCTCCTCTCTGGATGCCATTTGCTTGTCATTTCCAAGGTGCCCCTTGGGGCAGGCTTGCTCCAAATCGGAGTTATAAGGAGAGTTGATCTTTGGGAAATCTGCAGCATTAGTTTGGAAAGCCCACCTGGGACACTGCTTGAGCCCTGGGCTGAGGGACTCAGAGGGTGGAAGGGCAGGTCACCTTCTTCTCTAGGGTTACAGCTGCATCACCTGTGTTAGGAACTCCCCCCACACACCCTGGCTTCTCTTATCACAATAGGGCCTAACTGAGTATTTGCTAAACGAAGACTCTCTCCTTACCCGGGAACTGATGAGGGTCCTCACTGGGGCCAGCAAGCTCAGAGCACAAGCAGAGAGGCTCTAGTTTTTAATAAGCATCCCAAGGACGATAAATAAATAGAGTAGACATTTTACCCAGCAGGCTAAGCAGGTGAGTCAGGGTCCAATATTCCCAAAGCTTGTGCCCGGTCAGGGATGCACAGGGCAGATGTGTAGATGTTTGCTCTTTGAGCAGTTGACCTGACACCCCTTGCTAGCCACCTACCTGCCTTATTGTCCCTCTGCCCCCTTCACTCCTCAGCACTTGGGGGTCCTCATAGTCTTCTGAACCCATATCTTCAACTCAGCTATGAGTCTCGAGAGCCAGACCCATTTACTCAGCTGTGTAGAGACTTGTCTGCCTCAAGGTCTGTCATCACACTCCCCTGCCCACTCTTGTCTCCCAATTTCCAGGTTCCACGGTTCAGTGGGTGGAAGCATCATGGGCAGGCCCAGCAGGAACGTGGAAGTCCCCCTTGACGCTGCCTCCCCTTCACCACCCACAGCCAGTCCTGTGGCTTCTGTTCCTCCTCCTTCCTCCGGCCTTGGCTCAGGCTGTATCCCTTCTCTCTGGACACTTCCAGTGTCTCAGTCACACTCTGCAAGTTAAGTGATTTTTGCAAACAATGAATCTGTTGATTTCACTTCCTGCTTAAAACCCTTCCATGACATTTCATCATTCTCCTCTTCAAGTTCCACCTTGAGTTTGATGCATAAGGCCTTCAGGTTCAAGACCTAGGCCACTGGCTGGTCCACAGCTCTGTACTTCCCCTCTCCCCACCCAACCACAGTTCCTGAGCCATCCTTGCACCTGTGGTCTTCCCACCCATCCTCATCCTCTTGGCCAGCTCCTTCTTAACCTTCAATCCCCAGTTCCCAGCATCATCACTACCGGAAATTGTATTATGCATTTATTTGTTTTCTTGTTTATTGTGTGTCTCCTCCCCCAGGTTGTAAGTTTCATGTGCTGGGCACTGGTTGCCACATGACTCTTAGCACTAAAACAGCACTTGGCACCTCAATGGGTATTTGAAAGAATGCAGGTGCCTCTGCTCCCTGTGTGCCAGGGGGCAGGGGGTCCATCGCAGAGTTGCCATCATCTGTTTGCTGGTCTGCTCCTTCCTCTTCCCTGCCCTGACCTCCCCTTTCTTGGCTGTGATTATGGAGAGAACCATGTTTCTGGTCCTTATCAGAGGACTTTATGCAGAGTAGGTCATCAATTAGATGGATAAAATAAAATAATAAAAATAAATAGCAAAATAAAATAATATCCTTAGGAAGATACTTGAAACTCATTCACACTCAGTGTAAATGAACAAGGCTCACCTAAAGCATGACCCCATTCTCCCGGGGGCGATGCACCGATTGGGTGTTCACAGATATACATTGGGGTTAAAGAAGCAAAGCTTTACCAGTGGAATGCCAAGTGTCACTGAACTTGTGAGAGAGATAATTTAGGGATAAGTGGTCCCCATTCTTCTAGGACAGCTAAAGTCACCCCGCCACTCAGATCTTCCAATGCAACCTTCATCACTGTGGCTTCAGAGTGAACCTTCTAAAGAGAAAATCTGATCACGCCCCTTCATCTCAGGTGTCTCCAGATCTGACTCCGGAGCTGACTGTCTCCAGTCTTCAGAGCTTCAGGATCAAGCTCAACTTCCTAAATCTGATGTTTAAGCAACCCAACCCCCATTCCCTACTGTTCCTTCTGCCTGGAATACTCCCACCTCCATTCCATTAAGTCTTTATAATTCCTTGCTTTTTGTTCAAGACTCCTTCCTGTGTTCACCTCTCCCAGGAAGCCCTCCTTGCACCCCAGTCTGATCTGGCTGCCCACCTTTGTGTTTTTCCACAGTTCTCTGTGTGACCATTACTACTAGGTACATGCCCTTGTCCCAGGGTCTTTGATTTCCTTGTCTGTATTTCCTCTAGAGGAACCTTCATACTGTTCTCCATAGTGGCTTTACCAGTTTACGTTTCCACCAACAATGTATAAAGGTTCCCTTTTCTCCACATCCTCATCAGCACTTGCTATTTTTTGTCTTTTTGATAATAGCCATTCTAACTGGAATGAGATGAAACCTCATTGTGGTTTTGATCTGCATTTCCCTGATGATTAGTGATATTAAGCATTTTTCATATATTTCTTGGCCTTTAGTGCGTCTTCTTTTGAGAAATGTCTGTTCAGATCATTTGCCCATTTTTTAATGGGATTGTTCTTTTTTTTTATTTTTTTGCTGTTGAGATGTTTGAGTTCCTTGTATAATCTGGGTATTGAGCCTCTGTCAGAAGAATAGTTTGTAAATATTTTCTCCCATTCTGTAGGTTGTTTTTTTCACCCTGTTGAGTGTTTCCTTTGCAGTGCAGAAGCTTTTTAGTTTGATATAATCCAATTTGTTTGTTTTTGTTTTTGTTGCCTGTGCTTTTCAGGTATTATCCATTAAATATTTTCCCAGACCAATGTCCTGATGTGTTTTCCCTGTGTTTTCTTCTAGTAGTTTTATAGTTTCAGGTCTTACATTTCAGTTAGATATTCCCATACAAAATGCCTTCTCTTTTTTGTCTTCAAACACCTTGTGAGACATTAACAAATATTCATTAATTTGATTCTTAATTTTACTGATTTTAAAATAATTTCACATATAGCAACTTTGTGTAAGGAACTTAAAGTTAGTTTGTGATATCTTCAGCACCACCCTGCATCGCTCCATTACAGTGCAGGCATTGGTTTCTTACGGTGTTGCAGAGAGCACAGGAAACACGTTTGCAGGTTCCCAGAGACCATGAAGCCCATTCTCCATAGATACTGCCTTGCTGATAGTCATTGGCAAGAGAAATTGCTCCCATTTCATGACGCTTTTTACTCTGCAGTGTATTTTCACATCCACGAGCTTATTCTACCTTTATAACATTTGTGGGGAGTGAGTAGAACAGGAATTATTTATCTGTACTTGACAAATGTGTAAAATAAAATACTGGGGCAGCAGCTTTTGGACTTCATCAGAATGATCCTTGTTCTCATTGATTTTTTTCTTGACTCATACAGATTGTCCTACAGATCGCCTCTATTTAGGGACATGGTAATGAGTCCTTCCCAGGCAAATTCTCAAACAGGTGAGATCATGTTTGTCTGGGGCCGTTGTGATTTATATGCCCTGTAAGGTTGTTCAGCATGCCCCCTGTGCAAGTGTACGTGGCAATCTTGTGTGACTATCCAGGAAAATGTAAGGAAGGGTTGGAACATGAAACCAGGATTGCTTCTGAGGATCTTAAGGGCCCCTCTCAGCCACCTGACACTCTTAATCTGGTTTAATCTGGTGAAGGTGAACCCTCTAGCTGGCCTAGGTAAGTGGAACCAGAAATGTAAACCTCAGGGGCAGTAGTGGGTGGACATTTGGCAGCAAGGATGAATGGCCCAAGGATCCTGCAGGAATCTCCAGCTGAAAGGTGCAGGCTGATATGAATTTCTCATTCCCTAGCATCTGCTGACTCCATGCCTATCCCCAGCTGAGTAAAGTGATCCTCCAATTCAGTGGGCCCCAGGGACAGGGCCAGCTGCAAGGCTTGGGTGGCCAGGAAGCCAGGTATCTGCCTAGAGGTTTCCGGAGAGGAGGACATTCTCCGATACATGACATGGGGAACTTAAGTGAGGCCCATGAGACACCAGCTCACACCACACTTAGGCTGGGGAGAGGGACAGAAGCTTGGGGTCTCCTAAGTCATTCTCTGTCAGGGTCAATGAAGCCACATTCTCTTGCTAGTTCTGAATGGAGGTGGTTTTTCCTTTCTATGTCATTTCTCCATTTCCTCTTCTCTGGAAAACCCAGTTATTTTCAGCTTTCTGTGCCATTTTTTCCCCTCTACCCATTCCATCACACAGGAAAGGCAACAACAGCACAGCTTCTGTACCAGACGGGGCAGGAACGGAGTCCCAGCTTTGTCACTAGCTACTGTGTAACTTGAGGCAACTACTTATTTTCTATGTAAAATGTGGATGATAATGACCTTGCGGTATTGCTGTAGGAACAACAGGGTGATCTAACAAGGGGTAATGCCCAGTGCCTGGCTCAGAGTAAGAACTCAAAAGGTTATCAGAAAGGTGCAGTATAATCTTTTTATTTTGGATCTTACCTGTGTGAAATACACATAGATTCAGGTCCTGCTGAAAAACCAACATGAATTCAAGAGTTAGAAGATAAAATTAGGTTATTAAGTATGAAATGTCCGATTTCCTTAGGTACTAAGTTTGACAGTTGATATCTCTGACATTCCTTCCCTTTCCTTGATTTTCTGCTCTCTCTGAGCATAACTTGCTTGGTCTTTAGCAATTTCCATAAACCCCATTCATTCTGAACTTTGGATATTTTTACACTATTCTTAGAACTTCAGTCTGAACTTTTAAAGCCTCTCCTTCTATTTTGTGGATTTGTCCATTTATTATCATTAATTCTGAAACACACATATATGTGTAATTATAAAAGCAATATATGTTTGTTTATTTATTTATTTTGAGACAGAGTCTCGCTCTGTTGCCCGGGCTAGAGTGCCATGGTGTCAGCCTAGCTCACAGCAACCTCAAACTCCTGGGCTCAAGCCATCCTCCTGCCTCAGCCTCCCGAGTAGCTGGGACTACAGGCATGCGCCACCATGCCTGACTAATTTTTTCCTATATATTTTTAGTAAAGCAATATATGTTTAATATAAAAAACATGAAAATCCTGAAATGACCAAAAGAAGAAAAAAATAATAAGATAATGTAAAATAATAGTGTAATCCCCACATTGAAAGAAAAATATTGGTAATGTTTTTGTATGTAGTTTTCTCTTTTTTTCTATACATATCTGTGTCTATGGTATTTTGAAATTCACTTTCAACAGTGGGGCACAAATCACTGCCCAAGGATGCCATTTTCATGGCTTTGGCTAGTTCTTTCTTTTTGCTCAGAGATTGGGACTGAGAAGCCACACCTCGTGTTATTGCCTTTCTTAAACTTAAACGGTCAGAGAGGCAATATCTTACTAGGTTCTGTGACTTTGGTAGAACTTGACTTCTTGTGGAGGCCCCTTCCCCACCCCTATCTGCAGCTCGGTACATCTGGATTTATTTTACGAGGTCTCTTAGGAGAGGAACCCAGGCCTTTGATCTGGTTGTGTATATTTCTGTGTATGTACGTTTCTAGAATGAGTGCTTTTCTGTTTTTACTGAAATGATGCCCTGCTCAGGTTAATACATTTCCACGCGTGTGCATGCTTTTGTATCCTTTGGTGCGACTTCCCATCCTTTAGTCTAGGAGTGTCGTGGTCTCAGTCTCTGGAGTGGAAGAGATCTGGATTTAAATGCAGTTTTTGGCACTTGCTTAGTTCTGTGACCCTGAACAAGTCATAGGGATCCGAGGAATGGGGAAAGTTGCTCTGAGAGAGGCAGGGTTGGGCTTCTGTGAAGAATTGCTCAGCAAGCTCAGGAATCCCAGAGAAGAATCCTCTCACACCCCCTCATAAGCACCAAACAAAATTCCACCCTCTCCTGTGCCCCAGAGCCTAAAATGGGTTTTAGGAAGGACAAACTTTTTCTCTTTTTCTTCTAGAACCAGAGATAAGAGAAGATAGTCCCTTGGAGCTATACTAGACCGAGGGGCCAGTGACCAGTGGCAAATCTTGTGGATGTGTTCTGATTGGAGGTAAAGGAGCAGGGCAGTGAAGACTGAAAGAGGAGCATGTGTGGGGATCGTAGAGGGACAGGTTGGTGGCAAGGACAAAGTGTTCTGGCTTTGGATGACCTGACAGTTGTTTAATCCTTTGCTGTCTCTTGAACACATTGTTTACTGAGCCAGATGCCTTGAGGTATGGGCCTGCCCATGTTCACATTTGTCGTCCTGAGCAGTTTCACTGGGCACTCCCCACGCACAGCAAAATGAATGGTATTGAGATCTGGGAATCACTTAGATTTCAAGGAGACATCTCCCATCAGGGTATGCAAGAAAAAGCATGCAGTGGATCTGGACCCACAGGGCACCTATAATTTATTTGGAAGAGTCCTTCACAAGAGGGTGGGGCTCTCTGGGGCATGAGGTTCCATCCTGGGAACACGCTGGCACCAAGAGGATCAGTAACTCTACTCTCCCTGCCTCCCCCCACTGACGAGTGTGGGATCTGGGAGGTTGGGCTAAGCTGCTGGGAGTCCCATAGAGCTGACGGTTAGGAGAACAAATGGACATACAGTTTCCCAGCACCTGTCACCTGTCTGCTCAGTCAATATTTGCTGTTTGATCATGTTTCCACTCTAGAGCCAAAAATAGTTTTGCTCTGATGCTGGGTCCTCGAACTAGGAATCTCTGCATCAGTTGGGAGTATTTTTATTTGCAAATTATAGAAAACCTACCTACAGTAGCTTGAATGAATAGTGGTTCCTTTTTCTCACATAGCAAGAAAGCAATGTCAGGGCTGGCACCTTGGAGATTATCTGGTCCTTTCCCTTCCTGTGTGTCTCCTCATGGTCATAGAAAGCTGCTTCAACTCTAGGTAACACATCTGCATCCAAGTCAGGGATCAGTGCCAGGATCAGTGTCAGCCCCATCAGTCTCTTATCAGCAAAGCTAAAGCTTTTCCAGAACCCCCCCTTCCCCGCCCCCGCCGAAACTTCTGATTACATTTCATTGGCCAGAACTGTATCACATGACCTCTCCATGATGCAGGGAGACTGAGCGTGTGAATATTTAGCTACTGTAGCCTCCCTAGGAGAAAGCAGTCAAAGGAAAGGAGGTAGAGGATGGGTGCTGTGCTGGGCAAGCAGCGAGGTCTGCCATCATCCCTATCCAGCAAAGCTTCAGCACCTCTAGCCCTAGAAGGCAGGCAGCCAGAGGACACGGCACAGGGTCCCCACCTTGACTGGTGCTTCTGCCTCAGCAGTGCAGCCTCGATCCCTTGAACTCACCCACTGCCCCAGCATGGCTCAAGGTGGGTTTTTGAGAGCAGGGATGATGGTTCAATGCTCTTAGAGTGGAAGTTAATCCATCTGTGGTTTAGCTTTCTCTTTCCTCTTGGCAGAGAGTTTGCAGTTGGAATCAAAGGCTCTCCAACAAGGAAGCAACTAACTAAGTTAGATACTACTGCCTGTTTTTGAAATCCCATGGGTTTAACTGGGATTAAAAGTACCAATTAGAGGATTAACCCAATAAATTCTTTGATCCTTTATGCTGGCTGAAGCAAGGGAAAAAACCAATAAAAATAATCCTTTTCTTCTGCTCTTATCTCTCTACTTACCCTTGAAATAGCCCCCTAAAATGGGGCTGATTCATTTCTCTGCTCATGTCCCTCTTATCTTCAAAAATTCTGACCCTCATCTCTATTTAGAGCATATATCAGACTTCTGTTTCTAGTAGAGGCAGATTAGGTAATGTGGACCAACCTGCCCTCTGAAAATAACTAAAAAGTCTGAAAAAAAAACATTTGAAAATTTCCTCCTAAAATATTCAAGAGCTAATAAGGTAGTGAGAAATTAGCAAGCCAGAATCTAGGATAAGATGGAAATCCAGGGAGGTAAGCTTGGCATTTAGGGCGACTTTTGCTCAGGGAGCATTTGCTGATCTAAAGAGGAGGCTGAGAGATGAGCTATGGTTTTGAAAATTGTGAGTGGCGATGGGCCTAAAAGTTGGAATCTATTGCTTACTCTGTTTTCCATGGTAGAGGCCCCAATAAACTACTTGGCACTCAAGAGTTGGGGTCCCAAAGGGCTGCTCTGTTGGACTAAAGTAAACTGGAAGTAAACTGCCTTCATAGGGATTACAGCTTAGCTTAGTCACCTGGGTGGCCCCCAAAATTTAAAGTCTTGAGTTTGGATTAAAGCAATTCTTGGCTGGATTGCTAGTGCCCCTAGGTGCTTGGCAGAGCAAGTGAAAATCTTGTCTGGAAGAGGATATCATCCTAGGTCTCAAATTATTTCTACAGATATTTTTTCAAATATAATGACTAACATACAGTAATAAATAACCAAGCAAACAAGGAAGGAAGACAACATAAGTTAAGAATCAGCACAAACAAGAAGTAACAGAAAGATGCTCATGGTTATTCTTGACAGTGGGATTACCATGCACAGACTTTAAAGCAACTATATTTACTATTACATATACTCAAGGAAATAAAAGCCAAACTTAAAATTCAACAAGAATTAGAAGTTACAAAAAGTAATTGTAAAGATTTGATAGAGAACCTCCAGAAATACTGTAATTAAAAATAAAATAACCCAAATCAAGATCTCAATGGATGTGTTTAGCAGCAAATAGATACAGTTAATAAGATAACTAGGAAACAGGTCAAAAGCAACTATACAGACATAGATCACAAAAAAGGATGAAAAATTCAGAGGGGTAAAAGACATATACAATTTAGTAAGAATGTATACTAAATGTGTAAATATTCTAATGGAGTCACAAAATGAGAGAAGAGAGAGAACGTTTGAAGAGAGAATGTTTAAGAATTTCCCCAAACAGATAAAAGTCCTGTGTTCCTCAAGAAGCATAAATAAAAGACACTCATACCTAGACATACCGTGGTCAAATTTCAGAAGACCAAAAGCAATGAGAAAAATCCTAAAAGCAGACAGGGTGACAAAAGACAGAAGCAACAGTTAGAATGACAGCAAGCCAAGTGTGGTGGCACCTGCCTGTAGTCCCAGCTACTGGGGAGGCTGAGGAGGGAGGATTGCTTGAGCCCAGGGCTCAAGGCTATAGTGCATATGATCACATCTGTGAATAGCCACTGTACTCCAGCCTGGGCAACAAAGCAAGACCCTAAAAAAAAAAGAAAAAGAAAAAGAAAAAGAATGAATGACACCAGCCTTTGAAAAAAATCATAATGGAAATCAGAATATAGTTAATGATATTTTTAATTTACTGAAAGAAAATTATGGCCAATGTAGAATTCTACATCTAGTAAAAATATCCTTCAACAACGATGGTAAAATGAAGTTAGGTGAATAAAAACTGAAAGAAACTGCCACCAGCAGACCTGCAATAAAGGAAGAAAATGATCCCAGATGGAAGCTTAGAGATGAAGGAACAATTGAAGAGGAATGAAAATAGAAACGACACAGGTAAATATAAATGATTTCTGGCTATATACAACAAAAATAATAAATCTACTGAGGTTTAAAATATAGAATTGAAATACATGATAATAGCAATTCAGAAGAAGGGTCAGTGAAGGTCCTTGCATTGTCTAGGAGGAGGGAAAAGTAACAGGTAACATTAATGTTTGATAAATAACATTTGTATGTTGTAATTGCAAGAGTGGCCACTAAGAAAGTAATAAAAGTGTGTAAAACTCCACCAGTGGCCACCTTCAGAGGCATATATAGTGGCCTCACCAGTTATAATCTTGACTTTCACAGCTCCCCTTTATAATATCTCTGCTACAGCTACCAGATCTATTTACTGCCTGTGACTATGCTGAGTGTCCCAGTCTCTGCTCATTTCTTAATCTATTCCTTTCTTCTGAGGGCCTTCTCCTATCCATTCAAATCCTCTTCTGTCCAGTCATCATGCAATTTCTGCTTCTGCCACAATCATGTCTCCCCTAGCTATTGTGCCACCCGTGGCTCCTCTGTCCCCCAAACTCCTAGAGCATTAATGGACTGACTCACTCAAGATTGGATTTATTACAGACTTATTATATTGCGGTTATTTGTAGAATAAGTTTTATTTTTCCTAGAATTGAGGTTCCTGGAGGACAAGGACCATGTCTTTAATAACTTTCATATCTCCCAACTCCCATGTGTTTACTACAATGCCTTGCAGAGGAGACAGTGTTTTATTTACACTCTGTGTAAATAACTTTTACATGTAGAACACATCTCAATTTGCACTAGCTTCACTGCAAGTGCTACATGTGCCTAGGTGGTACTGTGTTTGGTAGTACAGATCTATCCTCTCATTGAGAGGCCAACATGGGGGGTCTCAGAAAATAGGAAGGCCTCCTTGTTGGGTTGGCCAGTCCCATGGTCTGCCTGTGTATGCTCTTGTTGGCCCCAAATGCACTTGCATTTGGACTACTGACTCATGTCCTAGCTTCCATTCCTGTGGTCTGAAGGACTTAATTTTAGCTGAGTTTCCTGGCACTGTGCCAGCTTTCCTCTGTGCTTCATTTCTTACCCCTCAAGTCCTTGCATGTCATTGCAATATAATTCAAAACTTCAGTGGGCTAGGATTCAACAGACCCAACCCAAACAGGAAACTGGCTTCCCTATTGTTTATTTGAAACCATGAACCAGAAAATGTCAGACACTTGTTTTCAGTACTTCATTGAGCTGGAACTGAATTGAAACTCAACTATTTCCAATGGGACTTCCAACATGGCCTGATTTAGAGGCTTCAACCATTAGATCAAGAGAACTAATTAGAGCATGAATTGACCCTAAGCTTTCCTTGCCTGATCATTATCACGTCTCATCCTTTGCTTAGAATCTTGTTAGTTGGAGGCTACACAACCTTGTGTGAGGCTGGGGTGTCCTAAAGTACTTCCGTACCAAAAATATATCATTATATCCATAACTTTTTTCAGATCTCTGTCTCTTACTTACTGGTCCCTTTCTACTTTCTTTTATAAATAATCATAAATAACCTCCAAATTAGACAAAATTATCCTTTATTTTTCAATAAAGACCACATTTTTATTTTTATGTCATTCTTTTTTTTTTTTTTTTTTTTTGAGACAGGGTCTCACTCTGTCACCCAGGCAGGAGTACAGTGGTGCCATCACAAGTCGCTGCAGTCTCAAACTCCTGGGCTCAAGGGATCCTCCTGCCTCAGCTTCCCAAGTAGCTGGGACTACAGATGCATGCCACCATAGCCAGCTAATTTTTCTATTTTTTTAGAGACAGGGTCTCAGTATGTTGCCCAGGCTGGTCTCGAAATCCTGGCCTCAAGTGATCCTCCTGCCTCGGCCTCTCAAAGTGCCGGGATAACAGGCATGAGCCACTGTGCCCACCCTAATTTTTCTTATTTGAAAAATATTTTATTCTTTGGTACACTTTATATATAGAATTACATATGTCGACTAGAATTTTTATTCTTAGTAGCCTAAATTTTAGTGAAAACCTAGGAAGCAAGAAAACTTAAATTGTCTGTCACATTTCAGTATTTTATAGATGAGAACCTTTTTGTAAGTTTTAAACATGTTTCCCCATAACATAATTTTTAAATTGGAAATGACCCAGACATTTAATGAGTATCTGTTATTTGATTTAATATAATGTCATGACTTAAAATTATATGAAAATTTTATTCATAAGCATTTATCCCATTTACATTTACCTAATGTATTTATTTTAGTAGTTTACTTAGATTACTTATGAAAACTCAGATATTAGACAAAACTAGTTATCATCATTTCAAATTATTTTCCAGTTAACCATTTTTATAGCCTGTGAATATTAGATATTCACCTAAGTAAGAACCTTAAAGTTCAACACATGGGTATTTTTGCTGATAACTCAGAAGATTCAGCTGTTTTCATTAAACCAACAGTATTAAATTAGTCTTACTTATCAAAAATCACACAATGAGCATTCTGTTTTTGGCTGAATTCATAGTTTTGTAAGTTTCATGTAAAACCCTGATACCGTAAAACATTATGCAGAGGTAAGCATAAATATGACCAGTACATGCAGGCAAAGATGTGTGCTGACAATTTTGAAGACATTTGTATTTTTACTTTACCAATACTTTTTTTAAAAATATAGCTTAGTGTCTACGGCCACAGCAGCCTGAAGGCGCTGGGTCTCGTCCGACCTCGGGAAGCTAAAAATATAGCTTAGTTACCAAAGATTACTAAATTAATGTGAACTTGGAAAGCATTTGAGCTTATTTACTTAATTTATGAGTGCTCCTTTATTTATAAGCCAATTTGGTACCATGTGGACACACCATATAACATACATACACAAAACATATCTAAACATACAAACATACACACACAAAGGTCCAATAGCTTTTACCTCAGAACTCTAGCTATGAGATAGTAATACACATTCACTGGTTTATAAAAGACAGCTGGATCCAAATTATTTCTGACAAAATTGGAACTTGCTCACATGGCTAAACTTTATTTGTTCTGATGGGTAATGTCTGTAGCTGTCCTCAGCAATTCATCCTCATCCCTTAGTGGGGAGAACATTGAATGGTTGAGAGGACACCCAAGGGTATGGGTGGGCCTGTCAATTTGATATTGAACAGGATTTGCTCAACTATACGTCTGGTGCCATTACCAAGTATGAGAAAGGAATAAGGATTCTAGCACAATGAAATATAAGCAACCATACTTATGCATGTGATCGTTCATATACATGATGGTTATAAAAGGCACATTACACAAAACCGAGCTCTGAGTATAATTTATTCATATATTTTCCTAGAAATTTGTTATACAGACAATAGGAAAAAACACAAGTGTTCGATTTTAGGATAATACTTAGTAACAAAAATAGCTTGAGAGAATTAATACCATTTAAATCAGACAATGTACAAGGCTTTAAAACATTCCTATTTACAAACCTGTGTGAGCACACAAGACAACGTTGTGTGCTCACAACGTTGCACACAAGCATTATTAAAATGCACATAAGCATTTATTCATAAGATAAATGCTTATGAATAAAACAACGTTGTAATGGGCACCTCAGAGCTGTTCTGAAGATTGCCCTGGCTCCATTTTAGAGTCCTCTGGTTCACTCAGCCGCAGTCTAGATTCTTCACTGCTCATCTTTGGTTATGCTTTTTTTGTTTGTTTGTTTCCCCTGGCTCTTATTTCACAAATTCCCTAACAAGGAAGATTTCAGTTCAAACACTGAAAATTTAGTTTTTCCACAGGAATATCCCTATACCTACAACAGTTGCAAATTCATAATTTCAAGAGGCTTTGGTCATGGGGTTTTTAAATTGGAACAATGTTTGATTGTTTGTTTTCCTGAGAAAAGGAAGAAGTGAATGTCTCCCTAAAATATTTTTAGATTTACTTCCCTATTCCTGTTTATTCATTCAGCAAATGGTATATTGTACGCTGAGCACTGCAAACCCAAAGAGGAAAAAAACCTTCAGGATTCCAAAGTTTCACTTTTCCAACCTCCAAAATATTAAGTGGATACCTCCTGAAGGAATGAGCATAATTTTCTATTGTCATCTGCAGCATGTTTGGTCACAGAACTTTTACAGTTCTGTGATATCACAGAACTGATAACTTATAAACTAAAAAGAGAAAAACAGGAGAATTCCTTACCTGTATTTCTTTTGGCTGGTTGAAATACTATTGGTTTCTGAGAGAAAATACTGTGAGTGTGCAGAAAATATTAAGTTAAGAAATTCATTGATTTCTAAAAATCTCACTCATAAGCAGTCTGACCTTAACCTTTTGTCTTTATAAGACATCCCATCCTCAAATGAATTAAAAATGTAACTTTAAAGGGCCCTTGCAGGTTGATGATGATTCTGTACATTTGTGGCATCTACAAATCAATTTAGGAGTTAAAGTAAAAATAGCTAAGCCGAGTATTTCATAAATACAGTATGTAACTTTTCTTAGCTATCTAGGAACTGGTTAGGCCAGGAACTGCTCTTATTTTATCTCATTGAAAACAAATCCTTTTTCATAAGAAAAAAACCTCTATCTAAAAAGAATCCTTTGCAATCTCCAAACAAAGTGGCAAAATGACAGAGTAATTGTGACTGACAAAATGCCTTTCTGCTCCTGTAGCTCTCAGTCTAAAAAAACCCCAACTTCTCCTGAAGGAGAATGCCACATATGCTAGGGACGGCATGGAGACCGTTCTGGGGAGGAAGTGGGGGAACAACCTCAGCTATCAGCCAGCACCCCAGTGATGTTGACCCTAGCTGTAATGTGTAACTTGCATTGATTTTAAAAAGCCAAACTGCTGATCTGAGAATTGTGGGTTGACTTTGATTTTCTGACTGTAAATTCCATAAGGCTTAGTTGGTTTATAAAGCTTAATTTTTAATACTGTGACTATCATCTGGCCAACTAAACACCAAGAATATCAATAAATATCAATAATTAGCTCTGGTCTCACTTCCTCTTTTTGTTGGACCATTTTGACTTTATGTACATTGCAGTCTTAGCGCCAAGCCCCCACTAGGGTTTAAAATTCCATGCCGGAGCACATCACCTGGACGTGGCTCCCACATGCTTGAGGATATTCCTGGAGTTGAACAAAAAAATACAAAATGAGCATAAGAACAGAGTGCCGATGGGTTAGCATGAAAGTTATTTATGCTGAGACTCTGGAAGTCAACTGGAGCAGTCAGTCGGAAATGACTCGTGACCATGGCTATGGATAGGAGTTTTTCTCACAAAGGACTTTCAACCATCCTTTTCTTGGTTTGTAGGTAGAAGATGCGATTTTCTTCAGGGTAAGTGAGTTTACTGAGGGGCATCCTGTAGATGTTGGGGCTTTTTGTGGTCACCAAGAGGAAAAGTAGTGTTGCCAAACAGAAAGGCCAGGTACAAGCTGGCAATCCAACCTGGGGAAGAAGAGACAAGACACATGCTCCTTTGAGATCCCATCTGCAAGCTAAGCTGCACAGAGCACCCCCCTTGTTCCCATTCAGCCCAGGGGGATGCATCACTGGGGGTATTGCTCTGGACTCTGCTTATGCTCATGGGGACTGAGTCTAAGATCTCAGGGCATTTAGTAGTTTCAATGTTTTCATCTAATCTTTAGGGTGGCCAGTTATGTCTCTATCTTGCATGTGTTTCTCTCCTTCTCATAGATTCAGACACCCTACCCTGGCTGTGCAAAGATGGCAATTGGAACATGTGGAGATGACACTTGCAAACTGCTAGTGGTCCTGACCACTCATCACATCCACAAGGCCTTCTCTGACTAGTCCAGCCTATAGTGACCTCTCTGACCCTGACTCCTGCCCAGTCTATGTCTTGCTCTATTGCTTTGCTTTTTTTCTCTACTTGCTTTGCTTTTTCCATTGTGTCTCTCAGACAGACACTAAGTTCCTTGAGGGTAGGTCCTTCTTTGTGCTGTCCCTGGCAACTCACACAATTCTGAGCATACACTGTTGGTTAGCTTTGGCCCTAGGCATGGACCCTGGGGTGTGATGGAGTGTAGGAGTACCCTAACCTGTCTGCACATGCAAATCATCTGGGGGAGTTTAAAAAAAACACAGGTGGTCAAGCATCATAGAAGACCTACTCTATCAGAAATGTCAGGGGACAGGGCCTAAGAATGTGTGTTTTTCCAAGTCTCCCTAGCTGACTGCTGTGTAGCTTGCCCATTCTGGTCCATGGGCAGATGCCTGTAGACCTTCTTTGTTGAAATGTGAGGGCCCCCACATGCTCTGATGTACTCCCCATCCTGCATGCCTGCAATGGAACTTCGGCTTTGCACCATAAAGACATTGTGTCTCCATAAGGAACCTCCCAGATAAAATCTCTATGCTACTTCTGAGAGGGCTAGATACTGCTTTGACCTTTTAACAGCCAAGACCACATCGACATGGACTGAGCTGTCAGAACTGGCCCTGTATCACCTGCAATGGCAGGTGAGGAAAGGTTCAGGGCATTGGGAGATGAGTTAGGGAGACCGGGCTTCTCAGGGGAGGGGAAGGGGGTCAAGGGGCAAGAGCACGGGGCTGAAAAGGAGAAAGAGTGCCAGGTAGCACTTAATAGGAAAAGAATTTGCATATTAAATATTAGTAATTTAGGCAGGACCTGGGTATGAATAAGTCTTATTGATAACTGGGGATTTAATAAAAGACAAGAGGTATGAAAAACTATTGATCAGATTAACAACAATGACAACAACATCTGGATCTTTAGCCAATTATCTTGTTCCTCCCTTTCCTGATTTCTCAACTGTTATATAGTCCTGATTTTCTATTTAAGTAAAAGATATTCTAAAGGCAACTTCTTATCACTCAGAGTTAGACTATGAACTTGATAGTATGTTATACAACCTAAGTTTCATTATGCCTAAACCTAGCAAGCTGGCATTTGTGACATGCCACGTGATTGTAGTTTGGACTAGAGTTGACTGCAATGCTGGAAGGGAGGCCAGACAGCTCCAGCAGAAGGGAGGGTGGTGCCGGCCCCGGCCATGGATCCTGCCACTGGACACCACCCAGGTGGGCTTCAGGAGGGTTTTCCATGTAATTGAAAGCTGGTCAGTTATGCTAATTATAAAGTAAGATTCAAGAAAACTCACCATAGCCATTACATTTGCCATGCTGACTCCAAGGTAGGCAGTGAACAGGGCTACAAAAAAGAGGAAAGAAGAATGCTTGGTAGATGCACTTTTAATCACAGGAAAGACTGCCTTCCAACATAGATCTCCTGGAACAGATATTTCCACATCCTACCGGATAGCCCAGCACCCTGGTCACAAGCATGAGCCTAGAGCTGGCAGCTCTGAGTTCAAATCCTGGCTCTACCACCTGCTCTGTGGACTCTGTTCTAAGCTTCCATTTCCTCCCCTGTACAACGGAAGTGATAAAAATTTCTCTCTCTCATGGGGTTGGTGTGAGCGTGAGAGGAAATAATGTTTGTGTTTAGCACACAGTAAGGGCTCAATAAAGGTAGATTTTTTTGTGGTTACTATTTTGTTGTTACTGCTAATATTTAAGGGAAGGGCTTCCACGGCAAATACATTTCCCTCTTGTTTTATCCAAGCATAATTGAATTAAAATGAAACTTATGAATATTTCTTGAGATAGCATGGTTTCTATGCAATCTCACTGCATCTAGAATTCTCATATTGATGGTTAGAATTCACAGCTACAAAAGATCATGGTATGGTGCTCACTTCGGCAGCACATTATACTAAAAAAAAAACCCTATGGTTTATGACGGCAGCACATTATACTAAAAAAAAAACCCTATTGTTTATGAAAATAGGAAGGTAACAACTCAGAGAACAGCAGAAACTGAACACAAACTTGAGATTCCTCCCCACCATAACATTTTTCCAAATACTATTAATGTCAGCAAAGAAACATCTTATATTTTTATTTATACTGAGTGAGCAAAAAAAAAAAAAAATCACTTTCAATGTAAAACAACAAAAACAAAGATCTCAACTAGCTTATCATCAATTCCTCAGTTTTGGTTGCATAGGGGGCCTAAGGAGGCTCAGGGAGCCCTTAGATGGCAAAAGGACAGCCTGAAAAATGCTCTTCATACATTGGCCACACAGCCACTTAGGCCTCCAGAGCTCACTGTTAGACATTCACCATCTTCATGTTTGGTGAGAAATCGCATCAGCTATCTTTCCACCAGGAAAAGGTGGGAAGGACTCTGTGAGCCTCATTTACTTTACTATACAGACTTCTGTGCTTTTATCAATATTTTTTCTTTTCATCTTGGTGTTACTTATTCAATAGTGTAGTGAATTCTTTCCTAGCTGAATTGTCTCATGCTAGTGGGAAGGGCTGGTCTTTGGAAACAGTACTGGTTTCATATCCCAGCTCTGTCATCTTATTTGTTGAATAACAAATCACTCAATTTCTCAGGGTCTAGTTTCACGATCTGTAAAAAGGCAACTTGAAGATCTGCTTTACAGGGAGGGGATGAATCTCAAGTGAGATTGTGTATTTCTGTAAACAGCAGCTGTAAACTCATCCCTTTCACCTTGGGACTGAGATATTGCTCTGAACAGAAGGGTGCTCATGGCTTGGGTTAGAAGGGTTTCTCTACTTTGTTTCATCAATTTCCTTCATTTTAAAAATTTAATTAATTAATTAACTAATTCAACAACTATTCACTGCTAAGCACCAGGGATACTCCATCCTTGCTCTCTTGAGGACCAGCTCTGTCAGAACACCTCCCCTGAGCACATGAGATCTTATTGTCATTGCTCTTTTTAAAATACCCGTTACACTTCTGCATGGCTAAGGAACTAATTAACAGAGCAAACAGACAACTTACAGAATGGGAGGAAATGTTTGCAAGCTGTACATCCGATAAAGGACTAATAATGAGAATCTACAAAGAGCTCGAGCAAATCAGCAAAGAAAAAATCAAACAATCCCATTAAAAAGTGAGCAAAAGACATGAACAGAAGCTTCTCAAAAGATTAGACAAATATCTAATAAACATATGCAAAAATTCTCAATGTCATTAATCATCAGGGAAATGCAAATCAAAACCACAATGAGATATCTATCACCTTACCCCAGTTAGAATGGCTTTTATTAAAAAATCCAAAAACAATAGATGCTGGCATGGATGTTGAGAGAAAGGGATGCTAATACACTGTTGGTGGAACTGCAAAATCAGTACAACCTCTATGGAAAACAGTATGGAGATTCCTCAAGGAACTAAAAATTGACCTACCATTTGATCCAGCAATCCCACTACTGGGTATTTATTTACCCAAAGGAAAAGAAGTCATTTTATCAAAAAGACACCTGCCCTTGAATGTTTATTTTGGCACAATTCATAATTGCAAAGATACATACATATTCTAGAATGGTTACTACAACGCAGCAGGCTCCTGTCTTCACAGTAACCAGCGAGGTAGGCCGAGGTGACTTTAATACTCCTAGAGGGAGGATGTCACTGTCCTGTTCACACACTTACATAGGTAGCAAGTGGGTCCAAATTGGAATCCTGGCCCTGATTTCTCACGCAGTCCTTTGTTACCGCTTCTCTTTGATTTTGATCCCATAGTCATGAGCAACCCTACCCCGAGATGCACGGTGCGTGGAATACTCACCGCAGAAGAGAGCCAGGAGGTGGGTCTGCCAGGTGAGTGCCACGAACATTCCTCCAATTGCAATGCAGGCCAGAGAGCTGTTGAAACCCCAGAGTCCTAAGTAGATGTCTTCAAATGGAGCTGAGAGACTGAGTCCTATTAAGCACGACAGGAGGGGTCAGAACTTGAGACTAAAACAGGATGCTCTGGTAGGATCTGGTGGGGTTGGAGGGCAGGGGGAAGCATGCCGAGAGCTCCCATTGGTCCCTAGGAAGCAGAGACCTCAAGACAGGTCTGGAGTACAGATGCCCAAGACAATGCATGGGACAGAGGAGGTGCTCAGTACTGGGTAAGGAGTCTTATGCTTACCTGCCACTGTGCCCAGCAATGACCCGATTGCAGCGTGCAGGGACATGAGCGGGGAGGACAGTAGGATGGCACACAGGAAAATGCCCCCTGTCCATGGATTGTCACAGCCATATATCTGGCCAACCCCCACTGGCACAGATTTCAATAACTGCAAAGGAAATTTAAAAAATGAGGCCACTAAAACAGCTCTACAGGAACCCAAAGGACACCTGCAAACTCGTACCATATAATTTTAGATTTAACATGCCTTATCTTCCAAGATCAGTGTCACTACTTTAAAAAATTCTCTCTGTCTCTCTTTGATTACAGAAAAATCCCAGTCATTCTGCATCTTTATCCCCAGAGATACATCAGCCCTTCCCTGGTGCACGGTGAACATGCCTTCTTGAAACTCCCCTCTGCTCACTGGCTCTCCTGTTTGCACTGACAGTCGGCCTTGGTCACTGCTAAGCTCCTGGTTTGCTATCACTGCGCCTGGCTGTGGGGATCTGCCACGCCTCCCACTGAGGGTGGCCGGGAGCACAGCTGACACCTCTTCAGCTTTCAACTGTCCATCAGTGCTGAGGGCAATCCATCAATGCAGCCCTGTGTTCAACAGAAATATTGCTACCGTGAAATTTGGTTGCTTACGCAAAGGCTGGAGACCTGAACCTGGGTTATCTTATTTACAATGTAGAAGGAATTATTGGCAAGTTCATGAATCAAGGCCATATTTACCCTTCTGTCACGTTAAGTGGAATGTGTGTGGACTAAGCCAAGATATCCTTAGCTTATTCTAGTTACTAACAACTATCGATCAAGCCTCAATGCACAAAAATACACGCAAATGTCACAATTCTACTCTCTGGCTAAGGCCCAAATTTAGCTAATGTGTTCACAGAATGGCAGTTTTCAGGAAGGTACAGGGTTTAACTGAAGCCAACAAATGATCATTCTTTATAACAAAACTTTTGGTAGGGCCAGGATAGGCATAATTCCCTATGACATTTCCTTTTCGAGCAAGGCTGTTTACTGAAAGACGCCTTCCCCAGCACCCCCATCTTGCCCAATCCTCCATTTCTAGGTCACATGTTACCTCCCGGCAAGGACCTTCTGGAGGCAGTGACTCTGACAGAGGGAGCCCCAGCCTTGGCACGAGGGAAGGGTCCTCTGCCCTCTTGCATTAGGCTGGGTCTGCCGTTGGCTTCCACATGTTGGCTTGGACCTTGCTCAGTGCAGAGGACCACAGTGTGACTTTGACTCTGCCCAAAGATGGGCTCTAAATTCTTCCAGCCCATGCTGGTTCTTCATGTCTGCACAAGGTCATGTCCTGTTTCTTCTATTACTCGACCAGGGAGCTTGGCAAAGACGGCTTTTATCTCAGAACTTGACAGCAGAACTATCCCTCCGGTAGCCATGGGGTGGGGGGTTGGGTGAGATGGCAGAGAAGTGTGCTGGTGACAGGCTGGTGGTTCAGGGTGAGAAGGACAAGACCCCACTGCCCAGATCAGCAAAGTCCAATGGAACTTTCCGAGATGATGGAGTAGTCTATATCATGTGCTGTCCAATACAGCAGGTAATTGCCATGTGTGGCTATTGAGCATCTGAAGTGTGGGTAGTGAGGTTGAAGAACTGAATTTTTAACTCATTTACATCTAAATTTAAATCGCCACCCAGGGCTAATGGCTCCTGTATTGGACAGTGCAGTTCTAGATAGTTTCATGCTATTTTATAATATTGTTTTCCATGGGTAGTTCTAATAAATCTTTGAGTTTTCCTTCTGAGTTATTTCCAAATGCTCCCAATCATTTTCTGGGCAAGAAGTTAAAGAAAAGGCTACTTGAGCTCCTCATGTGTTTTGGCCACTCAGCAAAGAAGGTGTTTCATAACCTGATAGTGGAAGAGCCAGTCTTTTGCACATTAAAAAGGTAAGATTTCTTTTGGTTTTCCTCTAATTTCAAGTGTTCTCTTGTTATCAATAATCAAGAAACTATACACAGATTTATTAAATAACACTAACAGGAAGAGCTGGAATTTGATTTGGGTTAGCCAGGTTTTTAAAACTACGTGTGCTCTCTCTGTGCCCATCTGTGAAGAGTTGCATAGTGTGGAACCTGTGATACAGCGGTTCTCAAACTCTGGTCCGTATCACAATTTGGGGAGTTTGTTCATACAGGTCCCAACCCCCAGAGATCATGATTTAGAGGGTCTGTGATGAAGGCTGCTTTGGTATTTAAAAAACTCCCCAGGTGATTCTGATGCCTACCAAGGCTTGAGAACCCTAGATCATTGTGCAAGTTCTATGAGATAAACCGTAACAAAAAGCAGACTAGAGAGGCTCCGTAATGAGCTCTGAGAGTGAGCATCCAGTTCTTTGGAGCTAGCACTGTAGATGTTTAGAAAAAAAGGGGGGGAAATTAACTTTAACCAAATAGTCATTTTAGAAAAACCCCTTAGACCCAAAGCTCTGAAGTAGAACAAATACTTTCGATGGCAGGATGAAGGCAGAAAGGCCACCCTACAGCTGAACATCTGGGGGACTCTGATACCCATGGACAATTAACCAGGGGGCCACTGGGTACCTTCCAGAGGCAGGGGGAAGGTGAGACGATAGTGTATCTTACCTCCAGGGCACTGAGGTCAGGCCAGGAGATATTCGCAACTGAGGTTATTGGTGCGAAGAGTTTGACTGGAAAGAATGGATTGTAATGTCCCGTGGCCGAGAGGTACATGGACAATGCCATGTTGAAAGGGAGGGTGAAGACAGGGAGGTCCCATTTGCACAGCACAGAGCTCAACGCACTCGAGAAAACTGGACTAAAAAATAACAGAGAAGAAGAATGAGTATGTGACAAGCCAGGTTAACAAACTGAATCTCTATGCTATGGAGGAGCTTTGTTTCATCTGCCAATATGTCCCTAACGTGTTGTGTTGGCAAACTTCCCACAGAAGGAAAAACCTGGGATAAATCCTACTGTCAAGACAATAATTTTTATATAAAGTCAACAATCAACTCTTAGCTTATTTGGCTTTTGAAAAATTATACTCTGGAGTTGCTCAGAGTGCCTTATGTACCAAGGTTTTCAAAATATTTCTGAAGCACTTCAGATATACAAAATAAAATATCTATATTGTTAAGGCCCCCTGGGTAACTCCACTTGATCAAATGCCTTTTCCTCCCCACCAGAGGCAACTGTCCTGACTTGGGCATGTATCATTTCTGCATGTCTTTAGTATATCTATTAATATTTTTGGAAAAGAGAAACTGTTTAAGGAAGGAGGCAGGTGGTGTGGGCTGGAGGAAAAAGATCTTACAGTTGGGGACAGAGTTTGCATACTTGAGCTGTTGATAACTGTGTAACCTTAGGCAAGACACTTCTCCCCAGTTTCCCTGCCTGTAGACTTGGGGGAGCGGTGTGGATTACAAGGTCCCCAGGTCCCTGTGTGGCTCTCACTTATTGACCCAATCAAGGACCCCATCACTTTAAGATCAGATCTCCAGATTTCTTGTACCATGGGACGGGGTGGGGGAGCACCCACAGGTGGGGTCTCCTGCCCTTGAACATATCCTTCAGAGCAGGTCCCAAGTCACCCCCTGGGGAAGCTGGCTCTATAGGTAGGTCCTCCTCCACACACCTGCCTGTGGGTGCAGTGAGGGTGGGTGGCCTTTCTGCAGATGCTTCTCATTTGTGTGTGTACTAGTATTTTATATTCTAAGTACAATACAGAATGAAGGAAATGTTTCCTTCCAGAAAAAGGATTTAAGGCAATCCCAACAGAAAAACTATTTTGTAGGATTTTTGAATTCAGTAAAAAAATTTTTTTGAAGGGGGATGGGGGGGGGTGTCCCTGGACCAGCTGCATCAGCATCACCTGGGAGGGAACTCATTAGACACACAAATTCCCAGGCCCCACCCCAGGTGGATGGAATCAGAAAACCTGGGTTGTGGGAGCAGGTGTCTTTGGTTTAACAAGCTCTCCAGGTGATTCCAATAGTGTTCAAGTGTGTGAACCACTGATGGAGGAAGTGGGGCTCAACTTTGGCTATAATTCTTTTTCTTTTAGAGGCAGGGTCTCACTCTGTCACCCAGGCTGGAGTGCAGTGATGAGCTCATAGCTCACTGCAGCCTCAAACTTCTGGCCTCAGGTGATCCTCCTGCCTTGGCCTCCCAAAGTGCTGGGATTACAGGTGTGAGCCATGGCACTCAGCCTTTGGCTGTACTTTAGAATCACCTGGGGAGCTTTGAAAACTCCTAATACCCAGACAACACTGCAGTCCAATTACATCAGAGTCTTGGAAGGGGGCTGGGAGGTGTGTGGGGCCACGTGCATCAGTGTGTGTTGACGAAGGCATCAGTGGGCAGCCAGTGTGGAGAACCTCTGGTGGAGGGGAAGGTGTTGGGTCTGCAGGGGGTCAGACATAATGCCTGGTTGTAGGAAATACACATCTTTTTGAATGGTTGTTTCTGTTTCCAGTACACATAAAAATTGTTTTATTGTTTAAAAAATTGTGGCAAAATACACATAACATAAAATGTACCCATTTTTAAGTGTGCAGTTCAATGGCATTCAGGACATTCACATTGTTGCACAACTGTCACTGCCATCCATCTGTTCACAGAATATTTTTCATCTTGCAACACTGAAACTTTGCACCCATGACACAATAACTCCCATTCCCCCCTCCTCCCATAATTTTTTTTTTAAAAGGCATTTTGAAAAGGAGTTACAACTTACCAAGTCATGGACATAGCAGATATGGGGAGTAACAGCCACCAGAAATAGTTTCCCTTCTCTGAAAAGACAGCTATGAGTATTCCCAGCAGGGTGGCATTGTAGCCCTGGAGCCCAGCTGCGATTGCTGACCTGCAGGGTAAGAGGCGTGGCACAGACACTTCCCAGCGTGCTGGGGTGGACTTGCACATAAATAACACTGCTAATTATGTTCACATTAGAGAATGAGATTATGCTTGGAAATGTATTTCAAAGTCTATGTAAGCACCATGGAAATACTAATAAAAACAGGAAGAAGCGAAAGATGCGTAGATAAAAATACAAATGTGCATATAGAGCAACTCCCTCTACAGGGGTCACAGCCAAGACAGTCGGAGGGAGGACAGGGGGATCAGGAAGGCTGATCTGCAACCTTCTAGCCATTCCTTTGGAAAACTAATGTTATCTCTTTTAAATCATTTAGGGCCTCTGACTTGAATAGAGCTTTTAGCACATGACATTGGTTTCCTAAGTTTGATTTCTTGGTAAGGGATATTAGACTGCTGAAATGTAAGTTCACTTTCATAGTGTCTTTGATTTTGTAAACATTAATTTTCCAACTTAGCATACATGTTCATGTTCCTGTGCTTCTATTTTGTTGTCTCCAAACATGTATTACACATTGCAGAGAAAAACAGTTGCTTTTCTTTTGTTTGGAAAAGTAGCCCATTTAATTGTGTGCATGTATAACACCTGCTTCTTTCTGAGGTTCATTTTTGTTCGGTATTCGACCTTGCTTCTAAAGGTTGTCCTATGGGTAAGTTTCTACTCTGGCCCAAATGGTCCCTATTTCATAATTGGGAATTGGAAGCTCTGAGTGAGAAATGGGACAATTTCTGTGGAATAAGCCCCAGGAGCCTCCCACCCCCGGGGCTCCAAGAGTTGGTGACATCTGGCACAATGAAGGGCACAGGATCCACTTCCAAAGGGCCTGGCACGCAGGGGCGATGTCTGCCAGAGGATGGGGAGTGAAGATGGTGAAGCAAGTGGGGGAGGGTGAATGCAGGGCCTAAGGCAGAGGTGCTGCCGTCAGTGCAGGGGACAGGACAGTATGGTGCGAGAGCTGCTAGCTGGGCCAGGAGGCACCATTGGCAGCAGGCAAGATGACGTCACGTACATTCACCTGGATGAGAGCAATAGAGGTGGGACTCCCTGTTCAAAAGTTCTTTGTCTCTCTTAAATAATCCTAGAGGGCATGTGGGAGGTGATGCAATTTGTATGAATGTCACCCAGAAACCGGGACTACACGTAATGACAGTAGACAGCTACGCAAAGGCTTGTCCTCTCAACAACGGACTAGGAGATTTAATGCTTGAGTTTGATCAGCGGAAAATTAATGGCATACATATGTAAGTTGTAGAATGCCACAACTAAAGCAACAGGAAGACATGTATTCACTTAAAACAGAGGATTGCCATTTTAATGCAGTCTTTCTTGGACCAAGGAAATGAACATATGTAAATAGGACTCATCTTCTAAATAATACCTGAGAAGGAAAATGGGGTTGATCATGTTTCACTGGAGCAAAACAATGAAGGAATATGCAATATGGCACAACCCTAGCCCCCATCTCCAAACTGGGAAGACCGTTTCCTGGCCTGCCTTGGAATAGGGTTTAATCTAAGATACAAAATCACCCTCCACTGGGAGCTAATCAGGCTCCTTGGAATTGATGGAAAAGTAGAGAGCATTTAATGACTCTCTCCTGGAGGACCTCATTAGGTAATTTACAGCAAGTGCTACAAAAGTTTAGTTGTGTAATGACCATCATTGGGGATCATGCATTAATCCTGGAAGCCTAGAAGACTGGGTTTCTCCCTGAAGGAACAAACTGGCGAGTCAGGAGCCGTCTTCCCCCGTGGTAGGAGCCAGCTTATCACTTTTTGAATGACAGATCAATTTATAAAGTACATAGTATTTTTAACCTAACACATCTATCATTAGACTCACAAGTCAGAATCTACTCACTTGGAATTTATGGGTATTCATCTCCCCAGGAGCTGAGCTGACCATTGCACTGTCTATGAAGAATAAGTTTGCTAAACTAAGCATGACAACAAGGTATAACAGGGTTATTAAGTCACTAAGACTTTTCATGAACTCATATGCAATTCTGCCCTAACAGAATGCTGATGATAAGTAATTTTATCAATCATTAAAGAAGATCCCTTTAGAACCTCTCCTGGGGATTACTTGTAGCTTAGTTCTGGTTACCGTGTAATGCCACAAGAATCTGGCATCATTCAGACTAGCTACTTATTCCGATGCCAAGAATAAGAGACTATAATGGATTCCCTGTACTCTGACTAAAGCCAAATATAAAGAGTTCTGTGGGCTAAAGCTTGTTTCTCCTGGGAAGGGTGTGGCTTTAGCACTGCTGCCTGCAGTCGGTGGTCAGCCCCTGTGTCTCGGAAGGACATGCCTACCTGTCCTGGCTGAGCAGGAGGGCGGTCAGGGTGGAGACCACTGTTGCCACGCAACCACTGAGAGCCCACCAGGGGTTCTGGACCAGAAGTCCCACCAGAATGAGGATCCCACTGATGGGGTTGCTGACAAACGCCACTTGGGATAAGCCCCGAAGAATCCAATCGACAAACTGGAGGATCACAGGCCTGTCTGGAAGACACGACATAAGCACAACTAAGGAAGTGGCCAAACAAATGATGTTCCTGCTCAATTCCAGGGCCCACCTTGAGCAAAATCATCAAAATCCCCCAGAGATGAAACCGGTTTTTGATATTCCTTTAATTTTTTCTCTCTAAACTCTTTGTCCCTTTAGTAGCACCCAGACCCCTAAAGGCATCTCTTTTTTTTTTTCCAGCCTAACACTGAATTCGATGCATATCATTTCTTTATGTTCAGCCTACACTCTCCCTGCTAGAATCTAAGCCCCAGAAAGCATCTAATGCATTTATTTACCATGTTCAGAGGTACAGACTCTTAAGCCAACGGAATGAATTACCAATAATAAAGTTTTAGTTTTAAGTACTGAAATTGCAGAATGGAGCTGAGTGCCTTCCTCTAATATAAACAGTGCCCTGGACCCAATCACCATCTCCATAAAAAGAAAAAATCAAAGAGGTTTGCAGGTTAGAAGATAAAAATTAGAAAAATGGAGAGTTAAGAGATAGATAAAAGATGAGGGAATATTACTAAAGATATAAATAGAAGTACCAGCCAACCATTTCCCCCAAAGCTACTTTTCCCATCTCTCCAAGGGATGAAAGCATAAATACCTTTAAGCCAGTTGGCGAATTCCTTCATATCTCCAGTAACATAGCCTAGAGCCTTGGGGAAGCACCTTCTCCTTCGACATGTTGAAACCTGGTTCTCACCCCTGTCCACTTTCACCATAGAGGGGCTGTCCTCCATGGCTGGCTCTTCCTCTGGCTCCTTGGGGGAAGGACAGAGCTCATAAATATCCCTAATGCAGAACACTCTAGATTGGCCTCTGGCTTTGGGTCATTCTGTGGCTTCTAGAGCAGCCACAGAAGATCTGGACCATGATGTCCCATAAGACTAAGAAAGTGCCATTTTCCTCCTGAAATACCATCACGGAGATGATTACCCAAACCCAAATCCCACACTACCTTTGTGATCACTGTCTCTCATGCTATCATGAGAAGGTTCTGGTCTTTAATTTCAGAATTCAGTTTCTAGTTCAACAAGCATTTATTGATCTCCCACTTCCTGCACTCAAGGAGTTCAGTCTACTTGAGAAGACTGAAAAACAGTTCATGTCAATATAACGAGTCAAATAATATAGAAAGAGCTCAAATCAAGTGCTTAAGCTTCATGTTGCCATAAACAGGGCAAGAAATCAGGTTACAAAATGGCCTGCTCACTAAGCTAGTGCAGACTCATCCAAGATAAGCAGTCTTTTTCAATTAAAATTTTATTTTACAAACAAAATGTTTTATTTTTAAAGGTTTGAAAGGGAAGAAATTTTTACAACAGTTTGCGTGTGTTGACACAGCCTCCCCACACTCTCCAAGTCAAAGATGGCTTGAATTTGTCTTTATATCATGTAACTGCCTCAGAAATTCTTTACTTTTTTTATTTAAATGTGTAAAAACAAGCAGGAATGACATTCCAGAAAGGTATAGAAACTAGGAAAGATGGAATTGGACAAAGCTGTTGAAAACCAAAGAGTTGTAATCAAAGGATTATATAATAGAAGAATGTACAAGGCGTGATTATATTAATAGTAAACATGCCCTGGGAAAATATCAACAATATAACCATGACTTGTGTTCACGATGGGCCTATTCACGTCTCATGATAAGTATGTAAAAGGAAAGCACCAACATCACCAGAATATGGTATCCTGGAGACGAAAATGGAGGTTTCATGGTGCTGATGGGAGATACAAAAGAATACCAGTGCCATAATCCCAGAGGTAGGCAGAGGGAAGAAGACAATGGTAAAACCACCTTGAGTTGTAAGAAAAGCCAAGGTCAGTGCGAAGCAGGCAAATGCCCAAACCATCAGACCCCTGAAGGCACAATAATGGAATGCCAAAGCTGCAACCACACAGGACATGGCCAAAGAAATACCCAAAGCCCAAGCAGAGAAACCAGCTTGTCTTTTTCCTGTCACCAGGCTGTGATCAAACCATCCCCATGGCTATTCCTGGCCCCATCGTTGTTCCACGTACCATATCCAACAAATAGTGATTAACAGATAATAAAGTTCTGTCTATTTTTAAAAAATCCTGACTCTAGTTTTGGCTTCTATTAATCTCAGTATGGAAATCAATGTGGGTAACTGATTTATTGCTAACAATTACACTTCCATTATATTACTTCACTGCCCAACTATGTTTCAAACAATGGCAAACCGTTAATCATTGCACAGAGCAGAAGCCATTCATACAGTGCATTCCAGACCAAGGTCCTTTTGTCTTGGCAAAACAATGTTAGACACCAACATCTGTGAGATTTCCAATGAATCCTAGAGATTGGGAGTCAAAACTAAGTCCCTATGGAGCTCTGCTGGCTCCATAGTTAAAGATGTACAACTGTTTGAATAATTATGCATTTATGAAAAAAATCATCTTTTATTTTATAATCTGAGTAAGTGATGGCTATCGTTTATTTTCAGATATGTCCCTCTTCAAATCTCATAACTGAAAATACTGCTTGGTGAGGCTCTGCCTCCGCTACAGCAATCCATTCTCAAAACCACACCAACTTGTAAGAGGCATCAGGCTTCAGCCCAGGCAACGACAAGAAGCTCAAAGACACAACTGCCTTGAGTTTCTATACCTGAATGTATCAAGCCCTAAAGTCGAAGCATCAAGAAACAACATTAAAGTGGAATTTTCCATCAACCACAAAAGCAGGTACCTGGGCTATTTCAGAATAAACAAATTCATGTTCTCAAAATTTCCAGCATATATTTATTTATTTTAGAGGCTTTTAAATATCCCATCACCTCAGAGATTTTGGAGATACAGATTCGAAACCTGATAATATAACTGGCCAGACGTGATTGAGAACCTGAATGGCCTGAGTCCCCTGTTGAGCCACCTAAAGTTAAGTAAAGATTAAACTAGCTTTGTCCAAATCCACAGCTCAACATATGGAAGACTTATGGTGATTTGTGTCTCCAATATCTGCACATTGGGATGGATTGTAGGGCAATGATGTCCTAGACAGAGGGGTCTTCCCACGACTTCAGCAGGCAGTGGCTGCTGTTTCAGAGCCCCCCAGAACCATTTCTTCTGAACTGTTGGACCCTCTGGAGCCCCTGGGAGCCCTGACTACTGGCTCCAGAACTCGGGCGGGCGTGAGAAGTGCTAGGGAGCAATCAATAAGTTAAAGTTGCAGTTCCCCCTAGAATTTTATCATGCTAGAATACTTGCATTTCCTTAGGGAACTTTAAGAATCTGCACATGATAACTGGGAAGGCAACACAAGGCTTTGGACCAAGGACCTTCTACTGATGCTCAAACACCTCACCTCCTACAAAGTAAGCCATTACATTTCAACTGAGAAGAGAGGACAAATAAAATAAAGGGAACTCTAATAAAATAGAAGCAGGAAAAATGTAAAACCCCAGACTACTTACTCCTGGCTTTTCCACTGCTGTCAAAACACCCTAGCTCAATGATCCAGCCTCCAAACCAAGGTGGGTGCCACATGACCTTCTGAATCAAGACCTCTGTGCCTCTGGCTCAGCCCACAGCCCACAGCTCAGCAGAGTGGCTGAGCCCTACTTCCCAGGCTCTGCCTGGAGAAGACACACTGGGGCTTGCAGCAGGCGCCCAGGTTCCCCCAGACAGAGGATGCAGAAGGAAGCATACCTGTTCCTGCGACCTGTCGGCCCGGGCCAAGCCTCCGTGCGCTTCCTCACCAGCTTTATTTTCAGAAGGGAACGTGCAAAGCGGACTATGTTGGGCATCACCAGTGGCACCAATCATCCTTCTTTTTCCTCAACACATGACAAAGGGCAAAATTATGTGAGTCAGCAGGATGCATGCCCTGGCTCTGCTGAGCACCTGAAAGGCAAGTGGAGGGCGGCTGCAGCCCGCCTGGGGGGGTTCCCGGGGAGGGACCACGTGGCCCCACCGAGACCTCTAATGCCGAAGAAGGCGACTTGTCCAACAGCAAAGAGAGCACAGGGGGTAGAGAGGCAACGAGCTGGCCACAGAAAGTAGATGTTCATTTACTTTGCTTAAAACAAACAAACAAACAAACAAACAAAAATGCCGAACTGTCCTGCACAGAGACCAACGCATGGATTTTGCTCTGCTGCGTGTCCCCACGGGCAGGAGGCTGGTGGAGCTGAAGCCTGTTCCAGAGGAGAGGATGGGCTTCGGGCTCTGAAACGCTCGGGGCACATTGTTAGAGCTCCATCTTGGGACCAATGCGACAAGTTGCCCTGGCCGTGCCCTTCTTTATCAAGTGTGGCAAGAATGAGGTGTGGTGTGGGCTCTATTTTCTGTAGCAAGATACTAGCCGTGTTTTGTATGCACAGCAAAAGCCCAGTTTAAGAGACTGCTAAAGGGCATTTTTTTTCTTGTACCTGAATAAGAATTCTTAAATATCGAATATTATTTTGTTCATAATAAACAATTTTTAGTTGAATTCAACAGGTATGGCAGCTTTTCATAAATTTTCTTTTTTTTTTTTTTTAACTTTCACTGCATCCAAAAATATCATTCTTACTTCAGAAGTTCCAAAAAAGTTGTGTCTGTGGTATTTCTCTTTTTCCACCTCCTTTTATTTATTTTAATTTTACTTTCTTCTCCTGACTTGGCCTGAAACCTGAAAACCTACACTCTGCCAGAGTGACTCAGAGAAATCCACAATTTTGGAAAATATTTCTGACATGTCTTAGGAAAAAATTATGTGTGTGTATTTATCCATGGTAAACTACCTGGCTAGTTATGTACCAAACTGATGGGTTTCAGGGTTGCATTATGAATCCTTTGGTTAATAAAGAGCAACATTAAGAAACCTAATGATGGGGCTCTCATCTTATACAAGGTTAAAAACAAAGAAAGAAGAATGAAAGAAAAAGACAAGCCAGGCTGTCACATTCTCTCAGAGTAGATGCCTACCTCTTGCACCCCTGCTAGGTGCTGCCTTTCTCCTACCACCGAAATCATGTGCTTTGAGGAGAACTACATCCTTGAGCTGAACATCAATATTTTTCTTAGAGCCAAGAGACAGAAAAATTTGAGAGCTAGAAAGGATTTTAGAGACCATATAGTTCAAGCCTTCATTTTATAGAAGAGAAAACTGAGGTTCAGAGTGGAAACCATGCAAGTTTACTCAGCAAGCAGCAGGTGGAGTGAGCCTTATGGAATAGCTTGGCCCTGGTGGTTCTTTGTCTTCCAGTCTGGGGCCAGGCACATTAATGCCACCTGAGATTCTGTTCAAGTCAACAAATAGCAAAAGAGCAACTTCTATATGTTGGAGTCTGCAGTGGGTGCTAGAACTCAGTGGTGTAGTGGATACAGCCTGTCTTCACAGTTGCCTTGAAGTAACCCTGGCGTGGGGGTCGAACAACAACCAGAAAGGAAGGGCTCTGCCATCCCCACTTGGACTCTATTCCCTTGCTGGAAGCAGTTTCTCTGACAAACAAATGTCTTCCTGGGCCTCAAAGTGAGCCTCACCTTCCTACATTGCTGACACATCCACAACCAGGCATATGTGTGCTGAAGTTAATATCCCAAGAATATTCTGGAAGCTGTACCTGATGAGCATCCCAATAGCAGTCAAAAATCACCTTTCATAGCCCAGATCACTAGTGAAATGAGGCAGTACTACGAGGCAATATCGAGATTTCAATTCAACTAATATTCTCTATTTTATTACACAAAATAAAATACATTCTATTGTCAGCCTATATTAAAAATTTGTGCAATTGGAGAGACCTAAAAGTCTTCAATTTTTCATGCCTCAAGTATCACTTTTAAAAATAGTACAAACTTTTGGATATGGATACAAAGAAAGCACTTACACTTTCATGCTCTACCATAATAAAGAGACTTTCACATTGACGTTTATTTGGTACTTACTATAATCTTTATTTTAGGTAGCTTTTGCTTTTAAGTGGCAGGAGGTGCTCGGTTTTCTTTAAAGCTGTAATCAGAAAGGAAGAAAACGCAGTCAGGTATTCCTGTCTCCTGATGAAAATGCTTCCCTGCTCAGAAGACACCACCCCCAGGAGCCTTGATTCCACACGCATGAAGTGCAGCTGCAAGGAAGCTGCCAGATTCGTGGCTTCAGTTGGGACTGACCAGTGCTCCCGATGGGTACACAGGCGCACTCCCTCCAGCGTGACGGCACAAGCAGAAGAATCTATAAATCCATCATTGGAAAGGGCCGTTCACCTAGATACTTGTCTCCAACTTCACTTATTTCGGGAACACAGCCCGAAACCCCCGACAGCGTGAACCCGGAGTCATTTAGGACGCTGTGGACACCTCGCTGCAAACCCTCTTCCCCACCAGCTCAGGTGCTGCCTCCACCTTGCTTCCGAAACCAGGAATAAAGACACCGCTTTTAAACTTCCAGGAAGAAACCTGTGGCTTTGGTAAATTGCTTTTTGGTCTACCAGAACTCGCACTTTGCTGATCTAATCAGTCCTGGCGATCTGAAACATTTTCTCCATTAAAAAAAGGAAAGAGAAAAAGAGCGAAAATGACAGAGGACTAAGCAGCCAAGCCCTGAACAATGAACAGTTGGAAATTAACAGAAATGAGGAGGGTACTTACACTCCGCTGGCTCCTGGTGGCAGCAGGCAGTGGCCGATAAGGCTCGCGGGGCTCTAGGGAGAGGGAGAGTGCTTCACAGGAGATAGGGCTGGCAGGGAGGCACCTAACAGTTTTATACTCTAGCCTCGCTCTGCATAGTCTTGGGCCCCGCTTTCTCCTCCCACTTCAGGCACCGGTGCCAAAGCACTGCCGAGGAGCTGGTCCCCTGCTTCCATACCTGATGCCTCTCTCTCTTTCTCTCTTCTTGACACGGTGCCAACTGCTTTGCCATCGCGTCCACGATGTTCCAAGTTCCTTTCCCACCACTAATCCCACTCCAATTCTCCTCTTTCTTCTCCATGCTGTTTCCTCTAGCCCCTACCCTGATCCTCAGATATTTTTGGAAAGATTTATAACTGAAAAGGATCAACATAGTGTCACTTAAATCAAAAACCATGGGACACGTCGCTGGAGTGTGGATTTGGGAGCCGAGTGACTGCTCCTGGGGTAGAATTTTCTCTTCGACGTGACACCTTCTGTGCAGGTGAGAATCCAAGCAAGGGCCGGAGGGGTGTGGCGGGAGGGCGGGGAAGACAAGATATGTGCAGCTTGTTTTCTGTAAACCAACCGCCCTTTTTCCCAGAGAGGAGAGAACAAAAATACCAGTGTTTCCCTGGAATGTCCCTCTTTCGAGGTGAGACTCCCAGGACACACTCTGCTGTCTTTTTAAAAGGCAGGAGGCACACATTCCACAGCAGGAGACTCTAAAATGGAATTTAAAAATCTCTCCCTTTCTTCTTGAATTTCAATTTTGTGGCTTGTTCTGCTGTGGCAGAAATCTAAGCAACTCAGGTGCACTTCTACGAGCACAGGATGAAAAAGAAAACTCCCACAGGGAGCCGTGTGGATGTCACAGGTCTTCCTTCCATCTGGGCCTCTGACTGCTTGGACGGACGTGCAGCTGGTCCTCACCGCTGGGCAGCCGCGGGGGCTCTCTGGCTCCACCCGCTGGACACCCGCCAGACTGCAGCGCTCGTGGTCTACGCGGACAGCTTCCTCCCGGGGCGCCTCCGAGGCCAGGTGTCTGCGGCCTTTGGAGCCCGTAGGTCCAAGTTCATGATCAGGCAAATCTCGCTCTAACACTTTTTGTTCTGGTAAAATAAGGAGAAAATAAGCTCCTAGTGTTACCTTGAAAGAGAGAATGAGTCACAAGAGGAAAGTGTGAAGGTCCTGCTTTATTTAGGAATAAAAGGAATCACACTGGTGTGTCCATGTTCCTTATGCAAATGGGCCACAGCCCCTCCTGGTGCTCATCACGATAATGATGACAATGAGAAAGATAAGAGACGCCACAAATGGTCAGGCATTCACCCCGTCTGCGGGCACTGTGCTAAGCACCTTCATGTATTAGTGACTTAACCATCAGGGAAATCTGTGAGGTAAATACTGTGCCATTATCCCCATTTCATAGATGAGCAAACTGAGGCTTGGAGAGTTTAAATAACTTGCCCAAGGTCTAACATCAAAATTTGTGCTTTTAACCACTCTAGAGCTGTCCAGTACTTCCAACTTCTGCCCATACGTTTGCTTTTCATTAATTCACTCAATTAGCTCACCCATAACACGTATTTATGGACCTCATCCTGAAGCCACCTCCACGTGACACCGGTGCAGCCTTCTGCCTCAGTGGCCGGGGCTGAGGGTGTGTAGCGTGTCTCAGGCCTTCTTGGCAGGAGCACCTCCTCCTGTTTCCACCCTCCCTACCTGGCTTTTCCCCCAGTCCCTGTAAGTCCACACCTTAAGTGCAGATCACAAAATACAGCCTTGCCACATGGCAAGCACAAAGCACCTGGGATTCTAAAGAACTGCAGATTCCTGACGGTACAGTGGGGTGTTTATTTCCTTTGTAAAGTTGTGAGGAGGGATGACACATGTAAAGCACCGTGCCTGACACACAGGGGCGCCACCGTTCTGATGTCTGTCCTCAGTCAGCATCGGTTTGCCCTGGAGGACTCCCAGGTGGGACCCTCCTTCCAGCTTGAACCAAGGGAAATCTTCTTCCTGACTTTGACCTTAAAAGGAGTGAAGTTACAAGCAAGGAGGAAACCACTCAGTTCATTTAACAATCCTGAACCAAGTAGGTATCTGAGGCAGGGCTTGCCAAGTTCTCGTACTGCAGGAGCCCAAGATGGCAGGGTCTGCTGCCACCAGGTTGGTGTGGCCTTGGAGACAACCTCCAGGCTGGAGATCAGAGAGATGATCAGGTATCCAGTATTGAGCACAGACCGACATTCGTGGTGCTTTTAAGCAGCCCAAATTGCACAATTCAGTGACATTTCCTTAGTTCTTTCTATAGGGGCTTCTGGTATCATTTCCAGAGAATCATTTGCTGGGTGTTCATGCAGATGTTTTCCTCACCACAGCTTTCCCACCATGTCCCCTTGGTGGATTCCCCTCTGTCCCCATTCTCAGTGAATGCACCTTCCATCTCCCTGTCTGGTACAATCACAAATGAGCAGACGTAGAGCTTCTCTCCTCTTCAACTTCTGCCGTGGAGTTTCTTCCCTAGGAAGTTTCCTCTCCTCCCTCCCTCCCCACGTTCTACCCAAATCTATTTGGATTTCTTGGTGGACACCTGTGAACTTAGAGCAATTTGTGTCTCTATTCCTTGCTGGGCATGAAATCATGCCCCCAGCCCTGCAACCATTGTGGTGTTGTCTTAAAAAAAAAAAATTCATGTTGCACAGTCCCGCCTGGGCTGGAAGGGACTGGATGACAAGGTTGGGATCCAAGAGTTCTCTTAATTTACCATGGACCTTTTTCTTTCCAGAAAGATTTTGAGGCAGTATATGTAAGAGGAGATAAGAACTAGATGACAAAATGGGGGAGAAGGGAGAACAAAACTCTGGATAATGACACAATTTTAATATTTTTCCTATGATGTCTTGCATTTGTAGGCCTTTCTAAACATGTGTTGTTTGACTCAGAAATTATCACAACACTATTTCGTTTCAACTGCTTTTGATACATAGGTTTGATATTGACCTATGTATAGGCAGTTTAATGTTGCACATAATTTGCACCTCAGTGCATGTAATTGGGCAGTGCCCACACTTAGGAATTCTGGAAGACAAGAATGCCACAGAGGGCTCTTCTGCATCCTGAGCAGGGCTTTTCTAAAAGTAAGAGAGAGCACTGGAGGAAAAAACATTCTCATGCTTCTCTACTCCCCTAGCCCCAACAAAGAGAGAAGCAGAAACTGGAAGTTTGGAACAGAACGTCCCTCTTCAGTGTGTTCTGAGCCACACACAGTTTGGTTTGGTAAACAGGCAGACAAAAAGGCTCCAGACGACAGCCAAAACTCCCACTGACCCAGAATGTCACTTGGCTGGGGGAGGGGGCGGACTCTTTGTGGCAGGCATCCCCTAGCTGTGGAGCCAAGGGGCAAGCAGGCGTGGACTGCAAATGTCTCACTCTAGCCTCTGCCGCCTGCCATCCTCATCGCAAGAGGAGTGTAAGGATGGGTGACAGCAGGAGGCACCGAGGTCCCTACATTTTTAGCTCTTAAATGCAGTCCTGCAGTTGTTCAGCTCCACTGAAGGAGTGAAAGGGATGAATAGCTGGGAGCACCCAAAGAGAGGTTGTTCCTCTTGCACGAAGCAGAAGGGCCAGGGAATCTCCATCTCCAGAGTGTCAGCCGAGGTCAGAAAGCAGGCCAGGGGAGGGTGGATGGGTGAGGAATGGTCCTTCCTCCATACAGAAGGACACCTAAGGCATGGCTCAGAAGATATTATATCTGGGGGCTCCAAACAGCCATGTGATCCAACTGGAAGGTGTGTGCTGTGGGTCATGACCCATGAATCCAGTCCCTGCTTGTGTCCACAAGGAAAGCAAAGCCCCTGTATGTTTGCATAAGGCGTCAGAATTGATAGAGCACGCTGACATGCCCTTCTCGTGTGATAAGATACAATTGCCAGGCATGGAGCCCCCACCACCCCTACCAGAGGACTCAGCGTCAAATAAAGTGCAGGTAAGAAAACTATTACATTTCAAAAAGAAAAGGTGCAACGATGAAGACCCATGGCCATTTAAAATAGCGACATTGGCTCTAAGTTCTATACTATAGGCAATATGAACCAGAATGCATCGCAGTCCCTTGTATAAAGTAGATGTTCAAGTAATAACTGTAATAAACTGTAGGCACACAGCAGTTTGATTTGCCTGCTTAATATTTGAGATAAATAAGCAAAATTTGCCTGCTCTTTCTTTTCCATGCATTTCTATGATTCTCTGTAATGATGAGAGAGTTCAAAAACTTTCTACTGGTTAAAACCTCCTTACATGTGGCAGATGCTGGGTAACTGTCGCTGCTGAGGGTGTTTCTCTTACTGAGAAGCAGTTTTAACAGCAGGGCCAACTTGAAATTCCTCTTTGTAATCTGCTCTTTCCCCTCCAGTTAATATGCAAAACTCTGCCTGCTTTCTGATCACTTAAAGGCAAATAAGAAGTGGTAGTTGTCACTTTTAAAAAGTCATGAAAACACTTGCCAAGTCATTAGGATATATATATATATATATATATATATATTTTTTTTTTTTTTTGAGACAGAGTCTCACTCTGTTGCCCGGGCTAGAGTGAGTGCCGTGGCGTCCTCCTAGCTCACAGCAACCTCAAACTCCTGGGCTTAAGTCATCCTACTGCCTCAGCCTCCGAGTAGCTGGGACTACAGGCATGCGCCACCGTGCCCGGCTAATTTTTTTTTCTATATATTTTTAGTTGGCCAGATAATTTCTTTCTATTTTTAGTAGAGACGGGGTCTCGCTCTTGCTCAGGCTGGTCTCGAACTCCTGAGCTCAAACGATCCGCCCGCCTCGGCCTCCCAGAGTGCTAGGATTACAGGCGTGAGCCACCGCGCCTGGCCAGGATATATATATTTTTTAAGTTCTTCACAACTTGAGGCTTCTCTGAAAACAAGGGTGTTGGAACAAGCTCTCTAAGGCTCTGCTGCCACTCGCCCTGTCCGGCTGGAGGTGGGGGTGGGGGTGGGGTTCTTACAGAGCTGCTAACAAAGACTACGGTTTCCTGCCAAACAAACTTGTGTTGAAGATTTACTGGAAGCGGGATTAAGGCATTGGAAAATGGCATGTGGGATTCATGAAGACCGCATCGGAGCTTGGCAGAAAGATGGGGTCTGCTTGATCACTGGGTTTGCCAAGAGTGTCAGAAACCAGACAAACAAACAAACAGATGCAGCTCTAAAGTAATCGGAGATCAGGAGTGACTGGCGTTCTGTGGACAGCATGATGCGGAAAGCGACATTTAGAGAGGTTATCAGGGAGTGGTCCACGGGGTGGCCCGAAATCTGAAGCCAGGGAGGCTGCTGGGAGTGCACAACCCCTGCAGCAGGCCAGAACCAAGTGGGAAGGGCTGCAAATATGAGATAATTCGGGAGGAAAAAGAACTACCAATAGGCATGGGGGGGACGGAGGGGTGAGTCAAATTGCCATCAAGTCTCGGTGAGGAAGTGGGGAAGCAGATCCTACACATGCTGTTGGTAGAAATGTACATTGATAGCACCACTTTAGAAACTGCTGGCCATATCTTTTAGGGTGGATATCTGCACACCCTATGGCCCAGCAATTCCTTCCCGGGACTACACACCGAAGATATGCCTACATACATTCACAAAAAGACTCGCACAACGAAGTTCAATACAGAAGTACTCATAACAGCCACATACAGGAAACAACCCAATTGCCCATCAGCAGAAGAATGGATGAATAATGACACACTTGCATAGCGAGGGAATGGGTGGTCTACAACTCCGCACAGTGGTATGCATGGATCTCACAATGTTAAGTGAAAGAAGCTAGGCATGGATGAGTACAGGTTGCATGATTCTGTTTATACAAAGTTCAAAACCATGCTAAACAGAGAGAAGTCACCATTGGAAGGGTCTGTGACTGGTGGGAAACAAATGCAAGGGGCCCTTCTGGGATGCTGAGGATGTTCTGCTGGTTACCTGGGTGTGTCCACTTGTGAAGTGTGCACTGTAATGTAAAGCTATTACACTTTAATAAAAACTTTACAATGACCAATGAATGGGTGCTCTTCATCTTTCTCGTAAAAGCTGAGCAAACAGACAATTGTCGAGGTGAGCTGTCCAAGGTGGTGAGGGGTGGAGTGAGGGTGCCTGCCCAGCCTTGCACCTCCAGGGTATGCGGTACCCCAACCTTGCAGCCAATAGCAGAGGGCAATGAGATGCCCGGACAGGTAGGCTGGCCCCACAGAAGGGCCTTGAAGGTCAGCTTGCGGGGGGAGAGGGAGAGGAGGTCATGCGCTGCTCGGCACTGCTTCCTGGGGTCCAGGGGCCTCCCAGGATAAAGGTGGAATGTGATGGAAACCATGCACATGCACTGAGCAGTGACACAGGCATGTTATCTTGCTACCCAGTGTGGGTTGTTGGACTTGTGCCTTTCCTGTAAGTGCGTCAGGTCAGGAGGTCAGGGTGCATTGCAATCACCTGTGTGATGCTGGAGGCTCAGGTGATATGTCAAAAACAGAGTCAGTATGTTTCCTACAATGGAAAACACCAGGGCAGTAGGGATGACCAAACACACCCACATGAAACTTCAAGGCATCTGCAGAAATGCAGAAGAAAAAATACACATCAGATAGCACACACATGCAGCAAGGTACCCCCCGTGGACTCTTAACCATCACACAGGGAAGGGCGGGAAGGGCAAAGGGGCTGGTTGGGGCAAGCGAAGAGCCCTCCATTATAGTCCCTCTGCCTGTTTTCAGGACTCCTCCCTTCTCAATTCTCATTACTCCTCAGTGGGATGCTACATGGAGTGTTGGCTCCCCCAGCGTGGAGGTGTCCCAGGACAGATTGTCCTCATTCCCACCCCAGGGCCTTTGCCTGTGCTATTCCTTCTAGGAAGATGCACTTGGGAGCCAGTTGGGCTGAGATCTTGGTTCTGAGGCTTCTGATCATCATAATATGTAGACTTGAGATAAGTCCTGTTACCTCTCCTCAGCTTCCCTTTTTTAAAAAATGGGGGTGGCCCTCTCCTTGGGATCAGTGAGATGGTATAAGTGAAGTCCGTAGTGGAGAAACCAGCATGGAGTTGGCAGTCAACCAATGATAGTTGTTCTCCATCTCATGTCCCTTAACCCCTGCCTGGAATGTCCTCACAGTCAACGTGATCGGGTTCTCCAAACACTTAGGTAGATAATGTACCTGCCTCCTCTGCACCTGGCTCAGCTCCAAGGCTTGGGAGTGTCCGCTGTGGGGCCCAGCTTAGCTGAGGGCTTGGCTTTTGCTTGGGAAAGGAACACAGTGTCCCCAGATCCTCAGAGTGACATCTTCAGGGGTATTTTGGTATCTGTAGCTTCTAAAATGTCTTTGAGAAGCTAGTAACTACTCATATATTTGAAATTTCATAGTTCATTTTTAAATCTAAGTTTAAATACTTCAAAATACATTTTAAAGTACAATTGTTGAGGATTTCTGGATGCTGGTAATATTCTGCTTCTTGACCTAAGTGCTGGTTACATAGATGTGTTCATTTATGGGAAATTCATTAAGTGATACACGTATTACTTGTCCACTTTTCTAGATAAATGTTGTATTTTAATATAAGGTAAAGACAAAAAAGCTTGTCCTGGGCTGTCTGAGCCCAGAGCACACCCTGCTTTGCTGACTGGCCGTGTAGCAGGCACATGGTCCTGTAATGGAACGACTGCCAGCTCTGCGGGCCAGAGTCCTTGGCTCAGTCTAAAGTGGCCGTGGAGAGGCCAACTGAAAGGCCACCTCTGGGGAACAGGAAGGGAGGCCACCCCAGCCTCTTTAAAGCCAGATCAGAAATATTAGAGATGAGGTATACACAAAATACCATGGAAGTGTTGAGGAAGGAAACTTAGCTTTGCTTTGCTGATCAGAGAAATGCTCACAAAAGATGCTAGTGACATTTGAATTGGGTATTGAAGGCTGAATAGGAGTGTTTCTTTTGACAAATGGAAGAAAGGGATGACAAAAACAGCACGAACAAAGAATAAAATTAAAGAGCCTTGGGTCTGAGGCTCAGAAAGTAATCCAATGCGGAAGGGCTTAGTGAGTGTGTGTGTGTGTGTGCGTGTGTGTGTGTGTGTGTGTGTGTGTGTGGGTTGGGGGTCTGGCGAGACGTGAGGCTAGAGAGGTGAAACAGCAGGGTCAGGAAGCACCTCGTCTGTCAAACTCGGGAGTTGGGCTTCATCCTTCAGGCAGGTGGCAGCTCTGAAGGATGCTAAGCAGGTGGGTCTCCCACCACCTCCACCACTCAAGTACCTATTACAATAATTGTCTTTGCAGAATGAATGATCATAATGCTCATGATAGCACAATCAGTTAGGGAACAAAATTTAAATTACGCCTCTTTAAAAATAACTAGCATCACCTAGAGACAGAAAGCTGAGTGAGGGGAAGGCGTGGGATCTGAGCTGAGCTGCGGGCCCTCGTCTCCCACCCGTGCTCGTCTGCACGCTGTCGGTGCTGTGAACAGCGCCGGAGGCCAAATTCAAGGTCAAGACTGAACAGTATGGAGGCGATGGACAGGTTTCTGAGCATGTGGAGGAAAGACACCCATGACTGAACTTAGATTTGTTAATAATAGAAATTTTAAAACTGTTCTTGTAATTCAAGGTCTCTGGTTTTCTAGCCATGCAAATCATTGCCTGATGGTAGAGTAATCGGCAGGAGCTGGTCAAGGAGCTTTGCCTCCACTGTCTCATTTCATCACTTAAGGAACTACAATAACAGGTCGGTATTAATTCCTTGTTAGGGTGAGAAATTTGGGCTCAGAGGCAGATTAGACAAATCCCCCAGGGTCTCACAATTAGTGAGAGTTTTTCTTAGCAGCTGTGCACTCCTATGCAATCCAATGTTCTTCTGAGAATCAGTGAGGTGGGGGATAGGCCTGAGACCGGAAGGCTGGAAGCCTAGAACCAGCACCTGTGAAGCCAAAGAACAGGGAGAGAGAGAGAGAGCACCTTGCATGGCTTTTGGAGGTGCTTTGGCGCCCTCCGGTGGCAATTTGAAGGCATCATGCGCCAAGGCGCGCTCAGTGTGCCTGAGTTCAGAGATCACATAGGAGGCTGCTGCACAGGGTGTGTCAACGTTGAGAAAGGGCACAGAAGTGGGCAAGGGAAGGGGAGGAGGTACAGAAAGAGCTGTCCTGGTCCTAGGTACCCATCAGTCTCTGTCTCCCCTCTCTCTATGGACAACTGGGCTCTCTCTCTTAATTCGGGGAAGAGCATCAGACTTTGATGTACCCAGGAATTACTGGGGAGCTTGAGTCTGCAGAGTCTGGGCCCCAGCCCCAGAGTTTCTGATTATTAGGTCTGAAGGGACCCTAGGATCTGCATTTTTAAACCACAGTCAAGTGGCTATGTAAGGTAAGGATGGTTGCAAAAGACTCTTTGCAGAGGCTTGAAGTTATTGCCCACAAAACAATGACATGCTTAGGGTTAGATGGTGTGCACCCTTCTAAAAAGTTCTTTCCCTGAACACTGTGTAAGTTTTGGAGGCAAGTCAGCTGGCCTGCCCGAGATTCTGTGTGTCTGCTATAAGCATGTTGTTGTGGAATAGATTTCAAATTCCAGCCAGTATGAGTGAATGGACTCTGTAGAGGGAAAGAGAGTGGACATGGAAGGGTGTTTCAATTGCTCAATTCACTATTTATTGGGGCTGTTATATGCCACCCATGGGCTAGTTCTATGAAGGAAAGAGACGAACAACAAAACAATTGTGCATGTGTGTGTGCACGTATGTGTGTATAGATATGTATGCAGCACACACTCTGCCCCCCTATATTTTAAATTTCTTTCTGGCAGTTGAGTTAATCGCATGCCTTAGTCCCTGGCATATCTTCACTGGACCATGTGAAGATGTATGAAAGTATGTATGACAGTATCTGTGTCCTTTTATTTTCATACCCCACTCTCTTTTCCCTCTCACATTCAAATGTACCTTTTTTGTTTGTATGTGTGCTTGCAAAACGTGTATTGTTGTGCTGTGTGCATGCCCACATCTGTAGAGTTTGCTGATTTCTGTGGTGTAAATATTCCCACCATGGCTGATCTGAAGCTATCAATATGATGTCACCGAGTGGCGTCGGGAGAGATGCACTCACCTGCACAGGTGGCTCGCAGGAGCCGGTGGAGCTGGCTCCAGCCCTCCATTGTTGGTGCCTGATTGAAGTTCTGGACTACACCGGCCACTTTGGTATCCTGTCGACATTGTATGTTTTCATAGGTTGAATTTTTTTTTTTACCCCATCTATTTCCACCTTGCTTGGTATCCTGGGCCAGCTCAGCTTGCTTTATAGGCAAGGATATTGAAATACTTAGAACAGCTGAAGGGTTTTATTAGTGGTCAATAACCAGAACAGCATGCACGTGGAGGGTTTCCTGCTCTTAATAAAACCAGATTATAACACTTTGGTGGAAAATGCATGAAAACTGGTACTTTAATAGTTCTATGTCATCACTTGGAGGTTCTGGGGCAGCTGAGTGAGCTGTGAGCATAAACAGCCTCCTGGTGAAATTCCTGGATGCCTAATCCTCAGAGAGCAGTAATTCCACGGTCATTAAAATACAGTCTAAGGCCTTCTTGACCTCAAGGTGTGATCACAAACTCAGAAGTAGCCTCTGGAGTGTGACTCGTTACCCTTCCCTACGTGGAGGATTTGTTTCCATGGAGAAGGGCTCCATTTTCCTGCGGAAGTCATAATGGGCTAGACATGATCTGGAAGAGAAATATGCAGCCCAGTGCTCTTGGGCTGGGAAAAGATGGCCGGGATTTCGGAATAGACAGAAGAGAAAGGATAAATGTAGAAACCAGCTTTTTCTAAAGGAAGGATTTAGTGAAATGTAATTCTTTCCTTAGAGCTGAGTATATAGAGGGCCTGTCTCCTCCCCGTCCCCTCCCCATTCCCCTCTAAGGTCCTCACCCCTTTGTGCTACACTGGAAGCCTTTGTGTGTGGGAGAGGGGGAGGTCCCACTGTGGCCCTATAAGAGGTTCATCGCCCTCCTTGGAGGAAGGGGGGAAGCCTGTGTCATGTGGAGTCCCACAAAAGCATTTTGTGGTCTAGGATTTTAATGCTATGACCAGAGCCACCAAATAACAGGATTTACTGGCCATTCAAGAGTGGCTTGATTTATAATTTGGGGGCACAAAGCTAAAAGACTATCCCCTAAAAATTGAAATGGGTTATTACAAATCTGTGCTTCAACTCAAACAAAAAACCATATCCATGGTCATTGCCATATAATTTTCTCCTAAACACATCAAACATTCTTCTGATAATTTTTAATCCATCCTCATCTCTTTTCAGACACACGATTGACCATGGGAAACCCCCCAAGTGAGCAATGTGTGAACCTGCAGGTGAGCCCAATTTTAAGAAAACCCTGATACCAACTTGCAGACTTCGTTTAATGAGAGTGTGATCATGAGCATTGCAAAAGGAAACATATTTGTTTACAATATGATTTGAGTGTTGATAAAGATCAATTTTCACCTTATGACATTTCCAGAAATATTTCTGTTATGTAAAGGAAAGCACATTGGCACTTACAGTGAATTTAGATTCCTAACCCCAAGTCTGGAAAGCATCAGCCCATGACCTAAGAATAAACCTCCACAGAATGTTAACAGTTTCCTGCCTCTTCTCTGGTAACACTTCCATCTTTTACTTAACTCAAAGTAATTATTTGTTGGTCATGCTGATTTCATCAGTTTATAGGAGAGAGAGAGAGAGAGAGAGAGAGAGAGAACAATCAACACTTCAGAGGTGGAAAGGACTCTTGAGTCCCTCCCTGTCATCAAACTGATTAAGACATCAAAGCAGAAAGCAGAGAAGAACTTGCCCGAGATGGTAGAAGCTCATTTGTGGCACAGTTGGGATGGAACCCACCCTCTTGCCTTCCAGTCTAATAAACTATGAGTATGGAATCTAAACTAATCATATTTTGGACAAGTATCGTGCATCTCAGAACAGAGAGCTTCCTGAATGGTGACTGCACACACATTTCCCAGTGCTTGAGGGGAGACTCACAGAACAGACAAAAGGGAAGGTTAAGGCCACTGTCTGGGACCCCAGACGGCCTGCTGAAGGCTGGGTTTACAGTGGTGTGTTTTGGAAAGGGCGACTTAGGAGACATCATAGGCCTGGTACTTTGTTATGGTCGATGCCCTTCTGTTTCTCTCCTGGGACAGGTAGTAGACGCGGTTGGCCTCCGGGTAGGTGACTTTGCTGAGCGGGAGCTTGTAGATGGCAGGGTTGTTGGTCGTCAGGAGCAGGAAGGTGAGTGCCGAGAGGCAAAAGGGCCAGGTGCAGGTTGGTAATCCAAACTGGGGGAGGAGAACACAAGAGAAGCCTTGGTGACATCAGATGCCCATGCTTGTTTAATCGGCCCTTATCGATCACCTACTGCCCTGGGTGGAGGAGGGGATGCTTTGTGGACATTGATGAAGATACTTAACTGATGACCAATATAAATAAAATCACTCCAGGGTCTCAGTCTGTATTCTAACAGGTGAGTACACACTTTTCAAAATGCAGCCATTGGAACCCCAATCGAAGTTAATATGCCTTACATAGAAGTCATCAAGGCATAATAATATGCCTTTTGTAGAAGGCATGTTTTGTCTTGAGGTGTCTGGTGAGGCTGTACTTCTAACTATAGCAACTATGACCACCCCATGCCTTCTCCCCTAAGGCCCTGTTGGAGGAGTGTCTTTGGCAGCCATTTTGTAGCTGAAGACTGTTTTCTCTTTGGTCACAGCTGATTGGACTAGAGATCAGCACCTGACTCAAACACAGCTTCCCATAGGCAGGTGACCTGGGCCAATAGAATCCCTCTTTAGAGAATTTGAACTAAGAGGCACAGAGACTGTGTCTATAGGGCTTTTGAACTGAAAGGATGTGAGAACCAACCATTGGGGGGTGGTCATCTGAGGGCTGGGTGCACAGATGAAACTTGTTACCAAGAGATACAGGGAAAGTGAGCAGATGTATACAGAGAGGCAAAGGTGTGATGTCCTCATCCCAGGAAGCTGAAGCTGGAGCATAGCTGCCTCTCTTCTCAAGGGCACTCCCATCTCCAGCTCCAGTGTTCATGGTGTTGACCTGTTTTTTATTCTTTGAGATGCTCTGAAGTGTTTTAATACTCCTCCCCACTGTCCAATTGAGATAGCTTGAGTGGAGAGTTGGCTTACAATGTATTCAGTTATGAGGCAGATCAAATTGTGCCCCCTCTTCCCAAAACATCATTTTATCATAATCAGTAAAAACCTCATGTAAAACCATGGAAGTGACAATGCCAGTCATGTATATGTCCAGAGATGGCACTGTTGGGTGGGTCTTGGGGAAGAACAATGACAGCCTGGTGCCAGAACTGAGGCTGTAGGGGGTGCCTATGAGTGAAGAATTCCACTCAACAAGGCTTTCCAAAGCCCTGCTAAGGATGGCACAAGGTGTGGGAAGCACCCCTGGGAGTCTAACAGTGAGAAGAATGGGGGTCTGGAGTTCCACAGACCCAGATCCAAATCTCAGCTCTGACCACTTGTTATGGTCATTTCTGAGACCTGTTTCCTCAATAGTAAAATAGTGCTAATAATGCCTACTCAGAGTTGGTACCTAGTGCATGCTAAGCACTCAATAAATGGTCCTCAATACATGGTCATTACCGTCAAACAGATGGCAACATTGTTGTAGACATGGGGCTGGTACCTTGTCCCAGGAAGGCACATGACATGGGTTTATTGGATGAACGATTGGGTGAATGGATGGGTGCAGGAAGAGAGGGTGAAGCCTGGAGCAGACAGGAGCCTCAGAGGCCATACTGCATGTCCTTGTCACCTCTCGGTGTTTCTGATGGCCAGCTGTTCAGCCCAGCTCTACTGTGCCCTGTCAGGGAGGCTCACTACCTTAGGGTTTCCTTCATCCAGTATTACTTGAGCACCTACTATGAGCTGGGCACTGTAACAGTTGCTAGAGATAAAGATAAGAATACAGTCTATGGCCATACCACCCTGAACGCGCCCAATCTCGTCTGATCTCGGAAGCTAAGCAGGGTCGGGCCTGGTTAGTGCTTGGATGGGAGAATACAGGGCCCCTGTTCTGAGGGAGAACATGGGTTGAAAAGGGAAGAGACCAATGAGCACCAGACCTGTCACAAAATATTATGCTGAGTGCTTAGCCGAGCTGTGTATCAATGCAAGGGGGCCCAGAAGAGGGACTGGGTCCACTGGGGGAGACAGGATAGTACCAGGGAGGGCTAATTATACTGCTTAGAACATATCTTCCTATGTTAAGTCCGAACAGTCCCTTTTCACTAGAGGTGTGGGAGGGATTTAGACAGGCGTGAGTAGAACGCCTACCTCGTCCCCACGTGAGACGTGCCCTTGTACCCTTATCTAAGAGGGGGAGGCATTGGCTGCCAGCTGAGCCCTGAGCACTCGTCACTGCGTCTAGGGCTGGCCCCGTGGCTCCTCCTGGGCTCACATGTCACCGTACGCTGGGGCCCAGACGAGGCAGGGGTTCTCGGACTGCTGCTCGTGCCTGCATGTCACCAGCTCTGGCTTCTCTGACTCAGCTGGGGCTTGACACCCCCTGAAGCCTTTGCTAGTGATGCCACAGCCCCCACCAAATGTCCAATTTGCTATGGGACATGCAAAGATGTACACTGGCTCACTAGCTAGTTGGGCACACGCACAAATTAAATAACAAAGATTTAAAAATAATTTCAGAGAATAATACAATAGAAAGGAGTTTGATTTATAAGATCATGCTCTTCCAACTGTCCTTCTATAAGGAGCTCCTGGCCCACCAACAAGGGGATTTGATTGACCAAGAGCTGATGTTTAAGCTTTTAAGACCTGTTTTGTCTAGCAGGTGCAGAGGCTAGTAGTGTGATTTAAAACAAGGGAGATGGGCCGGGCGCGGTGGCTCACGCCTGTAATCCTAGCACTTGGGAGGCCGAGGCGGGTGGATTGTTTGAGCTCAGGAGTTCGAGACCAACCTGAGCAAGAGCGAGACCCCGTCTCTACTAAAAATAGAAAGAAATTATCTGGCCAACTAAAAATACATACAGAAAAAATTAGCCGGGCATGGTGGCGCATGCCTGTAGTC
>CM052443.1:20983790-21095947 GCA_028533085.1 Varecia variegata
TAAAACAAGGGAGATGGACCAGGGAAGGGTTCCTGGAGGAGGGATTTTGAGCAGGGTTTGGGAAACGGAGAGGACACCAGGAAGGGTGCTGTGGGCATGTTGTCAGCCCGCGTTGACTCACCACGGATAACACGTTAGCCAGGGCAGCACCCAGGTAGGCCGCAAACAGTGCTGGAAAAAGAACCAAGGAGAAATAGACCAGTGACTATTTAACAGTGCCTCAAGCTTAGTCTACGTAGTCTCTCCCCACACATTTTATGCCACAAATGCCATCTCTCAGACTAAAAAAAAAAAAAAATCGTATTTCCATTTCTTGGCAGCTTTAAAAATGTTAAATTCCATGCAAATGCCAGCCCAGTGAAGACAGCAGATGAACTTTGTTAAAAAGGGCCAGGATTTAGCTGTTACGGTCCTCTTGGGTCTCACCACCTTGCATGGCAGTAAAGGAACATTTAACAGCATAAACCATAAATGAAAATTTTACTATACGGCAAAGGCAAGTGTATCCCCAAAACTCCCTACTGGAATATTTCATCACAGGTTATTAACATAATATGGGTTTCTAGGGAGGAGCAGCATTCCGTAAGCTTGAGGAAGACCAAACATGCCCACTGCCTTGTCTTCTAGGCTCTGCGGAGGGCACGGCCAGGCTGGCAGCTGGGAAGAGCCACGTGCTGGCAGTAGGGCAGAGGCTGTTAAAATGGGCTAGCATAATTGGCCTTTGCTTCTGAACCCATCTCGATTGTCCCCAGGACATTAACAACAGCGAACCTTTATCAGAGAATCCCTGTGTGCCCAGCTAGTGGCAGTATGGACCATATCCTCCTGCCTTCCCGCGATGTAGGCTCTGTTACTGTCTTCATTTCACAAAGGAGAAAACTGAGGCTCAGAGAGGTTAAATGACTGTTTTGCCCGCCTTTCAGCTGGAGAAGTCCCTACTGTTTTAGAGGTGGTGATTCAAGGTGGAAGAGTAGGCGAGATTAAAGACTGAGTTATATATGAAGCGGGGTATGGGGGCATCAGCAGGTTTCACGGGTCACACCGGACAGCTTATTTCTCTGATCCTGACAATACGGAGTTGGGCACGGTTAGTATCAGGCATTGGGAATTCAGGTGACTTGCCCAGGATTTCATGGCTAACAAGGGGCAGAGCCCCGGGCACCTGGCTCCAGGAACACACTCTCAGGCAGCTTCTCAGATCTGAGGTCGGAGGAGAGGGGCAGATGGGGGTGAGTGCAAACCAAGCACCATCAAGGCCCCAGAACGCAGGGGAGCCACAGGGCTGGAGTGGACTCTGGGCTCAGCCTGTGAACAGTGGAAGACACGAACTCCACCCACTTCCCTGGAACCAACCCACAGCCAAAGGATTTGTTCCCACTGTCCCCTTCCCCGCTGTTATTTTATCAGCTTTGGTCTGTGACTAGCAGGAAAACCATCTGAAAACCTTGTGTGCTCATATGTGGTCATAGAGCCTGCGTCATGGGGAGAGGGGAGGAAGGACAGAAGGACGGGAAGGGGGCTGTCTCCAGTTGGAGGGGCAACCGTCTGTCCCAGGGGACGTGCAGGGCGTGCTGTTGGGGGAGGGGTCTTCCAGACAGGACGCCGGGCCACTTTTCCTGTCTTGTCCATCACTGGCCCTGTGATGACAGAAAAAGGCCTAACTATTCTGTGCCTGGAGTTTGTCACCTATGGAGAAAGCGCTCACGCCAGGAAACAACTTGGTACCCTACAAGGAGCACAGACTTTCATAGTTGGGCAGACCTGACTTTGGGCAATTTATTTAGTTCCTTTAGCCTCAGTTCTCCATCTGTGAAATGGGGGTAATAATAGCATCCACACACTTTACAGGGTGTAGTGAGGATTAAATGAGACGACCTGTACCAAGATTCATAACCATGGTGACACTGATGATTTTGGATGGGGTAATTCTTAGTCGTGGTGTCTGTCCTGTGCGTGGTAGGTGTTCAACAGCACACCTGGCCTCTACCCGCTAGATGCCAGTAGCACTCTCCCCACTTCCCCCTGGGTATGACACACAGAAATGCCCCAGATGTCCCCAGGGAAGGGGGAAATCACCTCTGCTTGAGAACCACCAGGGTAACATCTGACATAAGTTGGGCATTTAAAACTTCTTTGTTACAGAATGTGAATATTCCTTAGTGAACCAGCAGAACTTGGAGCTGGCTGCCAGGGGTACCCTGCAATGTCATTTCCCAGCTGGTGTCCCAGATGTCTTTGGCCTCTGAGACTCTGGACAGAGTTGCAGTTCCAGGCCCTCGATGCAGCCACCCCTGCTCACCCTCTGCCTCCCTGCTCTGACCCTGCATGGAGTTTGTGGACCACTGAGAGAGCTTGGAGCAGGCACAGCCTTGACCTTGAATGCCTTAAAAACCTTCAGGACTCATGGACTTCTCATTTATAGTGCTCAGACTTTTTCTTTTTTAAAATAGGATTAAGGCCAAAACCAATTTAATAATATAAATGATTACTGATTTTAAAGATATCTGTGAAAGTTTAGAATTTTGTCATTGGATGTTTTTGTGGAAGGAAGTAACTAGGCTTGGGTCTAGTTTCAGGTCATCGAAAAAAATGCTGGCCCATTAAAAAAATCAAAGTTAATTTAAATTAAAATATTCACCATGACATTTATTCATGCACCAGTAAAGTAGCATTGATAGGAGACAACCCATAAACAACCCAACCACCAGCACCTGACATTGTGTATTCAGTGAAAATAGTTTTCAATGTATTAATCACTGAATAACCATTGAAAACAGTTTTAAACAAAAACCATTTTATAACAGAAACAATTCCTCCCCGTTATGTTTGCGGGAGCAGCAGAATTTTCACAGGGTGACTTTCTTTGCGGGGACAGACGCAGGCATGGGTTGAAATTGGAAGGGAATTTGACGGCAATACCTACCGCAGGTGATGGCAAGAAGGTGCGTCTGCCAGGTGATGACGTAGAACATGCCTCCTACGGCTATGCACGCCAGCGTGCTGTTGAACCCACACAGGCCGAAGTAGATGCTGTCAAAGGGTGTCGCGATAGTGAGCGCTACAGGAGAAGGCAGGTGTCAGTGTTGAGTCTGGGGGTCTCGCACGCTCACCTGCCCACCCCGAAACCTACCATAGTCCTCAAAGCCCAGAACCAGCTATCCTCTTAAGTATTTATATAACAAGGACTTCTGATTTTACTTACTGAAAAACATCTACAGGGAACAAATGGCCATAGAGCCCTGTGAAGATTAGCAGTTGAGCTGGTATGGGTTGAAGAGACTTTTTGAGTAAGGACTCTGAAGTCTCATTCAAACAGTCCAGAGAATATCCTTCTCCAGCCAAGTAAGAAGACCACTCCTCCTTCATCGATACCTTAATGTTCTCTAATGGAGAACAAATCTTTCTCCATTGTCATTGGAGGTGACTTAAAATATACATATGCCTGGAAGAAACCTCTCCCAAACTTTAAAAATTTATACTAAAGTGTAAATGACTAACACCAAAGCTTTTTGTGAGGGCAGCTTTTGCCCAGGGGAGCATGAGGGAACTAGTACCAAAAGTGGAGAAAAAGGGTACAAGAGACGGAGGAAAAGTTTACAGAAATCAGCAGGTGGAGTGCTGAAGACACATGTCACCATTCTCTTTGGAGCTAGCCACGGGCACTAACATCCTCACAGCCCATTGACGGGGAATTGATGACACAGACCTGCTAACATCCCCATGGTGGATCCAATTGCTGCATGCAAGCAAATAAGAGGCGAAGATATGAACAGAGCTATGAGGAAAATGCCTCCGGTCCAGGGGTTATCGCAGCCGTACACTTGGCCGATTCCAACAGGGATGGCTCTCAAAAGCTGTAGGTACGACAGGATCACATTCTTATTATGGAGGCAAAAGAGACAACTTGAACCTTGGCTGTGAAGGATTCAACACCAAACTCGCTACATTAACGTTTTGCAACAGGTTTCCAAGATATTTCTACTCAAATAGGTTAACTCTAAAAAGAACAAAGTTATCTTAGTTTAAATTATATTATCTTGATCTTGAGTTCTTAGAACCCTAACAGGTTAGGATGTTGAGTTTCCTTTATTTAGAAACACGAGTGTGAGGCATTTATGCCCCAGGGAAGAGAAACGGAAAACCTTTCAAATTAGGGTGTTATTCATTAGAAAGATAATATATGTTTGATCAAAGTCGGGGTTTAGAGACCCTCTTGTAATTTTTTTTAAACCTGAAAAGATGATGAGAAGGCTAAATATTAGATAAAAAATGGTACTTTCTGTCCCTAAGAACGACATGTCTGGGGCGTGATGGCGTTAGTCCTGCGGTCTGGGTGAGCGGTTGGATGAGCATCTGCAGAAGGGCCCGGAGAAGGTAGCATCGCCCGCATCTGCTTTTTGATGGAGGCACCGGCGGGGCCACCTGCTGGACTCCACCCTCCACGTGTCACAGGGGCTGCTGGGGCCTGCGTGTGAATGAAAAGGCACTTGAGGAAGTCTGATGCCTTGTGGGCACTGGCACAGGTGCCCTGGCGTTTGGGAAAAGGATCCTAGAAATGCAGGCTTCCCCAGCAACAGGGACTGGGTCCTGCGTCTTGGAGGGCTTGGCCAAAGGCCCTTAAACAAGGAAGGTGCTAAAGGTAGGAGGCTCCAGGCCACCTGCATGTGCTGACAGGGGCTGCCTCACTCTGTGGGCAGGAAGCTGGGGGAGGCGGAGTTCTGGGGAGAGTTTGTGCACATGTTACCCCAGGCAGTGCTCTCAGCCCGGGTCTTTTGAGAGGACTCTGCGCCCGGGAAGTGTCAGGGGAAGGAGGTCCTGGCGCTCAGGGCCCTCACACCACAGTGACAACATGCAGAGACAGGAGGGGACCCAGCGGGCTCTTTGGGCTCAGTCTCCTGTTACCCGTAACAGAGACAGAACGAGGCCTCTGGCCTTGCCCTGCAGGGTAAAGGGTAACAGAAGAATCCATGGGGACTCCAATTGCTGGGCATTTTCGACCCTTTCTCTGACATTCATCACTTATTTCCTAGAAATTCAAGCCTTTAATTACACTCATCAAAAAGACAAAACTTATAAATCATTATCATACTCCATTCAGTTGGCCAGGAAGTTATTTCTCAAAGAACAGCCACCAAAAGTGGAGCTTTTCTTTCCTGGAACTTTGCGGGGAGGGGTGGGGCGGGGAGGGGTGTCTAAAGTGTTTGTATAAGATTATCCAATTTTGTTTTTATTTTATAAAGTTCCAAAATATCTTTTCAGTTGAAAACATGGCATGGAGAATACAGTATCTCAAGCTGGTATTTTCTAACACCATCTCCCCCAGCAGGCCACTTAGAGCAATTTTGTCTCTAAAAGGTATCGACTGGGTAAACACACCAGGAATCGGAAGGCTGAAGAGCTGAATTGCCAACACAATTCTCTCGCCCTGGCCCGGGAAGGTCCTCACCCACACACAACAATCAACCAAGGTGGGACCGACACAAACATTTCTCTTCCTAAATAACGATGCTTCTTAGTGCAAATGCAGGGCTCTTTCTGCTATACCACGCTGTTGCCTACTATGGAATGCCAAGAGAGGCGAGGCATCGTTATTCTGAGAAAGTTCCTTCAACAAGCCCAAGTGGCTTTGTGGTCGGAAGGTGAATTGCTAACAATGAAGTTTCAGGCCAGCACCAGACCGTGGGGCCCTTTTGGTGAAAATGGAAAGTAGGAAGGCCCCGGGCGAAAATGTGCCTGGCTAGATAAGGCAGCTAATGGGCACGTAGTTCCTCCTTGGTGACTTAACGCTGGGAGTGTAGCTTCTTACTCGTGATCTTGGCAGACCTCCAGAGGTCAGCATTATATACAGAATACGTATAAAGAACTTTAAAAGCTCTGTTATATATGTTTCTTAATGGAGGAACACCTGCGCTTTAAAATGTAAGCAAGCCTCAGAGAGGTGGGAACAGTGACTTCGTAAGCCAATAAATGGTAGCATGGTGTGTACATCCTTAATGGTTCAGTGTGATCAAATGAAAGAAAATACACAGTGTAAGCCTCTGGACTAAATGCATTAAAATTGTACTAAAGCATCAAAAAGGCTTTTGAAAAATGGAAAAAAAAACAGAGAACCCGGGCCTGGAATTCTAGACTTGACTTTGCCCCTCCCTAATTTCCTGTGTGAGCTCAGGCAGGTCTCTTAACCTGGGCTCAGTTTTGTCCTCTGTGCCATCACACCGTGGGACCAGAAATAGCCCTTCTAGCTCTCAGAGTGAGAAAAGGGTGGTAGCCCTTGAGCGGTGTATGTAGAATGCCTCGTACTGTGTACTTGTTAATATTATTACCCGTGGATGTTTCTGATGTGCACAATAACCAACGCCACTTTAACGTCCAGTTTGGACGGACACTGCCCGTTCTCCTCCCGTGATACCTACCAAGGGCACTTGGACCTCCGACCAGGTGATGTTGGGCACCGAGGACGCGGGCTGCAGCAGCGTTGTGGGGAAGAAGAGGTTGTAGTGGCCTGTGGCCGCCAGGTACATGGTCACGGCGATGTTGAAGGGCAGCGTGAAGACGGGGAGGTCCCACTTGCTGAAGACGGTCCCCAGGGCGCTGGACAGGACAGGGCTGATGGCAGAAGCATGGGAGACGCTGGTCAGGAGGCCGCCTGGCCCTGACACTAGACAGCGCAGCACTGGGGGCTCCCTGCACCTTCCCAGAGAAAAGCATCCTCCCTCCTCCTCCCTGCACTGGGTACAGGGACAGGGCAGGATGCCCAGACTCGACTTCCAAAGGAGGGCTTCTGGGAGAAGTTTTAAGGCAGGGAGTCCCAGAACTTCCTTGAGGCATCATATAGCTGCATGCCCAGGCATGAGGAGAGAGGGCAGGGTGTGGGAGCAGAGGGGAGGGAATCACATTCATTCATTCAACAAACAGTGTTGAGCCGCCAAGAGCACTAGCCTTGTGGCCAGAGTGTGCTGCATTTTCTGCATGGGAGGGAGGGGCCAGTGCCCTGCCCATGCTGGGCCTTTAGCCTACTCTGGGGAGGTGGTCTTGGCCGCGGCTGGAGTCCCAAGGATAGGTAAAATCTGGGGGAGGGGGAGGAATGAGATTTCCAGAAACTATGGGACCCTATAGTGCATCCCTCAACCTCGGTTTCTTGCTCTGTGCTCTGGCATGTAGGGACCAACAACACTATTAGCTCTTAAAAAAGCAAAAAGAAGAGTAAAGGGTGGTAGCTAATGGGATATATATACAGGTGACCTGGCACAGTGCTGTCACTGTGTGACCTTAGCAATGGCAAGCTAAGTAAATTCTACTTTAACATTGAGCTTAGACAGTTGGTCACGGGCTTGGGGTAAAAAGGTTGGTGGCCCCCGATCTGAACCCACAAGCTCAAAAGCAAACTCACCAGGACATGGACATGACGATGACGGGGAGCAGCAGCCACCAGTAATAGTCACCTTTGTCCGAGAACACAGCCATCAGCAGCCCCACCAGCACCCCGTTGTAGCCGTGCAGTCCTGCCGCGATGGCTGACCTGGGGGGAAGGGGACAGGAGGAATGCAGGTTTCCCACCGCTTTTTATGTTTTTCTCCAAGTCAGGTTTTTCTCACCTGGGGCCCAGCCACACACACCTTTAACCAGACCACCCTCCTGGGAGAGGGGAGGGAAGACATCAACCCTACGAACCCTTCGTATTTCTCTGGACAATGTGTTGTCACTATGAAAAAATAACCAGGGAATAGTCGTTTTTAGTTATCAGTGTCCTTATTCTGAAGGTTTTCTGAGCTAGGAAGGTGAAGAATGGCCCCCCAGGGAGTGACCTCTTGGCTTCGTGCTGGGACCCTGAACCCCAGGACTTACCTGTCCTGACTCAGGATGAGGGCTGCTAAGGTGGACATGGCGGTGCCCAGGCAGCCCGAGATGGCCCACCAGGGGTTCTGGACGAAGAGGCCGAGCACGATGAGGGTGCCGCTGAGGGGGTTGTTCACGAACATCACCTGGGACATGCCCCGGAGGACCCAGTCAATAAACTGGAACACCGGGGACTTGTCTGCAATGGAAGCAGGGCACGGAGTCAGCAAGTGCTCAGTGTGGGGCAGGCAGAGGGTGCGAGGGAACCTGCGTGTCTGAAGTGTGTGTGCAGGGAGCCAACCACCTGCTGTCTCCTGCCACTGAAGGGGGTAAAGAACCCTCCAGGAGAGCATCTGACAGCCCAGAAAACTCTTGAGACTCCTTGTCAGCCAGATGGGGTCCTTAGGTGGTTTTTCTGGCAGCGTGGGTCAGGTGCCCTGAGCTGTCTGTGCCCACTGTGGTAGTGCCATGCAGAGAGTGCATCAAACCCATGGCCCAAGCTCCGGGAAGATTGCTAAAGAGAACCTATTGGCATGGTAGACACAGTTCTCCCATGAACCATCCAGAGGGCATTTTTTCTAGAATGCTGGCTCTGGAATCCCAATGTGAAAAATGCTCGAGCCCAGAACTGTTATGTTCAGAAATGAGAACTCACACTCTTACATCCCTAGAAACTGTATGTCTGTTCTAGCAGCACAACTCCTAGCTTCTCCGAAAGACCAGAGACACAGAGCCCAGTCTGGTCCATAGGGAAGTCCCACCCCAGCAATGTGTTTTCTGGGGATGGCTAGAGGTGCCCTTTTTGGGGTCAGGAAGGTCAGCTCGCACAGGACTTCACCTTTGAGTCCCTCTCCACACTCCTTCATCTCTCCCGTGATGTAGCTGAGGGCTTTGCTGATCCTTTTCCTACCGGCAGCCATGGAATTCCGAATCCAGGAAGTCTTGGAAATGTTCGTTTCCACCTTTATCTCAGAGCTCTCCTCCATGGTGTCCAGATCCTGCCAAGGACGAGAGACGGGCAACAATCTCCCACATTCTGTGGTTCTCATACTGAGAAGCCACATTTGTAGCCACTTGGGGACCAAGCTAAGAGTTTCATTTGGTATTTAGTTAAATTGCTATTCGATCATCTCCCTGTTTCCATAGATCAGAATATCTTTTGTTTGACATGTGACCTCATTCAATACCATCCACCACCATGCGGTACAACAAGACGACACCTTTACCCTCATTCTGTGGACGGGGACTCAGGTGTGCAGAGGTTCTCATTTGCAAAGGTCAAGGTCAAACAGTCGAGTTGAGATTTAACCACAGATCTTTAGAGTCTCTTTTTTTTTTTAAATACCATTACTTTCACTATATGATACCTTTCCAGAAATCATTTTCCCTCCAGCATGTCTAATCTTTAAACTTTAACTGCCCATAAGCATAAAGGTATGAAATTGAACGTATAAAGATTCTGTTTTTGAAAGCTGGCACCCGCTTATTTACTAAATACTTGAATACTGGATTTAGAGGAAGCCTGATAATAAATAATTTAAATAAAAGGAACATGAAAGCTTACAAAGTAAACTGTGAAAAATAGACATTTTTTTAACCAGGTGACCACATTTCTGAAAATATGAATTCAAGTAAAGTTTGCCTAAATCAGAGAACATCTTTGATGGATCTCAACTCCCTCATCTGCCACAGGCTTTGTGCCGCAGGGCACTGTCCCCGCTGCGGGGCACTCGGTACTCACAAGCAGCTCCACCGTGGGCTTCCGGTACTGATAGGGAAACGGGTCTTTGATTTGTCTCTCCTGGTGTTCGCCTCTTCCAAACCCTGGAGTGAGAAGGCGAGAGCATCGGTTAGGACGCCTCAGCTTTGGCACCTTAGCAGCTAATTTCTTGCGGGGCTCAAGTTAGATTATCTGGTATTTCCTCTTCCTCTTGAGGAAGAGCAGAATCCTGGAGACTTGTGGCTGGAAGGCTCCTGCGTTCTTTTATTGGTCCTGGACCCATCGGGGCCCTCCCTTTGGGGGAAAAAATGTACATCTTCACGTAAAGCGGCATTTTACAAGGAATTTAGGGAGTTCAGGCATTACATTGACTTAATTAAGAAGCCATGGTTTAGCTCAACCCCTATATTTTTTTAGATGAGGAAACACCAGTCCAGAGGGACAGTGACCTGCACAGGGTCCCTGAATCCAGGTTTTCTCTCCTATGGCACACGGAGAACTTGTGGGTGCATGAAGAAAGGAACGTGAAGCCTCTCGTGTCCTCCTCATCAAGAATTAAGCTGCCTGCACCATGCAAGATCTGTGAGATCTGTGTTTGAATTTGGCCATGACCAGCCGGGTGCCCTCAGGCTGTTCTAGTCCTTTTTTTTTTCTTTTTTCAAGGCATTTTAGTAGTAACTGCAGGTTGGATTAGGACCAGTGTTCATGTAGTCACTTGTAACAGACTTTTGGTTTGTCCTTGTAATTCTAGAAAACTCTTATAATGTGGCTCTAAATATATTTTTCATTATTACAGGTAATTTATCTGCAGAGGTGACCCGTCTCAGTAGGGTTGTGTGTGTCAGGAAGGCAGCTCAGGCCCCTGCAAGTTTCCGTCTCGATGCTTTGGTTCCCTCTGGTGGCCAAGTGTGAGGATGGCTGGCTGGGCTCTGACCGCCCTGTGTCTTCAGACCCTATGGGCTGTTCCCATTCCGCATTCAGGAGCCTTCAGGGTGTCAGAGCACGAGAAGGGCAGCATCAAAGGCCCCATGTTCCCACTTTTGAAAGAGCAGGGACTGGAAATACCAGTGTGGGTGGGAGGGAGCACCATGCAGGAGAAACTAATTAATTTTGGAAGGCTTGAAAGGAAGAGTGGGATGTAGAGACGCTAGCGTCTGTGATAGCCCGACTGACCCCAGTGCCTGCTGGTGCCTGGGCAATTCTGACTTCCACCTCCCAGGCCCCTTGGCGTGGGGCTCCTCACTGCGTCCTCCCCCACCCCAGCCCCCGACCGCCGTCATAATAGGATGCTAGGAAGGAGTTGTTAGCCTTCCGAGGCAAGCTGTGCTCTCTAACACACCGTGGCTGGGGACTCCTGTCAAAGACACACTCCAGGGCAAGAGGGCCCTTAAGATACCTGCAGTGCCCTTTCCACCTTGTGTGTTTGCCCACAACCACTCCACACTCATTTCCCTGGCCTGGCTGACTTTTGGTATGAAATGATCAGACTTCGGCTGGGCGCTGTGGCTCACGCCTGTAACCCTAGCACTCTGGGAGGCCCAGGCGGGTGGATCACTCAAGGTCAGGAGTTCGAGACCAGCCTGAGCAAGAGCAAGACCCCGTCTCTACTAAAAATAGAAAGAAATTATCTGGCCAACTAAAATATATATAGAAAAAATTAGCCGGGCATGGTGGCGCATGCCTGTAGTCCCAGCTACCCCGGAGGCTGAGGCAGTAGGATCGCTCAAGCCCAGGAGTTTGAGGTTGCTGTGAGCTAGGCTGACACCACGGCACTCACTCTAGCCCGGGCAACAAAGCAAGACTCTGTCTCAAAAAAAAAAAAAAAAAAAAAAAAGAAATGATCAGACTTAGATGAACCAGAGGAAGAAAGTCACTAATGCACCTTCTGGGAAAGTACATGATTTGTAAAAAGGGCACTAACACTGGAGTCAGTTTTATCCCTGGCAGTGCCCTGACCAGCTGTGTGACTCTGAGCAATTCTACTCCCCTCTCTGGGTGTCGGGGACAGAATTAGATTGCCCCTCTGTCCTGGCCCTTCATGAGACTGCTCCAACTTTGCAGCTGCTCGGGGAACTCTCCCCAGACTCCTGTTCGCCACCACATGTTCTCAGCTTCCAAGTCCATCTTTCTGGCTTCCCCACCTGTTCAGCTTTAGCTGCCCCTAGACCCCACTCCTGGCCTTTGGAGCCCTTCCTGACCGTGGCGCTCTACCTGTGCCCTTGGCTGCCCCACCATGACGGAAGGTGAGAACTTTTCATCTTGAGCCTCCGAGACCAGTGGTTTTGATTTGGTGGCAAATTAGAATCTCATGGAGAGCTTTAAAAGATGCTGATGCCCACGCAGGCTGCTCCCCAGATGAATTAGGTTAGAGTCTCTGAGGATGGGATGCAGGTGATTCCAATGTGCAGCTGACTTCAGACTCCAGAGACCCACTGCCTGTCCCAGCTCCAGTCTCCCCTCCAGCAAAGGGGGTGTCCAGACAGACACTGGGAACTGTGGCTTTGGTCAGAGGTCAGGTGTGAGAAGAATAAGCATGACTCTCCTGGGTCTCCCCTCCACCCAGTGAAGTCCGTACTGTGGTTGTCCCTGTTTTATTAGAGACTAGGAAGTCGGGGACTGAGGGCGAGGGGGAGGAGGGGCACACCTTTGCTCCTCTTCCGAATGGATGACCACTCGATGTGGAACACACTCTTGCGCTTGGGGAGCGCGGCCTCCAAGCCCTCCTCTGCCTTTGGGCTCACCGCGGGTGGCTGCTCCCCACCACCGCCTGGCCAGGGGCAAAATGAGACAGGTCAGCGCCCCACCTGGTCTGCAACTGAGAGAGCCAAGCAGCGAGCCGGGAAAAATCACATGCAGAAGCTGGAAAGGAGAGAGTGGTGAAGCCGGAAGCTGGAGTAGTAATTGCATCAGCCATAAAACACCCAACTTCTCCTTTCTCCCATTAAAACATCCACTTCCTTTCTCCACAGTAACTTAAAGAGACAGGCAAGAGACAGTTGAGCCAGCCTGCCTTATACCTCCAGCAAGGGACCACTCTGAGATCCACGCAACTGCCACTGGCACTGGCATGAACAGGTGGCAGCCAGTGCCTTGGACCCCATCCGTGGCAGGGAGTTCTAAAGCACGCTGCATATCAGAGTGCTTTAAAAAATGCCTGTGCCCTACCCAGACCCATTTAAAAAATTAAAGTTTTTTAAAGCCCATGGTATTTAAAACATGGCTCTAAAGTGCAGCGTGGGCTGAGAACTACTGATATCAGTTCTTGCTACTCCAAGTGTGGTCCCTGGGCCAGCAGCAGCAGCACCGTCCGGGAACTTGTTAGAAATACAGCATCTCAGGCCCCACCCAGACTGAGGGAATCAGAGTCTGCATTTCAACAAGATCCTCCAGTGATTCCTGTGCATGTAAAAGTTTGGCAAGTACCAATCTATGGAAGCTAAGCTGTTTGGAGGAAGGGCTGGAAGCTCTATAGCCCAAGAGTAAATTTTGTTCACAATCAGCACTCAGTAAGTACTTTAATCACTTTTTTCCCTTTTCAACACCCCTCCCCCCATATCACGGCACACATAGAAAATAAATAGTACTTTTGTGGTATAGTGCAGCAAACAGATGATGTTGTTTATGGCTAGAGGGCCTGGGCCCAGGGACTCTGGCCACAACAGATCCCACCTGTCTCATGCCTGCCTGATGTAGGAGCCACTGCTCTCCCCTCTTCTAACAAGGCTTATTAAGAATCCCAATGCATGTCGCTTCACCCTGGGGGCCCTTCAGGACCGTCTCATGGGCACGATCCCTGCCCTCGAGAATTGCCACCATTCCTTGTTTGAACAGGCAAGAGTCCAATGATGCTTTCCTCCCATAGATTAAGAGAAGGAAAGAACAGTTATGAGCCATAATGATTTGTTCAGAAACACTTTTTCTGGGAGGTAGTGATCCAAAAGTACTTGTGCCTCTGTTGACTTCTATTGCATAGACAATGCCAACCAAATATCAGTGGCGAAAAAAGATTTCACAGAAGAGCCCACCCATGAAATAAAACTCTGGAGCATATTACAGTTTCTTTGAGTGGAACAAAACAAACCCAGGCCATAGATGATATCTTTCAGAAAGGGAAAAATGATCTAGTCTATTTTTCTGAAAAACTCAACCTTTACCCAAACAGGTCCGTGCCCATACCCTTTCTATTAGTTGTCTTTCCCAGGTTTTAGATGGGTTTTACTCCCTCTCGGAGGTGGATCGATGCTGTCCATCTGTCACTTGCAATGTCCAATACACGGAGCATCTGGAAGCCACTATCAGGACCTATCTGTCATCCTCCCCCAGCTCCCTGGGTCTCCTGTTCCTCAGACCTGCTGTTTTGGACGTACCCGCACACCACAAGGCAATGTCTCAGCTGCAACACCAGAGTGCCTTTCTTTGAAGTGACACATCATATATAATTTGATTTTTTTTCTACAATCAGTTCTCCATGAATATGCTCTGGCCACAGTTTGGACAGATGTTTCCCCCTTGTGAAACTCGAGCTTTGCACTCTGACTTGTAATTTCCGGGGCTACTCTGTGTGTGTGCAACATGGGTGCATGTGGGTGGTTAGTGGGGTGGTTCTTTTTCCTTCCAAGTTGTGTTTAGTTGAAAGTTTCAAAGATCACTGTACAAACTCTCAAAGACATTGACTATTAGAATTGGAAAAGGCTTTTGAGTTGTCTGGTCCAGCCCTCTCATTTTACAGATTTGGAAACCGAGGCCTAGAGAAATGGAGTGACTTGCCCGAGGCCACACAGCTATTGGCAGAGCTGAGAGTAGATGTTATGTAGGCCTGTCCCGTCTCTTGCCTTGTAATCTAAGATTTATCTCCCTAAACCTTACTCCCCATTAGGGATTTATTTTTGGTCTATCAACTCAACTCTGCATTTGAATGTAATGGCCTAATTAGGTATTCTAAAATTAATTTCTCTTTAAACCGAGACTCCCTTTGCTCAAGGAAAAAACCCAACGTCTTCTTGAACCTTTCCTGAGCCTTCCTCTCTGGACAGGGAGGTGGGTTGAGAGGCAGGTGGGGTAAAGAGCAAGGCCAGGTCCACAGGAACACTTGGAGATAAATTACTTGGAAGCCTCAACTTCTTAATCAATTAGCCAATTATTTTTTTAATTTTTTAAGGAGGTGAGGTATGAGTCACTGTAACCCTGAAAGAAGCAAGACTCATCCTCATAGTAAATGCTTGAAATGTTCTCTTTTCCTTCTGCACATAGCTCACTAGAGCCAATGGTCTCGCCTAGATTTCGTCTGTTTTGGTGTCTTTGGCTCACTCCATGGGGAAGACATCAATAACCATAAATGAGTTGATACCTCATTTAACCTCATGATAGCTCATGATAACATAAATGAGGTCAAAGAGAGTACAAAGGTCAGAGCACCCCATCTATAACTGGGGTGGCCCCTGACCGATTTTGCTCCAGAATAACTTTGCATTCTCTTTCCACGGTTCCTGCCCCAGCCCACACCCTCAGAATTGCATATCTATAGCATCAGTCTCCCTGATTTTAATCTCTCCTCTTTCAATCCATTCTATGTTTCAACTGCTAGACAGTATCATTATGTCACTCTCTTACCCAATAATCTACACAGCTCCCTGTTGCCAAGAGGACAGTGCTCAAATTCCTCTGCTTGGCTTTCCAGATGTTCTACAATGTGGCTAACTTCAGCATCCAGCCTCGTCCTTTTCCTTCCCAACACACACCCTGCCGTGGTGCTCTGATCTTACCAATGGCCCTCTGTGCTTCCTCCATCCCTCTTCTTGCCCGAGTTCTATCCACTCTTCAAGGTCTGGTTCATGTTCTGTTCCCTCTATGAAGCCATCCTTGCCTTATTTGGCCATGTGGATCATTCCCTGCTTTGAATTCCCATTGCATTTGCAGAAGGTACTCTAGACTACATCTTTTGAAGTTAGGGCCACAGTGGCTATATTGATCATTCAATAATTGCTTTCCAACCTAATGAAAACACTTGGAATCAATAATTCCAAGTATTAATAGAAGGGGTACAACAAGGCCAAGGTGTTGACAGTAGGTAGAGGCTTGGCCATGGGCACATGATGGCTTTCCCTCAGTAAGTTCATCAAGGCCCATATTCTCTGGTGCCAGTTTTGGAGGAGACCACATATCTTAAAAGGCTGTCCAATCCCTGATCATATAACTTCAATATCCTGGAATGTTGATCCTTATGGCATGGCTATTTGTCTTCCAGAAACATCCACTCTTGGTAGCTACACAAAATAAGTCTATAGTAATCTGAGTATGTAAGAGAGGGACACTGCAGAGATGCCGAGATGTTAAGATGCTTTTGGATATTGGATGATCCAGTTCTACTGGTGTGTCTGAGGAAGGGCTGTTGGCCCAAATAGCCTGGAGCAGATGCCTTTACCCTGGAAGCAGCAATAATGAATTGTGGGCAGAAGGCATTGGACTCTATTTCATTAACCAGAGGTTACATCCAAGAGGCTCAACTCAGCACGGTACTGCCCTGGGAACCAGGCTGATATGAGAGCCGTGGGTCATAGAGTTGTAGAAAGGACAAAAAATGAAATGAATTGGGTGTGTGGGGTAACAAGGGCTCCGGGTGTGAGTTAGGCCACCTGGACTTTTGCTCAGGCTCTTTTACCACCTGGGCAAGTCTCTGGACAAGCCGTGGTTTCCTCATCTATAAAATAAGAGGTTTGAACTATAAATATTTAAGAGCCTTTCCAGCTTGAAGCTTCTAAGATCTAGATTCTCTCTAGAGTTCTTAGTAAGGTTCCCGCTCCAGGACTGTCTTCACCAGACGCGGCTCAACAGAAGGAAGAAACAGATCAAAGACAGCCTTTCTTTCTTCTCTTCCTTTGAAAAGACAGGTGGTCCTGTTGGCTGGGGAGAGGGGGCCTCTGTGGTTGTTTCTCTCCCTCAGGACCTCTTACCTTGGCTCCTTTCGATTTCCTGCACAGGCTGGAGGAATCTAGACCACTGGGACTTGGGAAGACACTTCCTTTCGATGGAGTGGCGTCTCCGGTCCTCAGCTCCAGGTGCGAAGACTTCTCCTAAACCCAAACCCTTTCACTGCCCTAAGCCCCCCAGCCCATCCTCTGGCTGACTCTCTGTAAATTCACTAACTTGCATTCCCTAAACCTATGCCTGGTGCACGACTGCCCGTTGAGAAAAGGTACCATGGAGGAGGAGAGAGAAGGAAGACAAAGCTCCTTCTGCAGCTTGTCCACGGTCTCTCTGGCCTTCCTTCCAAAAGACTATCTCCCAAGTTCTCTGGGGAAGACTAGCTCCAGCTGCCTTGGTCCCAACACCTGGTTTGATCAAGCAGGTTTCCTTAAAAGGGCAGAGGTGGGGAACAGTCTAGTAGCTTCCCTGCGGTCCCTCAGGTTACCTTCCAGCTACACCTCTCTTTAGAATTCTCACTCCAGCATTGGCATTTAAAGCAATTATCCAAGTGTTGTCTCCCCAGGGGGCCAATTTGCCTTCCAATTTCAATAAGTTCCCTTAATTCCCAATCCAGGCAGGGCACAGCCTGGGGGACGGTATTGCCGTCAGCGTCTGGATGGAAATTTCTGCACAGCCCAATCCTAGACACTGTCTTTCTGGTTCTGTGGAAATTTTCAGAGCTTTCTTTCTTCTGACTCCTACTGACCGGGGTCCTGAGGGCCTGGAGGCTCACTGCGGGACCCTCGTGGAGCAAGAAGCCATGACCTAACCCCTGACTCCAGAAAGGACTCTGAGGTCTACATATATTAGGGAAGCTGGCCCTCCCAGGTCCCATGAGGCCATAGGGTCTGGTGGACTGGAGTTTGGGGAGGGGTCCCAATCCAAACATGTTTTGTTTGGCTTTGGGAGTATGATGGGTCATTCACCCACCCCCAAACCCACGTACCCCCCCTACACACACGCACTCAGTGGTGGGGTGTGTGGTGGCCTACCCAGGTTCAGAAACAAAACCTCACGCTGGGTAAATTAGCTACACCTGAGTAGACAAATGCCCCATCTGACGTCAAAGGCCCCTTCTCACGTTGCCAGGTGTTTTGGAACTGCCCAAGAGGGTCCTGTTCATGGAGGGCCTTCCAGGAAGGAAATCAAACAAAGGCGGTGGGAGGGGTCCAGCTGGCCCCCACATTCCAGGGAGAGGTGGGGATGGTGTGCACAGCAGCTCAGCTCCCCGCATAGGGGCCTGTCCTTAGCGTCCAAGTTCAGGGCTGTGCCCGTCTCGTTGTTTCCTTGTCCCCTGCTGGCTGGTCTGGCTCAGCCCTGAGTGCTTGTCCCTTGCCTTCTTGCTCTGGCCTCTCCTAAGGGCTCCTGAACTTTCTGTGATGAGTTCACTCCAGCTACCTAAGCATTCACCCACCCCAGACACAACAGGGAGATGCCACCCATGAGCAATTTGAAAAGACAGGAGATGATTACTCCTTAAGAAGTCATTTGGGAAGTCTGTGCAGGTTCCATGAGCCAGATGGAACCGTGGCTCTTCCTAGTGTAGTAAGTATCTGTCACACATGCTCAACTTAGTGTGGAGCAGTAAGGTGACATCCTGGAAAACAGAAGGCCATGATGGGATCTTGTCCCCAACTGGTCCTACCAAAGGCTGGAGCTCAAATACCAAAGGCTCTTTAGGAGATCGGTTTGTGCCTACAGACTCTGGCCTTGGTCTGTCAGAATTCACTGTGGAATACAATTTTCTTCCCAGTGCTCATGGCTCCCTACAACTCTACATTTCTGGGCTCATAGAGGGAGGAGACCTGCACTGACCACCAGGGGCTAAACTTGGGGAGGTCAGATTCCTCCAGGGGAAAGGGCCCAAGTCTATGTGGAATATATGCGAGCCGGAGCCAGAAGTTCTGCAAGGAGATGCTTTCTTTGCTTCATTCTACTCCAGCAGCCAGTGCAGCCATAGGAGGTGGCGGGGCCTCCTCATTACCAATTCACAAAGGGTTAAAAAGGACTTGCCGCTCTCCCCCTACCCCCCTCCTTGGGGTCTTGGAATTTTTAATTCCACTTGGGGTAGAGAGGTTCCCTATGGATTCTTCTATCTTCTCTGGATGGCTAGAGGCAGGAAAACCCAGGCAAGTCAAAAAACCTCACATAAAATGGGATTGTCTTTAAAGTCGCCGAGTGAGACTGTGGTTTATTGAGTAGAAATCATGCCCACACTGAAACTGCCAGCCCCCACCTGATTTTACTTTATAGCTGTCCCCAGGCCCTCACAACCTTTATGACCCAAGAAAACAAAGCTCAGACTCCTATGCGAAGCACAGACAAACTGGGGCACACCAGTGTGATGGGACCACAGAAGCAGGCCAGAAAGACAGAGTTTCTCAGAGGGTTGACCAGAAGAAGAACCACCCCCCAGAGGGGACAGTGATAGGAAGGAGAAGCTGCAGGCCAAGGCCCAGTCGAATGCGGTTGTCCCCCAGGTTGTGTCCACACAAGCAGCCATGTTGAGCATTTGGGTAGTGACCACATGGCTAACTGGTCAAGCTCTAGGAAAAGCTGTAAAGGCACTAATGGTATATTTTTGGTACATATGGTTTCTATGTTCTTCTCTTTTTGCCATTTCAGTGATAGCTCCTCCTTACTGCTCTGCAGGAATTCAGGGCTATAGAGTCGCAGAGGCTTGGAGTTGGAAAAGAGATTCTGCAGGGGTCATCTGGTCTAGTTGTCCACCCAAAGCAAGTGTCCCCAACCAGCCTCCAGGCCCTGCTCCTGCACTATCAGAGCAGGAAACTCAGGGCTTCATAAGGTACCATTTCTCACATAACTTCTATTGTTAAAAAGCACCCCTCTCCACTGACTCAAAGTCGGCCTGCTTAACTCCCATCTGATGGCGCTTGCTCTGTGCTCTGGAGTGATGCTGAGTGAGTTGACTTCTTCTGCATGCCTTACCTCATACTGCAGACAGACCTCGCCCTAGCTCTTTCCTCTCTCCTCCAAGACAAACACAACCAGCTTCATCATCGTTCCCTACAAGACAAGGGGGCTCCAGACCCTCATTCACCCAGCTTGGCTTCATCTCAGCATCATGCCCACTTTTGCCAAAGACCCTCTCAAAATGTGCCACCCGTTTTTTCTTTGTGCTCTTCCCTCTGTTTTTTTTTTTTTTTGAAATCAAATCTATTCTCAGAAATGGCTCCTTCAACCTGAGATGCAAATGATTGATCATGCTTACTGTGTCACATTCCCAGGACTATTTCCATTTTAACAGGTTCAAAGCCTTAAATTGAAGGGATGGCTGGGGATGGCTGGGCAGCAGGTAATGGAAAGAAAGGGGACAAGAGGGGAAGTGGCACAGAAATGTTCCTGGAACCCTTAAAATCATGCCTGGCACATTTCCTAAACAGAGAACTAACGTGACCAGATAATTTACTCAAGAAAAAAACTGGTGCTGTGACCGTGAGTGGGGTCAGGCAGTCTGCGGTACCAGCCTCATCTTCACCTCAGGTGAGACTACTCACTTGGCCAGGCAAATCCGCATAAAATGAATACCTTGAAGTCAGAAACTGGTATGATTCTTTCCTGGTTTGTCTAGCCCAGGTCCTGAGTAACGTATTACGAGTTCCTCATGCAGTGTCTTCTGGATGAATGGATGAATGAATGAATGAGGTGAGGCCATGAGGCAGTTTCTCAGCTCATGAAAGTTGGCAAATGGCCCTAGGCAACCAGCACAGAATCTCTTACTCTGAGGTGGAATAAGGGGAATTGGCAGAAGCTTTGGGGCCACAGGTTACCAGAAGCTGTGTCTGATTTCTGGAGCAAGAGAAGATAAACAACAACAAAAGAATAATAAACACACATGGAGATCCAATTTAAGCCCCCATTCCAAAGATTTTCTGTAACCAAAAACCTGACTTTTGAAGTAAAAAAAAAAAGTCAACTTATCTGTTGAATTGAAGGAAAGAAAGGTTCCTTTTGGGACCTGAATCAGTGGCCTGGAAGATCAAGTGGAAGAACCATCTCAAAGCAGAGCAAAAATATAAATGGTAAAAATTGTAAAGAAGAAGATACATAGCTTGGAACAGAGACCAAGAAGGCCTAACACATGGATGTAGGAGTTCCAGAGACAGAAAAATACAGAGATGGAAGAAAAAGCAATAATCAAACAAATGTTAGAAGAAAAGTTGCTGAGCTGAAGAAAGACTTCAGTTAGCAAATTGAAAGGAAACATCAATGAGACTTCATTAGACACCCTTAGGCTTAACTTTGTAAAATTCCTGAACTCTAAAGAAAAAAAAGAACATCTTAAAATCATCTAGAAAGAAAGAAGAGGTTATTTACAAGAGAAAAATAATGAGATTTCTCATTTGTTACACTCGGAAGCCAGAAAATGAAGAAACGACATCTGTAGACAACTGAGGGGAAAGGCCCCAATGCAGGAACCCAACACCCCCCAAAATGCCATTCACCTGCCAGGGGAAAGAGTCTCTGTAGTCGTGCAAAGAGTCAGAGAATATGTCACTCTTGTTCTCTCATACATTACTTGAAGAAAATAAGAGAGTTCTAAACCAGTAATAAATGAATCAAAACAGAGATCACAAGACAGAAGAAGAAGGATGGAGGGAAGAGTGATTAGAGGTAACGTGTTTAATACAAATGGTAAACTCCGAATGGACAATGATAGAATTACTGGAGATGTGTCATGTAGGGGCTCAGTAAGGATTTTTGTAAAAGGGAGAGGCATATTGCAAGGGGAAAAATTAAAAATGATAAATGATGTTAGCAAAATCTGGGGGTGGCAGATGGCTGGAAAAGTAGAAGTATTTTAGGGACTGGGGCACTGGGGAGGGGAATAGTGAAAATATTTAAAAGGCCTTAATTCCTCAGGATGAGGAAGGAGCATTAGAGAAATGGGGTATCTTGTCAGAGAAAACTATTTGGCATCTTGTTTCTATAAAATAAGAGAGAAATATGGTTTTGATTATGAGTGTTGGAAAGGGGCAGTAATCACTACAGGAAGAGAAAACAAGAGTAGACCTTCCACATTAACAAGGGGGAAGAAAGAGATTATAACATGATCAAACTTGCAGAATGAGAAAAATGCGATTCATGCATTGTAGGATGGCGAGACCACCGGACCCTCACAGGCCCGTCCACCCCTGAGGCTCTCTAACCCTCCCTGCTCTTCCTGCCTGGAAACTCCAGTGCAGAAGGGTCATGGTTTTTTCTTCCTCCCATGGTGGTGTGGCTTCTGGCAGATGAGAAAACACACAACAGAGTGAGAGGATGGAGGCGGGTGAGCCTTGGGAGTGGTTCCCAGACATTTACATGGAGGCATAAAACTGCACCCCGTAGTGCCCGTTGCTGGGTCTGCCAGTTCTCTGAAAGAGCCTCAGAGCAGCTTTTCCTGATTCAGTTCATCCCAATCCCACTTTTCTGGGCATCATTTATTTCCTGAGAGTCCTCACACCATCACCCAGCATTTAAAATGCCTTTGTGGCTCTGTCTGTTGTAAGGGGCCTGGTGGTGTCTGTTTGGGCTTGCAGACTGCCCACTGATCTCTCACCATTAATATGATGATAGTCCCTATCAGGGATCAGCAGACTACAGCTTGTGGGCCAAATCAAGCCCGCTGCTTGTTTAATAAAGTTTTATTGGACCATAGCCCTGCTCATTCATTTACATATTGTCTACGGCTGCTTTTACGCTGCGATGACAGAGTTGAGACTTTGCAGAAGAGACTGTATGGCCTCCAGAGCTGAAAATATTTACTCTCTGGCCCTTTAACAGAAGAAAATTTGCGGACCCCTGATCTATACATTTTAAAAGATTGAATGCAAGTTGTTGACTATAGTTGGGAAGCCAAATTGTAAAATTCACAGATAATTGTTTGTCCTTCTATAGTCAGAGCTAACCATTTAAGTATCATAGACCTCATAAAGCCTCCAGCATCCACAAGCTAATAGAAAAATGAAGTAAATTTACCAAGCTTTTCACATGCTGAGCTCAGGTACTTTCCTTAACTGAAATCTCTGCTCAGAGTTGCTGGTTTGATCTAAACCAAGAAATGCTTATCCTCCATAAGAAAGTCACATACAGGATTCTAACGTGATAGTTCCTCCCTGCTGGGGAATCTCACTTCGCCCTTTACTAAGACCACTGAATGTTCAAGACTACTTATTTAGACACTTCCAGTGCCCCAGCTGTCCCTGTTTTAACTTTAAAACTCCATCAGTGTGAAACTCTTCTCTTCTGAATTAAGTGCCCATTGGCCACCAGCTTGGCCACTGGGACATCTTCACTTCCTAGCACTCGTGTCCCCTGACTTCTATCCATGCCGGGTCAGCCCAGGGACCACTCAGCGAGTTCAGTTTTCTGGCATCTATTATTTAGTTGAACATGCCAGAAAGATCATCTCTGAATTATCTTCCCAAAGGACTAAATAGTGTTTTTGCTTTAAGTCAACAACACTTAAAACACACTCCTTCCTTCTAACTCATCACCAGCTTCCTTTAATGTCACACAATGGATAGTTCCAGAGATTTGGGCAGAGGGAGAAAATCAGCTTCAGACACAGGGAGTTACAGGTGTGTTTGGGTCTCTACAGGTACAAGGAAGAGGCAAAGAAGGTGAGTGCTGTGGCTGATCGACCCAGAGTGCAGAACGCAGGGAGCAGACGCACGGTCCAGGCAAACAGCATTGCTGCCTGGAACTTGGCTAGTCACCACTGGGGGACTTCTCTTCTTCACTGCTTTTCACTGTCAGGTAGTAGACGCGGTTGGCCTCTGGGTAGGTGACTTTGCTGAGTGGGAGCTTGTAGATGGCGGGGTTGTTGGTTGTCAGGAGCAGGAAAGTGAGGGTGGCGAAGCAGAAGGCCCAGGTGCCTGGTGGCACACCAACCTGGAAGGAAAAACACTGGGGTCTGAAGAATGTTCCTAGGCTTCTCTGTTGGGCCAGGGATCCCCAGGAAGAAGGAGGTGATGGGGCTGAGGATGGAGATGTTCCCCCAGCAAAGGCATTGGCATTCTTGGATTCAGAACGTCAGAGTAGTTGCTCAAGGAATTTGAAGGTTTGGGACACAATCAGAATCTTTCAAGAATGGAGCTGAAAATTGGGCTGAGGATGGTCCCAGACACACAGCCCCATCTGTCTGTCTGTGTTTTCCACTTCTAGTTACATGGTGATCTCTTTCTTTCAACACACACACACACACACACACACACACACACCTTAGAGGCACATGTATGCAATTGCCAATCCTTCCCTGGACAACCCCCTAGATAAATGTTGGCAGGGGCTTCGTGTGAGTACCAGCTACCATTACCTACTCAGTATGGTTCCATGAGACCCCAGTTGTCTGGAAGCTCTGGCTGGGGAAGACACCCTGGGGCAGTGTTCAGGAGAATGCAGACTTACCACCGACATGACGTTGGAGATGGCTGCTCCCATGTACGCACAGAACAGGGCTGTGGAGGAACAAGGACATTCAGAGTTGGCTTCCCAGAGCCTGCCCCTCACCCCTCCCCAGCCACTGCTGTAGCAGAACAGGGGGCCCAGACCAAGAGCAGGGGTCCCGCCCTCTCTCCTGCAGCCTCAGTGTCTGCACCAAGCCTGACATCTGGCATGCTTGCCTGGCACTATGAATTACCTCTGCATTCTCTGGAGGCAGAGATGAAAGCTCATATACCCTTTTATCCCTTCCTCACTTCCGTGGTGGCCTTGCATAGAGTCAGGGGTCAAAGTCATGTTTTGCTTGTCTGCACTGACTTGGGGATGGGCTAGCATAGGCTGGATGATGGTCTGTCAGAGGGAGAGGGGTCAGACTATAGGAGCTCCCACTAAAGTCCCTCCTGTACATGATTCTGAGCAGCTGTGATGTGGTTTGATGCTTACCACATCTCATCAGGGCTGAACCTTACGGGATCCCAGAGCCAGGTAGGGGGTTCCCTGCGGGAGCTGGGCCCCGAGGATAGTCAGCGAAGCTGGGCTGCACCGCTGGTGCCTCTGGACGAGCTCCGTCTGTGCTGCACCTTGCTCATTGCCCCTCTCTGTCCAGAACACCCTTTCCCTCTCTCTGTGCCAGCCCAGATCCTTACCTGGAAGGGCTGAGATAAACCCCAGCCTCCCCCCGTAACCCTCCCAGTGGGTTCCAGCCACTGGAATCTGCCATCTCTCTGAAGGTCAAAGGAAGTCACAGTCTGAACCTCAAAATATCTGGTACTTTTGACTTGACAAACGTTTACCGGGCCCGCTGTCTCTGTGCCCAGCCTCGCGCTGGCTTCTGAGGGCGTACAAGAGGGACATGGAAGCCATTCACAGTCCCCTTGTAGAAGTAGGAAAAACAGAAGAAAAGCTGTTCTGGATGCTCTTCTGCCCTTTCCTTGTCTCTGGTTTTATTACTAAAGTCCTGCCCTGCTGTTTCCAGAGAGTGTAACAACGCCAGCAGGGGAAGGCTGGGGGAGATGGGGCTGGGGGCCGACCCTCCCTTTTGCCATTAGGAGCTGTGTTCTAGAACAGGTGAATTGGCCTCCTGAGTCCCATTTCCTTATCTGTAGAATGGGCCTGACTAGTGATGCCTGGTGGTATTCTTGGGAGGATTAAGCGAGCTCATACGCTTATATAACACAGCTGGGTGCAGGTCTATAATAAAGACTGTGGCCAACTTTCCTCCAGGTAGTGCAGTCTCCATTTCCTCGGTAGAAATGGAGCTTCCATACTGCTAGGTTATGATTTTCAGTGCTCCCAGGTACATCATCTCACTGGGTCCTTTCAACAATTTTTGGAGGCATCACAGTTTTAATAATTATTCGTACAATTCTCTTTGGCTAGACTGTGGCTTCATGAGGATGTGGTCACCATGGTATCTGCCACGCCCAGCCTAGGCCCTGGTTCTTACGAGGTACCCTATAAACAGTTGTTGAGTGAAGAGTTACAGAGTGCAGGAATGCTGCCATTAGCATACAAAGAGGTACACATGTGACTTCCTTGTAAATTTTATGACATTGTGTAAGTATAACAGCATAAGGTGATTGTGACTGTGTTTGACAGAGGAGGAATCTCACATCCTCAGCTGAGAAAGGCATTCCTGGTGTGAGGAACTGAGCCACTGGCCTTCCTGTCACTCTGTTCAGTACTGATAGGTGGTCACCATGGGGTTCACATGACCAAGGGGGTAAGGAATAGCCAGGGTGACCTGGCTGTTGGTTTCCCAAATACCTACCGCAGACAAGGGCCAGCAGGTGTGTCTGCCAGGTGAGGGCGTAGAACATGCCTCCGATGGCGATGCAGGAGAGGACGCAGTTGTAGCTCCAGAGGCCCAGGTACACCGTCTCAAAGGGTGTGGCCATCGTCAGGGCTATGGGACAAGGTATGGTTTTTCTAGTTCATTCTGGGTCACAGAACAAAGGTTGGGGTGCCAGCTCTCAGGGTGGCCTCCTGTTGTGCACCCCACACCTCCAACCCTGCCCAGCAAAGGAGCCTCTGCAAATGGCATCTGGTCTGAGGAAACCAGCAATGAGAAGTGGGCAGTGGTTTCCAAACCGTTTTTCAAAACCATGGGTTTCACAAAGAGGAGTGACTACTTCCTCCTGGGTGAGAAGGGGTCAAGGAGGTGGGACTCCAGGCCCTTCCCTACCAATCTGGCAAGAGCAACTGCATTTTTAGCAAGAAAGATTTCAATTTAGAAAAGTTCTGTTTCAAATAGTTCAGAAAAATTATGAATATACCCATATAGATATACACACCGATACAGGAATGATATGGCAAAAGGGAGGTGATGTGAACACTAGGAGAATCTGGATAAAGAATTTATGGGTGCCTCTTATATTACTTTTATTTTTATAATATTTTGATGAACTTAAAATGATTTCCAAATAAAAAATATTTTTAAAGTTCTGTTTCCAAAAAGTCTTTGGAAAACATCGGAAGAAGTCAAAACAGACTCCTACTCCCAGCGTCCCTACCCCAATTTCTGACTCTATTGTTGGAAAGACTCTATTTGTGACGGTGTGTACGTACCTATCCGCATATGTAGAGATATTAAATCACATTTGTCAAATGGCAATCTAATTTTTGAGAAAACTTTTCCTTCTAGCTTTCCCCAAATTTCAAAGTGCTGGGCCATTTATACCCCAGCTTGGTCTTGGCTGCTGCCCCTGACCCCGACCCCGTGCCCCTCTTCCATCCTCAGCTCCAGGGCTCAGTGTGTGCCCACCTTGGTCTCCAGTCCCCTCGCATCTCTCTGTAGGTCCTGCTACTGCAATCTGCTCCTTTTGGAGACTCAAGAAAGGGAAAAAGAAGTCCGTACCCCTGACAGTGTTTTAAAACACCAGTGAAGAGAGTAAGTCTAGAACACTTGCTGCGTGCAGGGGGGAAATGCCCTCAAGAAAGTTATCCCAAGGATGTCTCTGCAGAGAGCCGCTTCCGTCCTACCTGCCAGCATCCCCACGATTGAGCCAATGGCCGCGTGCAAGCAGATGAGTGGTGAGCAGATGAACAGGGCCACCAGGAACACGCCGCCCGTCCAGGGATTGTCACAGCCGTACACTTGGCCGACCCCGATGGGGATGGCTTGTAACAGCTGCAAAGTCAAGAGAACGGAGGTCACGGGGGCATAAGAAATAATGCAAAGACCCGGCCTCGGGGCCAGATGTGAGCCGTTCCTGGGTGCGTCATGGGGCGGAACGGGAGGATGACTGTGCCCTGCAGCGTGTGCGAGAACACAGGAGCCATGAGCTGGAACAAATGGCTCCTCACTCCACCACCCAGCAGGCATCTGAGCACCCCTCATGTGAAGCCGGGGCCCCAACACGGGGGCTGGACATGGAGGAGCATAGGGCTTCTGCTTTGAGAGCAGAAGCTTTGAAAGTCTAGAAATATTTAGGTATGGGCTAAAGAGCTTTGTCCTCAAAGAGGTTATATGACCTGGTCATGGAGAAAAGAACTATAGAATTTTAAAGCTGGAGGATCACCTACCAGGACGGCCTCCTTGTGTTACAGAGGAGGATACCGTAGCCCGGCATGAGGACGTGGCATGCCTTGGTCACACAATGAACTGGTGCAGAGCCCCCTGGAAACTGGAGCTCTCCACTCGAGCCCAGTGCTCTGCCCACCCTCCCATTCTGCCTCCTTTCCTTTTTGCCCTCAAAGGACTGCAAAAATAGGGACAATTCAGCCTGGCCAGAGAATGGCCATCCGACATCACTGCCAAATGATTCGTCCCCCATTCTAACACCGCCAAGCCCCCCTCAGGCTCAAGGATGTTTAGGCTTCGGGCCATTCTCCAGATGGCCACATATTGTTAATATCTTTATGTGATGCTAAGTGCCCCTTGAGAGCAGGGGAAATGCTTCTCCTCCTTTCCAGGAGCCCCCAACCTCCAGGGAAGCACTGAACAGGCAGTAGCCACCAACGAGGATGTGTCAACTGTGGCTTGATGGAGAGACGGTGAGGGTGGCAGATTTTAGACTTTGGGGGTCAAACTCAGAGGGTCTAGCCTGTATTTTCCACCAACAGGATGAGTAACCTTTGATTAAATCATTGATTGAAACGGCCTAGATTATTTCCAATATTCGCAGAATATTTCTAAGATTTCAGAAGGTCTAGAAGAAATCCCTTAAGCCCTGAAACCCCAATGACAGTCTAGGGAGGAGGTGCATTCTGGTCCCCTCAAAGCCTTTGCTCTCAAAGCAGAAGCCATATGATCCTCAGAAGCATCCATACCCAGCCCCTATGTTGGGGGCCCTGGCTTTGCAGAATAAGCACATAATAGGTGCTTAATTAATAGGTAGTGGTTAGCCCAGGGGTTCTCAAACTTTGCTGTGCATTGGAGCCCCTGGGATATTTAAACAAATACTGATGCCTGGCCCTTCCCTAAACACTCTGATTTAATAGATATGGGCGTGACTGGGGCCTCAGGTGAGTCTCATGTGTAACAGAGACCAGTTATAGACCATTTACTGTAGATGCTGGGAGTAATTGCGTTTCTCCCTTTGGAAGAAGTTTTTTACTTTTTAACAATTTGATTTAATTTTGGGATCAGTGTGATTTCTTTAGGGAATAGTGCTTGCAGAGTCCCAGATAACTTTTAAGCTTTGCCCACCTTTGTCTTTGAATGGGTGGTCTCTGTCTTTGAATGTCTTTTAGTAACCAAACGCTGTTTGGATCAGAGCCTGCAAACTTGTGAAAGGAATGGCAGTGTGGGTCCCGATCATATTTATAGGAACCCTGAAAAAACTTTGCACCAGACCAGAGAGCTCAGCGGAAATGCTGGGAACAGGCTGGAAGTCTACTCGATAAGACCCCATGACTTGCTCACACCTGAGGAATGCGGGATGCTGCGGGGAGTCCAACTTCTACCTTTCCATCTGGGAGCTCGGGTTTTAAGCCCAAGCAGTCAGGAATGAGAAGAATGAGGGAGCAAGTGGCCTTGGAAAGGAGCCTGGGTTTAGAAGGAAGCTTCCTCCACCAGGATCCGTATTTCAGCTAGGTGGGCTGTGCTCCCGTGTGGCCTGCCCTCTGTGCTCACTGCTCCCCAGGCCACAGCTGCCACCCTGCTGGGAAGGGCACTCAGGTGTGCTGTGGAAATTTACCGAGCACCCGGCCTCCTCTGCACTCCTTGTGATTCTCATGGAACAACAACAAGCTGGTTAAACAAAATGATGTTCTTTCCCCCTGTTGTTTCATGGAGAAAGAGGGAAATGGCATTGATTTTTCAAAACCCAGATCTGGATGGTGTGGAAGAGAAGGACACTGGTTGTCAGAGTGGTGGGCTGGGGGGTTGTTAAGAGGGTGAACTTGGGCCTCAGGATACCCGGGTTTGGGTCCTACCACTTTTTAATTGTTTAGTTTGAAGACGAACAGGAGGCATCTCTTCTCTGTGACCCACGCCATGCTGGTCCCCTCAGGGCTGGGTTGTCCAGCCCAGCAGGGTGGGGTGGGGGCCCCAGGGAGCCTCTCTTCCAGGTGGTGCCACATGTGGATAGCTTACCAAGGGCATCTCAATCTCCGTCCAGGTGATATTGGGCACTGAAGACACAGGCTCCACCAGGGTCGTGGGGAAGAAGAGGTTGTAGTGGCCCGTGGCCGCCAGGTACAGGGTTAATGCGATGTTGAAAGGCAGTGTGAAGACTGGGAGGTCCCACTTGCTGAAGATGGAATTCAAGGCACTAGAGAGAACTGGGCTGAAGAGGGCAGAGACACAGGGTTAGTCACTGTGACCATCCTTAGGTCTACACTGTCTCATCAGCTCTGGCCAATGTACCATCCACTGCCCCTCTCCTAGCACAGCATTCCTGGCTCCCTTGAGACTCTGGTGGTCCATTGATCTGGGAATGGAAATAAGGTGTTCAATTTAAGCTTACACCTTTGAGAAACAAATTTCAAAAATAACATAACTTAATTTGAATAAAATATTTTATGTCAGAACTTTTGTACCCCCATAATAAGCTGAAATAAAAAAAATTTTATGAGATAATCTATATATGTCTGTATTTCTTAAACTGAGAAAACTAAACAAAATGTGATCTTATAAAATGTAATGTATTGCCTTTGGATTATCAAGATGTGCAATGACTATTGTTCGGGCTGTGATAGCATTTTGGAAGTCCGACCTTCTAGGAGGAGGCTGCTATGGGATATAGGTAACTTGTGGGCTTGGAGCCACCAAAAATACTTAGAGGTACTCTGGGAAATGCCAGGGGAAAATGGAACCTTCTGCTATTTGTACCCTCTGTCTTCTTGGTCTCTTCCTTGGAAAGAGAATGGATTTTGGAGATAGATGGAGCTGAGTGCAAATCTTAACTCATGCGTCTACGTACAGGCTGAGTGAGACGTGTTAGGTAACTCATCTCACTCAGCGTCCACATCCTCTGGAGGGGACCAGCCACCCTGGACACCCCATACTCATGTCTCCCCCATGCAGCAAGCTGCTGGGCATATGTACAATCATGTGATCCAGTTCAATGGTCTCCCTTCGAGCAGTGACCATGAATCTCAAATGGGGGTTTAAGACCACCTGAAAGCCCTCCTACATGTCATCCCTCCCCAATGAGCTCTCCACCTCGCTGAGAGCATTTCACATTCTCACCTTTCTCCTCAAATTTTAACTATCTGCTTCCCTTTCATCTCAGCCAAGCACCTGGCTTTACTTTGTTAATGACATAGAAGTGACAAGATAAGAGATGCTTTGTTTTCCCAGCCCTAAAATCCATGACCCATCTGCCCAGTTCCCCCACATCCTGCCTCTCCACATCTTTCAGAGAGTGGCAGTGGCCCTGCTCCTTCCCCAGGACGATTCCTTCCCCCTGTGCTCTGGAGCCATCTGACTCAAGGACTTCACTCCTGCAATGTTCTCCTTTCTCCCCTGTAGCTTCAGTCCCTTCTCTGTCTCCAGATCATTCTCATCAGTATGTAGCATGCTCTGGTATCTTCTACCTTTAAGCACCCTCCCCTTTAGCCTGATGTCCACTCCAGTGGTGGCCCCATTTCTTGCTCCCCTTCTCAGCAGTGCCCCTCAAAAGGGCTGTCTTTCTCTGCTGCCCCTAGTCCTTCTGCTCTTAATCTCTCTTATGCCCACTCTAATCAAGTGTGTCCTCACTACGCCACGGAAATGGCTCTTGGCCAGTTCACCAGTGATATCTATCTTGCCAAATCCATCGTCATTCCCTGTCCCTTTCCTTTGATAGTTGGACCCACCCACTCTATTGAAATATTTTCTGACTGTGCTATCATGACACTGGACTTTCTTAGCTTTCTTCTTGCCTTCTCCTTCTTAGTTTCTTTTGGTGGTTTTCCCCTTCCTCTGCTGGACACCTAAATGCTAGAAGATCCTGGGGCTCTGTCGTTGCTCTTCTCTCTCCCTCTCTTTTTATATCTTCTCTTTTGGGTGGTACCCTTTAGTCCCATGGATGAAAGCTTCTCTGTGCTTCTGCCTTTGAAAGCTCAACCATATCACTGTGTTCTGGATTTGTACAACCAGTTACCTTCTCAACATCCCTACTGGGAAGTCCAAAGTAGAATGTGTCCACATGGAACTCTTGATTTGTGTCTCATCCGCCCCACCAACCTGTTTTTCTCTCCATTTTCTCTGTTAACCCAGGTACTCAAACAAATTATGGTAGTGTACTGGATTTTTTTTCCTTTTTCTCCTTCTCACTTAACAGCCTCCCCACAAGTCCTGTTGCCTCTACCTTCCTTAAGAAACACTCCAGACCTACTCACTTGTTGCCATGTTCATGGATATCACCCTAGTCCAAACACTGATTTTTTTGTAGCAGACAATTGCAGGCTATTGTAGCAGATGCTTCCAGCTATCTACTCTTGCTCCAGTTAAAACCTATTCTCCATGCTGCAAGTAGAGTGATTTATTTAAATTTCAACCATATCCCACCATTCCTCTGCTTAAAACCATCTACCTGCTTCCCATCTCAGCTGTCACGGAAATCAAAGGGCTCGCTAGGTTCAGGGGCTGTGTGTGGCCTGGCTCTGTCTCCTTCCTGCCCTCACCTGCCACTCCTCTGCCATTCACTGGGCTCCCCTCACTGGTCTTGTCTCTGCTTCTGGAACACATCACACCTCTGCAGTTGGGGTCTTTGCACACACTGCTGCTTCTGCCTGCAGCATCCTTCACCCAGATCTTCAGAGGGCAGATGCCTTCTTGTCATTCAAGTGATGGCTCACACGTCCCCTCTGCAGAGTGACCTTCTCTGACCACCCATATCTGGAGTCACTCTCTGTCCCATGGACCCTGTTTTGCTCTCCTCAAAGCACTTATCACATCTTGAAGTGATCTCTTTTATTAACTAGTTTGTGAGTTTACTTCTATCTTTGCCAAGAAGAATGTAAGCTCCAAGCTCCCCAGCATCTAAGATGGCCCTTGCACTCAACACATAGTTCCAGGCACTCAACAAATATTCATTGATTGGATAAATCTGGAAAATGGCACTACTATAATGATACATACCCTATGGGTTGAATTTCAAGGGCTACATAAATGGATTAATGAATGTACTGAAGTAGCACATCGCCCAGCTCAGCTCAGGGTGGGGTGCTCAGTGGTTTTTGTCTTTACGTTGGGAAGTTGGGATGGGGGGTACTGAAGTCTAATTGCCACCCAGCGCAGGGTGGCTGAGGAGCTGTGCTGAGGGGCCTACCTAATCTCTGTCGTTATCAACCAAATGTATGCAAATGAAGACAAGCTCTCCCTTTCACTTGGGGGCATGTGGGGGGCATTAGGAACATCCCCACAGAAATGACTGCCTTAGCTTTTTGTCCCAGTGGATTAAGAAAGAAGCCCTAAGAAGAAAAATAAATTGCCCAGAATGCTTAATGCAGTAATTTATTTGCAAGCACTACTAAAAAGTAATGAAACAGTACTTAAGCTAAATTAAACTAACTGGTTTTAGGCACTCCAGACTTTGAAACCAAAGAGAGACATTAACTTTTTAGAGATGTTAAAAATAAATCACCACGTCTGATTTATCGCTGAGAGCAGGAATAAGTCACCACGTCTGAACGGAATGGGGGAACAGGGTGGTATCGACATGTGAAGTGAGGGGGTAGGGGACAGGGGTTACCTGAGACAGTGAGGACTCTCCTGAGACCCGGAGAAACCCGGAAGACCTGCCATAAACTCAAGGGAACTGAGGATCCTACATGTAAATGGCCTAGCGCACCCTGCACTTGCTGAATATTGTTCCAAACGTCCTTTCATCTCGACCTTTTTATGTCATCTGCAATATGAGGTGATTGCACAGCGAGATCTCAACTGATACTTCTAGTTCAAAGATTCTACACCTTACATATATACATCTGCTTCAAGAAAGCTCTCTGCTTTTATCACAAGTGAGTTTTTGGCTTTTGGGTCTCGGTTAGGCCACACAACAGACGATTCCCACGCAACGTGGAGTGTAAACTGCAGACTCTGGCTTCAGAATGTCAGCATCAAACACTTTCACAGAGTGGGACCTGGGGCAAGTGACAATCTCTGCGTGCCTTGGTCTTTCCTTCTGTAAATTGCGTGCAAACGTAACCCTGCTTGGCACTGCTTACGTCCTGCTTAGCACGGTGCCTGGCGTGTAGGAACAACTCCATAAGTGTTGGCCTTTGTCATTAAGCCTGTCATTCAAGGAAGATTATCAGCACAATGAAAAACATGTGGTCTGCTGCTGCTTTAAAGAATCCCCAAACCACCCCCTTGTGTTGCAACAGAGCTCATGGGTTTTCATGATGTCTTGCTAGACAAACCAGCTTGGCTGTGAGACACCAGGTCCCCCGTGTGCACATGCTGTCCCCGTCCAGTGTAAGACACAGGCACCGCGGGGCCCTGAGGATCTGTGAGCAGAAAGAATGAGGCTCCTCACCAGGCCATGGCTGTGAAGGTCACAGGTAACAGAAGCCACCAGTAGTAGTCCAGCTTCTCCGAGAACACGGCCACCAGCAGTCCCACCAGCATCCCGTTGTACCCGTGCAGTCCTGAGGCGATGGCGGACCTGGGGGTGAGGCAGAGTGACTTTGCGTTTGAACTTGGAGGTGCCCCTCCCTCCTGGTGCTCTGAGGATATGCTTCATTTAGATGATTCCTTTAATAATGAGGCATAGAAAAAAGTCAGTTCATTCAATGAGTATCAGGCAGCCACACAGCTGCCGGCACCTTTCTAGATGACAACACACACACATACACACACCTACGCATACACACACCCTTGTCTTGCTGATCCATAATTAAAATTATGCACCTTTGTCTTATCTGTGGCTAAGTTCCCCTTTGCTTTTCAGGGGAGTCTCAGACTGCTAAGAGTAGAGGGAAATCTAACAGAAACCTGAGGTGTAGAGGTGTGACACAGGGAAGTTGTGTGTGTGCACGTGTGTATGTACACGTGTGTGTGTGTGTGTAAAGGGAGGGAGCGTTCTGACTGAATTGTATAAGATTACTACTGCTGCCCTGGGTTCACCAAGAGGCCTCTGGCCACACTGTCCATGCAGGTGCCGTGATGGGGACAGCGTGACCTCGAGCACAGAAGATAGATGGGATCACACATCTCAGCCTGAGTCTTGCCACCCACTGGCTGTGGCACCTTCGGAGAGCACCTGTCCCCTCCCAGTCTCCTTTCCCTCATTGCAGGATGTGAGCTCTGCTGCCTTCTCTGTCTGCCTGGTAGGGTACGAGTCACATGTAACAAGGTACAACAGTGGTCTTCCATCTTTTCCAGAGAATCCCATTGTAAGGAATTCATTTTATTAAACAGATTAAGACTTAGTTCTCTCTTTCTTTCTCTCTCTCTCACACACACACACAAATGAAACAAAAATTTCACAAAGTAATATTTACCTTGACTACATATGGATTGCTCGAATTGGTTTTATTTTATATTTTGTTGTTTCAACTTTTTAAAATGCTGTTGACAATTAATTAATGATGTGCAAATGCGTTTGGGATCCTCAAATTTAAAAACATGAAGATAAGGGCTAAGCCAGTGTTTCCCAAACTCCTCTGTCCAGCAGAAGCACCTGGGGGGACCTTGTTAAAAACACCCCCTCCCAGACCCCCTGAGCTGGCATCTCTGCGGGAGGAAGAGGAAGTGGGCGGGGCTGAAGCTGAATTTCCTAACAATCACCCCACGTGACTCCGCCCATAGAGAAAGTTCAGGACCCACTGGAATAATTCATGGCAAAGTCTGGGGAAATGTTGAGTTCTACAAAATGCTAGTTGTTATTGCTACTTGATCTTGCACCTGCCACGCAGGCCTTCAGCACAGCTGGCTCCTCCCCCACACCTGCCCCCCGAGTCTCACTGGCCCCCACTGCTCCCTTCCCTCCCATATTGTCCTCCCCCCTCTTCTCGCCTTCTCTCGCATCCCCTGCCCCATCTTCCCCACACCTGGTGATGTCCGTCTTCTCTGAACCCACGGTTATATGCCATCTTGTATTATTCTGAGACATTTATTGCCTGTCAATCTTCTCTCCCTCAATTAGATGGGAGGCTCCATGAGGGGAGAACAGCTTAGGGGCTGCTCTGCACCTCCCTCAGAGGGAGTGTTTCCAGAAGGCTCTACAGTCAAAGAGAGCCTGGTGTTGTGAGCAGGAGCAGTTTAATTCTGCAAGGGCTGCCTGTGACCTGCTCAAAGTTGATACCCAGGAGACTTAGTCTGGCTGGTAGGATAAGGCTGGCTGGTCACTCAGGTAAACATGTCTGCACCTGTCTGCCCGACACATCTTGCCAAAAATGCAGCCCCCTCCCACAGAGAGGGACCCACCTGTCCTGGCTCAAGATGAGAGCAGTTAAGGTCGAGGCCACTGTCCCCAGGCCCCCAGCAATGGTCCACCAGGGGTTCTGGATCAGGAGCCCGACGAAGATGATGAGCCCACTGAGAGGGTTGTTGACGAACATCACCTGTGCGGCCCCCCTCAGGACCCAGTTTGTGAACTGGAGGGCCAGGTGCTTATCTGGAAGAGACCGAGAACCATCAGCTGGTCCAGCAGCTGCCCCGTTGATCACTGGTTGGCATGGCAACCAAGGCAACCGGGGATGTGCAAGTCGGGACATTTCCCCTCCTTCAGCCTGTGGGGGGGCAGGGGGTGGGGGGGACTGGCACCCAGCCCAAGTCTCCGAGTGGCCCAGCAATCACTCTGCAGTGGGTGGTAGTTCTTGCCATGCAGACAGCGGCGTCGTGCTGAGACCAATTTAACGCCGTTCCAGCCATCAGCTTGGCTGGCGAGGAAGCCCCAGAAGCATTCCAAGGGAAATTTATTGGTCCACGAGAAGGGGTGGGGAGGGAAGGAAACTCTTTTTTTTGTAGTGTTGGATGACTCAGTTGAGGGCTGGTATCTGAGCAGCAGAGAAAGTGGCCCAAAGAAAAGAAGCCGGGCAAGAAATCGTTTTAGCCCAGCTGTGAAAATCAGTATTGAGTCAGGGCCCGGAGGAAGCCAGGTGTAGGAGAGGGGACGTCTATTCTGGCTCTCTGGTTTCTAGGACAACCTGGGCGGGTGAGGGTGCAAGTGGAAGTGGGGAGGGTGCAGTGTTCATTTCAGCATTTAGTGCAGGAAGAAGTTAAAACGAAAGAACCCTGAGACTTCGGGAGGGGCGATGCCAATATTTTCTTGGCACATAGTAGGTGGAACAAGTGAAGGAATGGCCATTCAGCTTGCTTGGGCAATGGCTTACGTGCTACTAATGGGGAGGTCTTATATCTATGGAGCCATGAACAATTTGCAGAGAACTAAAATCAGTGAAATGTGTTGAATTCTAAAACCCTGACAATTCCGGGGCAGTAGGGTGTATTTCACCCACCAGAGCCAGCCCAGGGCTGCAGCCCCCCAGCTGTGGGAGCCTTCACTGCGAGTGCGCGAGGGAGCAGCTTCCTCCGTCCAAACTAGAGGGCGGGCTGAGCCCCTGGCCTGGTGGGTTGCCTCTCCCTGGGCTCGCCTACCTTCCAGCCAGCTGCTGTACTCCTTCATGTTGCCCGTGACGTAGCCCACCGCTTGGGAGAGGCTGATGCCACACTGGCCTGTGGAGCCCGGACGGGCCACGTCACTTTCTCGCCGTTTACTCCTTTCAACGGGCTTTTCAATTTTCACAATGTGGCTGTCTTCGTTGGACAACCGGAGATCCTTTCAGGAGAAGCCATAACGAGAAAAATAATACAGCTTTCTGAGAGCAGAGACATTTGGGGACAGAGGAGACAGTCCAGTTTTTTGATAAAAATAAAGAACCATGAGACAACGGGTGAAACACATGCCCATTGTCTGACGCTGTGTGGAGTGCCCCATGCAGCTGCCCTTCCCGGGACTACTATGCATTCTTCACAGCAGGGTTTCCTGATCTTTTGTGCCATGGGCCCCTTTTGGCCGTTTGGTGAAGCCCAGGCACTTCTTTCCGGAATAATATTTGTAAATGCAAAAATAAAACAGATTGCAAAGAAAACCAACCATACTGAAATGCCGTTATCACAATACTAAAAAAAAAAAAAAATCGTGACATGTGTATGTGTCAGATCCAGCGCCTATTATAATTTCAAGGTGAGGATGAGTGAATACATGAAACCTCCTCGGCCCAAGTCAGGACAGCTCTGCAGGGCTGTCCCAGCTGTCTTGTGTCCCTCTCCACTGCGGCGGTGGCCAGCCCGTCTGCCTCTGTGCTTCTGTGTTCAGAGAACGCTAACAGCCTGCAAGTTAGCAAAGGCCTTGCTTTTGGAGACAATAGCGTGACTCCAGGGGGCGGGTTTACAGGGGAAGATTCTGGAGACGGTTGGAAGACTGGTGTGTGAGTGTGCGTATTCTCTACCTGTCCTTAACAGCATGTCTCACACGGAGCCACATTTTCTACTGAAGGCCAAGTAAGACCCTTTGTGGCGTCACCACGCACCTCCTCGGTGTCACAAGCCCATCAGGAAGCAGGGAAGGCAGCATCTTCCACCTTCCCCCTGTCCTCCCCACCCCTACCTGGGACGGACATTCCTCACCTTTTCTTCCGGCATTTCCAGGAGGGGCAGAGCTGGGTGCGTGTCCTGGGAGGTTGAGGGCCAGCTGGCGCTGGTCAGCTCTGTCTCGTAGAGTTTGCACCTGCTGGAAAGAGACTCTGGCAGGAGAGGGCTGCTGTGGCTGTCAGACATCGCCTTAAGGGGGTGGCCGCTCATCTACCGGGTGCCTGGAGAGCGGGAAAGGGAAGGGACTAGTGAGTCCGGACGGGGCGCCGAGGGACGTGGCTGAGGCTGGGCTGAGCCCTCGGGAGCGTGAGGTCTGTCCTGGGGTGGAGCAGTGACTCACACGGGACCTCTGTTCTTGCAGCGTGTGCTGCCAGAGGGGCTGGGGGCCGTTCCTCCACCCACGTGACCCTTACCTTTCAGAATCCCCCATCCCCCCCAAGTCCATTTGTGCTGTGAAGATTTCCCTGACCACCTAGTTAGAAGTCTCTCTTCTTTTTCTGGTCACTGAAATATTTTTTCTACCTTTCATATTGCCCTTTGTGCCATCTTATTGTGGTAGTTAGGGGTGCATGATTTTCCCCTTTGTAAACACACAGAGACAGTGCTGACTGGGGGCTAAGACAAGACCCTCTTCTGAATCGCTCTGGAGACTCTATTGCTTGCACTTGGCCTCCAGCCCTTCTGTCCCCTCTGTCCTCGGCGTTCTTTCCTGCTCCTCCCTGTCCTTCCCCAGGAGCATGCGAAGCTCTGGCACGTTCTCCTGGGAGCTGTGTGCATCCAGGCTGGAGGCCCTTCCCCGCCACGTGGGCCTCCCTTCCCTTCACCACCAGGCCCAGGGCTTACGCCTTTGCAGCGTCCTGTGCCCGAGGTCCTTAGTGTGCTGGTTTTGTTGGCTGCCCCTGGTAGTGCTGGACTCTCTCCTTCCCATTCAGGCAGTTCAGCCCTTCTTCTTTGGCCTCCTCCAGTTCATTTATGTCTTTATTTACTGTATTTTTTTTTTTTTTGACACGTGGTTTTGGAGCTGCACACAGTCTCCTCTCGATGTGGTCCAGAGTTTTCCCTGTCGCTCCACACTGTGTACCCTGAGTTGCAGGACACTTTCTCGGGAAAGTGGTGGCAGATCCCTAACACGAGTGCTACCATTTTTGCACCCACTGTTGCAGACACTGCACAAGGATTGGAGTAATAGATTCAATTGTCTACTCTACACTTGCACATGGATGTTCCAGAAGTAGCTTAAAGTTAATACGCTGAAACGACTCAGAATGTTGCCTTCCCAAATCCCCACTTTTTCTCAGATTTCTCCTCCAAGCCACGCTCTGCAGGGTAGAGTTGCCACACTAACATCCAAATCCACTCGTGTCAGTAGATTAAAACCTTTCAACAATTTCAGATGAAAGAGCATGTCTTTAACGTGGTGCACAAGGCTCGGCGTTGCTGGGCTCCCATGATGCTTTAGCTGGTCCTGCGCTTCTCTTGCCCTGTGACTCTGGGCTCTGCACTGGCCTCCTTGCAGTGCCTAGCAGGTGCTGAGCGCTCTCCAGCACAGGGCCTCTGCTGATGCTGGTCCAGTGGCCGGAGGGCCTCCCCTTGCTCTCCCTCGCAGCCCCTACTCCTCCTTTGGGCTTTGTCTCAACCATCACTTGCTAGAGAAGCCTTCCCAGACCCCACCCCTCCAATGTTCTCCTGTCATGTACTCTCAGGGGACTCAGTATTTTTCCTTATATCAGATTTGTATATTTATTTGTGTAGTTTCTATCTTTCCACCGGCATTTAAGATCCATGAGCACAGTGACCTCCTCTGTTCTGTCTACTGCTGGATCCACAGCTCCTAGCACAGTGCCTGGAAGGTAGTTGGAGTTCAGGAAATAAATATTTAAGGAAGGAAGGAAAGAAGGGAGGGAGGAAGGGATTGTAATTAAAGCCACAGTGACTGCCAGATGGGGAACACTTCCTTGGAGAACTTTACAAATCCGGTGGGTCTCAGGAGTCTCCAGTGGTTTAAGAACAGCGGGGGGCGGGGGGTGTCACCCATCAGCCCCACATTTCCAGGAGGCAGAACTCCTTGTCGTGTCTAGCACCTGTCCTCACCCAGGAGGAGCTCATTAAGCCACAGCTAATTTTTGGGTGGGTCTGCAAACATCATTCAGGTCCAACCAACTCTGTTACTGCCATCGCTTTAGAACCGGTGCCTTTTTCTCTATTCTGACCCTGTAGGTGGAGTTCCAGTAAGGAGTGGGGACACGGCATCGAGGGGGCATGCTGGTAAGGTTTAGGAGAGCGAAATCCAGCAAGCCTGAGAACCTGTCCCTCTCCAGTGCACTCTCTCCCTCTGGTGGCCAAAAGGTGATACAGCATCCCTGGACCATTGGTAAAAATTTCCCTCCAAGACAACCAGATGAAAAGTAAGCGGGGACAACTGGATATCCAGACACATGGTCTGCATGACACCACACATCTGGACGAACTAGAAGTGCTCTGGAAAGACCTTGTGTTAAATTCAGTGGCTGTGAAATCTTCTAAAAGCCTAGCTGAAAATGATAATGATAAAGGTTTTTATTCTAAACATATTTCATTGGATCTAAGATGTTATCAACTATCAGATATGTCATTATTTTACATATCAGCAAGAAAGAAGAAAATGTTGCCAATCATAATTTTAATATGCATCCTGATTTCAGAAATGTTAAAATATGAAAACAACATAGATCATATATTCAAGAAAATATAGTTTTTTTTTTAAGTAATGGGGCTCAGGTGTCTAGGTAGGAATTGAGAATGAGTGTGTTCAGGAATTATTTTCTAATCACAAAACTTCACACATTTTAATATTTCTTTTGATTAAAAAATGTATATACATTAGGAGCCTTTTCATAACAAGGACTATTACCTTTTAAATTTCTATATTTGTGCCACCCAGAAGAAAGCTTGACACCTAATAATCCCTTGATAAATGTTTAATGAATTAAGAAATGAATGATGGCACAAGGGAAGGACACTCTGGAGTGCTTTCCTAAAAGGTACTTTCTCCAACTCCTTTGAGTCCTTCTGACATGCAGATAACATTCCCATTTACAGAGAAATCAAGGCCTAGAAGAGCAAAATAGGAATTGATTCGTATATGGCTGACTCTCTGCACTTTCCAAAGCAAGCTCACCTCATTGTGATTTCTATTCATATAGGATGATGCAAAGATCCAGAAAGCAAGCAGCTTGGTGCAGAGTCGAGGTTAGGCCCAATTCCCCGCCCTGGGCTGCTCTGTTACTCCACCTGCCTTGTTGGGACCCAGCTGGGCCGTGCAGAGCGGCTGTGTGGCCCTCAAGGTCCGGGCGCAGGCACTCAGGCCGGCGTTCTGTTTCTCAAGCCCACATGTCTATCCTCAGCGGGAACGACCGGCTCACCTCCCCTCTAGGGAACACAGCCTTCCTCTGCCATGGGAATGTTTATCCTGTTAAAATGGAGCTGTTTTGGCTTTGGCTTTGTGGCAGGGCTAAGAAGTGCAGTGATAATGGCCTTGTGAAGAGAAGGTCGCTGCGTCTGGGAAGAGCACAGGCTGCAAGGCTGAGCTGCTGCGGTGTCACTCTCTGCTCTGCCACTCGCAGGGCTGCGTGGGCCTCCCTGCCTCCCTCTCCAAAGGGCATTGGAGGACTCTCGGGACAGTCAGAGTGCTGACTTGGTTCCTGGCACATAGTGGGCGCTCAGTGATTTCAGTTTTCCCCTTTTCTCGAGCTCCCACATGGAAGGGAGAGATGGCCAGAGCGGCCAGCTGAAGTACAAGCCGGCTGTCCTGAAACAGGACGCCTTTCAAAAGTTTCCATAAGGCGTCGCCACTTGTTAGGACTGGATGTGAAATCCCTGCCTGAGCCACGTCCCGGCTCAGGGCCTCAGAGCCCGTTCCCAGCTCAGCTCAGCGCCAGTCCATTAAACCTGCTTCCAAGAACACATAATGATCTGCTTGGCGCGCTTGGCCTCTCCCGGCTGCCCACGCCTCCTCTTCTCCCTCAGAAATAGAGACAGAGAGGGCTGTTTGGATCAGCCCCATGGCTCTCCAAAGAGCCAGGCCTTGAATGTCTGGCAAGCGGCTCCTAAAACAAACCAGCTCTTCCATCCTCTCTGCAAGAACCCTCCTTGTTGAGTACCAACTGTGCACCTGTGGGCTACCCCGGAAAGATCAGAGCTGGAAGGCCCAGGCCTTGCCTGGAAAGAGCTCACGTTTGGGTCGGGGGACAGCAGGGAACAGGCACTGTGTCCTGGGGAGGAAGTGCTTGGGCAGCCTGGAGTGTACAGAGCAGCTACCCTGCCCTCCCGGCGTTGGGGAAACGGGGCTCAACTTTCACATCAGGACTTGGCTGAGCAGGCAAGAGAGAGGCACATGCTCCAGGCCAAAGAAATGTCTGAGAAAATACTTGGTTTGGGCCAGGAAGTCCCAGTGCGGATGCTGCTGGAGCATGGGAGAGATGTCAGCAGGCAATCAAAGACCAAACGAAGGCGTCGGAGCCAGACAGTGAGGAGTCTTTGGTCCCTACGTTTGGACCCAAATTCTTCCAATGTTTAGAAAATATGGCTGCTGCTCTGTTGTACTAATTTTGAAATTCTTCTCTTGACCATTTTCTCTTAAAGACCATCCAGTCCAAGTGGGAATGCAGAAACATGCCAATGCCCAATGGAGAGGAGCTGTGCCCTTCTAGCATGTTCCTGCTGCCATGGGTGGGAAAGGGCCCATATGTGGAGGGGTTTCTTGAATTGTTGGTGTGAATTAGTGCAGAGTCAAACCTTCCTCTCACCCCATCGTCCCTTGGGTTTAAGTATAGCAGTGGGCTGGCCATTTGGGGGTGAATCTCAAATGGCCTCACTTATATCATCTTCTAACCAACTGAGTTATTGAGGTCACAGCAGCTCTTGAGAAGGAAAAGTGATTAGCAGGTTCTCCAGAATATTTGTTGAATTGATTAATTTTGCCCAAGATCTCGAAATTGATGCAAGAAGCATTTCTATAAATTTCTACCACTTTAGGATCGAAAGGATTGTTCCTTGCCCTCTCTCCAATGAGGAAGGAATCCATCCTCTCGTATGTCTGACAGATGGAGATCTAGCTTCTGTTGGCTGGGGTCCCACAACCCCATGAAGCAGGCTGTTCTTGTCATGAACAGCTCTGCTTGCTGGAAACCCTTGTATCTACGGAGCTGACATGAACTCCCTGGAGCTGTGCCCCTGGCTGGCTCCAGTTCTGTCCATCAAGTCTGCACAGGACACGTGGACTCCCTTTCCCACCCAAGAGCACTTCAGAGATTAATCCTAAGCCTTCCTTTATCTAGGGCAGCCCTCTCGATTTCTGTTTAGCCTGGCTCCCCAGACAAGGCCCCAGACTCCCTGCCATCATGCCACCAGGGTGACAGTGACAGCATCACTCTAAAAGGAGCTTGCTGATCCAGGACATGTCCCTGGGGGCAGGGGCTATGCTGAACCGGGGGATGCTGCTGGAAGTGAGAAATCAGGTGTGCAGGGCTGGGTGGACGTTTGGTAAAGCTGGTAGAATGGGGACAGACTAGACCCCTGGCTGGTGGGTCACACCCCAGGGAGGTCGGGGGTGGGGGGATGAATCCAGGAGAAGCCTGGTCACTAGGAGGATAGGGCAGGTAAACAGGCCAGCAGCTGGGCTAAGGTGAGAGTGCCTTGCTCAGGGCTGGGTTGTGTAAGAGGCTGGCTGAGTGCTGTCTTTTATTAGGGGTGGCTCAGAGCTTTTCTTGGAAGCTTTAATCCAGCAAGGCTGATCTGGCCAAGAGGAGCCTGACTCACTGGGGCCATGGGTCAGGCTGGGTGGGGCAGGAGTCAGAGGCAGCATGATCTCCTCTGGGCCATCTGAGACTGAGGTTAGAGACGGCTGGTGGCCAGCAGGCCTGGGGCTCTATCTCTGTGGTTTCTCCCGCAGGGCCAGGACTGGGGTGCTACAGCAGAAACTCTAACCACAGCCTGGCATGCGGCTTGGAGGAGCCTGCAGGGGCTCTGCTGGGGGTGAAGGGGAGCTGCCTTTGAGGCTCCTGCTCAGACACTAGCTTGTGTCTGGAAGAACCTTGCATGAGCTTGCCACGCCCTTGTCACTTGACACTTTCAAGTGGGGTGACCTTTGATGTTGTATATATTGAGCCCCTGCTCACTGTGTCTCATCAACAGCAATAGCTGAGCCTTCAAGTTTTCCTTCAAGGCCCTCCGTCCACATCAGCCCTTTCTCCCTTTGGGCCAGGCCCTCCCCCACCCAGGTCGGCTCTAGTGGATCTCCCCAACTTCAGGCACCTCAGTCCCTCTCTGCCTTGGCACTGGCTATGGATAAATTATCTTAAAACTCTACTTCATCATGCCACTGCTCAAAACACTTCTGAGGCGCTCCATGTCTGAGTTCCTTGCTCCTTGAACTGGGCATATTTGCTCCTGGGAATGAAGCTCTGCCTCCAATGCACCGTGTGCAGAGAAGCACAGTTTTCTGCAATGCTAATTGGACTGGTTGTGAAATAATATAGAATAATAGTTGCATATTTAAGCAAATACGGCTTATAAAAAGTCAAATGCAACCCTTTCTATTTTAAAATAAAAATTTCTGGGAAGAGGTTTTGAGTCTGCAGGGGGCTGCTTCATGCTGTGCTCCCAGACTACCTAGGGGTAATGTGTCTGTTCTCCCATCAGCTCGGGATACTTAGGGGGAGAAGTTAAGACGCTCTGACGATAACATCTATTCTCTGTCTCCCACAGTTCTACCCAGGGGTTCCACCTGTGCTGAAGCCCGCCTGCAGCTTCTCTGTAGCGTGGGTCCCCGATCCAGGCAGGCAGCTCCTCTGGTCCCACGGCTCCCTCCAGCTCGATTCTGCATGCCCGAATATTGCACTCCTTTACCCACTCGGATCCTGCTCACGCCCCAGCTCTGTCATCAGCAGGGTGCCCTCCTGGCCTCCCATGGGCACCCTGACTTCTCCTTGGGCCCATGTGGTCTCTCTGTCACACGCATGCATGCACACTCACACACACTACGCAAGCTACCACAGGTGACTTTGGGTAGTCAATTTTAGTGCTATGGAACAGAAGTGGTATCATGGAGACAGACTACCTGTGTTTAAATCCTGGCTCCCCCACCTACTAGCTGTGCATCCTTCAGGAAGCCCTACAACCTCTCTGTGCCTTGGTTTGCTCATCCCATCCATGAGATGAGGACAATACTAGTCCTTACCTCCTGGGGTTGTTTTAGGAGAAGTAATGCGTGCAAGTTGCTTAGTGCAGTGCCTGGCACATAATAAGTAGCCAGTAAACATTAGTGGCTTTAATGGTTCATGCTTGCTTTGCTGTTGATGTATTTCTGTGAGTGTGGCTGAGCATCTTGGGGGCTGGCATTCAAGAAGGCTTTTAACATATGACTGCTGAATGAATGAATGACATGGAGCTGAGGGCATTTCGCTTTGTGTTTTTCTGGCTAACTAAACACGAGCATCCGTGATCATGGCCAGAAGTAGGTGCAGGCATTAGGGCGGGGAGTGTCAGTGTTGCTCTGCATGGTCTAAGAAGTTGAACTTGCCCTGGAGGAATGTCACGGGCACATTAGATTCTGACCAGCTGAGTTACCTGCCTTGCCAGCCCACAGATCTGGCTTCTTCCTTGCTCTTGGCCACTGAGCTCTGGGCAGTCCTCTCTGTTGGCCCTGGGCTGGGAGGGAGGCATATCTCCGAGTGTCCGACCTCCTGTAAATGGAGGCTGGGAGTGGCAGGACCGGCCTGAGAGCTTGTCATCAGTCCTCTGTCGAGGCCTTGGTTCTCTGTCATTGTTGTTTATGTACGTGTCTCACCTCTCCTGGACAGATGGGAGCCCCTTAAGGGCAGATTCTTTGTCTTCCTTGTAGTACGTATCTTGCCCACAGTAGGTGATCAATAAACATTTGATGAATGAGTGAAGTATTCACTGGAGATTGCAAACTACAAATTTTACAAATTCTGTGCTGTTTTGAATGATCATATACATAATATTTCATGTTACAAAGCACTTTCCTTCCTCTACCTGCATTGGTTTCCTCAAACGATCCCATGTTTGGAAGAGAGAGGCAGATGGTGCTCTTCTCATTTGGCAGGCCCAGAGAAGTGAGGGCACCTGCCTGGAGTCACAGAGCAAGTAGATGTAGGAGCTGGGACTGACCCAGGGTCCCAATGCCCAGACCTGGGCTCTGTGCAACAGCATGAACCTGCCCCCTTGCATGGGGCCCTGGACTCTTCCCTGAGGATACCTCTCTCTTTCATGCAGTGACCGTGGGCAAGTGGGTCCTTGATTCTCCCTGGAGCTTGGCCTTATGTAGTTTAAGCTTTTGGTGTTTGGATTCAACATATGCAAGCACACATCTCCTTTCAGGCACTGGACCTGGTGTGGAGCTGGGTCTTCCCGTGTGCAAGCTGGGGTGGTGTGCAGCCCCTCTGCTTCCTTTCAGCAGGGCTGTCCCTGGAGGGTGTGGAAATTGGGACAGATCCCATCAGGTGCTGTCCCAAGAGCTTCTTACTCAGGTAAAACTGAGAGTCAGATGACTGTTAAAGGTATTCTCGGTGGGAAAATGGGCAACTTGAAGACAGAATGGAGGTGTGTAAAATGGGATGAAGGTAGTGCTGGCTGGGAGTAGGGGAGGTGCTTAATGGGCTGGTGCTAAATCTTAGGTCTTTCTTAAGCACCAGCCAGAGGGGCCATCTGGGCTGAGCTCTCCTGGTGCAGCACAGGGGTGTGCTCCTCATCCTCCGCACCATGGCACGGTGCCTCTCAGCAGCAAAAAACATGCTTAGGAGCCCTGGCAGGCAGTGGCTTTTCCCCAGTAAACCTTCAGTCCGTCAACTCTGGCTTCACGTCTCATGTTTTCTGCATGTGATGAACCTGAGCCACCCTTTGATCCTGGCTTGGTGGAGGACCGATGGGCGAGTAGTGGGCGATGCTACCACTTTGCTGGTGATATGTGGGTGGTGGGGGAGACCAGGGTCAGAGCAAACAGACCCCCAGGTGAAAGAAGACCGTCAAGGGGTGTGTGTGGCCCCACTAAGCCAACCCGGAATTCAATGCAGTGATGGGATTATGGAGCTTTACAAAGTCCACCACTCCCCAAATATATCTCCCACCGGCCTGTGCACGAGAGCTGAGACCCACCATGAGAGAGACGCTCCTTCCAGTTCAGCTACAGCCTCATTCTAGCGCGCCTTCCCCTTCCCCTTCAACTGCATGAGAACCCTCTTTCCTTTAAGTCCTGAGAGCAGAGACCCTCAACCTTGACAGCACAGGGTCTTCTTCATCCAGGGAGCTTTAACAAATGCTAACAGCCCTTCCTCCCCACTCCCAATCGGTACTGTTTTTAGAAAATAAACATCTGTGCAGGAAAAATGGATCAAGGTTTAAAAGGAAGGTGGCGGCTCAAGGGCCTAAAGGACAATGCCGGGGTCCCTCCCCGAGAGATTCTGACTTAATTGGTCTCGGGTATGGCCGGGGCACTGGAATTTTTAAAAGCTCCCCAGGTGGTGTTAACATGCAGCAGGGTCAAGAACTCCTGACCCGGTATGTTCTTGCTGCAGCAGGTGAGTGGGAGCTCAGGGTCAGGTTCATCTGGGAGCTGGCCAGAAAGGCAGCCTCCCAGCCCTACGCCCAGAGCACAGCCTGCATTGGAACAAACACCGGGCTTCTCAGGGGTGTAACTGGGCAGTGCTGGGGGTGTAGACAGCTATGGGAAGGGGGTGGCGGATGGTGGGAGGGGGCCTGGAAACTATCTTCACTTAGTTCAGAATTTTTGTTGGGTGGTCAAGGCATTCAGTAAATGAGCAAAATCAGATTAGGTTTAGCAACGGCAACACCAAACCAAAACAAAAGCTAGATTTATGACTTTAATTAAACACCGTTTACATCCTCTATGTCCAGATGAAAGGAGGTGGCAAGCACCCCAGTCTTTTTCAGCGTGTGTCTCGGCCTGTGGAAGTGAAATCCCTGCTTCCCACGCAGCCCGCTCAGGGCCGTAGCAAGCACGCCCTCATGGAAGCCAGTTGTAGGTGGGGCGCAATTTCAGATATAAAAATGTATCACCTATGGAAATGGAGGCTCGGTCAGTGCTTGAAATATCTAAATGGAATGCCTTTGCCTTGCAAAGCTGCACAAGACCACAGAGAGGACAGACAGATGGGTTACTGATTTGCCAGACCCTGAAGAGGACAGAAGTCTGGGCCGTCTGGACCTATGAGGGGGTGAACCAGAGCTAGGAGGCTTCAGTTAGGGCGCCTGCATGGAGTTTTGCTGTGAACTTCAGTGAGGAATGCTGGCGGGGGGTGCAGGGTTGAATGGAGAGCGCTAGTGAAAACCACAAGTAGTCACACGACAAGTGTGTGCTGTGCCAAAGAAGAGTGAACAGAGAAAGCCCCCCTTGGGGTAGAAAGGGGCATTTGTGGAGGCAGCAAGGAGGGAAACGTAACTGCGATTGGCAGAAAGGAAGGAAAGAGTGGACAGATTGGGGGATTTTAGACAGACACAAGAAAGAAGGGAAGACGAACAAGGGGGGAAGGAGTCGAGGAGGAGAGGAGAGAAGAGAAAATGAAGCCACAGTGGCAGCGCGGGCGGTAAGGGAGATGCTGAGGAGGAAGTGAAACCAGGCTGAAGACGGGCTTGGGTAGGGGACAGGTGCATGCTCCCGGGCCACCTGCCCCTGTTTGGAAGAGGGCAACGGGTTTCCAGCTGCTGAAGGCTCCCTGGTGGGGCTTCCTCCCTCCTCTCTCCCTTCCTCCACGCATCCCCTGAAGGATGGAGCAACCATCTTCCCTGCGAAGAGGCATTGGGGCTCTTCTGTTCCATGACCCTCTGGCTCCTGGCAAACCAGCTGCTCTTGGACACGGACATCTCCTGGACCAGCTACCCAAGAGGGGAATGCAGAGGGGACCCGGCGTGGAGAAGGGAATTGACAACTCCAGCTTGATTCCACCCTTTTTCCTCCCTCACGCCTACCCAGATGTACAAAATGAGCTTTCTTCAGATTCCCAAAGAAGCCACTTAGGGTTGCATTAATTGAGCATTAAGGAATGTGTGCATTTTGGAAGTGGCTGGAGGCGTTTGCCAAGATGCTTGTCGCCTGACCCCTGTAAAGCTTGACTGAGGTAATGCGGCAGATAAGTTGGCTATATTTAAACAGCCAGATTCTGAGGGGATGGAATGTGTCTGGACATCCCGGGAAAATAAATTGAGCTTGTTGTGAAATCACTGAAGATGTGTTTTCTAAAAGGAGGGTGAGCGTTGATGAGCAAAACCCAGGGGAACGTCGCAGGGGGTGGAACAAAGAGAGCACGGACTCCAGAGCAGAGCCAAATTCCAGCTCTAGCACTTACAACGGCTCCATATTGGGCCCGGATTCCTCCTTGTCTTATGAGGACTAGCGGAGGGCCCAGTGTACTGCCTAGTGTGCAGTGGGTGTCAACGAGTGTCATTTCTGCCTCCCTCCTCCCTTCTTTTCTGGGGTTGTTCCCAAGCTCTAAAGACTCCAACTGCCAGGGATTTAGTGAGAGTGGTTTGCTAAGTAAGTATTTAGGAAGGTTAATCTTCCTAAAGCATCGATTTCTCCATAGCAGATCATGTGCTGGATATTGTTCATTCATTACAAAGTGTTTGCTGAGCATCTACTATATACTAGTCACAGGGAATTCAAAGGTGAGAAAGAAAAAGCTCTTTTTTCTCTAATGGAAACCAGAAAGTAGTAACTGCAAATGGGGTTGTGGTGGTTTCCACTGGGGGGTGGGGGTTGGGAATGGAGGTGGAGGGGCATCTTTTGGTTGTTTAAAATGACTGAGAGGCATTACCAGTGTTTATTAGCCTTTCTGGCTAATAAAGGCTAAAGATCCGGCAATATGCAGGACAAGCCTAGACGACAAGGAATTGTTGCACTCAAAATGCTTGGTGAGAAACCCTGGTAGACCATGGATAGAAAAAAGGCATGAAAACCAAAAACTTGCTTCTTGGTAGAAAGATTTTTAATATTATCATTTTCCTAGGATCAACTTTTAAGAGAGGCTTGAATTGGGCATTAAGGGGTTCTGTATCCTATTTCTTTCTGTTTTTAAGATTTCACAGGCATGTCCACCCCCCTTCTAGGCCTCTCCATCCACATCACTCCACCATTGCTTTTTGGGTAATGTTCCTAATTCCTTCAGGCATAAGGCTGATGTGGCTGCTGTCAACTAAGAAGAAGTGGGATTTGGTCAGGATTCCAGGAGTGTCAGACCCCAGTGGTCAGAGATATGCCTTTACAAGGGGTCTGGCTCTGGCTAGGGTTATAGATGGGGATCACAGATTTGAGAGAGGACAAATGGCTCATGTGGGGACCTGGACCCCCTGTCTTTGGCTTCATTTAGTCCACACTCTGATCTGCTAGGACAAGAAGCGAGTAGAGCACTCCCCTAAACACCAATGACCCATCTACAACACCTGCAGGGGCATTTGAGGCATTAAGATATAAATATTTTTGGGGATATGCATTAAAAATGAGACAATGATATGCTCCACCAAATAATCATATCCTTTTTAAGCCTCTCATTATCATGTTCATAAAATTCTACATATTCACTGTGGAAACTTCAGCTACTAAAGAGTTCAAGGAAAAGAGCAAAAACTGATTGCCATTTCCCAGATGCAGAAATGGCCATCGTAAACGTTGGGAACGATCCAGACATCTCTCTGTTAGTAGTCATAAGCAGCAAGAGAAATGGACAGATGAAAATAATTTCCTAGGAACAGGATCAAGCCTCATGAGCTAGTTTTTAAACAAATGTATTATATTTAATTTTACATGAATTTATCAAAAGAAAAATGAATTAAAGTGAAATTAAAGAAACCACTAAACTTCAGATAAATGTTTATTCATCACAGGAAATATTTTTAGTTTTTATAATCCTGGTAGGCTAAGAAAACAGAAAAACTATTTAGAAAAATATTAAGAACTTGGTATCTTTTCAAAAATTCCAGGTTTTATACTTAGGCGGTATTGATTACCTCCTAAGAAAAATGAGAAAAATGCTTTTTGTATACTCTTGCCAATTTTTATTAATTTTATTATTTTCTTATCTACTAATAATTTTATTCATTGACAAATAATAATTTATTTATTAGTTATTAAATAATTATCTATTATTTATTTATTTAATTTTCCTTTTTTTTTTTTTTTTTAAGAGATAGGGTCTTGCTCTGTTGCCCAGGCTGGAGTGTTGTGGCCTGATCATAGCTCACTGTAACCTCAGACTCCTGGGCTCAAGCAATCCTCCCACCTCAGCCTCCTGAGTAGCTGGAACTACAAGAGCATGCCACCACGCCTGGATAATTAAAAAAAAAAATTATTTGTAGATTTGAGGTCTCCCTATGTTGTTCAGGCTGATCTTGAACTCTTGGGCTCAAGTGATCCTCCTGCCTTAGCCTCCCAAAGTGCTGGGATTACAGGCACCTGCCACCGTGTCAGGTCTTAAAAATTCATTAATTTAATGATTACTGTTTTAAAATTAAACTTTTAAGAATTTGAAAATTTCTAAATTAATGTAGTAATTATTCAATAAAAATTAAGTCATTAATTGACTTAAACAATTTATTAATAATTAACTAATCTAATAATTTATTAGATAATAAATAATAATTTGTTTATTAATAATACATATATTATTCTTTTTATTTTGTCAAGGTTGATATCATTTTGTTCTATAATTATAATTCACAGCTGTCACATATATGGAGAAAGAGAGAGAGAGAATGTCTGTGTGTACACATATATATAAAAGGAATTCAGTGATCATCCCTAGTTCTTTTCTCATAGCTTATATTTTCCTAAGTTCTTTATTTTTTTTCATTTTGTGGATGACAAAAGACATTTTATCACATACACATAATACATAATCCATATACATATAGGTTTGAAAGAAAGGCACATAAATACTGTCTCCCTTGAGTTGTCCATGTTTGGGCATGCCTATATGTTACTTAAAGAACAAATTTATTCATTCTTCACATATTTTCTGAGTGTCTCATGAGTGCACTCCAGAGCTAAAATGTTGAGAGATAAAAGCATCTCTAAGGATGTCTCACACTGTTGCATTGAGATATTAAAAATCCCTCCCAAATCACAACTATAGTAACTGGAAGAGCTAATTATTAGGCTCTTATTAGGTGTGGCAGCCAGCCTCCAAGGTGGCCCTTAATGATCCTTGATGGTCTATGACTCCTGAAGCTAAGTTGTGAAAGACATTGCCGCTCCAACCTTGCTCTCCTGGGTCACTTGCTCTGGGGGAAACTGGTGCCTTATCATGACAACTCTCAAGCAGCTTTATGGAATTCCTCATGGAGAGGATCTGACACCTCTTGCCAGCAACCAGCATTAACTTGCCAGTCATAAAGGTGAGCCCCTTTGAGAGTGGATCCTTCAGCCCCAGTCAAGCTTTCAGATGACAGCAGCCCTGCCTGACATCTTGACTGCAATCTTATTAGATATCCTAAGCTGGAACAGCCTAGATAGGCTGCTCCTGGATCCTTGGCCAAAGACATCGGGAAGATAATAAATATTTATTATTGTTTTAAGCTGCTAAATTTGGGCAATTTGTCACACATTGGTAGATAATTAATACATTAGCCATTAATACTTCTTCAAGGATCAGATTAGATGGTCTCTTAGTAGAAATCTGGAAAAATATATTTTTTATGGAGGATGGTTCTTAGGGGAAGGAAGTAACTAATGTTTAAGGCATACCTATGTTATCTTATTTAATCCTCCTAGCAACCACGTAGAATAGTGTAGAGGGTGCTGGCTTACCAATGTGGAGGTGGTCTGCTGCCAAAATGGGATGATAGACCATGTGAGAAAGATCTGTTGGCCTCCACTTTTGCAGGAAATTAGTTTCCTGTTGGTTGAGTTTCATGGGCACAAATGTCTCTTGGGGAAAGAACCCTGACTGGGGATCAGTTTTGAAGACACAATCAACCCACTAATTGAGGAATGAATATACCCAGTCCTCTGGCCTCCCCTTGGGTGCATCCCCATGAAGTATTAACCAACATTGCCTTTAAGGGGGTTGAATGCATGAAAAAAATGAGAACACAAAGTAAGAAAATATTAAAACAGCTAAAGCACTCCATCATTTAGTTATTTGTCCATCCTTAGCAAGGACCTCTCATTTGCAAGACTTGTAGCCTTGAGGGATGTGGAATCCATGATCCCTGCCCTCCAGGAACTGAGGGATGGTTAGACACACAAAATCCACACAGGATGCATTACATGGAAAATTCCTGTAGTGGAACCTGTAGTGTGGCTTGCTCAATCCTCTTTCTAGGGTATCGTACTATACCCAAGAGGCTGGACAGCTAAAAATTAAATTTCTCAGCATCCCTTGCAAGTTAGTGTTTTACAAGAAAATTAGGCTCTGTCAATTACAGACATTTAGGCAAAATTTAGAATGTGGAAGTGAAGCAGAAGACTTCTTTCTGCTCTTTTGCTATTTTCTGATGAAAATAAGGTTCATGAACATATCATGTTTTCCTTCCACTGAGTGCTCGGCCACCAGCTTTGTGGGGTTTGAGAGGCAGTAGCTGTAGTGGCATTGCGAGTCTGGCTTCCTGCTCCCTGGGATACAGTGGTGGGTTCTTGAATGCAGCAGTGTCAGTGGTAACCTCAGATGCAGTAACTCCTATGGTAGATCTGTTTTGTGGTGTTCCAGTAATAATTTCTCTGCCATCTCTAGAGCTCCTTCCATCCCACATTTTGTAAGCCCTAAATCCTTACATTAAGTCCTTTTCTGCTTTAAATACCTGTAGTGGTTTCTGTGTCCTATGCTGAACTCTGACTCATAGATGCCATAAGAAAGGAACCACGGAGTGTTATGTGAGATTGGAGCAGGGGAGGAAAGGGATGGGATGATTAGAAGGAAATTTTGGGAAGAGGCAACTTTTTCTGCAGAAAGGAGGATGGGCTTCAAACCCCAGGAGAGATGAGGGTTTCCTGGTGGGAGTGATTAAAAGCCTGTTTCTTTTTCCCCCAAGTTGGTACTTCCCCATCACCTTCTACCCTCCAGCTGGATGGGTTATGGTTTTTATTAAGGCCTGGACTTGAATGAATAGTTACTTGGAATTTCTGTTTGTTGTCACTGGGAAATGTGTTATTTCAATACGGGATTCAATACCTAGAAAACAAATCTCATGGAGCCTCCTCACGTATCCTGCAAAGATAATGCATCTGGAAAAGGCAGCACATTTCCTTTCCTGTGGCCTCTCTTCATCACCCTGCTGGAGACCGCAGGCTGCTGTCCCAAGCTCCTGATCACCTGTCTTTCCGGGGAAGGATGAAATGGAGGGGCCAGGTGTTCTCTGACATGGCAAACCAGAAGAAAAATCATTGTGTTGGGAGTGAGGGGACCTGGGATCTAAATTTAGCTCAGCTGCTTACCAGCTGTTTAACCTTGGGCAAGTTTAATTAATAACAAAATCTTTAATATCTTGTGCATCTGCCCACTTCTCTCCAGTTTAAAGGCTGCAACCTTAACTCAGACCATTATCATTTCTCCTGTTATCACTCCTGTTATCTGTGCATCCTCCACAATCCATTCTTCTTATAACAATCTTCTAAGAATGCAAATTAGATCATATCACCTTTCCTTTAAAAGACTGTAATGTTTCTTGGTGCCCCTGGGATGACAAAACTCCTGGGCAGGACATAAAGTCTGGTTTGTCTCAGTGGTGTCACCATGCGCTCCAGAGGGGGCTGTATTTTAAAGTGAACTGAGACCAACAGTCTGCAAAGTGCAGAGTTTGCCCTGAAGGGTACATAAGATAGTCCACTGGGGCGTTGGTAGAAAATATTAGAACTTCTATGTATATTTTTATTTAAAAATTAAGAAGGAAATTAAGCTTTGCCAGCATTTAATATAAGGTGTCCTGGCTCAGATTGTTTTTCAAGTTGTCACCTGTCACGTGTGGTTCTTGTCCACTGTGTGGGAAGATCAGCATTGCAAAGTTAAGAGGTTGGTGGTTGCTTGTGCAGGCTCTGGTGCCAGAGTGCCTGGATAAATGCTTTCGATTGGTTATTAATATTATATTATTATGACAATCGTTCTGGGGAAGAGTGAAGTCTCATAGTGCAGAAGGATTTACAGAAAATGGACACTCAGATTAGTAAGATTCCTTCCTATAAGGAAGACAAATGCAAGCCAAAATGATTCATAAGAAGGTGGTGGGGCTATTGTTTCCTCAATTCTTATTATGAGCTCGTCACCAGCCACATTGTAAAGTAAAGGCAATGACAATTGAATGAACCACCATGAGAATTAGGCTAAAAAAAATTCAAAATTATGAAGTCTACTTTAAACAAAAATTGATATTCATGTTCATTAGAGATGACCCTCACCTAAGTGTGTATTGCACATCGACATATTGGTTGAGGTAAGCACACACATGTAATCTGTAATTAAACAAACGTATTGGAGGTGTCTGCTTAAAAGTATTTTTCTAGTAGAACTGCACAGTAAAGAAATTCAGATGGGTAAGCATACTCATGGAGCTAAAATTAAAATAAAAACAAACAAACAAGAAAAGAAATCTGGAGACCACCAAGGTAGACATAGACTTGGTCTTGACTGCGCAAAAACTTTCCCTAGACCCAATACACATCGTCTGATGCAATGTACGAATGGGGACCCATTGGTTATTGATGCTCCTGACTCATTTATGAAGCACGGTTGTTTCTATGCACTATATTTGCAGTGGGTTTCAGAGTAGACTTTATGATTTGAAGTATTTTAACTACAAAATCATTTGATCTGGATATTGTCAGATATTTACTGAGAATTTAAAAGTGGTCAATATTAGGTACCACACAAAATTATGTTGCTGATAGGACAGAGTATGGTAACCGGCATCCTCACGATGGCGAATTGCCTCCTGACTTTAGGACCAATTGGATCAGGTAGCAATTCCATCATTTAGAAACCAGTAGGAAATAACATTTTTGCATAGTATTTGGTCTTGAAGTGATTTGTTTACTTCCACTATCAAAACTCAGTCAATAAACCATAGGGATTGACAAAGTGCCACTGTTGGGCAACAGAGAAGAACTGGAAAAGTGAGTTGCCAGTGGTGACTGAGTAGTCATAAATAATCAGCTTATTCCTATTGCAGAAATGTCCCTGACCAGGAGAAAATTTGACTGGTGGGAAATTCGAATCCAACAAAAGCAGGCCATTTAATTCAGTATGAATACATTCGAGAGTGGATATGTTCTCATTCGCTAAGTAAGATGGCTCTCCAAATACCTGGTTTTGTTAAAGCCACACTTCTGACACTTAGACTCTCTCCAGCTACCTGGCATCTGAAATTATACTATTAGTGATTCACTCCTTTGGGCTAAGCACAGACCTCTTCAGGTATCCTCTTTTGAAAAACAAGCACCCCTGGGAAAAGTCAGCACATCAAGTCAATGACCCCTCAGTGTGAGTTGGTCTATTAAATGATTTCCCTGCTGGGAGGGCTCTAGGGCAGTGTTAGGGCTGTTTGTGGGCGTCCTGGAAGGGGCTGTATGAGAGGGGATGAGAGCTGAGGGTTGGAAAAGAGAAAAGGCAGAGGGAGGAGAACGGAAAAGGACAGCTTTAATGGTTTCAGTTTTGACAAAGAAAGAACCTAATTTTAACCCTGTAGTTCAGGTCTAAAATAGACTACATCAACCACTAATTTATCATAATCCTCAGACTTGGGCAGGACTCACACCTTTCAGAGTTAATTCAGTGTAATACAACATTCAAGGGACTTGATAAATACAGTGACCTCTCAGTTTTCAGTGACCCTGCCATCTGCTTGCTGATTATTGACGGGCAATCCAGGACACAGATGAGACCACTCTCTGGGAAATCTCACCCATTTCCTTATCAATTACGGACAAACAAGAGGCAGGAAGGGTGAATTTCTAGGAAGAATAGAAAAATGCTCTTCAAAGCACAAAATTGCCGTGATTGGGGATTACCTGTCGTACATTTAGCAGGATGTCATTTCTCATCGTTGCTGTGGGTGATTGAGCAGTAGCCGTTCTGATGGAATCTTTCTGATGATTCGTTTCTGATGTTCACCCCCCTGCCTGTTCAGCAAACTGACACATCTGTTCGATACCGCCCCCTCCCCACAACTGATTGATTCAGTGGATTCAGTGGGGGAAAAAAAGGATCAAAGGAGTGTGACAAAATGTACTTTCTGATAGAATTTATCAATCAGTAGCTAACTAAATTGATGGGTTATTTTTATCTTGATTTTTTTTTATTTTTGTTTTCAGAAATAACAAGTTAGCTAACTAAAAAGACCAGGTGTCTAATAGTCTTGGCTGGTTGTGCTGACAGATCTTTGATATGACATCAATTGACTAAACTGACAGGAATTTGAATGAGTTCAGTCAAAATGTTTGAATCTATCAGCGAGGAGTGTCAACCGATTTTTGCTCTGGAGAAAGCACTCAAGTGTCTGTGTTTTACCGTGAGAAATCACACGCCTTTTTGGCCCCCAGATACAGACAGAGGAGAATTCTTTGAAAGAACCTGAGTGAATTTTTGTGCCTTCTGATCTCTTGCAAGGGCTTGAGTTTCTCAAGGGAAGACCAACTTCTGTGCCCCGTCATGGTCACGTTTCAAGTCTCTGGGGAAGGCAGAGTCTCCCTCTGCCGAAGGGAGCTGGGGGTAAATGTGTTTTTCACATCACATCATAGACCCTACTTGGGGCGAGGCCAGAGCTTGGCAAGTGGGGCAAGGGGGCAGAGGGGGGCAGGGAGAGAGACAGAGACAGAGAGAAAGAGAGAGACCACTCACAGAAGAAAGAAAAAGCTTTTATATTTTAGTTTCTTTAACTGCATCTCATTGTCTCCGGTTTTTGAACAAGAGCCTTGCATTTTCATTTTGCTCTGGGCCCCACAGAGTCTGTAGTTGACCTTGTGTCTACCTCGTGGGCCGTCGGGGGGATTCAATGGGCAGGTACCTGAAAAGAGTTCAGAACAGTGCCTGGTGCTCAGACAGCACTCAGTGTCCTCTTTGTCCTTGTCCCTGCTGGGGTGCAGAGATGCTGCTATGTTCTCTTCACTCTGGAGAGAGAGGGCCACAGTGACGCCATGGGAGGGCGTCCCTCCATCCGTCAAGCCCATAACAAAACAGTATTATCTGCTCTCTTCCTAAGTCCTGACTTGCCTCTTTAAATCGGGCCAGGTAATTGAGAGGTAACTACTTTTATAACAGTCAGAGCAGGTCGGGGCCAGGACGGTCTCAGGCATCTCGCTGAACCCAACAGGAAGGAGCGCAAGGGGGACTGTCATATGGCCACGTCCGCTGCGATTCGACTCACTGCCAGCACGATAATGAATTCAAGAATGAGCTGCTGAAATGAACCCTTGATCAGGAGGGAGGCAGTAATCGTGCCGGTTATTAGCGATTACTCCTGGATGGGGGTTAGGGGTGTGAGCAATAGAATTAAATGAATTTCCTCTGAAAGTTCTGCTGCGCAAAGTAAGAGATATAAATGCTACATTATGCGTTTAAAATACCTCCAGGGTTTGGTTTATAGACTTGTTTATATTTATATATTTATTTGAATGTTTATGACTTTCTCTCTGTCATTTTCACATTGGTATCTCCATACTCATTATGATTTTATGACTGCTTTTTGGAAACCAGTGGCTGCATACACCAGCATATGATTTGATGAGAGAAGGATATCTAGAAAAGGAAAACAAGCTTAATATTATAGTTAGGGGGAAGAGCCTTCCCTGGGGTAAGAAAGTTAAAAATGAAGTGAGAGGTCTGCGTGCTTTAGTTAGAATCTTGGGGAGTTATTGCTTGAAGGCAGCGAGAGGCTCCTTGGAAAGGAGGCAGAGGCCTCGAGTGGCAGAGAGACCGATCAGTGGTCTCGGAGAGAGCTTTTTGAAAGTCAGGACATTCTTTTCCTTCCTATGCACGGGGCCGATTTATCTACTGGGCGCAGTAAGGATGATCCCTACAGCCCACAATACTTTTAGGGACTCACGAAATGCTTTAATTTTTTTTAAATCAGTAGAAAAAAATGCATATAATCCAGTTTACATTATATTTGTCTCAATACCGACACAGTCATAAAATGTAATTTTTAATATTTTTTTATGGAGGAAGGGACCTACAAAAGTAAGTGTCTGGGGCCCCCACAAGTCATAATGAGGCTCTGCCCGTACAGACCACCTAAGAGATCCGGGGGAGAAATGCCAGGACCAGTCCCCTGGGCAACCCACCCCCCAGCACTGACTTTCCACCCCCACCCCATCTCCATCCCTTTTCAGCTCTCAGGTATCAAATCTACAGAGAGATCATTTCAAACAGGGAGCGGGGGCTCCTGGGTGATCTGTTCTGATGGGTAAATCGTGGCAGAGATAAGCTACGTGGGCAATTATACTCGCAGTGAGCCCTGGCTGACTCAGTCTCGATTAGGAGGCACTTGAGGGTGTCCTGGCTCTCAGGGTGTCCATTGTACATGTGAGCCATAACTGCCGTGTGAATGTGTGGGTTTTATAGAAAGTTCCATTTAGTGAAATGCAAGCTGTGTTAGGCACCTCCGTTTGGGTGTGTCTTGACTGGCGTGCACCTTCCCACGCCCGACCCTCCTGTGAGGCTCCCTAATCTTAGTAAAGGGACCACCCCTTGCCTGGTAGCTCAGCCCTCTCGCTCACACCCACTCCGCAGTGCACCAGCAATTCCTGTTAGCTCCACCTCTAAATTATATCTGGAGTCAACTTTTTTCATCACCTTTACCGCTAAGTGACCGAGCCTAAGGCACTTGCTCTCTCTCCTGGATTATGAGAATCGACACCCGGACCAGTCTTTCTGTGCCTGCCTTCGTCCGTTCTCCACACGGCAGCCAAGGGGTCCTTTGAATATGTACCGTGAGTCCCTCCTCTGCTGAGAACCCCTCCAGTGACTTCCCAGCCGGCTCAGACACAAGCCAAAGTCCTTCCATGGCCCCCTGGTCTCCATGACCTGGCCTCTGGCTGCTTCTCTGATGTCATCTCCCACCCCTGCCTTGAGCATGCCAAACCCACTCCTGCCCCTGGGCCTTTGCACGTGCCATTGCCTCTGCTTAGAACAGCTTCCCCCAGGTGGTCCTGTGGCTCCTCCTCAGGAAGGCGCTCTCCAGCCACCCTCTCTACTATAGCACAGTCCAGCCCCCAGTTTCCCTCCCCTCGGGGATGAAGTCTCCTGAGGGCAGGAGCCATGTCTTACTCACTGCTCTATCTCTAGGGACTGTGACAAAGCACATATTTCAATAATATTGGTTGAATGAATGGATAAAAGACTGTGACAGTAAAGTATCTATTCTTTAAAAAATGTCTGAACATCTGCCTATACCTATAGGTTTTCCACTGTCATCACACACTCGGATCCTCAGATGGAGCTTGTTGGTCTCACCCTGGCCCTGCCTAGCTCTGTCTCTTGTCTCTTCCCAGGTGCTTTCCTGAAACAGCCCAGGAACTGGTCTCCCTGCCTGGGCCTTAAGGTGTCTCTGAGACAGAACTTGGGCCTGTTCCTCCCCTGCCGAGGCCCCTGGAACCATCCAGCCGGCCTTTCCCCCTCCTCCTCCTGCTCCTGGTGGCAGTAGCCTGGCCCTTTTCAGTGGCTGCAAATGGCCCCGCTGTCTCAAGCCGTCACTCTTATACCATAAATTATCATGACACGAGCATTGCTCAGAACAGCTCTCCAGTTGACAGGGAAGGGAGAGGGAGAAGAAAAAAATCTCCCCAGTAAATTTCAGGCTGAACCGTGGGAAGAGGACAGCAAGGAGGGCTGCCCCGGGGGGCTGGGGCGGAGGTGGAGGGAGAGGACTGTTCAGTCCGCTCCCTCAGTTGGGCAAAGGTTCTGTCTGTCACTTCAAGTGCCATGGGCGGACATGGGGATGTGCGCTGGGGGGCGGGGTGTGCTGCCCATCAGTTAGTGGTGGGCAGATGGCAGGCGGGTAGGCCCGGGGGAGGAGAGTCCCGAGGGAGAAGCACAGGGTGCGAGGTGATCCCACCTGGTCTTCCATGAGGGGAAGAGGGGATGAGTCGAAGACGGGGAAGGTCAGAGCAGTGCATGGGCTTCGGCATGGAGGATCGAGCTGCTGTGGCCAGTTCCAGGGACCACGAGAGCGCAGGAAAGCTGCAGCAAAGAGGGTGAGGTGGGTAAGGTGGAAAGGTGGCTGGACGCCGATCTGTGGAGGGCACGGTTCACCTGGAAGGCTGCGGGAAACCGAGGCAGGGGTCTCAGCACAGAAAGGGCTGGCCCAGGCTCCCAGCTTAGAAAAACACCCTCTTGCAATGTGGATTTGGAGGCTGGAGACAAGTTGGGAGGCCATTTCTGGAACTCACTTGAGAAGTGATAAACAGTGAGAAGACGTGCAATCAGCCTTCTTTGGAGACCTGTTTGAGGTTTGGATGGGATTGGTTGATAGATGGCTCAAAGGCCATTCCTGGAGGACAGGGACATCTGAGAGCCACCGAGGCAGTAGAGGGGTGTGACAGCAGGGAAGGAGGCTGAGTGGCGAGGAGCACAGGGTAGCTGTGAAGGCAGTTTTTTGCGTCATCTGGGTGAGGCTACAGTTCCCAGTTAGCCAATTAAACACCCATCCAGGTGTCGGTACAAGGACACTTTGCAGATGTGACTAAGGCCCACAGCCAGTTGACTTTAAGAAAGGGGGATCATCCTCCATGATCTGGATGGACGTGATATGATCAGTTGAGAGGCCTCAAATGTGGCACTGAAGCTCTCCTGAGAAAAGAGAAATTCCGCACATGGACAGCCGCTTTGGCCCGTGCACAAGAGCTGCAGGCTGCCCTGACCGGCTCCTGACCGGCTGCCCACTGGATTCTGAATTTGCCCAGCCAGCTCCACAACCGTACAAGCCAGTTCCTTGCAATACATCTCTTAATACATATCTCCTACTCGCTCTGCTTTCCTGATTCCTATACCCAGACTATACCATAGCTATCATGGAAACCAAACCTAGCCGCTTGCTCCAGGCAGGTCTCTTAGTTCTCTGTGTACCATGTCCACTCTGCAGACGAGGGTGCCCCTGTCCTGCCTCTTACATCAGCAGCCTTGTGGAATATCAGGTGGCAAAGATGAGTGTGTCTGGGAAATGTCCACCTGGTGTGTGCATAAACACAGACACACACACACACACACACACACACACACACAATGGCAGGACTGACTCTAGCCTCTCAGAGAGACTCAGACCAACAGGCTTCACTTTGTAAGACATTCCCTTTCTCTTGTCCAACTCCTGGGTTTCATACATCTTGGGAAATACCTATTCTGGCTGTCTTCCTTCCCTTTTAATTCTAATATCTCCCTGCTCCCCAATAACGGTTTGAAATATACCCGCAGTGTTTTGAATGAAGATCCTGTTCTAGTGGCACATGCCTCCGTTAACCAACACCAAGCTCAGGAGTCCTGGGGGTGAGATTCATTTTGTGCCTGGCAGCCGTGCCAATTGCCACTGCTTCCAGTAGTATTTCAAACTTATCAAGAGCGCTTGGCAAGCCAGGCATTTCCACATGGTTTACCCACATTAATTAATTTAGCCTTATGCCACCATGGCGAGACAGGAGAGTGCAATGGGGGTGCATAGGCAGAGTTTGAAGGGGGGCGGGGGGGAGAGGCTCCTTACGGACAGAGGGAGGGGAGGGTCCTTACAGAGCAGATGCCTTCCTCCAGTTTACAATGGGTGGTTTTCTTTTTCTGGCATGAAATCTGCACCCCTTAGCAGGAGGGGGTCCATGAAGCATGAGCGACATGGCCCCGTGACATCATTTCTGCACTGTGTCTTCATGATCATTGAGGGTGGGGGACAAAACCTCCTTAATGAATATGCTGGGGGCAGCCAGCTCTATCTGATGTTGACTCCAAACATCAGGGATTGAGTCAGGTGAACTGAACAAGGACATTCAAGGCTTCGGGGTATGTGGAAGGGATGGAGGCTGGGAGGCGGGGAAGAGGCAGGAGGCTGCCACTAACAGAGCACCCAGTACCTGCCAGGCCACGTGGGAGAGTCTTGCTTGGTTCTAATCCTCAGAGCAACCCTGCTAGGAAGTTAGTACTGTTTTCATTTTATAGGAGGGGAAACAGAGGCTCTGCCTGGCATTAAAATCTTTGCTGTTTCCTCTCTACGTAGGAGATTTTGAGCTCTGGCTGAGAGGATACGATTTCTAGCCCCAGCCACGTAACTTCAAGTAAGTCACTTAATGCTGGTGTGCCTCAGTTTGGTTCATGGTTAAGTGGAAAGATAGTTTAGCGCAGTGGCAGAAGTGTGGGGTTTGAAAGCAGACTGCCTTGTGTTCTAGAACCTTCTATGCTTCAGCTTTTTAATAAAAAAGTCTACAAAAATGAGAATATAAATAATATCTACCTTAGAGGGTCATTGATAAAATGAGATACTGCATATAAAGTACTTAGTATGGTGCTGGCCACACTGTTAAATGCTAAATAAATGTTAACTATTATTAATTCCTCATGGAGACATCGTGAAGATCATTTTTCTAGCTCGTTTTTAATGAGGCCCTGCTTTTTGCATAATGTTATGCTTAAGGAGGGTGTTCTAACAGATACGCACACACATTGAAAGGGTGTAAAAACATAGTATTATTTTTATAAGGCAAGGAAATAGTTTGAAAAGGCGGTTTCAAGTAGGTAACAAATGTTGAGATGGTTGAATGAATGAGGCGGTCAGATTGTGGAGGGGTTAATGGAGGAAGGTTTTGTGGAAGAGTGAAATCTGGGCGGGGTTTGGGGGGAGGAAAGCATGATGGTCTGGGGAAAGCAGCAGTCATTTCTGGAGGCGGGGAGCTCTCGCAGGGCTGGGGGGAAGTCGTGCATGTGTGACTAGGTGGTTGCCTGGTGGGAGCCTGTTCTGACCAGGTGTGACCGCTGCCGGGGGGTGGTCGAGTCAGGGTCGTGACGAGCCAGGAATCTGTGTGTGGGAATCTCACTTTGGTGATGAGACAGGCTGTGGAGTTCTGGCTTGTTTCTGAGAGTTCCAGAATTTAGAGTGGAAAGATATCTGATTCAGCCTCCAGTCTATCAGACTAGAAAAGATGATCCCAATTTTTGCAAGGAAGAGACAAGTGAGGTGCCAAGAGTTGTGATGGGCCTAGTATCTGGATGTTTGGAAGGCTGCCCCTACTCTGGTCCACCCCGCCTGCCCTGATGCCTCTGTTCGCAGCAGCAACTGGTCCAGGAGAGAGAGGAGAAGAGGAGGTGACGGAGGAAGGGAGGGACAAGCTGGACCTTGCAATCCTAACGACAAAATGAGGAACAAAGACAGCTTAGCAGGTGATCCTTGAAGCTCGTGGAGAAAACCCGCCGTGCTATTTTCTTACCAGAGGAGGCCATGGAGTGTTCAAATTCTGCTTTCCTCTCCCCCACTGCCCTGGTTCCCTTGAACCTCATATCTAATGTCTGAGCACTCAGTGATGCATCTTATACTTACAGATCCCATTGCTCTAGTGCATTTGTTAACACTCTGCATCTTGGTACCGCGCACTTGAGTTGTCTGCCCTGTGGTCTTTCCCAAGCCCTCCACTCTAGTCGTGAATAACCAACCCTTCTCTCTGTCCCCTAAACCCCCTACTGTGTGCTCCAAATCCCCACACCCATGCAGTCCGTGTTCTACCAGCATCCTATGCTCTGGTAATCAAGGTCCTCATTCAAATCAGATTTAAAAATAGTAAACAGTACTAAACACCTCATGCGTTGGGAAACTCTGGCAGGTACTTCTTTGTGCTGTCCAATGCCCTCTCCACTGGTCAGGTATTGCTCTGGAAATTTTTTACTGAAGGAGCTTAGGGGTGACAGACTGGCTGGAAGGTGGGGAAGGTGCTAGTGTTTAAAGTTGTATTTGCACAGTAAGCCCATAGTTTTTACTTAGCTTGAATACTAAAGATCAATAAAAATAGCATAGCTTTCTAAAAATGCTTTTATTCACCCTTTACGTAAGATTGAGGAAATGTTCACCATGTCTAAGAATGTTATTCTCAGGATTTTGTTGTTATTAATATTATTATTATTTGGGGGGTTGTTGGAGAGGATGGGAGGTCTCAAGCCTGTGCCCCTCCCTCCCAGCTCACATGGACTCACACTGATGGCCCACATTATATTTCTATTGTCCAGCTCTGCTCTAGAACCTTGGATTTTTAGTTGTTTGACAATGCAGGTTCCAAGGGGTCCTTTTGTACTTTGCCATGTTGGAGAGGAGATCTGGGGGGTGTCTGATATATTGCCAACAATCACTCAAAGGAATTGCTTCACCTTACTGCCCACCTGTGCCTGGCCTTATGAGGAATAACGCTCATGGCCATGTTAAAGATTGCAGAAGTTGAAAGTACATAACTCAGACATGGGAGGATTTGTGCCTAAGCTGTTGGACTTGAACTGTCTACTGGGTCTCCCTGGCCCCCATTAGTCCACAGAGCTTTGCCTCCCTTTGCCAGAAAGAGCCAGACGGGACAGGCCAGGGTCAAGTACTGCCCCTTCCTGCTCTCAAATGCCTGTTACTTTTGGCTGTGCAAGGCCTTTGGAGTGGGTAGGAATACAATATGGTGTGTTTTGGCTGTGGAGCAGAGCCCTGGGGACTAGACTACTGCCTTTTAGTCTTGGGTCTCTGGCAGTCTGTATGGCCACTGTGGGGAACCAACCTTCCTGCATCTGCTTCCCAAGAGGTAGACTGGGGTGCCCAGCTCCACGTGGAAGCTGTGTTTTTACCGTGTTCAACCTCCAGCTGGAAACAAAACCGGTTCCATCTTATATCCTGACATGTGGTGTTGGCAACAGGATGTCAGAATATTTAGACATGCAAAAAATTGGTTGAGTTTGTATTTGTTGTATAGGCCTCTATAGACTCATAGATTGGGGTGAGGAGGGCGGAGAGGTTGAAAAATCATCTAGTGTAATCCTCTCATTTTACATTTCAAACAAACACCCATCAAGAAGATGGAAACTGCCATCATTGGGCCAATTCCTTTGGTCAGTAATTTTCCCCCCAGGATGGAAGGGAGGCATTTGGTGCTGACTGTTCTTGATCCCAGCGATTATCGTACATTAATTACTCCCTGCCATGGAGCTAGAGATTTTGGACTCTCTCTCTGCTCCTTTGTCATCTGGCTGTTGCATGCTGCTGTGAAGATTAAAATCAAAGGACTTCTAGTGGCTCCAAAGACTCTGTACCCTTCCCTACGTCTCCCAGTGCCTGTCATTTGAAGCTTAGAAATCTGGTGGCTCTACTGATGGGTGGCAATTGGGCTAGCCTGGACCACAGCTGTAAAATTGATGAGATGACTTTGGCTCTCCCAGCTGCCTTCTTCTATGCGTGGTTTTGCTCCATGTACCCAGGACTCTTAGTGTGTCGGGGGTGCCTTTTTTGGTGGCAATCATGTAAACAGCTGAGAGCCTTGCCACTCAAAGTGTGCCCATGGCTGGGGGCTCGTTAGAAACGTGCAATCTCAAGCTCCCCCTCAGACCTACAGCATGAGAATCTGCATTTCAATAGGACTGCTAGGGGATCTGTTTGCCTCTTGCAGTTGAAGAAGCATTGGTTTAGGGTATTAGTGAGTTAAGGTATCACCACTCTCAGGTATTTGCACATGAAAAGGGTAAGGAGAGAGTATGAACAGTTTAATTAAAAAAATACACCTTCAGCGCAGGTGAAAAGGGGGAGAATTAAGACCTCAGTGATTGACAGCTGGTATTTATGTCTGTGTGTTTGGGGGTGGGGGTGGGAGTGGGGAGGGTGGTGGGCAGTTTGAGAGCCCTGACTCTGGAGCCTGCCTGCTGAGGTCCCACTACTGGCTCTGTCACTTATGACAGCTATGTGATCTTAGTTGTGAGACCTTGGGCAACTTGCATCAGTTTTCTCATCTGCCAAGTGGGGATAATACTATCACTACATCGTAGGGTTGTTAGGCTGAAATGATTTAATTTAAGTCTAGACCTTAGAATGGTGCCTTAGCACACTGTCAGCACTCCACCAATGTCAACCTTTATTCTGATCATTTCCCATGAACGAAGCTGCCCCTGGCAGCTGGGTCAGAGATGTTCATGATTGCAGGGTATGACATTCCAATTTCAGGGACTTTTGCTTGGATGACAGGTGAGTCCCAATGTTCATGTCTGCTCTTGCATTCCAGGGGTCTGGACTTTCTGGATCCCGAGGGTGCTAACATATGGGATGGATGGCCCTACGTGGCTTCCTGCAAGACAAACTCTGCACAGACACGTGAGCTCCTGCAATTGCCTGTGTCCTGTGGCAGTTTCCAGAAAACAAAACCAATTCACCTCTAGGGACTCTTCACCCTGTTTTGTTGGAAAATAAACATGCAATATTTTTTATGATGTGAATTATAGTCCAATAGGAAATGAACTAAGACTGTCCAACTTCTTTAGGATGGGCCATTTCATAGCTGGGGGCAGTCTGGGTCTGTGAGTTTATGTAAAAAACAACACTGTCAGCAGCTCTGATCTGAGGCAAAGAGAGCCAGCACCCTCAGTGAAGGTCTGTGTCTTGTTGAGCCAGGGAAGTGGCATGCTTTGGCAGAAATAACCAAATTGGGATTCAGGAGCCCTGGGTTTTCAATTTGCTGGACCTTGGGTAAGGCATTCTCTCTCTCTCTCTCTTTCTGCCCTTGGCTGCTCAGCTGTAAAACAAGAGGGAGCTGAACCCAAATGTCTGCCCAGGGATTGCTGGAATCCCATGTGCTCTGTGACTAATCATCCCAGCAGCTCAACTGGTCACAATGGGATGTTCATCAACTTGGGAGAGGAATCATGGCGCCCACCTCATTTTCTGAGAAGAGTGGAACCTTGAGAAAGCCCAGTCCTGCTGGGGCGCCTGGGAGCCCTCCTACTCAGACACAGAAATCTGCAAGCTCCTCGGAATTCCCAACACTCCGTTGCCCTCTTTCTTCAACGGCACCTCCTGCCCCCCAACCCTGCCCCAGCCTTGCCACTTCCCCTGTCTTCAGCAAGTTAACCAAATTCTCTCTTCGTGGACAGTTCAATGGAAAGTTAGTCTGAAACGACAGTATATCATATTTCATGAATTTAATAGGGTTTTCATGATTTTACAAAGTGCCTCCACCAGACACTCGCAGCTGGAGGCGGCTCAGCGGGAGGCTGAAGCCCTGCATCTGGGTTTTTCAACTCTTGCCAAAATCCATTGAATTTGATCCGGAATGACTATGAATCTTTGGAATGTACAGTCCCTTTTCTCTTGCCTTATCCAAATAAAAAAAGGGGAGTGGGGAGGGTGGTGCTGGGAAATGTCCTATGAGAATTCCATATGGAAACACTAAACGTGCATTATAAAGGATTTCCTATAAACAAAATCACAGTCAGAGATGTTGGCCCCTCACCATGTTGAAAACAAAGGGGCCTTGTGTGTGTGTTTGTGTGCTCTCTAAGACATACACATATATTCACTCGGGGTACCCTTGCAGACCCCCTTTCTCTCTCTAGCTAACTCCTTCCCTTTCCAGCTCTCCCAACCCCCAAAACTCACCCCCAACTCCTAACAAGAACAAACTTTAATCGTTCTGCGCAGTAAATCCCCTACAAATAAATATCCAGGGCAACTTCAAACGCGCTTAATTGGAAGCACATGGGAAGAACTCCACAGTCCTGGCTGAGGCTGCGGAGTTGTAATTTAATGTTATGATCTGCCATAAATATGCGCTGTAATGAGCGGAGTTTGGGTTTCCCTTCTGTGTATCAGAAAACTGCAGGTTTGAGTTTTTTTCCACATTCTTCTTTCTCTTTTGCTTTGCTTTTGTTCGGTCATCAAACTTCACATTTAGCGTGCCCCCCACCCACCAACCCCAAACAAAAAAAGACAACCGCAATCTAAACAAACCTTCCTCTGCCTTTAACCTCTCCCTGCAACTCCCTTGTCCAAACTGTGCATGACGATGCTGTCTTTCCCTTTGCTGTAAAAGAATTATGGTTTAGGGTTTATAGGGTTTGTAAAAAAGTATTCAATCACCAGAATGGGAGAAATGAGGCTAAACCACCTCTGGGCCCTCTAATGGTTTTGTCATAGAGCTGTAGCTGGAACCGGCTGGCGGGAACGGTGAGAGGTCATGGAGTCCATCCCCCGCCTGCACACTGCTTTATCCGAAGTCCTGAGGTCCATGGGTACCCGCCTTGTCCTCAGAGATCACCCAGAGAGGAGTTTCCATAACACTCTCTGGCAACTGCTAAGCTCACAATATGGGAAGTCTTTCACAGGTTCAGTGGAAGTCATGTGATTTAAGGCTCATCCCATCCTTAGAAGATGGAAGACATTCAGTCGCGATCCTTTGCGATGTCTTTATTAGGGAGAATGCCCCCAGCCAAGTGGGTGGGAGAAATTCTTTCTGGTTTTCAAGGGGCAGAACTCAGTGCCAAGTTCCCTGTGCACAGAATGGCTGCATATCTGGCCTGGAGGGGACTTCAGAGGCCGTGCAGTCCAACTGCACCTGGAGAGCCGGAGTCCCCTCAGAAGTGCCCCTGACTTGTTGGTCCTTCCAGGAGTCGGGAACCCACCATCTCCCCAGCCAGTTCCTTCCCTTTCAGAGAGCCCCAGTGATCAGAAAATTTCCCTCCTATTAAACCTCCTTCTCCTGGCTCCTACTGGTTCTCATTCTGTTCTCTGGAGCTACACAGAAGAATTAAATTCTCTCCACAATCATATCCATCCCAACTTTTCCCTTTCCAAAGGATTAAAAAAGGACCGACCTGTCATTTTCAATCCCCTACCCGCTCAATCCAACATATAGTCTAGACCACTCAGCAGAATTTTGGTCTTTGTTTGTTCTGCTTATGAAATGGGGATAATCATGCCATGGGTTCCTGCCTTCTAGAATGGCTCTGAGGGTTGCAATGAGATGAAGAGGTTTGTTTCTTCTGCATTTTTTCTTCAGCACCGACACAGTATAGCATAGACTGGTGAGAGTGGGGACTTCCTCACATAGCTTCTCATTCACACTATCTTCACCCAGCTGTTCTAGCTGGGTGGTCCTGGGCCAGTCACTTTACCTCCCTGGGGGTTGATTTCTTCCTTGGGGAAATCAGAGGGCTGGATTAAATGACTCCCAAGATCCCTTCTGGTTCGACAGCCTCACAAGGGCAGGCATTGATGCCAACTAGAGCCTTGGGGGCTTCTGCCTCTCAGATCCTGCTACCCTCTGCTCATCTACCCATTGGTGCTGACAGTGAACTAGACCAGAGGAGGAGAAGGTGTGGCTGTTGTCCCCTAGAAACCTACCTTCTGGGTTCACGAGTCAAGAAATAGAGGACAGAATTTAAGGGTTGGGTAAGACATTTTAAAACCACATACACCAAGGGGTATCCTTAAAAGGGGGTTCTGAACCCCAGTGTTGACACACTAGTGAAAGCAACTGTTGTGTTTGGTACATTACAAGCCATGTGTTATCTGAAATAGTTAAGGTACTGAGTTTGTGAGTGCATAATTAAAAAATAAAAGAGAATAAATATTTTTTTCCAATAAGGACATCATTCTCATTCATGCACATTCTCTTATAGGTTCTTAAGTTGGTAGAGAAAGTGTCTTCTCATAACCCAAGGCTTTCCCTCCAGGTTCTGCCAGTGTCCCTGCCTGGAGTGTGTGGCCTGTGGGGTCCTCGTTCAGGCTGCAGGTGGTGGTACCCACAGGCTGCAAACCACTGACACAGCTGATTGTAGACTGAGGGATGGAGGAAAGAGACCTGTGGAGTCTGACAGAAGAGCAGGGCCTCAAGAGGCAAACAAGACACACAAATGGCTCTCATGAGCTGGCATGAGCTGGTTCCAACACACCACTAAATGCACGCCACGTGTGTAATTTTAAATTTTCTAGTAATCACATTAAAAATTGTAAAAAGAAACAGCCAAAATAGATTTGTTTATTTAGCCCAATGGATCAAAAATATTTTTTAAAATTATTGCTGAGATAGTTCACATTCTCAGTTTCATAAGCTTTTGAGACTCAGTGTGTATTTTACACTGCAAAACATCTCAACTTGAACTGGCTTTACATGTCTGGTGGCTATGTATTGAAACAGCACAGGTCTGGAATCATAGAATCAGAGCCACACAGAGATGCAGTAACATGGCCATCGTGTCCTTTTCAGGACTTTGTCGATGACGGTGAGTTTTTAAATGGTGTTGCATTTTTACAACTTCAGGCAGAAACAGTGCTTGTCCCGTGGGCTAGGCTAATTTAAGAGGATGCCAGATCTGTTGCATCGTGGCAGGATCTCATGCCTCCGCTCAGCCACGTGCCTGCCCCACCAGGATCCTGTGCTGCGTGCTGCACTTATTAATGACCACCACTCCTAAAAGACTAATTTATCATTTTTCTGAACACCGTGTCCTTCAGTAAGTATTTCATGACTTTTCCACCACCAGAGTGCTCATTTCTGGATGGCAGGGCTAGCTTCCTCCTTTCTTTATATCATCCGTGGAGTTGGACGTCTACTGGGAGAATTTGACCTGTGTGCGTTGACACATGATGAACTTCACTGTGGACACATTCCTATAACCCACAGCCATGGGATAACAGCTTCTCACTTCAGACCCCTGTCATTTTAAGAGAGTCCTGAAGACTATTTTGACTCTACCACCTGGTCTAGTATTTTGGTCTGGGAAATGTGGTGCTAACAGATGGGCAATTGGATTTTGAGCTGAGGCCTTCTAGGTTGTGAGGGATGGGGAGAGGTCCCCATTGATCATGGCATGTTGTGAGGACTCTAATATAGGAGGTATGCTGGTTTTAAAACACATGCACAAATTCTCTGACACTCCTTCCAACTCCCCTGCCCTTCATTACAGGCTGGCCTTAGTGACCTGCTTCTTACAAATAGAAAGTACCAGACATGATACTTTGAAGCTAGCTCATGAAAAGCGAGATGGCCTCTGCCAGGCTCCCTGTCACTTTGGAGAAGACTTGGAGCCCTGAGCCACCATGTGCATTAACTATGCTTTTTATTGCCTGTATTTTGATGCTTTGACTGTCCCTCCCAGGGCTAGCTGGTTCCTAGAAAAAGAAAACAACTCCCCAGGGAGGGTGCTTTCATATGCAAACCAGCCAACCAGAGCCCAAGCTTCAGCCACCTCCTTTATGGAGTTCCCATGCTCCAGGCCACTCTATCTATCCCAGACTCAATCACCCCAGGGCCATGTACCAGCCGACTAAGAACAGTCTGCGCAATTGTTCCAACCAGCCAATCCTCAGCCTGCTTGCCCAGCCTCACCAGTTGTTTTCTACAGAAACAACAAAGGCTCTTGCCCACATCCTGGTGCTGGTGCTTTTCCATATGGCTCCCAGCAGCATGGCATGCCCCCTCCTCTTGGGATCTGTGAGTATAACAAACTATCTTCTCAATGGCAACTGTCTCCTGATCCATTGGGCTCACCATATCTGAATAATGAAACCTATATTGTAAAACACTTTGTAAGAAGTCTGCCCAACTGGAGGGAGCACATGGAGAGACCACAAGGAGAGGGAGGGAGATGCCCGAGGAGTCCCTGCTGTTCCAGCCTTCTCAGCCCAGGCACCAGATGTGTGAGGGAGTCTTTAAGAAGACCCCTGCTCTAGCTACCTTTTGACTGCAACTGAGTGGAAGACCCCAAGCTAGAACTGCCAATTGACCCTTAGAACCAGGAGAAACACTCATCATAAATGACTATTGCTTTGTAACAAAGCATTTGGATAGTTCGTTGTACAACCACAGGTATCTGAAACAGGAGAAATGATGAAGCATATTTCATTCCTGTTCCCTTTGACGGACAAATCACTATTGATGCCTCTCTGGATTGTTTAATTTCTAAATTTTGAAATCCTTCTAGTTCAAGCAAGATGCTATAGGCTTCATCACTCGGGGCAACAGTAATATCTCTCTTGTACTGCTTGGTACAGTGCCTCAAAGAAAACATCTAAAGCCACTTAGAAATATTTCCAGGGGCACCAGGATGAAATTCAGAGCTCAGCATGGCCAATCAGAAAAAAAAAAAAAAAGGTGGAACGAAAAAAAAAAAAGAAAGAAAACAAGACAAACTAGGCTTTCAAAGAAAATTGAGGATCTGGAGAGCCTTCAACTATTTTGATTTATATTTAAACATTTCTTGAGATTGAAGTCTTGATTAGCCCAATTCTCTCAAGTTCTGCCTCAGCGCTGATTTATGGGAAGGCCAGGCCAGAGCAGAATGAAAGCAAAATGAGGTGTTCTTTAAAATTACCTTGGAGCACTTGAAGGAGAGCACAAGTGCTCACGTGGAGATTGAAAAGGAAGCGATGAGATGAGCTCCCGAAGCCCTGGATCTGCGGGTGCCTGGTGGTGCGGGGAGGGGGCTGGTGAAGGATGGGCCGCAATCTCTGCAGGTGAAGCCTCTGCGGGACGCTTTATTTGGCTTCGTTCCCCATAGACCGAGCTCTCCATCAAAGGAGAGATCTGAGAGCCCAACCTGGCATTTTGATTTAGTGACCCTTCCATCACCAGCTAGAATGGAAAGACTTACAACACGGAGAGAATGACAGGTGTGTGGAGGGAGGGGCTGGCTGGTGGTGGGTTGTGGCAGTGGAATCCTGACCCGCTCAGGGGCTGACTCACCCTTAGTCCCAAGCAAGACAAGCCCCTCACCCAGGTTCCCCACCCTGCTCCTCCTACCACCATGCCCTCCCATGGGCAAGACCCCAGGGCCAAGATGTGCTCACCTAGAGCACATTGACCTCTTTTTGACCTCAGCAGTGGTACCCGGGATCTACATTGCCAGAATAAATGGCCCCAGACCCACGACCATGGCCTACATGAGCCTCCTCCTTAATCTTTCCTTCTGTGCATACCCAAAACTTGAGAGTGGTCAACTTGGTGGCTATTTACAAGAGGTTGTAGAGGAGCTTGGACGCATGGTCTAGGATGTTCACATGCATGTGCATAAGGCTCTTAAAATGTAGGATGGGACCAAGGGTGAAGAGAAAAGAAGTATAGGCCAGAGACCTCCAGCTTTGCTACAGATAACTGAGAATTTGAAATTTAAAGTTGTGTTTCCAGGCCGGTGAAAAAGTATATTTGTCAATGAAGGAGGAGGGAGCATATTGTATTTGACATTTGTTGCCTCGATTTATACCTCTTGCATATTTAGCCATATGGCATATGTGTACCTCCATATGTACTTGTGCCCTCCACCTGCGAATGTTAGGGGAGGGTTTGTGCAAAGGGCAGAGGCAGTATGTGATGTTGGTCTGTTGTGTCATCTGTAGTGAGCTCAGTCTTTCTCCAGCCCTCTCCGTTAAGGGTGGGATGGTACTTGTGGGATGCTATTGCTTTCAGCTTTAAGGCTCCTTCCAAACCTCCTCAGCTCAAGAGTCAGCAATGGCTGCTCTCATCTATAAGCAGAATCCTGAAGACCCGTGGAACATACTGGGCCCAATCCGCTGTTCTTAACTTACCTCCCACCACTATCCTCTTCTCCTCCATGAACTTCCTGTGTGGTAGTGCAAGCCTTTTCACTGCTCCTCCATGCTCCCGCCCTCCAACTCCTCCCCACTACACATAGACACACACACAAGCACACATATGTACATGTGCACACATATGCATGCACACCCATATGTACACAAACACAGCATGTACACCCAATGTACACCCACAAGCACACACATACATGTGTGCCCACGCAGTGCACACATGCACACATGTGTGTGCAGCTGAGCAGGTCTCTTCCTCTCAATTAACTCATGACACTTATTCTGTCTCAAATACCATTCCTGCTTCTCTCCAACCCTCCAAATCCTACCCATTTTAAAAGACCTAGTTTAAGTTGAACTTCTTGGATAAACTTATTCATTAGTTAATTCACTCCATGACTAGTATCTGACACTGGCATGTACAAAGCCCCAGGTTATAGCCAAGAAAGCATATTCCTCCCTACTCCAACTCCCCCGATCTTTATTTTCTGAATTTCTACTTCATATAACTTCATTACTACTAAATTTTAATAAAATTTCAACATTGTTCTCCAAATTTTATCAATTATAGATTTTGTCTCTGAAACTAGATTATGTATTTCTTAAGAGCAGGAACTCTCTGCTGGGCCACTTTTATATTCCACTCATTGGCCAGCAGAAGTTAATGGTATAAAGTTGATATGCAGCAAAGACCCACAGATTAAGTTATAGCCAGATTGAGGGAGGGATTGATTAATTTGCTGCTAACTCCTGTCCCATGTAAGAGAATTTTCAAAGCACACGGGTGGTCTGGCTTCCATCCCCTCCCGGCCATTTTTAATCATTCCCTTGGATTATTCACAATCTATTATGCATCTATCATGTCTGAGTTTATTTCAACCCCTTTGAACATATTGATATTTTGGCCTGAAGTCTTAATAAGAATGATTTCTGTATTATGACTTTGAGTTTTTATTTGTAACTTATAACAAATTACTCTTGTAGAGAAGCTTTTGTTGAAATAAATAGATTCAGTTATTTATTATTTCTTATTATTTCCACATGACATTTTGGTTTTCTTTTCTAACATCTCTTCTCGTGGGCCTGGAATCCCTGTTTCTATCTCCTGTTTTTTAGGAGATTGGAACAGTATTGGAGCAGTGTTGCTGAAAAGTACAGTTACTGGACTGATACCGTCAGCATCATCTAGAAACTTGCCAGACATGCAGTTATCAGGACCCAGTACAGGCCTGCTTTTTGAACAAGTCCTTCATTGGTGCTGATGTATGCTAAAGTTTGAGAACCACACTATTAGTTGAAAGAACACTGAGCTAGCAGTGTAGACCCTGAATTTTGGCTCTGGCTATGTTATTAAAAGGCTGTGTGACTCATTCTGAGTCTTAGTTTTCTTGTGCTCATTCTTCTGTCTGTCTTGGTGTCTTTGGGGATAAAGATGGACTATTTTCCTTCTAGTGTTTTTGACTGGTGACAACAACGGTAATACCTCACAAAGTTATCTAGAGATCAAATAATTAATTGCATGCACATCCTTATAGACTTTTTTAACCTCTCAGAATTAAGGGGGCCCAGGCTTTCATTATTTTACATGGAACTGCATAATTAAGAAATCTTGGTTTCTACCATATGTGTTACAGCCCGGTGGGGAGTGCACACATACTTGCCCAGGGTATACTTGAAGTGCCCAAATAAATGGTATGTATGATGACAATAAACAGAGAAGAGGAAGCAGCTTCTCAGAGCTGGAGTGGTCACTCAGAGAAGGTTGCATATGAAAGATGAGTTTTCAGTTGGGACCTATAGATAGGCTACAAAGAGATGAATAGTGAGGAAGGGAAGTCCTTGTCCGCCCAGGTAGGTGAATGCCAGAATGCCCAGGTAGGTGAATGTGTTTCAAAGTGCAATTAAGCCAATACCCAAAATGGCGGTGCAGAGTGGGGACAATGAAACATATTAACCACCAGGAGTGGGGTATGTCTTGAGGGGTTTAGTGGAAGAAAATTTGGAAAGGATGTTGGGGCCAAATGTTGAGGGTCTTAATAGTAGCCCCAAGAATCTAGAAATTGCAAGAGAGAACATTAGCATAAGAGAGTATGTTTTAGATTTCTCCAGGGTCAGTTGGATATTTACCCAGTGATTTGTTGGAAGTGTCTCATCATATGCTTTTAGGAGAGAAGATGTAAGTGAGGTCTGAACCCTTGAAAACTATTTTGGGAATTGCCTTGGCTGGCTCCATGGAGCCAGTTTAAATGCATATGTGTTAATTAACTCCTAATAGCCTTAAAGACTGGCCTAACCACAATGCTTCAGAAACCCTAGAGGAAAGGAAGCATGTTCATCATGGAATTAGTTCTCAGTCCTGGTTACCTATTAGAATCACTGGGGAGCTTTAAAACAAAATTCATATCTGGATCTTACCCCAGAGATTTTGGTTTAATTGGTCCAGGGTGGGGTCCATGCACTGTTACATTTTAAAAACTCCCTAGGTGATTCTGATACGCAGCCAGGGCTGTGAACTGCTGCCCTGGAAAAGCCAGCAACCCGCGTTATATTCTGCTCCATGAGGAAACGTTTCTGTTGTTTCAGACATCAGTTGCCTCTGATTTTTGGTGGCTCTTCAAATAATGGAGCAGATTGCCATGGTCTTGGCAGGCTGGGGAGTCTGGCAGACACGAGTAATCTTGGCTGGCATAGTCAAAAATATGGACCCAGAGAAGAAAACATAAGGTGTGGACCCCATTGAGTGGAGCAGCAGAAAGGACTCTGGGGTGAGGCGTCTGAAGACTTCTGCATAACGCCCAGCAAGGAGTCAGGAGCTACAGATCAGGACCATAATGGTGAAGACATTGTCTGATTTCTTAGAATTTTATAACTATCACATGTTTATTTTTTTATACTCCCCTCTATAGCCTCAAAGCAGCTGCCAGTAAATCTTTGAAATTGAAAAAGGATGTCCGGCTTGTTGTCAGGAAAGGAAAACCGGAGGGCTTTGTGGCACAGTGTCTTGGAGGGAAGGACCCCCAGGCCAGGGTATGGACAGCTTTCAAGAGAGAAGAGCAGGCTGCTGGAAGAAAGCCAGCTGGGAGCAAGAGTCCTTGGTGGCTCCACTGTGTTTAAAAGTGCAACTAACCCAATACCCTGCACACAGATTTATTAAATGTTTGTCAAATTGACATGTGTCCTGTCCTGGCCTTATGGGCTGTGTATCCTTGAGTAGGTTGTTTATTCTTCTAGAGCACTGGCTTCCTCCTGTAGAAAGTGGGGTTAATCAGTCTTCAGGAAGGGCCCCAAAGGCACAGGAGAATGAACTGACTAACTTAGAGGAGTCTAGGGTTAGAGCCTAAAGTGACACACCTTTGATGAGATGTCATTTTCCCAGTCTCAAATTTTAGCTTTACAATTCATATACAATGTGCATTCATTCATTCATCTTCATTTCACTGAATAGTGCCTACTGTGTGCAGGGCATTACTCTAATTTTACTGAGTAGTACCTACTGGGTGCATGGCATTACTCTACAACATGGAACAATGATAAAAAAGACCTTGGTCTCACGCTGTTTCTATTCTTATGGAGGGAGAGGCAGTTGACTCCATGATTTCTCTGTGTTTGTTTGATATAAAAATGAGGAAACATTATTTACAACTTCAAATTTCTTAACACTCTTCTTGGCCCTGATTCACAATCTTGGTATCTAATGATGCTCCAGGAGGAGGTGTGTGGTCCAGGCGCCAAAGGTATGTCATCTCAGATGGGAGACCCCAGAATAAGAGTATTATGAGGGTCAAATAGAACGATGGGAGTCACACAGCTTGAGGACTCCAATATGCTATGTAAATGTAAGGGATGTCTACCATTTTTAAGAATTTTATCCTTCCAAGTTACTAATGTACTGTGTGCAAGAACACAGAGGGCTCAGCACCTGTAGCTATGCTTTTTCTAAAATGCTCTTATTCTCCTGCTGCTCTCAGACCTTAGTATTTGGGTACCTATAGGCATGCACGGAACTTAGAGGCGGGTGCTTTAAAATCTACCATTTGGGTTAAGTGCCAGCCATATAATCCAAGAAGAGCTTCATTTCAAGGTGAGGGTGAGGTGTGAGTTTGGGGAGTGTGCTGTCTGGGTCTTAAAGAACATAGAAGATGTTATGGAAATTTAGAGTCAAAGGGGTCCAGAGTGGTTAAATGACAGGTTTAAGGTCACACAGCTAATAAAGGGTGGAGCTGGGATGAGAACAGAGGGCTGTGCTCTTTTTATACTTCCTTGCCATTAAGAGATGCTAACCACATGCCAGTCCATGCCAATCCCTCTCCAGCTGGTCCCCCTCAATGGCACACACTTGCTATGGGATGGAAGATACTTTTCCTGCTTATCTGGAACCATTTGATACAGTTCCAATTCTTTCTTCATTTTTGACAAATCTATGATGTAGCACAGAAAAGAATGACGAGCATCAAAGAATTTTGCAGTTTTGAAGACCACAGCAGGGCTTTTAGTCAAACTGTCTTGATTAAGGGTGAGGGTGGGTGGGTAGGCAGCAAACTAAAGCCTGAAGAAGGAATGTGACTAGTCCAAGGTCACACAGCTGGTTAGTAAATAGCTGGGAAGGGGCCCAAGGACTTCTGGCTTCCTTCCCAGGCCTCTGTCTGTCACTTCCATTTGGAGTGGGTATTGGTGTGGAGCTGCACTCTTGATGGATAATTTAATGAGCCAGATAACTTTACCATGATGGCATGAGCATTTCATAGTAAATCAGGCCCATTGTCATTACGGCTTATCTAATTACCCACAGGTAGCCAGCCAGGGCGAACTTTCCCCTTGAAATTCCTATTTCATAGAATATTGATTTCCCAGATACTAATATATTGTTGTAGGGATGGCCAATACTGGTCGGGGATGAGATATGAAATCTGGATTAAATACACCTTGAGTTGCTTTTTATAGCATCGAATCCCTAAATCTTAAATTTTATTTTGTAAGAAGGAAGCTCATGGTGGATTCTAAAGGAATAAGAAACTGTAGAATCAGTATATTAATGAGTTATTTAGACCAGAGTAAAGGGGTTGGTTCAAGGTTAAGAGATGATTTTTATTTCGAATAGGGAGTTATTTGAGAGCATTTACAGGCTGTTGGTAAGGAACCAGTGGAGAGGGAGGATTGGATTGAGACAGGAGTGCACCAGACTTTTCAGACTGGAAGTAAGTGTGGGTCAAGGTAGAAATAAATAGAAGGTTGAAGCTGTGTGGATGAGGGGAGGGGGTTAAGAGGGGTGTAATTGAAGCCTGATGCCCTCCTAACTAAAGAAATGCTGGAAGTGCAATTTAGGCTGGAAATAGAACCCAATGTTTAGGGAGAAATGAGAGAGGTAGGTACTTCCTCCCACTCCCATTGAGCTAATTCAAATCTTACTCAGTCTCCTGGGAGTGCTCTCAGCTCACAATAAATTCCTCTTCTTACTGCATCCAGCATTTACCACCAATTCCATAGCATTTGGAACATGACTATCTAGTGCTCAGTATTACTCTTGACTTGTCCCAGAATGATATGCCAGGCCTCTCTGTATCAGTCAGGGTAGGTTAGGTCATGCTGCTGTAATGACCGCCCCCCAAGTCTCTGTGGATGAAAACAACCAAGGGTTAGTTCTTGCTCATGCTAAATATCTGTCATGGTCTATGTCATTGTCAACACTGTCATTCGGGGACTCAGACTGGCAAAGGATCTGCCTTCTTGAATGTTGCTGGTCCTCATGCCAATGATAAAAGAATGCTTTCTGAGGTCTTGCCTCAGCAATGAGATGCTCTGGCTCGGAAGTGACGTGATGCTCTTGCTCACAACTCATTGGTCAGAACCACTCTGTGGCTTAGCCTGTCACGATGAGCAGGAAGTGTAATACTACCTTATGCCTCGAATGGGGAAGGACTGTAAGTATTTAGCCAGCAGTGCTAATGACTACCACACTCCTTCAGCCAGCCTGCACGGTCCCTGAAGGCAAGGCGAGATTGGCCTCCTGCTTCTCTAGTAGAGGTGCCCCATTGGGTGCTATAGCACCAGTTGCAAGGTAGGGACACGCTGGCTGTGCCCATGGAGCTCATCACTTAGCCCAGTCCTGCAGTCCACAGGCCACAAAGCTCATGAGGCAGACCAGGTGAGGCGGGGGCGAGGCTAGACCCTGGCTGGGTGGTGGTGGAAGTGCAGGGTCACTCAGGGAGACACAGGAAGGGGGATGCTCATAGGGGTTGGGGCCCTGATGCTGCCGCTTTGGTCTCACGCCTCTGTGCCTGTCAGCATCGGGAGCTGGGAACTCTCACCAACGTCTGGATGAGGGTATGGGGACAGCTCAGCACCCACGCTGGTCTGATGGCAGGGAACTGAGTATAAGAGTGCTGGAAACACCAGCCCGGGTTAAGCCTGTGGTACCTCCCTCGACCCAGGACCCTGAAGGCCAGGTGGTGCAGGACATGGCTGCCCTTTCCGTGTCGTCACTGTCTCCTCCTGAAGGATCCTCGGGTGGGTCTTTTATTCATGAAATCATCTGCACTTGCCTGTTAAAAAGGTTTTCTAATATTTTGTATGGGCCCTCTCTGGAGGTAACTGACCGTTTTGACTTTGAAACCAGCAACTCTCCAATGACATGGTCAGCAAAGGTGGAGGCCCAGCAAGGCAGGTGGCTCACTCCAGGCCGGGTGGCCGATGGCAGGGGTCCTGCCTCCCTCACGCTCCCCTGGGTGCCACACACTCTCCGGGCACATACCTGGACACAGGCTAGCTTTTCCAGAAATAGAATGAAAAGAACCTCAGCCTTCTGAATTTAAGGTCACTCTGACTCCTCAGTTTTAAAGGCATCCTAGGTATTGAATAAAACAGAGAAGCTTCCCTCCGTTCAAGAACAACAGCTCAAAATCAGTAGACCGATCTGGGCTGTCCAGCCAGCCTGCTGTCTGTCAGCCGGGGTCCCTTTAAGGCACAAAAAATTGGAGGGGAGGAGGTCAAACCCAGGCCAGTGGAAGTTTCCACACTCCGTGTGTCTGGGCCAGCGTCTCTGTCTATCTCTGCTTGGGGAGAGTGGGCCCAGTTCCCACAGGCTGGAGATTTATGAGTTCGGTCTGGGAGGAGGGGCGTTGGCCTTTACTTCTCTGCGGGAGCAAGTGGGTTTCTTCAATGGCAAACAGGGTTGGAAGAAAATTCAGAACTGCTACCCCTCTGTCTATGTCAGGCTGACTCCTTGGTCCTTTTTCTCTGTGTGAGTTGTGCACACACACACACACAAATACACACACATACAATGTGCACATGTGCTCAGCTATAAAACGAGGCAGAGTGATGGTGGTTTGTAGCTATACATTCTCAAGTCCTCAGCTCAAGTAAATCACCAGACTCCCACTGATCACATGAGGCTGCAACTTTAGTTGTCACTTGAAAAGACCCTAGACACGCACGTGCACATGCGCACACATGCGTTGCAAAAGCCTCTCACCTTGCCTTCCAGCCCTCGCCAGCACCTCTCATAAATCCGACCTTCTGAGCAAAGCTGGAAGTATTCTCAGCCCGCACTGCCCTGCAGTTATCTGTGCGTGCAGATACGATCTCCCCGCCCCCGAGGTTCTCCCTTTAATACATTGAAATATGGAGAGGCAAGAGCTGTGAGTATTGAAGGTCCATGTGGAGATTAAACAGGAGTCAGAGATCAGCTGCTGACTGGCTGGAGCCTTGCGTGCCAGCGGAGGGACAGACACAGGGAGAAAGTCGGGCCGGGTGGGGAGGCTGGGTGTGGACGCGTGTGCGTGAGTGTTGAGGGTGACAATAGGGAGAGGGCTAACATCAGCTTTCCATTTAGAGGGTTTTTAAATGGTCCTGTGTTATAAGGTGTCTGGTTAAAGTTTTGTGCTTATGGGAAAATTCTCCCAGTTTCTTCCACTGAAGGCAGCAGTATATCATAGTGGTTAAGAACAGGGGTTCTGAAATCAGACTATCTAAATCTAAATCCCAGCCCTGTGAGTCCAGCTGTGTGACTTGGGCAAACTCCTTAACTTCCCTAAGCCTCAGTTTCCTTGTCTGTAAAATGGGCACGATGAGAGCATGGAGCTGGGACTGCTGAGTGCCTAGCACAGGGTGGGAAATTGGAAGTTCCTCTGACTATTCCTTGATTTTCTATCTGAACTGATATTTGGGCCATTCCACATTCTTATGTCCTTACCTAAAACAACATGTAAACTATCCGGAGTTCTCACTGCTGCAACAGCAATGGCCCACACCTGCTTTGTTTCCTTAAGGAAGCCGTGCACAACCCGCCCACTGCTCTGCCTCTGAAGCAGGACACACCTCTCCCTGCCTGACACTCTGGTGCCTTCTGATTTTAACTGGAGCTGAGGGGTCAGGGTAAAAGGGCAGGGCAACTTTCTTCTCTCCCAAGCCAGGGCCGGCTGGGATGATTCACAGGAGGGAGGAGAATGGCCATCAGATTCATTGGCGTTCCTCCCCGTGCTTAGAAGGGCGCTCTGCCCGTGGAGAGGCGGTCAGGGCACAGTGATACAGCCCTGGGTGTCTGTGGGTAGGGGCTGATGCGTGTGGCATGCTGGAGAACATCCTGTGCATGCTGTCGGGAGGCCTGGGGGTAGCTCGAGTTCTGCCACTGACCGGATGTGGAACTCTGGGCAAGTTGCCCTACTTTTCTGGGACTCAGTGTCCTTATTTGTCAGACTGATGGCCACCATGACGCCAGGCCATTTCTCCTGCAGACTTCATGCTGATTCCCTCATTCCCTCCCTGCACATGCTTACAAATACACACGTGCACTCACCCCACACATGTGCATGCATGCTCACACAGAGGCACATGCATGCACACTCACAATACACCACAGGCACAGGCACATGTGTGTGTGAATGCATGTACACACATGCACACACATGTGCTCTTCCTCAGACATCTGAATCATATCCAGTTCAAGATCTAGCTCCTGCCTTCCTGGGCCTTCCCATCCCACCCTGACCACTTGGTCGTCTCAACTTCAAGGCTGCCCCACACAAAGTCTCACTTCGACTCCCTTGTCATGTCTGGATTGTTGTAGTTCTGTGCTGTTCTTGTCTTTCCAAATGCATAGTTAATCCCCTGATGGCCCAGGTTCAAGGTCCTCTCCCCCAGATCTTCCAGTGTGCAGAGGTGAGTTTCCTGTCCTGCTGATGTTGCTTAAACTTCTGGGCCCTTCATCAGCAAAATGTGTGTACACAGTCATACTTTTTTATGTAGTTGGTAAAGTGAGATTAATATTTTAACGATAGTCTATTAATACCACTGTTTCTTTCACCTCGGATTTCTGCCTGTCATGCCCTCCTCATTTTGGGTGGCATTGGAGTGGCCACTGTGGACACCAGCTGAGAGGCAGTCAGTGGGGGTGTGTCTGGTTTGGGGTCAGCGGGAGGTGTTTGCGTGGCATTTAGTCACCTCTCCGTGATTCATATATCCCTAGCTGTCACATCCCTAGCTGTGTGTGAAAGGCATCTGGGAAGGCTCCTGCTGCCCACTGCAGATGTGACATGTCTTCAGGTCGTGTCATGAAGGGGACCTGAAGTTGTCTGGAGACCTGAGTACACATGCCGTACAGTACCCTGCACTGGAAGTATATGGATGGTGGAAAAGGAACAAGTTTCACAATGCCCAGAGCAGAAGCTACTTGATGGGAGATTGCCCGAATCATTAGGAATGTAAAATAACAAGCGGAGGGGTCTCATCCCTGCTAGTCAAAATGGAAGTTCTCTCTTGTCAAGAATATCCTTCGATCATGCAAAGTAATAAAATTATAAATGCACCATTCATCTTGTTTCTTTTTGGATGGGAATCACTGGCTTAGAATTTATCAGAATCCTCATGTTTAAATGTCTTGCTGATTTGAGAGGAAATGCTGACATTGACGGAGATAACATAAAACTCATTATAAGCCGCTACAATGAGGACATCGATGACATCTGGTTAGTAAGTTTCATAAATTCAAAGAGCATTTTAGATTTGTCGTTGTGAAAGAAAAGTTGAAATGCCCTGAAATCTCACAGCTCAGATATGAAAGATACTTGACAGAGGTTTCCCCAAAGTTGATAATAATTCTGAAAATTCACGGCATTACCAGTGACAAATTGTGAGGCTGAAAGAAAGCTTTCCAAACTGTGAATAATAATGTATAAAATTTGATCAACTTGTTAGGAGATAGACTAAATTATCTTTGTATTCGCTCTATAAAAATGATATTGAAAAATTATAGTCATTTAAAGAGATGATCAAAGAGTTTGTAGTTTGTTGAAAGATAGACTGAATTATCTTTGTATTCCCTCTATAAAAATGATATTGAGGAAATTATAGTCATTTAAAGAGATGATCAAAGGGTTTTTAGCCAAGAAAAAAAAAATGTAGAAGGAAGGGTATCACCGATGTGTGTCAGACAGTTATTCTAGATTTTTGTGGTGCCTGTAGAATTTGTCAGTTTTTTCAAATGTGTCATTTGTTGTGACTTTTCTCTTTCTCAATAAAATTTTGCTTTCAAATGTAATTTTGTATTTGGGATTTTTTTATTCTTTTTCTTCAAGATGGTCCTCTAAACTGTGAACACTTCAGGTCCCACGACCCAGGTCTGCCCTGTGTACCTCTCAGCTCCTACAGAGTATCCCCTCGTAGCTGCTCTCTGGTCTGTGGCTGCCGGCACAGACTTCGGCCACAAGGGTCGGGTCTGGGGTGGCACTGATGAGACACCACCATGAGCTGGTGGGGAAAGCAGGGCTGGCTGACATCCCATATCCTTGGAGACCACCTGCCTCTTATCCTACAAGGGGCAACACTTTTGTCACACCGCCTCCGAGAGCCCAAACCTTCCCACCAACCGTCTTGTCAGGGCCTGGCTGGGCCCTGCCAGTTCCCCCCTGCGTTTCCTTTTAATAAAATTTAATGTTTTCATTTTCAAAGACCTAGAAAATCCAAACACTTTTTAAAAGCCCCGAGGAACTATAAAAATTAATAGCACAGGGATAATTTCTTTTTCAGTGGCGACTCAATTAAACCTGCCAAAGTCAGACAGTGTGATTTAAATGCACCACTTGCAGAGGGACCAGAGCAGAGCAGGCAAACACGGAACGAAACAATAATATTTACCAATTACCCTCCTGGATGTTTCCCACCCGGCCCCTTCCCCCCAGTGAGAATTTTTTTTCCTTCTCTCCCTCCTCTCCTGGGGGCCAGAGCTCAGCATCCCTAATTGTTTTCTCCTTGAATGGTCACATTGCTATCAACAAGTGACTGAACTTCTTCTCTGCTCAGGGTAATGGAAAAATACCACCCGGGCTCACTGCCCGGGGCAACAGGCCACATGGACATCATCCCGAATGTGGGGCTAAGCTCAACTTTGAAAACAGAAGAATGGTTCCAACTTTGTCCCAGCCAGACACTCCAGCCAGACGAGACATCTCACATTCCATGCTCAGTCCTGCCTGCCGCAGGGCACTTGCTCCTGCTGTTCCCCTTGCCAGGAATGCCCTCGTGCCCTCTCTCCTGTTCATTGAACACTTACTACCGAGCCCTTAAATCTTCTATTTTCTTTGAGGTCCCTGTCAAGATCAAGTTCTTTTGGCAAAGCTTTCCTGATAAAACCCAGATCCATGGAGATTTCACTCTTAATCTGTTTACCTTCAGCTCTTCTATATCAGGTCAACTGCATATTATCTCTAAATCATGTATGAGCTGTATGGGCGCTGTCCTAGATCTTTTAAGATGTAGATTTATCCCTACTGCTAGACTGTAAGCTCCTTTATGGCAGGAACTCCTCTGTGTGCATCCTTCGCATTGTCCAGTCTGTTGAGTTTGGTGTTCTGCATCCGACGAGGCTTACTAATTGCATTTAAACTGAAACCGAGAGTCTAAACGTTTTCTCTACGATAGGAGAAAGAACCAAGTGCCTCAGGAAATAGGTGCAAGGATTTCAATGCAGCGTTGTTCGCTTAGGAAAAAAAATAAAAAAATACCTGAGCTAAATGTCCGTCAATGGGGAGTGGATAAAGAAAATATGGAATATGAAGACTTTCTATAGAGTAGTTCAAAAAAGGAAATGGAGTCAGATCATCAATATACATAGATTCCCCCATACGGAAATGTTGAGTGAAAAAGGCAAGTTGCAGAACAGTATGTTTGTTAAAATACAGTTTATGTAAATTCCATGCCACGTCAACCAATACCACATAGCATTTTAGGATCCATGTGAAGGTATCCACATGTGAACACATGATGGGAAAGAAATGCATGCAATTCGCGGTAGGGGCTGCTGCTGGGGAGAGAAAGAGGGGAGATGGGGAGTGGGACCCAAGAGTTTTTAATTCTTTCTGAGTGTTTTTTTCTTTTCATTATTAAAATAGAAAGCAAATAAGAGAATGTTAACGTTCTCTGCTTGGTAAGTAAGAATGTGGGTGTCTGTGAAGTATAGTCTAGCAGGATGTGCCCCCAACAAGCTGCTCACCCTCCTGACACATGTCTGGACACCGTTTCCCAGCCTCGTCTTCAGTGAGCTGCGGCCGTGTGACCTTGGTCAGGGTGGGAGGGACAGATGGCACCTCCAGGTCTAGCCTCTGGAACACCAGGCCTGGGGGCTGCAGCCCTAGCAGTAGGCAAACTGGTCACTCGTTTTGCTGTCACCCCCTGCAGTGACCTTACCCCAGCTAAGTGGGACCACAGGGAACAGGAGGAGGACTGCGCGACTACTGAGCAAAGCTCCAGGGTCCCTGCTGCCTGCAGGACAGATGGCCAGCTTGCTGCACACACAGCCACTTTGACCTTCAACTCACCTTGGCCGGCTTCTCACTGGCCCCAGACATACTTTGCTCCTTCCTGACCTGCTTCCCACCCAGAATGTCCTCCCCGCAGCTTTCTGCTGTTCCAGCACATGCTCACCCACAAAGTCCTCCTGCTTGTCCAGGCCCCTGTCCCCGGAGACTCTGCACTCCCACTCCCCACTCTCACCCCCTACCCCGCCCTCCCGGCCTCAGAACTTTTATCTGTGCTGCTTGTTTGGGCTTTCACCACACGCTACCTGGTGCTGTCACTTACATCTTGGCGACAGACATAATGCCTTATCTTTGTATCTCTCTGTCAGGGAATGACCTAAGTCGACTTTTTCCGTGTTAAGCAGAAGGGATGAGAATAGCAGCATTTAATCTGATGTTCCTCTGTGAGTCCCAACCATGGAAATTCTAAACAGTATGTTCATCAAGGTCATGGGACAGAGGCTTCCTGGGCATGGCCCCAAGTCCCTACTAAGTGTCCTTGCCTAGATACGACCTCTGCCTAGACGTCCATGCCCTGGGCCAGAATTGCCAGAGTTGGGGTCCAAGGGACCCTTCCTGGAGAGAGGTGGGGACAAGCAGGAATGTACCCCCAGGACATGTTAGAAGGTGAGGGCAAGGAGGCCCCGGGCAATGAGCTATTGGGGAAGCGACTGAGTTTTATTTCAGAGAAGATCTAGGCTAACTCCAGCCAGGGTTCCGTGACGTTGTTTTAAGCTTCATGGCTCCTTGTGCTTATTATTTTCGTTTTCACTTTTCATTCCTCCGGAGGGACTCCAGATAAGATCCCGCAGAATGCAAGGGGATTGTTTGTTTCAGAGGCAGCTGGGAAGAGATGGGGGGAGACATCGGAACCAGCATCCCGCTCCTCAGCCTGTCTGAGGGAGGAGAAGGCTATGCAGAGAGCACTGGGACCATGGCTGGAAAGGAGAGCCACAGCGGGCAAACCCTGCAGTGTCCAGGCAGAAAGGAGGGGCAGAGGGGAAGGCCAAGGTGGAGAGGAGACCCTGGGGGCAGAGGTGGGAGTCCTCATCTGTGGGGTAGCAGTGGCCAGTCATTGACCTTTTGGCCTTGGACAAAGCCATCTAGGCTCCCTGAGACTCACTTTTCTTATTTTTAGAAAACGGATGATACAACTTTGCTGGACTGCTAAGGTTTAAATGAATAAAATATGTGAATGTGTTTATCAGCCCTTGGGTGCCATCCAAATACATGCTCTCCAGTGGCTAATACAGTAGATTCCAGGTAAATACAGGCCAGCTAGAATGAATAGGGAGACGAACAAGTGACTAAATGGATGAAGGAGTGAAGCTCCCAGAGAGGGGACGTATATTCACAGTGGGGCCAGAGGATGTGTAGGCAGAGGTAGTAGCCAGGCAAGGACACTTAGTAGGGACCTGTGGCCATACCCAAGAAGCCTCTGCCCCACGGCCTTGATGTGATTCATCTCTTGTTCCCTGAAGGCCACACAGCCTGGGTCAAGCATCTTCTTCCCTAGGGGAGAGCCCCTGGGCTGAAACCCAGTGTTTGCAGCTAACGGCAGGTCCTGCGGGTTCCAGCACTGCAATTGAAAGCCAGAATTGCATCCACTCCAAGGGGAAACAAAGCCATCTTTTGGATGTTAATAATCTGGTCTCTACTGAGTTTAGCACACAGAGCACCATAACCACATGTTTAGAAAATAAAGACCATCATACAGGTGATTAGAGAAGACATTAATACAAATCCAGATGGAAATTCTTTGGAGGAGAGTGTAGGGACCATGCACATTTTGCACCACAGGGTTTGTCTTCTTGAGACACCTAATGGCCTACTTTTCTGGGAGATGGAGTCCTAGCATCCTATTTGGACACTGGAGCCTTCCACAAACTGGCCAGATGGTCTCTCTGGTGGTGTTTCCCACTTGGGCTGCCTTGCAGGGACCTCTTTCTGCTGAGTGGAGCTGAACTCACCAACCCATTTTAACGTGCCATGTTGTTCTCTTTCTAGCCAACTCTACCCCACCATCAGGGCTCCACTCAAATCTCACCTTCTTCCCACTGGATTAAGGGGTTCAGCTTCAGGTACATCTTTGGTCTTCACAACACTCTTCCTTTTCTAGCCTCCCTGGATGCTCAGTCCTTCTGTGGCCGAGTGTCTCATCTTTTCTTTAACACTATGAACCTTCTGAGAGAACTGACTGTGCTTAGCCTGTAATTCCTTGTGTCCCCTAATCCAACTAGCACAAAGCTGGGCACATAAGAAACTCAACAATATTTGTTGACTGGTTGGAAAGATGGTCCTTAGTGATTCAGTAATACTTTGTGCTTCGGTATCTCTGGTCAAATGGACACCTGCAGGGAATTAGGACTTTTCGTGCTCTCCAAGATGCAAATATCAACAGGTGACCCCCACCTGGCTTGAGCTCCCACCTCTATACTCCCTGCACCACCCCAGGGAGGCTGGACTCAGCATTATTCCCTATGGAACACAACACCTGTGTGTTCCTTCTGTGGTGATGCTGCCTTTGTGGTTTCTTCTCTGCTCCATACCTACTTGATTCCTAACTACTCCCCTTCCGCTCATGGGACACAAACTCACAGCCCAGTTTGAGCTCCCACGAGGCCCTCTTCACCAGTTCTTCCCCCTTTCTACCTTCTCTGCACTGTCCTGCTACTCGAGCTCTTGCAGTTCAGTTGGGGTGGGTGGGATATGCCACATGAGACAGGGTCCTACTGGTGACCTTAGTGATTGCTGTCCAGAGAGGGTGAGCTCACTTCAAGCTGGAGTCCTCAGGGGTCTACAGAGGAGATGGCACTTGAACTGAGCCTTGGAGGACAGGTGGGATATGAACTGGCAAAGGAGAAAGAGAGAAAGTGGTTGGGGAAAAGTGACCTCACAGAGTGGCTGGAAAGGGCGGATGATGTAGGAGATGGGCAGAAAGGTAGAGAGGACCAGGAATGGGAATGAGCTGGCAGGCCACCAGGCAGGCAGGACGGCAGGGCCTCAGTGATGCCAGGTGGTTTTTGAGTGTCTGTGAGTGCCCATCCTGGGCTAGCCCAGGGTCAATCAAGTTGGTTCATGCATGTGTCACTCACGGGAATGTCCAAATCCTCAAGTGTGGGGAAAGTTCACCAGGAGTTGGAGGGAGGGCACCTTCACGGGTCTACACTAATGCCAGTCTGGGGAGGGTCTCACCTAAGTGCCTAACTTGCCTTAGGGGTGTGAATTGTCTCCATGTAGGATTTATTAAGTGGGCAAGAAACCATTGCTAGGCTCCTTGCAAGAACAATGAGGGAGTGCTTGCCAGACAAAACAGGCAAAACAGGGGAGGAGACCACGCTGGGAGGGCTGACTGATCACAGGCCCCAGGCCCAATTTGAGGGAAGAGAGAAACTTCTTATGGCTATAATCCAACTCCAGAGAAGCTGGGAATAGGGACCCTGAAAGGGGCAGTGTTTGTGGACGTTTTTGGGAGGTGAGAGGAGAATGTGAGTCAGACCCAGCTGCTCAGCGCTATTTCCAAATGCCTTTTCCTTGGGAAGTTCGAGAGCACATAGACACAGAACCTGAGCCCATGGTATGATGGCATGCCAGGAAAATAAATGCAACTTAGACACACTAATGGGCCTGGCAGCCTGACCTGAGCACATTAGGCACCCCTTGGAAAGAGAGGCATTGGCAGCTAGAGGACATCCGGGCAAGCGTGGCGGGGGCTGGCGGGAACCTATCTCACAGGAACAATTAGGGAAGGGGAAATGGGCAGTGTGGCATGAGATGATGGAGTGAGAGAGATGGAGGGTACAGCACAGCAGTAGTCAAGTGTCTGATGAACTGCCACTAGGTGAGGTTCGATTCTCGCGGGCAGTGCTTCCACGGCAGCTAAACTAAGAACGTAGAGGATGCTGACATCTACGTACTGGAGGATTGCACGGCAAGTGAAGGTGCTGCCGACACTAGAATTGCCTACTCCTTCTGGAGCTCTCACCGTACATGAGGCCTGGTGCTATATTTCACTGTAGCAGAAACCTGGCAGGACTCAAGTTTGCAGACCTGTCACTTTGGGTTTAATTTGAACACGTGGGAGTACTTCCTTTAGGTAAGAGTATTCTAAAGATTTCTCATATGCATAAAGTTTTTATACTTAATATTGGCAATAACGGTGTAGGAGTGGTGTGTCTCAGTAGTGGGAAGGTCACAACAGGCCCCTCTATGGGTGCTCCACATGGGAAACAACTGCCTACATCATTTTTGCTGTGCACACTCAACTTGCCCTTGGATCTCGCTGTACACAGGTTGCATACAATGTCACAGGTAGATACATGCAAATTGTATCACATACATATAAATATGGAATTCCAAGCAGCAGGGAAATCACAATAACCTATATTGTCTCATTTAATCTTCAGACAAATCCCACGATTTAGGTACTATTATCTTCATTTTATAGAAAGAAAGCTAAGACATAGATTAAGTAAGTTGCTCACAATCACTTAGCTGGTAGGTGGCTGAGGTAGGATTTCAATCCAGGTCTGTTTGGAGGCCCAGTTTCTATGCTGTGCTGGAGGTTTCTAAACGGGCCATGAAGGGCAACCTGTCAGGGAGGTTGATTAGAGAATTTCTGCCTTAGAGGCAGAGGTGGGTAAGGTTCTTTTAACCTCTGCAGGTTTACTGTCTGGCCTCTGGCGTTTTCAGGCAAACACTAACACACACAATCAGGCGGGTGCTATGGTCGGGATGTTTGTGTTCCTCCAAAATTCATACGTTGAAATCCCAAATCTCAAGGTGATGGAACTAGGAGGTGGGGACTTAGGGAGGTGATTAGTTCATGGCCGGGAGCATTCGTGAATGGGATTAGTATCCTTATAAAAGGGACTCCAGAGAGCTGCTTTGCCCATGTGAGACTACAATTGGGAGAGAGTGGCAGTCTGCAGCCCAGAAGAGAACCCTTGCTAGAACCTGACCGTGCTTACACCTGATGTTGGACTTCCAGCTTTCAGAACTGTGAGAAATAAACTTCTATGGTTTATAAGCCACCCAGTCTATACTCGTTTGCTACAGCAGCTCTAATGCACTAAGACAATGGGCTATGCCCTCCAATACTCCTACGCAGTGCCGAGGATGCAGAACTGGGCAGACAGAGTCAGGCACAAGGCCAAGGTGGGTGAAGTTTGTCTACAGAGTCCCTGTTTCCCTTGTAGTGTGTCCCTGAGTAGTTGTGTCTCTGAAGGAACAGTGGGCACCCAACCAAATGGAGAAGGCTGAAGCCAGAGGCTCAAATCCAACTGCTAGGAGTTCTTCAGCCTTTTTCAACCCATGATAAAATAGATCTTTCTATTTTATCCTCTTTCCCCCAGAAATCCAGAGAGGCCCTGAGTTTTGTGGGATGGGAAGTGCTCATTTTGAATTTTAAGATGAGTTTATGCATCCTCACCAGCCAGGAAGACTCTGTGCAGATTTCCTTGCTGTAGATTGTGTTAATGAGGTCATGGGTAGCCTCTAGTTTTCCAAATACAGATGCTTCTTGGCTTACAGTGAGGTTACATCCCAATAAACCCATCGTAAGTTGAAAATATCGTTAAGTTGAAAGTGTATTTTCAACTTACAATATTTTCCATTTATGATGGGTTTATCCAGATGTAAATCCATGGTTAGCTGAGGAGCATACTAAATATGCTCACTTTTACACCATCATACAGCTGAACAACCCTAAGTTGAACCATCACAAGTTGGGGATTGTCTGTACAAAACTATATTATACTATTGAATGTTCTCATTCAAACCACAAATGCTTCCTTCTCTCCTCCTCACAGACTTTCAATACACCCCTTAGAAGGACGTGCCACCCCCTCCCTCTGCCCTCACAATTGAGAACCACTGGTCTAGTGGAACCCTTATAGCTGAGAAATCAGAGACATGAATTAATTTGGTCACAGCTACAAAATGACTTATTCAGCTCATTCAATCTGGTTCTAGTTAACAAATATTTATTGAGCAACTACTGTGTGGCTGGTATCCTACGTGGTGGGTACACTTGAATTTTCAAATCCATCTCAGGGGAAGGGACCCTCTGACCAAACAATTGAATGTTTAGTAGTAGAATTTTGCCTACCGATAGGGGTAGATTCTTTTAGTTGGGAATCTTCTGGATACCACTAAATTCTCACATCATAGACAGATGTCTGCTCAACCAATGTAAAAAGGGCCAGCCCTGCCTGGATGCCCAGGTTGGAAGATGGCAAAAACGAGGGGATTTTGAGACCTCTCTCTAGAGTCACAGCGTATCTGCCACCCTCCTCTTGTCAACACCCTCTTCTCCCTGGAATTGGCCCTATACCCTGCCTGCTATTTTCTTTGTTGTCTTTTCATCCTCACCATGTTGGGCAGAAGGGCACCCCCCTCACTTCCCCCACACCCCCCCATCCTTCCCAGCACAAGGTTCCATTCTTCATTAATGCTGTTTTAAAGCCAGCGCGGAGCTGTTTTCCAGATGTGGCCATGCGCAGACAGTAATTGTGCTCTGTGATCCCTTCCAGCTGCTCCCGTCGCTTGCCAACAAACGCCCCCAACCCCCACCTTGCAGCCCCAGGAGTCCGTGTTTGGGGGCTGCAAATTAGGGCAAACGTTGTAAAATGATCATGTGCTACCCACGGCCTTCCCCCACAAGAATTATGGACTTTATAACTGAGCTAATTGGCATTAGGTCTTGCCTGAAAGGTCAACAGAGTGGCAGAGAAACAGGATCTTTGTAAATTGATCGGCTGGTTTCCCCCTTCTTCCCCCTAACTCCCTTTCCCGTTTTGAAATACAGCCTACCTGCCCCGCAGAATTGCTGACTCTTGTAAATTACTTCTTTGACTGTGTGGGACTGTGACACATTGTCTCACATCATGTGGAAGGCAGGCGGGGATGTCAAGGGGTGCATAATTATACCCTGCAAATTCTTCCACCATACCGCAGGCTTCAGCCCCCGTGCACCTCCGTGAAGTGGGGCATTGTAACGCTCTTGACCTTCAAACCAAGCATGATTTAGCCAAGGGTGGCACACAGCGTTTGGCGTTTTTATTTATTTATTTTTGCTTCAAATGCACAAGTTCCTTGCGAGTGATCTTGGGGCACAGTGTACACCCTGGCCTTTCTGTTGTTTCTCAGACGGGAACCCTTGCGTGGCGTTTTTTCATTCCTCAGATTCTTATTGAGCATATTATAGGCGGGGTCTGAGACTGATTTTAGGAGGGCAAGAACGTTGGTTTTTGGGATCAGAAATGTTCCATTCTATCTATAGATTGATTGTGTGGGCCCCCTTGCTGCTTGGGGTGAATTGAAGCCTTATGGTTTCAAAATGTCTGTCCTCCCCCCGTCTGGCACTCACTGTTTGGGGTTAAGCATTGAAAGTCCTTGTTAAAACACATATATAGTATGTGGGAGGAATAACTCATTAAACCTGTGGTTCTTACCCCTCTCCCCCTTTTTCTCTTAGCAAGCGGCCCTGGAGAATCTAATGAAAGTTGACCTCATCTTGCACATACTTACACGCATTTTGCTTGCAATTTTAGGCTGTTCTTGCCCCTTCGAATTGCAACTATGGGTCACTTCTAAGTTAGGAATCCTTGTTCAGTTGTCATCATCACCCATGGGCACCCCAGCCCACATGAGATGATTAGACTCTTCGGGCAGAGAGGCTGCAGGAAACGGCTTAGGCTGGTCCAGGGAATGGGAAAAGTGAGAGGAGCAAAGTTTCAATGGCTTATTTTTGGTCACAATGAGATAGGGAGCCTGAAAATCATCTGTTTGTGCGTACAACTCTTTTTCAAATGTATGCAAATGCCGCTGGGATGTGAACATTGTGGATTCCCTTAGAAATGTGGACATGAAGTGTTTTCCCAATTCACCGAGGCTGAAACGGTAACTGCTGTCATGCTGGGAGGGGGTTGTGAAGTTATGAATGCCGAGCTGGGAAGTTTGGGAGCCCTTGTTCTGCTCTGTCACCTGGTCCCGCTCCCCATCACCTCTCACCTCGTTACCACCTTAGCCCGAGCAGCTCCTCCTTTCTCCTCCCCCTCGGCCAACACTGCAGCCAGGTGGTCCTTTGAAAGTGTCAGGTCCTCCTCAGAGAAACCCTCCCATGCTGCCATCTCACCTGCATGAAAGCCAAGTCCCTGCCATGGCCTGGTGCTCTGACCTCCTCCGCTGGTGCCCTCCTGTCGCTTGCTCTACCCCAGCTCCGCAGCCCCCACCTCCCGGCAGTTGCATGAACACTCTGTGCTAGTGCCCAGATCACGTCTTCTGCACTTGCCGCTACCCTCTGCCTGTGTGCACCTGTCCCAGGTGTTCTAATGTCTTGTCTGCTCCCACCTTCCAGGTCGCTGCTCCTCAGAGCCACCGTCCCTTCCCACCTTGTCCGACTGCTGCCAGCCCCAGCACTCCTTGTTCCTGTTTTGTTTTCCCCACACACTCAGCACCACCTGGCTGCTTAATTATTTGTTTCTGTCCTTATCTCCCCACCAGCAAATCGGCTCCTTGAGAACAGGCACTTTGTCTGGGGCATCCACGGTGACATCACAGTGTGGGTCCCTCTGTATTTGTGCGATGAGTGTGCGCCCCAGCTGGAGGGCACTGGGGGGCCAAGAAAGGGGAAGAGAAACCCTCACAAGAAGCCTGGGGGCGGCAGGGAGAAGCTGCACCCCCTTCTCCCCACGGTGCTGAGGGCACCAGGAGTCAGGGGACAGAGGCTCAATGGCACAAGCTCACTGTGCCTCGTCTCTCACAGCAACCAAGCACGTCCCTTGGCCTTCCTACCTGATGGGGCTGCACGCAGAGTTTGCTTGGTCCCTTCCCTCTCCTGTGTCCCTTGTATCTTTCAAACCCAAGGAAGGGCGGGCTAATGACAAAGGACATATGTGGACAACACCCCTGTACTGGGGCCCCTGTACAAGGCTGCCTCCTACTGACAAGGTATTTCACTTCCCTGGGTCTTATATCTAAATCTACAAAATGAAGGGGTTTGTTTAGAAAATCTCAAAATCTAAGTGATTTTATTATGGAAAGTGATGTGAAATGCAAATTAACGTCAAACCCTTAACAACACTATATAGTAATATTTATGGCCACTTCAGAGGCCCTTGACCAGACCCCACATCAGTCTCCCTGTCTCTGTCCCCACCTGTCCGAAGGCCCCTCAGTGCACAGGCCACGTGAGGAACGGTTTCCCCCCACGCTGGCCTGGAAGCCCCAGGCAGCCCTCTGCACCTTCGCTTGGATTCCCGTGTCGGGCAGCTCAGCTCTGTCCAACCTGACGTGGCCTTAGGAGGCAGTTGACTCCACGACCCGCATTCCCATGAGCTTCTCTTCACTCCTGGCTGCCTCCTGTGTCCCCAGTTCTACTCAGCTGCCATCGGGGGCAGAAGGCACTGCCTCCTGTTGGCTGCCGACTCTGACCCTGTGGGAAGTCAGGCAGAGACGGTCCCCTTGGGAAAGCATATACAGTTGCCTGCCATGGGGAAGGACGGAGGAAGGAAAATGAGATTGACAAGGGGCAGAGTGGATCACAAGAGGCCTCCAGAGGGGGTCGGGCCCACCTGGGCATGACAGACGAGGATGAGGAGAGCAGGAAGAGAGCAGAGCTGAATCCAGATGGGGTGACGGAACGTGCCGGACACAGACCCTGCCTGGCTGGGGCAGGCAGACTGGGCAGGAGCCCCCATGTCAGGCCTCCAACATCCGTTCCTCATACCACACGCAGACACAAGTAGCCATTCGGATCTCTTTCTGAACCCATAAAACAAAAGCCTCCTCCGTCTGTTTCTCTGCCTGGCCCTGATGGGCTCACATGGGAAGAGAGGCACATTCTTGCTTTTCCTGGGCTGGAACTGGGCCCTGAGCCCCAGCCCGGTCCACAGGCCAGACGCTAACCCAGGCCCCATCACTTGCTTCTCCTTGGGGTCAGTCCTGACCCTAAGGTCCCTTGACCCCATGTGGAGAGAGCGTCCTGTTGCCTTTGTTGCTGAGAACCCCTGCTGTATGTAAACTGGGCCAGGCCACCCTCAAGCAGGGAGGCCAACCCCATTAAGGGGACACAAGTAAATGATTCCTTTCCAGAACCCGGTTTCCCCTGATGGCACCGTGTGTCCCCAGCCTTTCTATCGTGTTGTGTCTTGTGGCCTCCTCTAGCTCACGTGCACCTGGCACACCTGCCCAGCCAAAGCCATGCTGCCCAGGAAAAACCACAGTGCACATCAATGAGTGAATTCGGTCCAGAACCACCAGGACCTAGGAGAGGGGGCAGAGAGTGCCTGCCTCTGTTGAGGGTCAGAGCTCACCTCTGGGTCTCCTGTCTACACCTTTGACCTCCTGGACCTGGAACCAGAGACCAACTAGCCATCAGCTTTTGCCAAGCACTCCCATTCTAGATGATTCCTCTGGAACTTAATCTCCCAGGGGTGTAGACACGGGTCCTGCCTGGTTGTGACCGACCCTGCCTACTTCCCGGCGCTAGGTGTCTTGCAAGTCTGACCTGTCATGCCTGCTGGCAGCCCACTGGCTGGCTGACTCCCGTAGCCCTGTGGCCAGTTCATCCTCGTAGCCCCTATGCTGAGTATCAGCTGAGGATCAGAGTTCCAGAAGGTGCCATTTGGATGGACAAAGAGAGTTTCCACCCAAGCCTCCCCTTTCAACTCCGGGGCACGGTGTAGATGGCAGTATGTGGATGAAACCAGCCTGTAAAGCCAGTGTAACAACATCCACAGCCACCAGACACTGAGAAGTGCCGACTGTCACAGTCACCGCCTGCCCTCCTCCGGGCTAGCCTTTTCCTCCCACGACGCACACAGTGGCCACTATCTCCTTCTGTATGGTTTCTGCTCCCCATGTCTTCACCTCACCACCTCCGCATTGGAGAGCCCCTAGGTTGACGCGTCTCACCTCCCCTTTCTCTCCACGTAGAGGAAGAAATGCCAGAGAGCTCCCCTGGGCCCGGGCTGCAATCGAGGGCCAGCCCTGCCACAGCCTGGCCAGAGGGAGCCTCCCCGAATGGTCTGGGCTCTGTTGTCCCAACAGCAGTGGGTGTTTTCTTGTCGGTGAGCTCCAAGCCCCAGGCCCCCATCTGCCTGCGCAGCTCTGTGCTTTGAGCCTCGCACGGCCGCTTTTCCTTAAGAGGTTTTCACAAGTTCAGAGCAGTCCTGGGTATTGGGGAGTTGAAATTATTTTTACCCATGTGCAGCTGAAATAGCCATCTGCCATCACACCGCCCAATTCCCCACTGTGTTTAAAATCCATCTGGAGTTCTTTTTTTTTTTTTTTTTAATTCTCCACATTAAAAAAAATAGTGTCTTGGTGCAAAGGGAGGTGTCATATCCTGATGTCTTTTCTGTCTGCAGCAGAACTTGTCCTAGAGCAGAGGATGGACTTAGGGCTACTCTTTGCTTGTTCCAAGCCATATTGATTAATTATTGGTTCTAGGCCCATGGGTGTTCCTTATTCTAGGGATGTTTGTCTTGTTGTATCAAGATATAATACACAGCCCAGCTTATGTCACCTCCTCCATGAAGCCTTCCTGGTTACTGCAGCCCTTACGTCTCTGAAGTCTCCATAGCAGAAATGGGCACTTCCTTAGCTCTTAGGCCTTGATTTTCTTCTGTTTGTCTCAGTGGTGTTGGCTTTGTATCTTTAAGTTCAGTGACAACTGGGACTGGGCCTCTTGTTGATCTTGCAGTGACTGCAGAATACCCAGCCCAGAAAGAGGCCTTTGATAAAGTCTGGGGGTGCTCTCTGATCCCTTCTCCTCCTTCAGGGCTCCTTAGATCCTGCCTTGAACAGCTCTGAGTTTCCCCACACTTGGACTCCTACAATGTTAATATTAATAAAATCACCAGAATTCAATACAGTGCATATGCTCTTTCTGTTTTGCTGGAAGTCTCCATGGACACTAGTGCATGGGGATAGTATCCTACACACCACTGAGTACATAACGACCAGGCCAAGGAGGGGCACAAAAAATGACTTTGATAAAATAAAGATGGCGTTGGTGATGGGACCATTTATTTAATAAGCCTCTGTCAGGATCCTGATAAGTGCCAGGCAACTTGGCAGATGCCGGGGGTTCAGCGATGAGTATGTCACACTCCCTACCTTCAAAGAGTGCACAGTCTAGTGGAGGACATAGAGAGAATGGAATATGAGCATTTCAAGGTGATTTGCAGCAATTAAATCAATATGGGATTATAAAAACTTTGGTATTTGAACTTGAGGGTTTAGGAAGAGGAAGCACAAGGGCACAGGAGAGGGAAGAATTTGGTGTGCCCAGGGAGCAGCCCTGCTTCTGTGTGGCTGACGCATAGGAGATGTGGGCAGTGCTGAGAAGTCACTCTGGAGAGGTAGGAGGGTCAGGGCAGGGGGCCCTCACCTGCTCAGCCCGAGGCTCCCACCCCAGTTTCCTCAGCCATTGTTCGAATTGCAATGGGTGCATTTACTTGAACATTCTTTGTTAGCGGGGTCTGTGAATTTGTCTTCCCCTACATGAAGTGGGACTTCCTTTGATTCATCTTAAATTGTCCGTTCTGTCTTTCTATGGAGTTTGGTGTAGTCACTGTCCCTCAAGCCCCCCGCTGCCCTTAGTCTACTTGTCTGCCCTTTGAAAGAATAAGACATATATGGGAAAACATTTGAAAGCCAGGAAATACATCTACCTCCTTTGTGACTTTGGGTTTTTGGATCCTTTGTGATTTCTTTAACTCCTTTGGGCCTCAGTGTTGTCACTTAAAAAATAGGGAATGGGAAAAACGACACCAGATTAATGTACTTCGTTGGGTGGTTATAAGCTCAACTATGACAATAGACATAAAAGACCCTGGAAACCCAAGGAACTTGCAAATGCAAGGGCTTGTTACCCCATGGAAGGAACCAGCTGCTCCTTCCTCCCGCACACTCCCCTGCCAGGCTGCACCAACTTCAGTGGGTCCCTTGGTCTCCCGTGGCAACTTGCCGTAGTATCCCACTGGCACTTTTCCCTCCACACGAGGCAGCACTTGCTCATTAGGCATGACAAATTACCCTCGCTCCACTGGGGTATGGATGGAGCTCTGCGAGGGGGAGTGGGTTTCTTCCGCCGCTCCCCGCCCCGACTTCCCTTCCTCTCCCTCTTCATGTTCACAAGTGTCTCTGAAACAAGCTGTCTCCTGTCTGGGGAAGGCAGAGCCCAGGCCGCACAGAAGTGGGGCTTGGGATTTGAGCAGGCAGCTGCTCCATCCTTCCTCCCAAATGCTTTCCACAGCCTGGCTGGCTCTGGCCCTGCCATGCTTGTAGCACATCTGAATATCAGTTGTTTGCATAAATTGTGAGCCCAGCATGTCATAGCCCTTCTTTTGGGGCACGCGGGTGTATAGGCTCCAGGAATCCACTGAGGGCAGAACATCGATGGACCAGAAGTCAAGTTCCTATTTCTTTGACTACTCCAGTCCAGAGAATGGTGAAAGCCCCTCGTGGTCACATTTCCAGCTCTTGGTTCATTTCCTTTCCATTCAAGCAGCAATGCACGTCCTGAATCCTGGCTGTGAAGTGAGGGGCATTAGCAGCCTAGGAAGGAGGACGGGGTGGGCATGGGGGCAACCTGTGGCAACGTCGTGGGATTGATCAAGAACACCACTCTAGGTCTAATTTCTGGGGTCCCTTCTCACTGTCAGCAGGTGCACAGGGCCTTTCCAATTCCCACTGCAGACGCTCCAACAGGCCATCCAGGTCTGCCTCCACAGTCCAGCATCTGCACTCCTTGGCTGCATCTAGGTAACCACTGCGGAGTTGAAAGATCGCCACGTGAGGAGGTGGGAGACCCGCTTTCCAGTTCCAGATTACGTGACATCATCGGTGTGAGCCTCAGCTGGGTACAGCGAGGGCACTGAGTTGGGGATGAACCCTCTGATCCCGTCTAGCTGTAAAATCTGTGATTCTTTTACATGGTTCCTCTTCTATGCTTCTCCCCTAATCAAAAATCATTTTTCCCATGGTCCATCCCCTGATCAAACTCTTGTTCAGAGGCTAAAGGAAAGCTCATGCCCCAGAGGGTCTTTCTGGCAGTCTCAGGCCCACGCCCCTCCTCCTTCCTCAGCCCAGCCCAGGGTGACAGCACATGGCAGCCTTGCTTTCCTGCTTCCCTTTGAAGGACTTCTGTTGGACAAGGGTCCCTGCATTCTCCATCATGGGTCATTCTCTTGTTGTTTTGACCTGTTGATCCTGTCTCCCACAAACAGATTAGCGAGTTCCCTGACACCTGAAATCAAGTTGGCACCAGACTGGGCCCTTAAAGGTTTTCATTAACAATATTTTGAATAACTGATTTGTTGGAAAAGACTCCAAGTTCTAGGCTACAAAGTCTCATTTGAACCCATTCTCCTGCCCTACCCTGTTTACATTTCAGCCTTATCCTCTGTCCACCCCAGGCCAGCCCTTTTGTTCTTGTGGTCCCCAAAGACCTGTTATCTGTCTGCTATGCAGCCCTTCTGTTCTCCAAAGTCCCTTTCCTGCAAGAAGTCTTCCTGGGCCAGATCAGTACACACAGGGCTTCAGCTTTGTTTCTTAACCAAAATCCCTTACAGACGTGTAAGTGTTTACCAGCCACTCTCATGGAGGTCATCTGGTTTTATCGTCTCATAGACATGATCATCCTCATTTTAAAGATGCGTAGACTGAGGGTCAAGGAGACTAAGTGAGCCCAAGATCACAAGGTGGTCACCAGAGGACCTACAGGGGCTGGACAGGGACTCAGATGCAGCTCCCAAGTTCCAAGCTAAGAGCGCTATCGGTTACAACACAGGCAGCGAAGCTCTCACATCCGCAGGGGCTGTGTTTATTCCAGAGCGGCTCCCTCCCTACCCCATGGCTCTCTTGGCTGAAGATACCCTGGGAGTCAGAGGAGGAGCTACAGCGGGGTGAGATAGACTGGGAGGGCAATGGAGGGCAGGGGCCGTGGTGCGGGGCACTTCAGGGACACAAAGTCAGGCTTTCAATGTCCCTTAGAAAATTCTTCCTGAGAGGGCATGTTAAAGGTGGGGATGGGGTTCTCTAATGTTCAAAGTAATGGGGTTTCTAAACATGATGATGTCTCTTAAGCCAAAATCAATAACACATTTTCTTTTCTTTTTTTTTTCCTTTTGTTTAGCTCAGATAGCAATAGTCTTGGTTTCATAACTGTAAGAACTGGTTGGTCTGGCAGCTACCGTTACTCAAGACAAGAAGGAGTTCTGGACCTCCTGGCCTGTGCCCTAATCAGAAAGGGATTAGAAAATGCCCTCTACTCAAGCTGGTGCAAGAGGGTCCAGGGACCGTGGATTAGTTCCTGGTTTGAGAAGTCTGGGTATTTGTTTGCTTTTCTTCCCTCTGATTTTGAACAGCAGAGAGAGTAGCCAACCTATAGTAAGGAATAAAAATCCAGGTGGATCTTGCTTTGGGGGCTTCTACAAGCATAGAAGATAATAAATAAAATCAACAGCTTTCATTGAGAGCTTAGTATTATTCTTAGTATTTGCCAGGCAATGTGCAAAGTGTATACATAAATTATCTCTTTTTTCTTCTGTACGACCTCATGAGGTAAATTCTATTACTATACCCATCTTATAGGTGAGAAAACTGAGGTGCAGAAATTTAAGTAATTTTCCCGAGGTTAACAACTAGTGAGTGGCGGATTTGAGATCAGATTGGCTTCAAAGCCAATCCCTCTTAGACCTTTCAGGGCTCAGATAAGCATTTTGTAAAGGACTTGTCTGCAGGCTTCCTTTCCGTGCTAGGGCTCCCCTGTTCCAGGGCTGCTGACTGCTGCTCCTGGGGCCTGTGTTAGATGTGAGGGCAACCTCAGACCAAGAAAAGTAACAGTTTAGCTGGGTGATTTTAGAGATTCCATCTGATTTGCTTCGATTTGATTCAGTTCAGTTCCTCATTGTGTTGGGCATGGCTTATGTGTCAGGCAGATGGCTCTGTCGTTAGGATTCCAAATGAAGCTGAATCATTCCAGAAATAATTTTTGAAAGCCTTTAAAGTTTGGATAGTTTGGATAATATCTGACTCAGCAATTCTTCTTGCAGGAACTTATTCTAAGAACATAATCTTGAATGTAGGGAATACTAGCTATGATTCCGTTACTCTGGTTTATCAACAGTAAAAAGTAATATAACTGTCTTAGGGATAGGGCACCGGCAGGTTATAACACATATATCTAACATACAAGCTCTAATGACACAGTGTCCTTGTGGGTTGAGACCAGCTAGGCAGGAGGGAAACCAATCAGCATAGTATCTTTACTTCCACAACGAATATGCCAAAGTTTCCCAAACTCTCTCAGTAATAGTTTTACAGTACTCCTAGGCCAAAATAAATGATTCATAGTTAGGCTTATTAAGTATATGAGCTCAAATAAACTAATAAGTATTTTATGTCCTCACAACTTAGTAGCTGTTTAAAAAATATTACACGTAATTTGAAAGAAAACATACTTATATTTCATTCTTAAACAAACATAATTATTTACTAATGGGTTGCGTGCCTCTGTTGGGCTTTGTACAATTAGTTAAGCCAGAATCAGATTGGACACCTCCACCTTCATTTCCTGTTCCACACTGATTTTCCCATGGTACTTGCTTTTCAACACAGCAACCAATAAAATCCAGCTTCCCGAAGACATGATGTTATCAAGTGTAGTATAATCTAATGTTGAAATGTTGAACTTCCTCAACCTGCTAGTTTGTGTGGTGTCAGACAATATTGAATATCATGGTGTGTTTCTTGATAATTAAAAACATTCTGCAGTGTCCCTGTGGGTTCCCTGTGGCATCCTGGGCTTCCCTGGTGCACAGTTTGGGGACTGAAGAAATAAGTTTTCTTCTATTTTCTTGAAACATATGCCTTCTTTATTTTTCTCTTTTGGTTTAGTGTTTGATAGACATATGAGAATCAAAAATATTTTACTTCCCTTTTGACTGTAGCAAAAGAAAATCAGCCCAAAAGCATGATAATTAGCAACTGACCCTCAGTCTCAGTTTTAGGAAGGCCATAGGGAATGGAGAGGATTGTGGCAAACAAAGCACTAGCAGCTTCTACTTAGTTCCACCCATCTGTGGCCAGATGGGAATGTGATGTTACCATTTTTTATTTTATTTTTTTATTATTATTATTTTTTATAAATGTTTTTCTTTCTTTCTTTTTTTTTTTCTATTTTTAGTTGCCCAGCTAAATTTTTTTTTTCTATTTTTAGTAGAGATGGGGTCGTGTTCTTCCTTGGGCTGGTCTTGAACTCCTAAGCTCAAGCAATCTTCCCACCTCAGCCTCCCAGAGTGTTAGGATTACAGGCGTGAGCCACTGCACCTGGCCTACCATTTTTTAAAGATAAGCTGAAAATATTGACTTTTATGTGAAGTCTCCTAATATTTAGATACTGGTAACTAATTCTAACATGTTATTTATAAACATTGGGTAGGTCAGTGCTGTGGTACACAAGCAAAGCCTGTCTAAGGGTGGTGTTTCACTTGAGAGTGACCAGTTTGGGATACATAGTATAATGAATTATTATGTAATCATTAAAAGTGGAATTATTGATAAATACATAATCACATGGAAACATGTTCATGAAATATTAAATGAGAAAAGGTAACTAACAAAAATCATGATACCATTTTTATAAAAACTATTTATGGATACACAGAGCACTAAAAGTATATAAGAACTAAGGGGTTAAAATGATTATTCTTGGGTAGGGAATCACTGATGATTTTAATTTTTTTCTTTTTGCTTCTTTATATTGCTAAATTTTTTTTTACAATAACTACATATTGCATCCAAAATTTTATTTTTTAATGTTTTTAGAAAAAGAAACTTAGGACAATTACTATGAACAAGGCAGCATCAGGCACAAATGCAAAGGCAAAGGGACTGTTTCTTATACAACTTTGAATTGCATTTGTGTTTGTGCCTAATTCTGTCTTGCTCATGGTAATTGTTCCAACCTTCAACAGGCTTGTGTCTGGAAACTTGGATTTTAAGTGCTGTCATCATTGCCTAACTGGTAAGTGTGGCTCACTGTGCCTACGTTGTTTGTACAGGCAATATGGTTTATGTTGAATACTTGTGTTCCTTCTTGGAGTCTGAAATTTTGGCATGTGCTAGGCAGAGGGTGCCTATGTTATCAGCCCCCAATAAAAACTCTGGGCATTGAGTCTCTGATGAGCTTTCCTGGTAGACAACACTTCCCACACGTTGTCAGAATCCAATGCTGGAGGAATTGAGCACATCCTATGGACTCTACTGGGAAAGGATTCCGGAAGCTTGTGCCTGGTTTCCTCTGGACTTCATCCAATGCACCTTTACCCTTAGCTAATTTTGCTTTGTATCCTTCAGCTGTAATTAATCTTGGCTGTGAGTACAACTATATGGTGAGTCCTGTGAGTTCTCTAGTGAATCACTGACCTTAGGGGTGGTCTTTGGTACCCCCCAGCTTCCTTCCATGATCATCTCAGCCTCCAATTCTTTTTTGTCTGGAACCCCTTCAGCAAATTATATATAAATATAATCATTTAACTCTCCCGTTTGTTTTGTCAATCAGTGTATCATCTGTTGCATCTGTTGGGCTTTTATATCATTAGTAATATATGGTACCTCTCTCCCATTCATTAAGTGTCTTTCCCACTGCAGAAACCTCACTATCATGTTTTCACTTCTGTTAGGGACTCTCCAGTTTCACATGCTTCATCTCTAAAGCAAGAGATTTAAGCTAAGCCTCTAGGGTACCTTTCAGGTTTACTAGACAATACTTCACTGATCCTTTAAGACCTAGTAATGTAAGCCAGTGGGAAAATGCAATTCAAGTTTTACTTAACATTTTTCAGAAATTCTTTTTTTTTCTTATTTAAAACAAGACACATCTTTATGGGTACTGTCATTGTTTATCCACTGCAGGAAGTTCCTGGAGAAAAGAGAACACACAAATCACCCTGAAGCTTTCTATTGCACACTATTTTCAGTGCCTGAAATCTAACTTTCCCATTTCTCCATTCTTTTGCCAAATTCCACTTGAATACGTTTTACACTTGAGACACTGGCGTTGCTGAGTTAGCCTGACACTCTGTCTTCCCCTTTCCCATCCTTCAGGAGATGCAGTCCTCAGGGGAAATCTTTTGACCCTGACATTCACCCTGGTTCTACTGGGACTTCCAAAGCTACTCACTGCGGTTCTTAGCTGTGCCTTCTGAGAATTCTGAGCCCACAGAGATCATCAAGTTGTTATTAAGTAGGGAAACATACATTTGCGATAGTCCTGGAGGCCATTACAGGCAAGAGAGCTGCAAACCTTGGCTAGGCTTTCTGATTGTTGATGCCTAGGGGACTCAAAAGCAAAAATCCCTTTCCTCTTTCATCTAACAAGCCCCTAAGAGAGAGATGCTCCTTGCAACGTCTGTCGAAGAACTTAGCCTGCTGTCAGCAAGAGGTCTCTGCCTTTCAAGATTATTAATTCATTCAACACATAAGTACCTATTTTTGGTAAGACTCTATCATACGCACAGGGAACATGCGGTAAACAGGGCGTTCATGTCTCCTGCCCATGTGTAGACTATGTGTCATGGAGCCCCAGCCTCAGGCAAAAATAGATAGTGCAATGACCTCACCTGCTCTCCCCTGCCTCTGTGCCTCCTGGCAATTCTCTCCCCTTCTTTTAGATTTGAAAATCTAGATCTTACCCATAAGGCTTGGATGTCCAATGGCCAGTAGATAGGGCTAAGTCTGGCTCTTAGGTCAGTCACTCTCTCAGGTCTAGAATTATATCTACCTAGTTACACTTGAACTAACTTCTAAGGCTCAAACCAAGTTAACGCTTTCTGTGAACTGTTTTCTGTATTAGAAGCCTCCCCAAAACCTGTCCTTCCTCAGCACCTCCAGGGATGCAGATCTGGTCTATGCCTTTTACCTGAGCAGCTAAGCTGATGCCCACAAGCCTGTTCTTCGGAGGTGGGTGATTGGACCAGGGTAGACACGTGACCCAAGTGGCCTGTTGCCAGCGTAGCCAGATGCCTACAAGGAGGTCTTAGTTTGGGAGATTTTCCTGAAGTTGCAAAGGGGACATGAGATTTTCATGGGCCAATCTGATCTCAGGATCGGGGTCATGAGGCTGTTAGTAGTATGGTGGCAGCAGACGCGGACATACACACACACACACACACACACACACGCACAGCTGAGTCATGGGAGTGGCAGAAACTGGCAAGAAGATAAAGAACTCTGCTGCCGAGGGGCACAAAATATCCCTGCCTCCAGGATGGCTGTGGCTCCCTAGACTCTTGGCTTCCCATTTGTGGCGTTGCCTTGGGAGGAGGCCTCTGTGCTTGAGGCACCCTGGGCTCACGTTCCCCACACCCCAAAGGGCTGAGATAAGACCTCTCTCCTTCCTCCGCTCATCCCTCCCTTCTCATCACCACTTTCAGAGGCTATTTCTTGTCTCTCTGGGCTGGAGTCCAACTGACTGCCTGATTCTTAGCTTTGGCAAGGCAAGGGCAAGGCTTTGTGGAGATTTTGGTGCAGGCCTAGCCCTGTGCCAGGTGGCAAGAGGGAAGAGAAAGGAAGAAGGTGCCTTGGGCCTCAGGGAGCCTCCACCATGGGGGGATGGAAAAGGCCTGTGAGCACCCAGGCCTGGCAACTTCCCCAGCAGCACCCAATGGGGTGTGTTTGGGGAAGGTGTTTTGGAGTTTAGGGGAGGCCTCAGGCACCCAGGTGGGGACGTGTGGCTGGATGGAAAGCAGTGGGCAGGTAGCGCAGTTGCAGAAAACAGCATGAGCAAAGACCCGCGGAGGGAGGACCAGGCTGCTAAAGGGGCGGGAGGGGAGACCCCGCAGACCTGGGGCTGGGGGCGCTTCCCCGGGAGTCCTCACCCTGCTGTTGAGTCTGGGGCAGCCGCAGCCTGGGTGTGCCCACCGACCTGCCCTCTCCATCACCTCCTCAGGCATGGAGTGCCCGGGATTAAAAAAAAAAAGAACGAAAGAAAGAAAGGAGAGGAAAGGAAAGGCCTCATTATATGGTTGGAAATCCTCATACCAGAGATAAAATTTTACGAGTTGCCTATTGCTCAGCACCCCGTATTTTTGACATTCCCTGTTTCACATACAGTATTTTAAACACATGAGACACAGACATTGCTGTTTTTTTATTTTTTTACCCTTTTCATTTTTTTTTTCCCCTTTCTGTCATGGCTTAGTGGGTAGCTCTGAAGTTTTTAATACTGAAGGGCCCATTTCATGTTATTTATTACCCTGCTTGCGTGAAAGCTGAGGCCTATAAATCGTCAACACAGGCCGTCTAATTCCAGCAACAGCAAGGTTTCGTCACATGTAATTAAAAGATCCCAAAGCCATTGGAATGTAATGGATTTGGAAATGACACCATGGGGGCGAGGGGAACAGGCCCAGGAAGAGGCAGCCGTATTTCAAAGGCTCTGCTGCACGGGCTGGGATCGATGGGGCTGCCTGGCTGGGCTCCAGTGGGGCTGGCTGGTATGGGGCTACAGGCAGGGTCTGGATTTGATCTGATCCTCAGCTCTGAGACCATGCCACTGTGAGTCCCACCTGCGTGGGGGTGCCCTGAGCTTTTGAACTCAGAAACCCCTTTGGCCTGCCCTGCCCAGGCAGCCACCTCTGATGGCCCCCAGAGACCCCTCTGTCCTGGCAGGAAGGTTTCTAGAAGCAGGGAAGTAACAGCCTTATAGAGAGGCAGAGCCTAAGCCCAGGATGGGGGAGAAGGTCTTGGTGTTCGCTTTCCCCACAAGTACAATGATCCTTTCATTCTTGCCCAACTTTCTCCCTGAAGCTGTTTCTGGCTGTGCTGGACACCCATGGCTGCTCTTCAGAGACTCCGCATTCCGCCATGAAGTTTCCCTGACTGGCTGCGTCCACCTAGGGGCCACTGCTCCTTCCTCTGGGCTTCCAGGGCACCTTGTCTGTCTAGTGATTGGAACATCATGGTGCTGGGTGTGGTCATTTGCTTACTTGACTGCTTCTCTACCCCATGGGATTCTCACGAACAAGGACTATGTTTAAGTCTTCTATGGCCAGTACGGCATTTACACAGGCCTGCCACAACTATGCCTGCCAAAGTAGTTGGCAACTCTGTGGCAGGAAGGAAGAGATGGAAGATAAAAAGGGAAAAGGAAAGAAAGGAAAAAAGGGAAAAAGAAAGGAAGGAAGGAAGGAAGGAAGAGAAGGAGGGAGGGAAGAAGGAAGGGGAGAGGAAACTTTGGTGATCTCTTCTCTTCTCATGGCTTTAAACCATATGGTAACCAGACTCCAGATGGCCCTCAATCATCCCCCCTCTGGAATTCAAGTCCTTGTACCTTCCACATTGTACCAGGTTGCTGTGTGTGACGAATAGCATATGGCAGAAGTGATGGTATGTCACTTCTGAGATTAGGTTATATAAAGACTGTGGCTTCTGTCCTTTCCCCTCTCTCGTTCCCTCTTGATACTCCCTGTAGAGCGGGCGAGCCATCACGCTGTGTGAGCAGCGTTCTGGAGAGGCCCACATGTCGGGGAGCTGAAGCCCTGGCCAGCAGCCAGCCGGGACCTGAGGCCTGCCAGCACCAGGATGAGCTTGGGAGTGGATTCTTTGGCTCTGGCTGAGCCTTGAAAAAATGACTGTTGGTTTGGACAACAGCTTGCCTGCAATCTCCAAAAGACTCCGTGCCAGAGCCCCCTGACAGAGCTGCTCCCTCATTCCTGACCTCAGAAACTATGAGCAAGTGTGTGTTATTTTAGGTTTCTAAGTTTGGAGTAATATGCAATATTACACAGGGATAGATAACTAATACCATCTATGTGTTGATGACGCCACAGACCTCTCTGTGAACTCCAGAATTGTGTATCCAAGTGTTCCTGCTCCTCTACGACCTCCCCTCCTACCTCTCCCCTACTCATTCACTTCCCAGGGGCCACACTGGCCATTCGGCTGCCAGATGCACTGCCACCTTAGGGCCTTGTGCTGGCTCTTCCTCTCCCAGGACACTCCTTCCTCCCCAGTTTCCTGCACGGCTCACTCCTTCACCTCCTTCAAGTCTTTGCTTAAATGTTACCCCTTTCATGAGGTCTATCTTGATGCCCTGTAAAATTTGCAGCCCAGACCCCATTACTCTGCTTTCGTTTTTTTATCCTTTTACATATCACTTAAAATCTTCAAAAGCATTATAGGATTTACTTATTATGCTTATTGTTTAGCGCCTATCTCTGCTGGCCTGTAAGCAGCTCCTGAGAGCAGGAATTTTTTGCTGCTGTTGTTGTCTATTTTGTTCACTGCTGTGTCTCCAGCACCTAGAACAGAGTACCTAGAACTGTGTGCCTGGCACATGGTGGTGGTCGACAGGTACTTGTTGGAGAAAAAGAGGAAGGAGGGGCAGAGGGAGGGAGGGGGAAGGACCATCCTACGAGAGCTCTCGCACTTTGGTTTGAATTGTTGTTTAGCAGATGTAGTACTTCTCCCAGCTAGACCTGAGGTCCTTGAAGGTTTGCAAGGATGCCCCTCCCCCAGCATCCAGGCCAGGCCGTGCTGGGAACAGGCTCAGGGAATGGCTTTGACCAATTCGCCTTTGGCAGCCCCGGAGGCTCCCAGTTTCATTGCCTTCACAGCCCAGCAAACCTGGATATTTTCACTTCTCTGGGTTTTTGCTGCCATCCGTATGCAGCCTCTCTGCTTTTCTCACTTTTTCATAGCTTAACTGTGTCCCCCAAAAGGTATGTTGAAGTCCCAACCCCAGTACCTTAGAATGTGACCTTATTTGGAAATAGGATGGTTGTAGGTACAATTCACTAAATTAATATGAAGTTATACTGGAGAAGAGTGGACCCTTAATCTGATACGACTGGTGTCTTCTTAAGAAGACACACAAGGAAGACGTGTGTGACATGTGAGGAAAAAGACAGTGGTTAAAGTAAAGCACCTATGTGCCAGCACACACCACGATCACCAGCCATCACCAAAAGCTGAGAGAGACATGGAACAAATTTTCCTTCACAGCCTTGGAAGAACCAACCCTGCCAACACCTTGATTTCAGGCTTCTAGCTTCCCAAACCATGAAAGAATAAATTTCTGTTGTTTTAAGTGACCCAGCGTGTGGTGCTCTGTTGTGGCAGCCCTAGGACACTACTGCACACTTTCTGCTTCCTTCTTCAAGACCACCCACTCTTGCCTCTCAGCCTTCGCGGACCGCTGGACAGCACCACCTCTGACACCCCCAGAGTGATTTCTCTCTCATACACAATACAATGCCTCCTCCAAGATGCCCTCTTGTATAATAAGAAGGAAGAAGGAAGACAATGCTCTTAGCATCCTTGTATTTTTCAGTTAAAACTCTAGAAGACCTGACTTTTTTATTCACAAGTAATATGCATTCTATTGGATTGAGACGTTAGACAGTCCATCTTATCCATTTGTTCTTGACTTTCTCATTCATTGCCATACTGTCTCTCTGATTAAAAGTCCTCAGAGGGCAAGAAACAGATCTGTCTCCTTCACTGCTTATAGTTCCAAGTCCAACTATGGTAGAGAAGAGGCACTCATGCTGGCGGATAAGAACTGTTTACTAACTAGGGGTCTGGGCTACTTCTCTCCTTTTTCTATTTACAAATGAAGACATTGAGGCCCAGGTAGAAAATGTGGCCCCAAAAGACTAAGAACCACCAAGCATTTTAATTTTGCTTCCATACAGGATTTCTCACGTTGGGGCTTTGCTCAGAGTCAAATGGTTAGAAACATCCCCCCTGGTCCCTTGCACAGTGACAGATAACCATGGATGCAAAGCAAGGTTCAAACCCCAGCCCCATCATTCCTTATTTGTATAATCTTGGGCAAGTTATTTAACCTCCCTCAGCTTCATATTCCTCATCTGAAAGATGAGGATGGAAATATGTACCCCAGAGA
>CM052443.1:21096447-21143261 GCA_028533085.1 Varecia variegata
GTTCCCTGGAGGCAGTGTCAGGACTTTACCTCAATAAGCATATCTTCTTTTCTTAGAAAGAGCTGTTGATTTGGCCACAAGAATAGCTTTCTAGGAGAGAAGTTGTGGGTGGTGGAGAAGAGTCATGAACTGTAATCATTCACATCTGTACATCACTTTACAGGTTTTCAAAGCACTTGAACATATATCATTGCATTTGATCCTCACAATCCTATGGCACAGAAATTGCATTTATAGTTGAGAGAAATAGACTTAGAGAGAATAAGTGATTTGCCCAAGTGGACACAGCTGCTACAAGTGTCTGGTTAGAACAAGCCTGGGGCTTTGGACTCCAAAGACCACATTGTTTGTAGAAAAGACTTGGATTTATATTAATATCTTTTCTCTAAATATGTCTTTCTTCTTGCAAAACAAAAATTGAATAGATTAAGATCTAAATTGGGTGATTTATGTAATTCTATTGCTATTGCTCGATTTAGGGGAAGCCTTGTCTTGTTTTTCTCTTAAGCTATTTTCTCCAACGCCCCCAGCCAGTGTCTTCTCACTGACTGAGAAGTACCATCTCACCACTCAGGAGCCGATTGCTCAACAGAATCTCATAAATCTGCCGCCCCGGCCCATGTCATCAGGACAGGAAGTATCTACATTCTCCAGGACAGAAAGCCAAACTTTCTTTTCTTGGAAGATTCTTGGAAACAGATACTTAGACGTTAGCTCTATCATTCACTGGCTCTGTGATTTGGGAAAAGTGATGCCCTTCTTTGGGCCTTAGTTTCCTGATCTATAAAATGAATGTTTTGATAGCTTATTCCTAAGATCCTTGCAGCTCTGACATTTTATGTTTATAACTCTCCTTTGTTAATCCATCCAGCATCTATTATTCTGATTTTCAAGAATCTGCTTCCTATCTAATCCTTCCTTCTATAATTAAGTTTCTTCTATTTACGTTCTGGGGGGGGGATAATGGTGAATTTCTTAGCAGCTCCCCTCGCCTGTAAAGTTCCTGCTCCAGACTATTCTAAAAGATACAGAATGTTAAAATCCACCTTCCTTAGACAGGTCTGAGACCTTTGCAATCTTGCTTCATCGTGTCTGTTCACAAGGCATTTCCCCTTCCTCCTTCCCGTGAACTTTCTGTCCCAGCTAAGTCAGATAGTCTGCCCACCTCCCCCCTCTTGATGGCTCAGTTCTCTAATACTCCCTGCGACCCTCGCTGACCTCTCAAGTTCACTCTAATAATGTTTCTTATCTGAAGCGCTAGCTTGGCCCTCTTGCTTTCCATTTGCTAACTTCTCTGGTTAGTTTCTTTATCTTTCCAAGTAAATTACAAGCTACTTGACTCAGATATCCTGTGATTCTTTCTTCTGTATCCACAGTGCCAAGCACAGTTAGTCTGGTTTTATTGATCAGTGATATCCGACGGCACTGACCTATCGGTTAACTCTTTTGGAAGAGCCTGCCTCCTCCCCTGAGGCACCTGAATGAGGAACTGACATGTTGCTGTGGCATCAAGACATCCTGGCAACGGCTCCTGGCCATATCACGCAAGGTTCTCTAGGATCACATCAGCAGAGAGGATTTTTTATTCCCTTCAGCTGGACAGGGAATCCCAGTGACGGTAAGCCATGAGGGGTCACTGTTGTGAAGAGAATGCTTGTGCAGGCTGAGCTCTGCTACACTGAAGACCCTCCCTGCACAACCCAAATACTTATAGCCACAAGGCAAGTTCATTTGCTCAGAAGCTGCACCTTATATGGAGAACTTCTCAATACCTTACTGCCTTCCTTCTTTATTTTAACAAAGTAAAATGATGCTTTTATCAACCATTTTGCATTTTTTGTTTTCCTGTCTTTTTGCTTACAAATACCCTTTGAACTAGCAGACGAGTTTTGGTGCGATTTGTTGCACTAGGAAAGAGCCCGAAGACGTACCTTGAATTCCATCGTGTCTCAGCAAACACCCGGGAATAAAATGGCTGCCACCAACTGCTTTAAAAACTGCATGTCTTCTGTGAATTATTTGCGCCATTGTAAAGTTGGAGATGCTATTGCATTAGGTGTGTTCGTAGGTCACAATTCATGTGGACATAAACAGAAAATATACCCCTGCTCATCTAAAATGTGGAAATGATTCTTGAGCAGATCTACAAAATGCTGATTGGAATGCACCCGAAATAGGTCAGTTAAGTTTGTGAGCATTTCGAAATTATCAGGGGTGATATAAGCATATTTTTATCACTGGTGTTTAATAAAAGCTGTTTCTGTGTCTGGGCCAAAGGCTTTGGCACACATTCAGTGCAAGTCAAAGGAGTTAATAACCAGTCATAAAGGGAAATGGAGCCAAGGAGTATCCAAGCTGCATATCTGTAGGGCTCCTGGAAGTGGTAGGAGAAGGACATTCCTCATGTGCAGGGTGGACTGCGCCAGCAGCTCTACAATCTTCACTCAAGCCCAACCCACCCACCCTTCCCAGGAGACGAGTCAGGGAGACAGAATGCCAGGGATGATCCCATGGAGCAGTGGTCCCCAATCTTTTTGGCACCAGGGACTGGTTTCATGGAACACAACTTTTCCACGGATGGCTGGGGGGGTGATGGTTTTGGGATGATTCAAGAGCATTACATTTATTGTGCAGTCAAACCTTTCTGCTGGTGAAAAACCTGTATTTGCAGCTGCTCCCCAGTGCTAGCATCACCACCTCAGCTCCACCTCAGATCATCAGGCATTAGATTCTCAGAAGCAGCCCGCAACCTAGATCCCACGCATGCGCAGTTTACGGTAGGGTTCTATGAGAATCTATTGCCGCTGCTGATCTGACAGGAGGCGGAGCTTACATGGTAATGCGAGTGATGGGGAAGAGGCTGTGAATGCAGGCAAAGATGCACTGGCTTGTCTGCCTGCCGCTCACCTCCTGCTGTGTGACACTGTTCCTAACAGGCCACAGACCGGTACCCATCCACGGCCCAGGGGTTAGGGACCACAGCCATGGAGTCCTGTTTCATTTGTTTAGCTTAATGATTGACTGCAAGTTATTCTATTTGATTCATGACCAATAGAAATCACGTTTAAAGAACGCCCAAGTAGGTCAGAGGTGGAGTTTATAGGATAGGCAGGAGCTGAAGGGATGCTTTATGACATTTTATGCTGATAGAAAGGAAGCTCTTCTTTCTCTGTCTCTCTCTCTCTCTCTCTCTCTCTCACACACACACACACACACACACACACACACAAACACACACATAGAGTCATCTGCTTTGGAATTTCCAAAGTATTCCATTTCTGGTGACTACATGTGGCCAGAATATGGGTAAGATGCTTAAGTCTCCTGAATTAGTCCTACCAGAAATGTCACTGAATTCTGAAGAAATCTGTCCTTTCACTCCAAATGCCGGGGTCAGAAAAAAGGGCAGAAGGCTATCATCTCAAGGTCGGGCAGGGAGGGTAGGGGAGGGACCAGCCAAAATGTCGGGGTGGAAAGACCTTCAGCTTCAGGAGGAGGAGAAATGGCATTAACTACACCTCATGGACTCATAGCATTTTATATTATTTAAAATATTTTACATGTATCTTCTAATTTGATCATTGAAAACATTCTGCCTGATAGGGCTGGGTCCATCACTCTCAGTTTATAAAAAAGCAAATTTTACAATTTAGATGAGTGAGTCAGGTGGCATGCCCAAATATACCTCATGGGTGGCAGCCTTGTGCCAAGCCTGCTTCCTTAATGCCCTGCTCCAAGCCCGAAAGCATGTGCCTGTGGCCTTTGCTGTGGTTTTGGGGGTCTCCAGGAACTGGGGCTTCCCGGGGGTGGGTAGCAGACAGAATCTGAGATCAGGTTCTCTTCCTGTCTGCCACATATTTGGGCAAGGTGCTGTCTGGCTCTCTCAGCTTGGGGATTCTCCATCTGTTAATCGGTAGTGGCGGTGGGTGGCGGCCGTCACACCTGCCCTGTGGCTCCCAGGGAAGGTGTAGGGCTCAGTGGGAAGGGGCTCAAACATCCTTGAACGCCTGTTTCTGGGACAGGCTCTTGAATACTTTCTCTTATTTGATCCTGAAAATAGCACTTTGAAGTACATTTTATCTCTGTTTGATAACATGAGGGATTAGAACTCAAAGAGTTTAAGTAGCTTGCTCAAGCTATGAGGTTTGGGAAGTGGCAGAAGCCAGGATTCCAACACAAGCCTTGTGCTATTTTCCTTGTAGGCTGCAGCTTCAGATGGGATAATAGCTGTCGCGGCTCTTCGGATGGTATGGAAAGTTATCCTATTGTAAGAGGAGCTGGTTGGTGTTTGGATTTTGGTATCTTAAGTCTGGAGACAGCAGGGAAGAAACCAGGGTGAGACAGGAGAAGACCCAGAGCTCTGATAATTAGAGCTGGACACAAGTTCCTGACCTCCTAAATCTTCTGTTATTTAGTTTGAATGTTCTAGATTCATCCATTCATTCATTTATTAAGCAAATATTTACTGAGTCTGCCAATGGCCGGGCACTGTGCTGAGAGCTGGACATGCAGAGGGGGCACAGAGCAGTGGCAATCCCAGCAGATGTGGCACAGGCTCTCAGAGGAGAACAGCAGAGGAACTGGGGAGATTTGGTATGGAGAAGGAGCTCTGAGGGCAAGGTGGGCATGGGGGGGGGGTGGAGGGCCCCAGGGCTGCAGAGGCAGGAAGCATCTGGAAAGATGTCCAGTGGCAGGCACGATGGCTGGAGAAGGGCATTTCTCAGGGAATCTCAGGAACTAGCCTGGGAATTGCCAGGAACTTTTCAATGGGTGAGACAGTGAGGACAGACAGACTCCATGGATGTGGACGCCAAAGGTCACCCAGCTTGTCCCTGAAGTGACAGTTTAAGAAAATGAGCCTTCTTGATGAATCTGGGCAGGGAGTGCCTTTGCTGTCCCGAAGAACCAGTAGAAGGTTGCTTGGATGGGCATTGCCCAACTTAGGGACTGCTAGGAAAGGGGCAAGTGCCTTCAGAGAGAACCACGGAGTCCTTTGCCTCCTTTGGCTTATAAAGCCTACTGCCCTCCCCTGCTATACCCGGGTCAGAGCCTGGTAGCCCTGCTGTGAGCCCCTGGCTAGGGCCTGTCCCGCGTGCCTATCACCAGAAGGAGGCATTGCTGGGGACTCCAGCTGCCACGGGGGCTGCTGCACACTTGGGCCGTGCAAATACGCATCTGACGCCCACTAGCTCTGCTCTTCTCCAGTGTTTCAGGAGTGTTCTGGTTTTCATGCTAGGCTTAGGCTCTTTGAGGACAGGGCTTTGTATTCCTTCCTCCTCTTGTATTTCATGGGGACTAACACCGATCTGGGCACACTGCAGGTGTTTATTGTTGGTAGATGAAATGCTAACTGATGCTCATGTTGTAAGAAAAGCCATTCTGATTCTAACCGTCATTTGGAGTCACAGAATCATGGATTGCAGGGGCTGGCAGGGCCGTGGTGCCTACATCTCATTTTATAGATGGGGAAACTGAGGCTAGAGAAAGCAGGTGAGTCACGTAAGGGCTTAGCAGAGTTAGGTCTACACCTGTGTGTTTTTGTTTCCAGGCCTGAGTTCTTTCCACCCAGACATGACTTACCCACTTCTCTAAATGAGCTCCGAACTAGGAAGAAGAGTGAAATGCCAAAGTGTCATGTGCATGTGTCACCTGTTGGCCCTCCCGTGTGGACATACAGGGCTGGATGAGGTGCTTTGCCTAATTCCCTGAGGGCTATGTCCAACCCTTCATCTCACCTCAGTTCCAGCTGGGCTGGTCCCACACCTGGTCAGGGACGTGTCCCTCTCACTGCCTTTGTCTTTTCTTCTCCCCATTCTATTCACATCTTGCCAGGTCTTCAGGGCCCAGCTAAGTTCATTGCAATGCAGTGAGATTCAGCAAACATTTACTGAGGGCCTCATAAACACAGAACATTGCATAGCCAGACACTTGCTGGGGTGTTGAGGGCTGTAAGTGAATAAAACACAGTTTCCACTCAAGGCTCAAGAGGAAGGCAGGTCTGTAAACAATCGAGACCTACAGCCCAAGATTGAGAGCAGTAGTAATAAAGATCACTTACTGAGCACCTACTAAGTGCCAGACTCCATTCCAGGCACTTTATATTTATTACTGCCAATCCTTACGACAGCCAGGAAAGATGGTATTAGATGCAGCCTGGATTGTACAAATGAGCTCCGGTTTTGTGATCAGTCCTGAGGTTCAATTGCAACTTCACCCCTTACAAATTATGTGTCTTTGGGCAAGTTACTTAACCTTTCTGCATCTCTCATCTGCCAACCGAGGATAACAAAGCCTTCTTCATAGGACAGATGTGAAGAGTAAATGATAAGATGCACACAAAAGGCCTGCTGTTGGGTGAGTACTTGACAAATGTGGCCCAAAGACTTCAGGCTCCAGGAAAAGGGAACAGCACCCAGGAAGGAAGCTCTCACTGGGGGTCCGGGCAGAGGCAGACACGGGGTGCAGAGGATAACAGGTAGGATGCATCATTTGAGCTGGGTCTCTAAAGACAGGGGGCTTTGGTAGGGAGCAGAGAATGGTGACTACTGAGGGCTCTGATTGCTGCTGCCCTGGGCCCCTGTCTCTGTGACGCCTACCCCACATCACAGGGTGTCTGGGCTGGGCCATCCAGGGTCAGCATAGTGTCAGGGGCTGGAGGGACTTTCTTGGCACTTCCCTCCTTTAATCTCTTTCTCAAATTGAGTGTAAACTACAATTCTCACCAGCTGGGTAAGTGAGAATCCTCTGCCCCTGCTTCAGTGACAATGTAGGACACAGCCTGCTGTAGACCGTCTATGGGGTCCTGGTAAGACACCTGGACCACTTGTGACCTAAATAGACCAGTTAGTTCTCCTTCACGTGTGCCAAACCATGATGTGCTCTGCATTGGAATTTAGCACCCATGGGAGCCCCCAGCAATCCCGAGTGTCTAAACCAGGTGTCCCCAACACAACGTCCTCTGACTTCCATTGCCCAAGGCAATGGGGTGTAGCTGCTGGGTGATGCGATTTTCTAATGACCCGCATGTCAGTGAGAATTGGGAAATCAGATGAAAGCCGAGAAAAGCAAGAAAGCAAACAGAAATCTTCGCATGGCAAACAACAGCAGCGGCAGCAGCAACAACAAGTACACTGTACAAAATCCATAAATATTTGTGGTCTAGAATGAATGAATGAATACATGAATGGAATTTCCTGAAGAAAGTCCTGTTACCAAAACCATCAGCTTATTTTAGAGGTCGATGGAGAACTAGGCCTGCTTCCCGGGAACTGTCAGTTCAGAATTAAATGTGCTTTGTGGCATTTCCATTCCGGGTAGTGAGTTATGTAGGACTGTTCCCGCCCGCCCGAGCTCGGGGCCATCTCCAGCAAAATGAGAGGCAGGGGCTGAGGGATGGTGCTGGGAAGCTGCTGCTCCGAGGATGGCAGGGTTCAGGCTCAGCCAGGTCTGCGATGTCAGGGGCCTACCCTCTAGGGCTACCTTCTCGCGTTCATCACTGCAAGCTGGGCATTTTCTCCTGGGCTCACGGTGTTTACGCTTCTAGGGCTCAGCTGCTCTGGATCACAAGGCTAAAGGGAAGAAGTGCTTGCTTTTCACAGCACATCACACTCACAACTTGATGATGCCAATGTTCCTACAGCACTTTCTGTTTCTGCAGGTGTGTTAGCATGCACGCCCCCATTTGAAATCCCCAGAACTCAGTGTGAGGGACGGTCATCTCCACTGATGAGACGTGCACACTGAGAGTTACAAAGGGGAATGACCACCTCGCATTACTCAGGACTCACAGTAATCCAGGCAGGGTTAGAATTCGGGTCTCTTGACTCCCAGCCCAGCACTCTTTCCTTCATGGCAAGCTGCCCCAAATGAGACATCTGCTCTGGGAGTGGGGGTGCCTAAGGCCGGTTACTCCACAGGCCTCTGGGTGGATGCCTCAACTTACCTTCCGTGATGTGCCCACTCATCATAATTGGCCACGCCCTCACCCCTGCAGTTTGAGTCCCTGGAATCACCTGTCTGTTTAGTTCAAATGCAGACCTGAGGATCCAGCCCTGGAGATGCTGATTCTGTAGGAATCTGCATTTTGGACACACTTACCAAGTGATTTTGATGCACATTAAATTTTGCAATTTTGATGCACATTAAATTTTGCAACTTCCTGGTTTTGGAAATACAGTGGATTTTAAAGGTCACTTAAGCCAGACATAATCTCACATGCAAATCTGTTCCCTGGAAAGGTAGGTTTAAAAAAGAAAAGAAAGAAAAAGAAAAAAAAAAGAAAAGGGAAAAAGGAAACAGGCTACTCTCTGGAGGTGATTTCCAGGGTTGTGCTTCGTATCTAAAAGTCCTCTCTCTTCTTTCCTGCTTCTTCCAATTTTGCAAGCCTTTTCTGTCCCTTCCCTGTGCCACTTTCTCTGTGTCATGCTTTCCTCACTGTGTCGTTACCGAGTGCCTGCCATATGTGGGTCTCTGTCCTCAGCCCTGTGCACTCCCCGAGGGTGACGTCTTCTCCTGTATTCCCAACAGTCCCTAGTACAATGCTGGAGACTACGAACATGCCTTAGCTATAACCTTGGAGTGAGCCATTGGTGCTGCAGGACTCAGTGCCTGCACTGCTCTCTCCGTCGGTATGGACCGTCAAGATGCTGCAGAAGCAAAGCCCAGCACCAAGCAGGCATTGAGTCCCCCCCTCCCAGGTGTAAAGTCTCTCAAAAACTCCTTCAAAAATACAGGTTTACTGAACATGATTGTTAGGTCCCCTGTTGATGGGCATGCAGGTCATGGGTCCAGGTCACGGGGCGGGTGGTGGGGGGCTGTTGGATGGTCATAGACTCCACTCTTGCTGAAGCCAGCTGCTCAGATCCCCCAGGATCTCAGAGGGAAGGGTGGGAGGAGGTGGGCACCCCTCCCCATTGCTGGGGATGCCCTCAGGCACATAGGCTCTGTCGCCTGTGCAGGCTTCCTGCCACAAGAATAATAGGACAATAACAGCCTGTGTGTGCACTGGGCTTTGCCACTTATAAGCTGTTTCCCTGATCTTCTCACAGTTACCCACAGATCAGATAAATTGTTTCCTCTAGGTCTATGGAGGAGGGAATGGATGTTCCCAGAGGTTAAGCGAGTTGCCTCGGGTCACGCAGCCGGGTGGGTGAGAACCCAGGTTTTCTGATGCTGAAATGTCACGCTCTCCCCAGGACACCACATTGCTTCCAGTCCTGTGGGCCACACCTCCTCGGGATGGAAACTCCCGGAAAAACACTTCTCAATAAAGATCTAACTCATTTTACATGCAGAGTTTATTCCATACATTTTAATCAAAAGGAATAGAAATAAATTCAGTGTTAAATGCATTTAGTCAATCATTCAAAATGTTATTTATTTAGTGCTTAGTGCTATGTCAAACCAGTGCCAGGCACTGTGGGGGCACCTGGGGGGTGCTCAGGGCCTGCCCCGGGAACCCTGGCCTGCACCACCCATCACCCTAGGTCTCCACCAGGACATCTGCCAACAGTCACGTGCAGCATGCTCACATTTCTGAAGGGAGTTGCTGAGAGTTTAGTCACTGTACACCTGGTAGGGACTCAATGTCCTTGACGGTGGACTTGGCTTCTACAGCAACCATGTCCCCATTCTCCACACTGAGGAAGGAGCGGTGCCAGGCCCTGAGTCCAACAGGCTCGAAGGGCTCGTTCCAAGATTATGGCAAAAGCATCTTTCTCTTTTCTAAGGACGTATCAGATATGATCCCCGCCCTCTACGAACTTAAACCAAGTGGTATATACAAGACATGCCCATTGACCAAAGAGCTCTAAGCATGCCACAGGTGTGATTTCCAGTGTGGGACAGTGGCACTTGCTGCCAGCTCCTATCCTTGTATGCAGAGACTGGCTAACATACCCAGAGTTGGGTGAGTAGCCTCTGATACCACTCCCAGGTGCCTGGTGGCACCGACCTGTTACTTCCTAGCTCAGGAGTCCCGTCTGATCTGGTTTCACTCAGAGACCTCACCTTGCTGTGGAACCCAAAGTGATGTCACAGCCAAAGGGCTTCCAGACCACAGGGCCCTGGGGATGAGCAGATCCTGAAGTGACAGCATGAGCGGGATTTCTCTGAGCCTTTAGCCTAATTTCTTAGAGTTATGAGCCAGAAGCTACCTGGCTTAGCCCCTCTTTGATTGCCAGGTGCTCAGGTTGTGGTTGATAAGCTCTCTTCCCCGTCTTTGTGCTTCCTCTGCCCCCTCACTCCAATTAGTTCCCTGCCAGGGCCTCTTCCCCAGCTAGCAGCTAACAGGAAATCATGTGTCTGGGACTCCCTCTGGGGTGAGTGAGCGAGGGGGGTGTGCACTCGTGCTCACACGTGGGCATGGGGGTGTGGAGGTGGGAGCCGATGATCCGAGTTCAGAACTAACACTGGGGCTCTGAGAACGGACAGATGAAGAATAATTTCCCCTGAGGGTCGTGCCCAGCCTCGGAGCGTTCCATCTCCTACAAGAAGTGATCAGATGGAACTGTGCTTGATTCCGGGGTAGCTAATCTACAAGGGAGATTTTTTTCAGCCCATACCCGACCTCGCCTTTTGTTGCCTTCGTGATTTCAGTTCGTTTGTACACGACTTCAGTTGCTTGTTAGTGCGCTCCTCGGTGCCTCCCTAAGGATAGAACTCTGCAGATGGACGACATTTTTTATTTTATTTTCTTAGTGTTACACTTGGCTTTTTGGAGAAGATATTTTTTTTTAATGATTATTCCTCCTGGTATTATTTTAGTTTCCAATTACAATGTGGGTACGCTCTAGCACACTGCGATTTTTGTAAGTAGATGTATATGCTTATTGTTAATTGATTTCCCACACAGGCCCCAAACGCTCGCATTTAGATTGTGTATTATACTACTCGTGTGCCACCAGCTTGGCCCTTTGCCAGCTGGGACTCGCAGCTTGCCAGAATCACGGTGGACAGGGCTCATTTTCCCTGACACCTGTGCAAACCCGCTTGCTTGCCCTGGGTTTTGCTCTCTAGGCAGAAGGAGCCAAGGTGGCCCTCTATTGCAGAGACGTCAAAAAACCTGGGATCCTCCTGCTCTTTTTTTTTTTTTTTAAAGAAAAGAACCAGAAAAGAATTTTCAACTCTAGCACCCTCGACTATCCATCTTTTTGTGAAAACACCAAGGAAGGGTGAACTCTGGTCACAATGTCTCAATCCTTGACCATCTGCAGCTGAGAGCAGACACCAGCACTTCGAAACACTCCTCTGTGGAGCTTTTCCTGGGCCCCAGGAAGTGAAAGAGTCCCTTCCTCTGGGTTCTCTGTGACACGACTCAGCCCCAGCAGTTACAGGGCTGTTTTACTTACTAATATGTCCATTTCCCCTCCAGACTGTGAACTTGGGCTGGGACATTTTCTCTCCACCAGTGTTCAGGCTGTACTTGACAGTCGGTAAATAGATGGAATGAATGAACAAATGACTGAATACAAATGCTGTCACAGAGGGGTTATGCTGGAGTTTGACACTGGGTACGTGCAAACAAAGGATGTGTAATTTTTTTAAAAGGGGTTATTACCTATTTTTTAAAGATCACAGTATTTAATAAAGTATGAAAGCTAAAATGTGTAGCATGTGGAGAACAGGCACCCTGTTTGCACCAGCTGGGCAATGAGACAGATGCTCTCAAAGATGTTCCAGAAACCCTGTAGTAACCCAGAGCTGTGAGATGCTAGCTTTGGTAGGTCGGTAACGGCTCTTTCAAAGCATAGGATTGCAATTGGGAAAATGTATTTCTTATTCCTTATTCTATAAGATGGAGTAGAAAGAAGACTGAATCTAGATGTTGTGTTCATTATTATTATTAGTATTTTGGAGTTAAGATAGCTAATTTAAGATGTCAAAGTTAAGATATGGTATTAATTTGTACATTCCAGTTCAACGATCTTCTACAACAGTTGCAATAAAGCACATTATTCTTGCAGCATTTGCCCTCTTGAGCAAGCTGTTTGTTTCCTAATTGTTCTCTATAACCAGCAAGCTTCTATTTTTTGCACCTTTATGAATTTAGCTAATATTCCCTCCCAGGGAAAGAGGGATTCAAGTTTTCAATAGAATGCCCCAAGCCTCAAAGGTAGAATTCCAGGCATCAGGGAAAAGGAGAGGAAGCCTGGGAGGGAAGGTCGAGGTATGGAGTTCCTTGAGTTCCAGGATTTACAACTTCTAGCCAAGAATTGGTGGCTGTCTTCACCTCTGGGTGAGACTAGCCCGGGCCGCCATGATAAAGCCTGTGAAAAGAAGCTAATTCGGCAAGTTGGATAGCAGCATGAACGTTTATGTAATGTTAGCCTGAGGTTTAATGCCACAATTAAAAGAATAACAAACCCTCCTGCTGAGAAGCCTTTTGGCCACTTCAGACCCTTTAATTCCCATCAGAAAACAGCATGTCACTTCCAAGGGTTACCCACAACAGGGCTTGCTTTGGAGACCTAATGGCTTAATTATCTATTGGGAGGGGGAGGCTGAGGTCAGCCTGGCTGGGGTGAGGGTCTGCCCTTTGTGCAGATATTGGAATGTCTCGCAATTCCTGCCAAACCGAATCAGCCAGGGCCCTGTCTCATGAGAAGTTACTTCGGGAGGTCATTTCGTCTGCCCTGCTGCTGACTCAGGCAGCCTTCCCCAAGCTAACGAGAGTCAGATGAATCCGTGGGAAAAGCTCTGTCCTCACCCTAAGCCCACCAATTGGAGGTGGGCCCTGAGCCCACTGTGTCCTTTGGTGAGTTGTGCACGTTGCCCCAAACTGTGTGTTCCTGGAGGGCAGGAACCCTGCCGGTCTTGTTCACCTCCGTGCCCCTGTGCCAAGCTCATAGCACACAGTGCACACCATGGCTGGGAGCAATAGCCCTCTTGTCTGCAGTGTGCTTTTTCTTCTCTTCTAGAGAGCGCTCACCTTTCAAGGCTCAAATTCCACTCTTATGTGAAGCTTTCTCTACTCATAGCAGCCGGCTCTGAGCTCTTCCTTCTCAGAGCACTGTGTCTCCTGGTGGCCCCAACACTAAGTTAACCCCCACAGTTAATCTCCAAGCTGTGTGATCTCCCTGGAGCCAGAGACTCTTGTACTCACTCCTCCTGTCTTTACTTTGCAGTATTGTGCAGGCACAATGTCTTCTCCGTGACAAAAACTCAACGAGGAGTAGAAACTTACACCTCTAGAGTGGGAAAGGACCTTCCAGATCAGCTAGTCCAGTGGGTTTCTAATTTTTTGCTTTTAAGCAACAAAAAGAACCCTTTGCTCTTTTCAGATGAACTATTATGGAGTCTCCTCCCCTATGTAAAACAGATAAGAAATTCCCTTTTTTGGGTTGAGGAGAGTGCAAAGGTTTGGAAAGTCCATTTCTTATCTTTATCTCCCACTCTGGTCCCTGGAGAAGCGCTTGAGAAATCACTGATCTGCCCAGACCCTTAATTTTACAAATGAGGAAGCTGAGGAACCAAGAAATAAAGTGACTTGGCCAGGTTTACACATTATTTCAGCGGCAAATTTGGGAGGGGAACCAAGGTCTCCAAACTGTTGCCCAAGTGACCTTTCTATTTTATGATACTGACTGACTTTTGGCTTAAAGAAAGAGGAAGGAAGGAAGGAAAAAGGAAGCGGGGGAGGGAAGAACCAGGGAGGGAGGAAAAGGAAATACAGGAAAAAAAATAGTTAATAAATTCAAGATGAGTTTATTTTCCCCTCTCTGACCATAGCATCAACACAGCCTCATACTTGGTATAGCAGAACTTCCCCACCACGGAAGTCCAAATGTTAAGTTTTGTACAGAGAATCTTCAGGAAAGGAATTCAGGAACACATATCAATGATTAACTCAAATTCTTACTAATACTAAAATTTCATACTGCCTCTCAACTTTGAATTTTTACAGCCAGTAATTCCTACATTTGCTATGATGGTTTAGGTATTCCAGGCTGCTGGTCCGTGGATGGGTAACTTAGAGGAGAGAAACGCAGAGCATGCCCTGCTTCATTTACAAGAACAGCCTGTCTTAAATCCTTTCTCTGGGTGCAGTTTGCTGTGATGTGCAGGTTTTTGGACAACAAAGCCAGCGATCACTCCATCTTGTGCCTGTGCCCCGGCCTGCCCTCCCAGGCCCCACATGTCTCATCCATCGGGGGAGCTATGGAGGTTGCCCGAGTGCTGGCTGGGATGTTTCTGCTTTGTTTCTTCCTAAATACCCCCTCTTGATTCTTTTGTACTTCATATCCCAGGCTAGTGCATGAACAGAAGCTCAGAAAGATTAAAAGACCTGCTCAAGGCTAACCTGGCTAGTTAGTATTAATCAAGCTTAGAAACCATGTTTTTGATGCCAAATTTACACCCTGTCTACGTTCTCTATAAACATTGCTCATTAAAATTCGTTTTAGACTGATGCTACAGTCAGTATGACAAAGCAGTTACTTTGAAATCATAATATCCAGAATTCATAGTTGTATTAAAAATACTTGAAAACTCTTCTATTTTCAATCATGCATTGAACAAATATTTATCCACAAACTACTTATGTCAGGCACTGTTGTGGGGCCAGGCATATACCGCAGGATGCTTTCACATGCAGGGGAAGGGTGTGCTAATTCTGCTCGGTCAACACATCCCCCTCAATGTGTCCCAGGAGGAAGCAGGGCCATTGTGATGCTTAATGGGGTTCTTGTTGTTTTCTTATTGTTTCAAAAGAATCACTGAATCTGCTGCTTGCATTTCTATTTTTGATAAATTAGGGAACAGGGGAAAGAATGTAGGTATGATGGGTAGAAATAAATCCACTTATTAATATATCAATAAACATTTCAACAGATATTAATGGATACATTAACAGCTACCTTAGTGTCATGCAAGCAATAGGCAGTTTGTGGTACTTCCTACATGGGTGTTTCCCACCTACATCTTGAGGACAGGATTGGGGCTGTATTTATCTTTGTATCTGTCATAGAATTAAGCCTTGTATGTCATGGGTGCTCAATAGAGTTTGCTGATTGACAGGTATGCTTCCCAATATCACCCTGTGTTCAACAAGAAATACAGGCCAGGGCCACATTGGAATGCTCATCTATAGCATTTTCTAATGAACCAAGTTCATTTATGGGGCCAGTTTTACATCTTATCAGAGTGGGTATCTACCTCCATGGTATCATCCTTGGGAAAATATTTCTTTCCATTGCTATTGGTCTGATTAAGACATCTCTTTAGTTCCAGAGGTGAAACTAGGAACTACAGGTATAAAGGGTAGAATTCCTACCCAAGGAGGGACATGAAGGGCACAGTTTTTCACTCCTCCAGGCAGAGAACTCCTGTGTTGGGTGGAAAAGGGATACGAAGATGTTGTTCTCTTAGTCTGTGGGGTTCCCTTGGAAATTGGGTCCACCCTTGGCTGGTCAAGGAAGAAACTTTCCCCGTCGTGGGTCTGAGTAGTTACTAGAAGAATGGCACAGACCAGATGAGTATCTCATTTCCTCAGGCCACCCCAGAGACACGTCTTTGTGCCCCTACAATTTGTGGGGTCACAGTTCTGACTCTTCTTAAGAAAACTCAGACATCTGGAGCTAGGCAACATAAGCATCATTCATCCATCTATTCTTTATGAATAGGTAGGTAAAATCCAAACACTCTTGCCGTATAACCTTTGCCTTTGGGGCTACACTGGAACTGCTGTGTATCATAGTCAACTTTCTCTAAGAGCCCTATTGGCCTGAGCTAATTCAGAGGGTGGTGTTGTTGCCAAAGGAAGGAAGGATCATTACACAGTGGAATGTGTAGTATCGTCACAATGGAAGTGTCATTACAAAATGTGCTTTGTCCCTGGTATACACCCCCTCCCCAATATCTTATCAGGACAGTGAAGCTGGGCATTTCTTTATTAGAGAGTTGGTGATAAGGCTTAAAGTGAAGATTCCACTGAGAAAGAGAATATAATGATTTATATTTACATGGGGTAAATAGGTTTGAAAGTTTTTCCTAGAGCAGGGTTTGATTGAGAGACACGGAAAGAAACAGAGAGAAGTAAAGGTTGGGGAGAAGGTGGTATGTGAGATCAGGACATGCCCCAGATGGTGTTTAAACAGAGAGCAAGTGGATGCTAAAAGCTGGCTCTACTGACCTCCAGAGGAGCCCCATGATACAAGCTCCCAGGACACCACTTTGCTGGGATTGTGGTGCAGCCATAGAATAGTGTGGCCATTGGTGGACACCTCTTCAGTTGGTGACCACACAGGCTAACGGTAAGTCTCTGGGGCCTATCTACACTGAAGCTTGGTCATCAAAGACCCTCAAAGAATTACCTGCTCTAATCACACCCCGAGTAGACAGACCCGTGGCAATGTATTCACCTATAAGTTACTGATAGAAAAGTACTCAAAGACCTTGTGAACTAGCCATGGCGCTCACTGTTGAGAAATGATGTCTGGGAATTCCACTCTGCCTTCCCACCCCTGCACCCCCCACAGCCCCCTTGCCCCCTCCAGTAATGGCCTTGTGATCTCATCCTCTGAGACAGACTCTGCAGGCAGAGTGAGCCTGATGTATGTAAATCTTGTGCCCTCGCCAGACTCTCCCAGAGAGGCTGCCCTGCAGAAAATCTATTGCCCTAATCAATTACCAAACTTCCAAATGAAATAGATGGTTCTCTCTTGCTGGAAGACCATCAAGTCGTCATTTTTCTTGGTAATGAGCACAGTGCGGGGGAACGGCACTTTCTGCATGGCACTGGATGGAGGCTTCCAGTAAACAGGGCCTGGCCAGGAAAGCATGGGGTTACCTGCCAACATGATGGAAAGGTATCTGGAAGCCTCTCTCTCTTCTAAACTGCACTCAACAAATTTCTCTTGACTGTTTTGTATGGATCAGGTGATTTGCTGGGCATGGCAGATGCAAAATTGAGAAAGGACTATTTTCCCTGGCCTGGGTGTCTCTCCATCTGACCTTGTATCCTTATTCTCCACTCCTTCCCTGTTGGCCCAGTTCACCCTCAATTCCTGAGCTACATCTGATGAGGACAAGGACTTATTTGGAAGCCTCACCTCCACCACCTGAGCAGGGCTGGAATTAGCCAGTTGTCCATGGATGCTCCATGGGTGCTGGAATATAGTCCCCAAGCTTTTCTCTTTCCCCTGAAATGTGCTCTCATGCATGCACCTGGGCTCCTGCCTCGGTTTACTTGTCCAGATTCCTCATTCCCTTTTGGGCTTGGAACAGTATCTCAAACCTTAGTCTACTTGCCTGAGCTCTTCCTAGGTTCCCTCCCTGAGAGCTGAGAGCCCTTTTTTCTACCTCCCTCATCCTATGAGGGTCCTGCCATGAGTGGACAGATGGCTCAATGGCCTCTATGCTACAGTCTGCCTGTCTTTCAACACTGCTCATCCCCTGAGCCATTTCCTGCAGTGGTGCTTTGCCTACCAAAGTAAACTCCCCAATATACAGATGGAAGCCCGAGCCCTGCGTGTCATACCTCTTGGGATCTGTACTTTGCTTCCAAATTGCTTTTTATAAGAGACCCCTTTCAGGGAGCACTATTTGACACCAATGAGAGAATGTGGGACACTTGGGTTAGTTTCCTCTTTCTTTTACATCTAGTTCCAACTTGCTTTTCCCTTGAGCACATGCACCCGAGACCCCAGCTCACCCTGCAAGCTTTTCCTGGTGGTGGCACTTAGTCACCTTTCAAGGTGCTCATCTTCCAAATGGAGGGACATCTAGATGTTAAACAGGTGACTATGAGCCACCAGGCTCATATTCTGACTATATCAGAAGTGTGTACAAAGAGCTGCGGCCGCCAGCCCAGGCAAGGGGGCTAGTAACTCTGCTTGGAGCAGGGGATGAGGCCAGGACATCATAAAGAACAAGAAGCGTAGAGTTGACTTAGTGGACAAGGGTCTTCCAGAGAAAAGTTAGTGTGAAAGGATATAAGAGAGTCTGAAAAAGGATGTTTTAACTACTATATAAATTCTAGAATTTCAGAGATGCACTGCCCCAAAATATAGTTCCTGCCCCACAGGAGCTATAACCTCGTTGGGGAGAAAATTCCCTCACACCATAAACAGTTAAATAATAATGCAAGACTATAACATAATAAAGGGCTACTTTAAACAGAAACAAGTGCCAAGATGTCTGGGCCAGGTAATGCCCCTGCAGAAGGTCAGGAAGAAGAGCAAGGCCACTGGCTTGGAGTGACTCAGGGAATAATTAAAGGGGAGTTATCGCAGGAGCTAGGCATATGCCTGCAAATCATGTGGTGCGGGTGGCTGCCCTCTTGGCCTCTGCCCTGCAGAGGACTCTATTGGATTTCCAGGAGAGAAAGGGGAATAAAATGAAGTCTTATTAAAAATAACGGGACTTGGTGTGCATGTGTGTGAGTGTGTACCTGCACATGTAACCGTGCAGCTCACTCTGAGCACTGGCTGGTAGAGGAGTGTCTTGAATGCAGAGTGGGGCGAACAGCCTTTGCAAACGCCAGCTGGAAACAGTGCTCTGCTGGGCAAACAGGATGAGAACAAGCTAGTGAGCTGTCACCTCTCCAAATAAGCCCCTTCTCTGACTTTGGGGGATCAGCTGGCTGTTCTGAGAGGGGCTTTGGGTATCTCAATGCCTCCCACTAGGTGGGGAGACCCCTGAGTATGGAAGGCATGGCTGAATGCCTCTTGCTTCTGCAGCTGGTTGGAACGTTGACCTGGGTCACTTTCTGGAGGTAAGACTGGCAGGCAAAGGGGGAGGTGACATTGCATGAAAGAGTGGGTCAGGCTGCCCTCCTGTGGGTGCCATAACCTGCTTCTGCACTCCATTGGTGGTGGGGCTGGGTTGGGGGGCACTCCCTGCCCCTACCTGTAGGAGTGGCACAAAGGGGCCTGGGAGTGTGGGCGGGCTTGGCTGTCGTCTCTGCACTCCTTCCCATCTTCCTCCAAGCCTAGTCTCGGTACAGCTTGGGAACACAGGGCAAACCACTGGGATCAGAGTTCGAATTCCAGCTCTACGAGTTGCATGATCTTAAGGAGTTTACTTAATCTCACAGAGACTCACTTTTCTCACTTCTAACAAGGGAATTTTAATGACCGCTGTAAAACACAAAACTGTTGTCAGGTTTAAACGTGAGAATAATTTTAAACAACACTTGGCACTCTGTAAGAAACCATCAAAAATGCTTGCTTCTGTCCTTAACATTACAGATAAGAGGCTCAGAGAGCCCAAAGGTCTCACCGAAAGTTGCCCATCAAAGATGGAGTTGAGACTGGAACCCGGGAAGGATGGTGAGGAGGTGAGGAAGAAATGCTGGGGGCTTGGTTCTGCCCCTAACCTGGGGTGGGATTCTGGATAACTCCTCCTTTCAGGCTTCAGGTTGCCATCTGTTACGCAGAGTTGGAGTCAGATCCTCTCCAAGGTCCCCTGCGGTCCTGACATGGAACACAGCAATGCTCCTTCCTCTACGAAGCAGAGGCCCAGCCTGTGCCCCAGAGAACTCTGCACTCCACGGAGAAGCAACAGTGTGGGCTCCCAGGCCAGATGCCTCCACAAAGAGAGTTCATCGCCACAGCACTTCTCAAAGGCTTTAGCCCCGGAACCTCCCACGAGAACAATCGAAGGGAGGTAGGGACAGGGCCCACAGGGGGCAGAGCAGTGGCCACGAGAGTGGCAGATTGCTGACACCACATGACCTGGCCTTCCTGGTCTTAACTTTTCATTCTGCCTAATTTATTTTTCCTTCCTTGTCCCCTCAATGACCTGGAATGCTGTCACAACCTTATCTGGGCTTTCCTGTAAATGTCTTTCTCTTCTTTTAAACTTTGATCTCTTCCATGCTAATAAACTAGAATGGGGGCTTACTGTGACAAGAGTAGTGAGTTTTCTTCCCATCTCCCCCAAGATATGCATATGTATCAGCAAGAGATAGACACTGAGAGACAGAAAGAGAGAGATAGTGGGAGGCAAAACCACAGATAGGAAGCACGCGGAGAATTTGAAAGAAAGAGAGACAAACAGGTATTTATGTCCACAAAGACAAAGAGAGGAGGAAGAGCACTAGGGAGGAAATGACAGAGGTAAACTGAGGCATAAACAGGGAGATTTGGTGCATCTCCTCTTGTGTCCCTGTCTACAAAGAATAATGTGATGGAAATTTTCAAGTCCACAGAAGAGTTGGGTAAGATTGGGCCAGGTATGCCAGGAAGGCACATGTGGAGTTTTCATTTTCCTTCTACTTCTTGGATTCTTCCAAGGGATTGCAAGGCCATTGGCTATACAGGAGACTCCCGGATAGAGTTAGGATATTCTGAAGCTCCTAAGGCCAGGGCCACAGGTCCTCCATCCCAGCATTTTGCTTTCAATGGATCTGAAGGCAATGGTTTGGAGGATGCAGGCATTGTCATCCATGAAATCAACTCTAAGGTCATCTGTGACCCCCAAATATCTTGACATTTTGGGATTCTGTTTACATGTTTTACGTGTTGATTGTCTTGTTTCCACAACCGGCTTGTTAACTTCTTGATAGCAGGCATTTTTATGTGAGCATGATGCCTTGAACCTAGTAGACTTTAATAAAGTCTGATTGAATTACTGGGCCTGTGTCTTTAGACAGCTCTCAATGGTCTGAGGAAATGGACAGATACTGGAAGGTTGGAGGTGACCCACCAGATAAAAACTGGCCATTCCAGAGGAAAAAAACCATTCTAGATACTGGGGACCCATGGGTGGCTGGAAAGCAAAGAAAAGATGAAGGCTCTGCCCTCCTCAAAGCCCAAGAGAGAGAGAGAGAGAGAGAGAGACAGAGAGAGAGAAAGTCAGACCAAGGACATAATGCAGACTGGTCTGTACACGGGTCAGCACAGGAAGACCCAGGAGGTCAGCCCCAGCTAGGAACAGGTGATCTCCCCAAAAGAGTTTTTCAGAGAGCTGAGAGGCCTCTGTTGATTGTGTTTGATGATGGTGTTTCTAATACTCCAGTCTTTCTTACCTTTGCGATAAGCAAAGGACACTGAATTTATTTTAAGCTTGTATTACGGGCTTGGAGTGGTACCTGGAAGGCTCTTGTTTGTGCAGGGGTATTTGCTCTGGTGCCAGATGGCCCCAGATTACCGAGTTTTTCTAGTTGAATCTTCTCCTTGCCTTTTCTCACTGTTCCTATTTATTCCTGTTGTGTGTTTTTGCTTACTTATTTTACACAGACTCACATGAAGGAGAGCCATGGGGAAGCTCTCACCATTCCTGTCAACTGGCCAACTTTTATTCATTTCTCAAGTAGCTTGAAGCCACTTCCTCCGGGAAAAAGTCCCAGCCCCCCAAACTGAATTAAAACTCCTCTGTGCATGTTCTTTACTAAAATACCTGCCTCCATGAACACAGTTGCACGCTCGATGGGCTGTCATACTGCATGCCTGCTGTGCCCCCCACGGACGCTGCAGTGGCCCGGACGCTGCAGGGTGGCAGTGCATGTTCAGTAAGGGTTTGTGTGCTGGAATGATACATGGGAGCCGAGGGCTAGCCCTGATCCCTGGTGAGCAGGGACGTGGTGCTCCCGTGGTCCTCCCTGCTCCACCCTGGCTTGTTTCTTCCTTGTCATCCTCTCATCTGACCTCTGCACGTTGGCACCTGTGCCCGGTCTCTAATCCCTCCTCACTCTCTCCTTTAGAAGCCTGTCCATGAGCCCAGAGACGCCTCCCCAGTGGGCCTTCCCCGACCCACTGCACTAGAACCTTCCCCTCCTCGGATCCACGATGCCCTCTTCAGTCTGCATCTCACAGGGGGCACTCGGGGTTGCAACGTCATTGTCCCGTGCAGTTACAACTTCCCATTGTTACACAAAACACACAACACTAAAGCTGTGAGGGAGCGTAGACATTTTCCGGGCACTCCTGCAACGTACTGGCTTGGATATCAACGCCAGGAGCTCAAGCGACCCCTCTGAGGGGACACAGCTGCCGAGTGGCAGAGCAGGAGGAAGTCACGACACTCCCTTCAATCCAGGCAAAGTCCACTTCCTTCATCCTTAGGCTTTGTACGCCATGTCGCCCCAGCCCAGGGCTGCTCCATTAGTTTCCCAGGACTGCTGTGGCAAATTACCACAAACTTGGTGCCGCCATGCAACACACGTTTATTCTCTCACAGTTCTGGGAGCCAGAAATCTCAAATCAAAGTGTCAGCGGGGTCACGCTTCCTGCAGGGGCTCCAAGAAGCATTTTTTCTTGCCTCTGACAGCGCCGGGTGGCTCCTGCGCATCCTCGGCTCGGTTCACGGCAGCGTCACTCCAACCCCAGCCTCAATCTTTACACACCCTTTGTTCCTCTCTGTCATATCTTTTCCTGTCTCTTCCATTGCTAGATTTAGGGTCCCCCCGCCCCATGTAGGATGATGTCATCTGAAGATCCTGACCTTATCTGCAAAGATCCTTATTCCAAATAAATTCACATGCTGAAGTTCTGCATAAAGGTATTTTGTTGTTGTTGTGTGAGGGGCACCGTTCAACCTGTCGCAGCTTGGAACACAGCAAGGACAGTCCCACTGGATTGCTGAGGGCCGGCGGCACTGCAGTGCACCACCAGGCCAACCAGACGCCCAGAGGACGGCTCTGTGGAGGAGACTGGGTTTGACGGGGAGAAGAAGGGCCGGCTTTGAAGTGAGGAGAAGGCGAAGAAGGGCAGGTCTCAGAGGCTGTGGGGAGCAAGGCTCATGGGACACTTCGGACAGGCCCAGCCGGTGTGCGAGTCAGGGCTGGGCTGTAGGGGGAAGAGGCTGCCCTCCCCCAAAACATCTTTTTCCTAGGAAGGTGCTTTTCTGTTTTCATCCCCCCCACCCCCCAAACCTAAATTCCCCTGAGAGCAATCCATGTCGGGACAGACGGGGTGAAGGCGAGTGGCCCCGTCACACGTCCCGTCAGCTACTTGACAAGAGAACGAGAGCGAGGCGAGGCCGGGCTTTGTGAAACACGTAGGCGGGTCTGTACACAAACATCGGCTCATACAAATAAACCAAACCTGGCCAAAAATAACAGAAAAGGCAACAGATGCTTCCAATTAAAATGTCAGCGTCTCCCGAGAAGCCGGGTTCTCACGTGGTGTGGGTGCTCGGGGGCGAGGACTACTGGAAGGGACCGCATATGGAAACCCGTTTGCCTGCCACCACGTCCCAGATGCCACGGGAGACGCAGGCCTGACCTTGCAATTAGCACGTCGGCTGTTTCTGGGGTGCTGCCCGTGGGTGCAGGGGGGACCAGAAAGTTGTGAAGCACTAATTGTCCCCACCTAGTCCTAAAGGAATCCAGGGAGCCGGGCGCGCTCTCGGGGAGTTTTACCCCATGGGCTTGCTCATCTCTGTCTTCTCTCTTCTTTACCTCCGTGTCCCTGTGTTTTTCAATGTCGTTATGAAAGCAAAATCAGTGTACACGGATAGCAGGCAGTCTTAGTGGGAGAAACTGTCACAGGCTGTCAGAAGGGTGTGTGGGGGGCTGGGGGATGAAGGGACAATCCCCAGCCCCTGTCTTGGTGGTGGTGAGGGGAGCCTGAGACGCTGGGCACACATTGGGCCATGCATGGTCACATCCACTCCCCACCCCACTGTGCTTCTAAATCCTTCCTAAAATTGTTCCTTTCAAATTTGCTTTACTGTTTACTAATCATAGGTCCTCATTCCCCTTTCCTGCTAGAGCAGCTTTGTTTTCGTTTTTGTTTTCCCAGTTCTCTCTTTCTAGCCCCTGTTGGGTAACTACTAAGGAAACCGAGGAAGAAAGCAAGGAAGTGACAGCTGAGCAGAAAGGAAGCCAACACTGTTCTTTCCCCAATCTCCCCGTCTCGTGGAACCAACAGGGAGTGTGTGTTTGAAAGGGTGCCTCATTCTGATAAATGAATCTCCTTCTTCTCCTAATTATTTTTATTATCATCGCTATTACAATAAAAAAATCCACATTTTATAGTGAAAGATCCAACTAGAGTAATGTCCGAGGAAAGGAAGAACAATGGGGAAATTAATGAACTGAATCCTCAGTTGTGTTTCTGCAGGGAAAGATGATAATTTGTTGGTTTTAATAAGTGCCTGGATTGAGTTGCCACCATAGGCCAGTGCTGCTAGGCCTGGGGACCCACTGGGAAATGCAAGACGTGAAACTCAAATATTTTTATGTGAATTCAAACACATTTTCATTTCTTAATGGTCACTATTGCTAACCAGATAAGAGAAAGACCTATACGAATAAAACAAACAAATGATTAGTTTTGACAACAGAAGCTTAAACAGGACATTAATTAGCAGCCATAGAGATGGGAAGGTTCTGGATGGGAACAATTACGCAGACAAACCCACAGTATGGCTACAATGCGCCAGGGTCCCATCCCTTACCATATGGCTGCAGTCTGGCAAATGGCTCATTGGCAATTCATTACCATATCGCTTGGAACTCAGGAATGAATCGTTTATGATTAGCCAATTCATTACGCTATCCTTGGTACCTCAAGGGGACCCTGAGGGCTTGCCTCCCCTGTTGTGTTATTTTAAGGACATATGACAGGGAAGGAACAATCCTCCCTTCCCCAGCTGCCTCAAAGTACTGTTTGCCGGAAAGTTTGCTGGAATCGAGATAGAATCTTTCAAAAGAAAATAAACAGGCTAAAAACCCCCGCAGTCATGAACTGTAGCCACAGCTGGAACTATTGGAACATTCCAGGAGATGAAAACAAAGATTTCCTCCTCTTTTTCTTCCATCCTACTGAGGATACATCAGCCAACGTTGTGCGTACACTTTAGCTACAGTCAGAGTGATCAGGGAGAAACAAGGACTAGTAACCATTAGACCAGGAGACAGGGAGCTGTGGTTCTGGAAGGGGCTCTGTTATGTACTAACTTTGGGTAAGTCAGCTTGATCCTGATCTTTAGCTTCGGAACCTGCGGAATGGATACAGTCCTCCCTGTCTTACCTGCTTCCCAGCGGTGTGGGGCGCGTCCTGAGAGAATGGTCTTTGATGGGGAAAATTACTCTGAATCCATGAGGCTGATTAAGCCACAGCAGATGAGCACACGAGCTATCAGAGAGATTTATTTCCCAGTCAGCACAGGTGTGCGAGAAGAAAGAGGCACAGCCTCCCTCACTGGGACCTGCTATGGGTGGGCTCTGCCCACCTCTGTAATTCAGCACTTTGACTAGAGTTGCTAAAAAAGAGTATATGGAACGTTGCATAAGGTGACGAAGGGGAGGTTGGGCCTGAGAACTGACGAATCGGAATGTGTTCCACAGAGACTGAAGCTTGACAGCGTCGCTGGAATGCCTGAGCAGGCAGACAAGCATTAAGATGGGAGGGTTACAATAGCCAACAGAAAAGGCAAGGAGGACAAATAAGAACCAGACCTTGAGTAGTTACGATAGTGTGATTTGCTGAGCATTTGGTTGAGAAGGGATATGACAGTGCGGACGGGAACCCTGCTCAGTAAGGGACGAGTCCATTTCGGTTAATGTGCATAAGGTGGAGGGACCCCTGCAGAGCTGATTTCCCTGAAATCTGCTGCAGCCCCTCCTCCCATCCTACAAAGTCTGCCTCTGAGTAACAATCCTGGGGCTGAGACAAGGGCCCGGACATCCTAAACACACACACAACCATCGCAAGCACTATCACTCCCCTGTTTCATCAATCTGACCTAAAAGAAGCATGCTCGCTACAATCAACATCAATTACACATTTAATTAACTCTAATTTTGTTTCCTTCTTAGAATTCCGAGGGGCTCTGGGAAAGACTTTCCATGGCCCACGGCTTTGGAAAGAGCTGTCCAGGGAACTTTAAAATGATGCCTTCTTGTGATAAATTTCTCTGTAGCAAGCAGTAATGACATTAAAAAGAGAGAGAGAGAGAGAGAGAGAGAGAGAAGATCTTATTGATCATTCTTAAAAAAAAAAGCGAGAAGCAAAACACACAGGTCCTTCTCAGAAGCTTGCAGTTTGGAAGAAGCACTGCCTAGAAAATTCAGAGACCTGGGCCTGGGTTCTGGGCCTGACACTGATTAATGGTGCAACCTTGAACATGTCAGTTAACTCCTTTATGCCTCAGTTCTCTCATCTACAAAGTGACTGTAATGTAAACTTTATTACGTTGATTAGATGAGCTCCCATAAAACGTTTCTTGGAGCATACTGTTACTACTGCAAATGAATGCAGAGGTCTAAAGTTGTGCCTTTGCTTTATGGACATTAAAGAATGGATTTGGGTACTTTTCAGCTTGGTCACTCTACCATCCCGAGATTCAATATTGTTGACCATATTTATGATATATGGGGATACAGTGACCGTTGTCCACAACATGAACCCTAGACGTGAAATTGCTCCTATGGGAATGAGATGTATTTTAAGATCTTCCGGGTCTGTTGAGCTCAACCAAACACCTACGGTGTGCCAGGTGCTCTGCTAGGCTGTGCGGTACAAGGAGAAGGCAGCACAGATCCTGCCCTGGAGGAATTAGTGGGCGCAATTAGATCCATAAACAGATAATTTTAGTACAAGATGGTGTGTGAAACAATAGACTACTACCAGAGGGTTTCTCAAAGATTTCCCCCCAAGGATCACCTGCATTGGAAACAACCAGGGAGTTTGTTAAATGGCCCCACCCCCATCCCCCCAAGCCTGAATCTCTAGGGGTGGAGCTTGGGGACCTGCCTGTTTAACAAGCCCTTTGGGGGCTTCTGCCCGACACTAAATTCATTAGGGAAAAGTTAGCTATGGGAACTCACAGAAGGATGGCACAGCATCCTGCCTTTATGGGCTACTTATTGAAGCTCTGTGCTCTTCTAGGGTCTATGGAAAATCCAATAACACATAATATAGAAACCATTCCCTCTAGGACCTCACAGGCTATACTTTTCTCTAGAGCCACAAAACCAGGATATCGTATCTAGGGATAAGGGGGAAAAGGCAGGGTTGGAGCTCATGCCTCATGATGCCCTTGCTGTAGCCAAGACCTGCTGACTCTTTTTCCCCAGGGCAGAAGCTACTTGCCTCACCACAGGGAGACTTGGCTCTGCCCAAGACTCCGGGAATGCTCCAATCTTAGGAAGGTGCCAAGTGGCCCTTGTGGAATCCCTTGTCACTGCCAGTTCTGCTCTGACCATGTCATTCATTATCAGGCCATGGCTGTGTTCTGGGCCATCCATCACCCTTCCCCAGGGTCCCAGGACCTCTACAGCCCTTGCTCTTCTATGTCTTTGCCACGGACAGGTCCGTCATCTGCTTCCCTGTGAATAGAGACGATGCCACTTCTCTCCCTGGCCACGTAGCCTAGGGTAGGCAGGAGAAAAAAGCACTTTTTACAAAAGGCATTGCATTGCAACTACACAACAACTTACACAGTGAGATAATATTGTGTTCACTTTATAGACACATTTTAAGGACTTAGTTCCCAAAGCTGGTGGGTGGTAGACTCAAGTCTCAGACTGGGGTCTTCTTACTCAACTATAGTATGTGGCACCATAATAATCACAGGCTTTGATAATGGACAAGACATAATTGGAGAGTCACTCTGCAGTTTCCTGGGTGTCCAGCACTTGGAATGGCCTCCACCACCTTTGGTGGAGCATCTTGCCAGAGTGAAATAGCCTGGCATTTGGAGTCTTCTCTGTCCCTTATTCTCTGTGTAATCTTGGGCAAGTTTCAGCCTTCCTGATTCTCAGGTTCTTTGTTTGCAACATGGGATGATACACACACACGAGAGTGTAATGTTGAATGAATTGAAAGTAGTAATATTGGTAATGGCTTTAGCTCAATAAATGTTAGCTTCTCTCCCATTTCCTTATTCTCCTTCCCCTGCATGTGGAGCCCTAGACACTCTCCTCTCCTTACCTCTGCAATGGAGGTCCCAGAGACTGTTGAGAAATGCTGCTTTGCTGTGTTATCTGACTCTGACAGTGACCAGGTTGTTCTCACCAGGTAATAGCTGACCCTTCCCTTCTTCCCTTCTTACTAATTTCCCTATGGAAATTCCACCTCTTCCTGGAACCAGATGGAACCTGGTGAAAGGGCAGAGATGGGTCCAACTTAACCTTGTCAGCCTGTTTGCCCTATTGCTGATCTTTAACATCCTGAACCTTAGCTGTGCACGATGGAGAGAGGAAGGGGCTGGGAACAAGGAATGTGCAATGGTTCCGCCACCACGCTCTTTCTTGAGAAGCTGGAAACCTAGAAACACACCTGCTAAAGGCTACTAACACTCATGCATCAGAGTAAAGTCAGGATTTCAGGTCAGAAAGTATTTTATAGCAACCTGGTGTGCCAGAGAGACACAAACACTCCTTGGGGTAGTTTCCAATATAGGCCAAGTGACCGGGAGGAGTGATTATTTCCACAAAGGATAATCTTTCTCACACACTGTGTTCATTCTCTCCATGCTCCCTTTTAAAAAATAATAAGTAGCCAATTATTATAAATTTATTTGCTGCTTCCCATAATTACATTATCCATGATTAACTCACTGGAGTCTAATTCAACTCTAGAGTTATTTTGCAGGAATGCTCCATCATTGGGCACAGTGGGACTCTTGTGAGAACAGCCTCACTCTGTGTGGCTCACGGAGCTCAATTCATGCACGTGGAGAGGGACAAAGAAGAGGATGAGAGATGGCAGGCACCCCAGTCTTGCTGGGCTGCAAAGTCCCTCCACATTCATTATTTCATTTGCTACTCACGCTAGCTCTATGAGGTGGCCAGGATACCTATTATCATCTCCTGCCTACAAACTGGGACATGGACCCAGGTCAAATCATAACATGGTACCTAAGATGGGGTTAAAACTCACGTCAACACCCTGCTGGTCCCTTTCCCCCTAACACTCTGCATTTCCAAGAATATCAACCCATGATTTTAATGGTGATCATTTCTGTAGCACTCAGAAGTTTGCAAAACGTTTCAAATTCCTCATCTCATGAGATCTTTCCAATGATTCTGTGAGGCAGAGAAGAAATTATAATACCCCTTTTTACAGAGAGAGTAACTTTGGTGTAGAGAGGTGACTTGCCCAAGATCATGCAGCCTTTAAGGTATGAAAATTGGATGAGAACCCTGGGCCCATCCTTCTGATAAAGTGCTTTATTCCATTACAGTGACCCATAGGCCAAGGACTCACTAGAAACATGGGATTTAACATCAGCACAGATCATCATATCATCAGAGTCACATTTGTGTCAAAGGCTATTTTCTGGGACACAGGCTCTTCTTAATTTAGGGATTTCATGAGCTTCCCCTGAGATAATATTTATATATGTATGGATATGTAGAAATAAAACCGTGTTTTGGGGAGACTCCTTAAAAATGCTATCAGATTCTCAAAGGGGTGTGTGACCCCAAAACGATCAGTGAGTTTGGTGATTCTTGGAGGCCCGTGGTGAAGGCGGTGGGGCTTGGGATTGGGGAGGAGGTGAGACGGCTTCAGAGAAGACATGGGTGCAGGGTCACGCAGGCCAAAGCAGGTGAATGTGGCAAGATGCTGGGTCCGGGCAGTGGTAAGATTCTGGCAAAACTGCTGAGGCCAGGGGTTTGGGTGAGTTGACACACACGACAGTTAAAGAAGTTTCTGTGGAATTGTGGGCGCAGAAAGCAGACTGTGGGGCATTAAATAAGGTGGAGAGGAGGAAGGGGAGGCAGTGAGTATAGAAACTCTCCTTCCCAGTCTGGCAATTAAGGAGAGTGGAGAGAGATGGAATGTTACTTGGGAGGAAAAGTGGGGCCGAAGAACGCTCTCTCTCCCTCTCTCCCTTTTCTTCCTCCTAAGAATGGGAGATGGTGTGTTTGCCGAGGAAGAATCTAACTGAAAGGGAGAGACCAGGTGGGAGAGAAGGAGCCTAATTAGGAAACAGGAGGGGATGGATCCTGAGCTGAGATGGAGCATTAACTTTAGATTTGAGAGTCTCCTGGGGTGGGAGTGGAGAGGGAGGGAGAGGTGAAGATACAGAGAAAGTGTGAACTTCTTGCACCTTTCCTGCCAATTTCATCTACTGTAGAGCTTATGGCATCGCAGCAAGGGCAAGCCACACCATCCAGCCCGGCTGCTTCCTGTCACCCTGGGCACAACGCCTCTTTGCTCTGGGCATCTGGCAGCTCCTCACGGCCTTTCCCTGTCTGTTCTGTGTCTCTCCATGCCCCAGATTTGGGCACCGACTCTGTAGGGGCTTCTCCAGCCTCTCCTGTGGCCTCTCCCCATGCTCCCAGACTCACAGGACTCTCCCGAGGAGATTTCAGTGGTAAAATACAGAAATGTGTTTGGGCAATTATTTTCTTTACTGTTGATTTATTTGATTGCTAAATTAGAAAAAAACTTGTACTACACAGTATACAGATATAAGGTGTATCAATTTATGGTTATAAAATAGATTATATTCAGCAATTTCTGTTTATAAAGCTTTTTTTCTGGGCCTTGGACAGGAATGGACTTCCATATTGTTTCTAAGGCACAATCAGAGTCTTCCTATTATTTTATTTTTAGTACCATTCCCAGAGACCTAACCTCTTAAGTCTGTGAAGGAAATATGTTCAATGATATCCTGAAACACATCTAAGGACTTTCCCCCCCACTCACTTCTTACAATTTTCCAATTATTATATTTACTTCCAGGTTCCCTTTCTAATGGAAGGGATTCAGAAGGCTTCAAACAGTGAACCAGATTGCAACGACAGCTTCCTTAAGCTCCTGAGTCCCTAACCCTAATCCGTCAACAAATGGAGCCAAATTATCAACGAATGTATCTTTTCCAGGGTGTCTTGGAGAGGACCAGGGAAGAAGGGGACTCACAAGGTTGGAGGGACACCTCGACCTTGGCTTTAATCACCCCTCCTCTGACCTGTCTACAAGGCCTCAAGCTCTCACCCTCTGCTGTAGGATCTTCAGGTGGCTGGATGGCACTTTGAGTTCTGCAGTGCTTACTGGTGATCATTCAAGTGAAGTTTGTGCCCATAAGTAATAGAAACGTGCCACAAGGGTCTTAGAAACAATGCTTTTAGGCCTTTGCCTTTGACATTTTTTGTTTATTTTGTTTCATTTTGTTTCCTACTTTTCTACTTTGGATAAACACTCTTCCTCCATCACATGCCCAGCTTCTCTTTTTGTAGCTTTTATCCCTCTTTCCTCTGCCTGCTCTTCCTTTCTTCTCCTCTTGCACCCAAACGCACTCATGTACTTGACAAATATTGACTGAGAGGTGTGGACAGGGAGGAAGCAGCACATGCAAAGACCCACAATTTAGGGAGCATAGGATGCAAGCAATGAAATATGAAGTTGGGAGGAAGGTCCTGGCCAGATACCAAATGACCTGGCTTTTGATCTTATGAGTTTTGACTTTATCCTAAAGCAACAAAGAACCATTAAGAAAGGGTGTGTGTATGACCTGATCTGATTCTGTTTTTACAAGCTCTGGCTCCATTATGACAAGAATGGAGTGGAGGGTGTCAGCCGGAAACAAATTAAAGCCTAGATGAAAGGAGAGGAGTGGAGAGATTGGAGAAATGAGAAGGAACTAGGAGCAACAGGCCACAGTGATGTCCCAGTGATGGCGGGAAAGGAGGAGGAGGCTCCAAAGATGACTCCAAAGTTCTGGGAAAAATGGGCACATGGTGTTGTTGATAACAGAGGGAGTAAGAAGCATTTTTTGTTTCTTGTCAGGGTTGATGAGGGTCTGTGGACATGATGCCAAATGGAATTGAGGGTGGGGCCATGAGTGTGTGGCAGCAGAGTTCAACTGCCCAGGTAGGAAGGTGGACATGGACATCTTTGGCTTTACAAGTGATCACCCAGCTCTCTCCTTCCTGGTCCCTGAGTGGCCCTTGAGATACCACCACTCTGGAGAAAGCAGTGCAAGACACTAACAAGGCACACCCACCTTCTACCCTGCCAGGACTGGACTTAGAAAATGACCATGCACAGAGTGTTTGTGCGAGATGCTTGCCTTTCCTCCCAGCAGACATGATCTGGTAGGAACGTGGTTTTCCCTTCTGGTGATCAAGAGTGTGGCTTCTATTCAGTCCGTAGGCAGTGGCTTTATTGAGCCGAGTCCAATCCCACCAAAGCCTCATGCGAGGGGCAGCCTGTCCCTGTTCATTGAACTCAAATATTTTATCCAAAGTCTTCGTTAAATGCCTAATGTATACAGAAATAAATAAATATGAGGTGCAGAAGAATTTGAAGTTAAGGAAACACACCCAGAATCTAAAACTAAAAAACTAATATAAAGCAAATCAAAGAAGAGAATTTTGGCCTAGGGGTCAGAAGACTAGAATTATTCAGCATTTGTGGCTTAATTGCTTATAGAATAGTGGTTTCAAGCAGTCTCTGGAGCCAGAATACCTAGTTCAAATCCTGACTCTGCCCTTGACTAGCTATGTGACTTTGGGTTATCATGAGGTTTAATCAATATACACGAAACACTCAGACCAGTGCTTGACACAGAGGGTAGGTGTTAGCTAATGCTGTTATAATTGTTGGTGGTGTTACTCTGAGCTGTATGAACATGGGCAATTCAATCCTACCTTTGGGCAACAATGGCTTCATTCATAAAACGAGGGCAAGATATTCTCTTTTCTGACTGTGTTCCAAGACAACTTGCAGCTCCTCTACCCGACTCCACCCCACCATTTTATTCATTATCTTGGGGTTTCACATAAATTTTCACTTGAAGAAAGGGCTCTGACAAAAAGTTGCAAATCATTAGGCCAGATGATCTCAGGTTCAGCCTCAGTAAAAGTATTTGATTCTCTGAGTGAAAGATAAGCTCTTGACAATGAACAGTAGGATAATATGGTTTCAGAGGAGGCTGCCACAGCCACACGCCAGGGAGGGCTTCTTGGAAGAGGTGAGTTGGAAAGTTAAAATATGAGTGCTCCTAGCAGTTGATGAATCTAGAAGCGAAGTTGTAATTTCTAAAGAATGGAGAGTGTGGAACATAAATACAGAACCAAAACTATAGGCGGAGAAAAAAGTTCAACCCCCGATTCAGACCTATCCCTGGGAGGAGGGAAGGTGAACGGGTAGACAAGGGCTTCAAGATAATTGTCCGAAGTCGTAGTTTGATCAAAGTGTGAAACAAAGAACAGCAAAGACGATCGGCTCCATGAGGAAACCAGCACCCAGTCCACCCTCTTTCTTGCACGGACAAGAGATCAATGTCCTGAGGAAGCCAGCCCTTATGTGGCATACACAGTTAGTCACTGACTGTGGCAGCCACTATTAGCTGTTGACCAACTAGCCATTCCTCTTCTTCCTTAGCAACAGAAATCCCAACCTTTTAGCTGGGCACGTTGCTGACTGAATTAAAAAAATTTCCTTGCCCCCCTTGGTGTTAGGGATGATGGCTAATAAAATGTCCATGCAAGTTGAGGACTTCTAGGAAAGAATTTTTTAGACGGGTTCTGACAGCCAGTACAGACCATTTTGCTCTCCACACCACCCCTCCTTCCTGCTTCTCGCCTGGATGGCTTAGAGCTGCAGTGGCCACCTTGGATATTAAGGTCACCTTGGAGATAGAACCCATGTGACGAGGAATGGCAGAGCAGACAGGTGAAAAGAGCTTGAGTCCTGGGGACATCGTGCAGCCACCATAGTAGCCCTGTACTGCCTACCTCTGGACTTCCTTTAAGTTGGGAGAAACATGATCCTACCATATCTAAGCTATCTGGTATTCCTGGACCCCATTTCTAGCCCTGAAATGCCCCAACAGAGCTGGGGCTGGCTGGGACCAGCTTCTTGGCGACCTGGCCTGGCAGCGCTCCTTCCATGACCCCACTGCACCCAGTGTGTGTGCATGAGCAGAAATGCAAAGCCAAGATAATTTTCACAGCTGTCAGCCCCGCTGTCCTGTAGACTCCTGCTGCCCACCGCCTTCTCATTTCCACGAGAGGAAAGCGAGCCTGCTGGGGAGGAACTTTTCCTTTCCCTTTTCCTTTCTCCCTCTTCTGCATTGTTTACTATATCAGACACTCAATATCCACTGCCCTGAATATTATAATGCTACCATTTCACTGAATTTGCTTCAGTTTTATTTTTAATTAAAGAAATAAAACATTTAGGTACCACCGAATCCTCTGTAGACTCTCCTTGAACCCAGTCTACTTTTTCTTCTGAGAAACCATTCTGAACTTGTATGCATTCCTCTCTGTGTTTTTGTGCTTTCGCTATGTGTATGGTTGAATCCATGATTGAGAACATTGTTTGGTATGTTAGAAACATGTATGCAAATGATATATTAGTATGGTTTGATTTTTATACTCAAATTGTGGTTTCCCAAATCTTCCTTCTTGATACTGTGTGTCTAGCTCACTGAAGCCCACTGCTGTGCCTACACACTGCTTCTCCCTCACTCTATGGATGAGTGTTTTCATTTATTTAGTTTTGAGACAGGGTCTCACTCTGCTGCTCAGGTTGGAGTGCAGTGGTGCAACCATAGCTCACTGCAGCCTCGAACTCCTGGGCTCAGGAGGTCCTCTCACCTCAGCCTCTTGAGTATCTAGGACTACAGGCTCAAGCTACCTGGATAATTTTTTTTTTTTATTAGGGAAATGAGTCTCACTATGTTGCCCAGGCTGATCTCAAACTCCTGGCCTCCAGTGATCCTTCTGCCTTGGCCTCCCAAAGTGCTGGGATTACAGGCGTTGAGCCACCATGCCCAGCTGATGAATATTTAGATTGTTTCTTAATTTTCAATATTGTAAATAATGCAGTAATAAACATCATCTTACACATTTTATTACATATAGGAGTGAGAGTTTTTCTAGGGTATATATCTAGACATAAAACTAGTTGTCATAGGGTATGCTTATCTTCACTTTTATAAGGTATTTCTAAGTTGCCTTCTAAAGGGATTAAAATAGTTTGCACTTCCTTCAGGATAATAGTTCCTATTTTCCACAAAAACTCAGCATTGTAAAACCTTTTGATTTTTGACAATTGAATTTTTGACAAATGATATCTCTTTGTCTTAATGGGTATTTTCCTGATTATTAATAAGGTAGGGCTTCTTTTCATATTTTTGTAGGCCATTTTGATCTCCATTTCTGTGAACTGCCTGTTTTTCCATTTTGCCTATTTTTCTATTGATATGTCTTTCACCTATCATAACCTTCCCTCCCCCCCCACACAAAAACTTATTTTACATATTAATCCTTTTTGGTCAAATGTATTGCAAACTCCTCCTCCAAATCTCTCACTTCTCTTTTAGCTTTGTTCATGTGTCTTTGGTCATATAGAAGTCTTAAATTTTAACATAATAAAATTTATTCATCTTTCTCTTTTCTTTTGTTTTTTAAAAAATCTTTCCTGATTAGATATTATAAAAATATCTTCCTGAATTTTCTTCTACTCATTTAAAAGATTTCTTTTTAGCTTTTAATCCATCTGGAATTTATTTGCAATATTTCATGTTATTTTGTGTATAAAGGAGAGCTCTAATATTGATTTTCCAATGTGAAGAGCCGATTTCTGCAACAGTATGTATCAAACAATCCATACTTTGCCTACTTGTTTGTAATCACCTCTACCACGTATCAATTTCCCAAAAGGCATGGGTCTCTTTCTGGACTTCATAGTTTATTCCACTGCTCTCTGCATCCCTATACCTCTCTCATACTATTTTATCATGTGTTTTGATGTCTGTGGTATAAGTTCCTTTTTTTGATATTCTTTCTCAAAAGTCCTTTGACTGTTCTTGGCCATTTTGACTTTCAAACGAATTTTGATTAATCTTTTAATACAATGCTTCCTTCCTACTTCTTTCAACACATACTTCTCTCCCATCTCATCCCCATTCCAAAGGCTACTGCCCTCCATGATCTAGGTTCCAGCCCTAACCCTGCCACCAAATGCCCACCTACTCTTGGGCAAGCCCCCTCACCTCTCTAGCTTTTAGTTTCCTCACCTGTGCAATCTGCTCTGCCTACCTCACAGGACTGCTGAGCTGATCAGATGAGCTAAGGGTGTGAGAATGCTTTGAAGACTTCAAAAACCAAGATAAAAAGAGTTAAAAAGAACAATCCTGAGATGGCTTGAGAGAAAACATGAAATTCAGATTATTTTTCTGCCAGCATTCTCTATCCTTCCTGACTCTCCTTTCTCCCAAACTTCCAGACCTTTGACATGCAAAGGTCTTTGTGTCCAGGGTAGACTTATCATGATAATGGGCTGGGGGCAGCTTGGATCCATAAGGCTTGGGTCCCATTTCAGACTCTCACTTTGTGACTTTAAAGTAAGGCACTTAAACTCTTTGAATCTCATTTTTTTCTTCTTCACAAGGAGTATAGCAATTCCCTCCTCCAAGGAGTATTGTGAAATTCAAAGGAAATAATATAGGTTAAAGTGTTTGGTAAGACGTGAAGCCCTGCAAGAAGCATCAGGGATTACATTACGAATGTTCTTGCTGACATTCACATGTGGAAAATGACCTGCAGGCAGGCAATGGTGTTTCTCCCACTTGAATCAAGGTATGTAGGAGAATCAAACCCATTTTTTAGACAAGTATGGTTGCCTCTGTGCAATGTCTCCACATTTTTCTAGAAGGTGTAGAAAGTCTCTTTCTTAAATACTATTTCCTTTCGGCTTTGCAAACTGGATGTGTGAAGTGGAGGTGGTTGGGGAGTCCAGAATGTCTGTCTGGACCAACAGGCAGAGCCATCCTTGTGCAGATGCTGGCTCAGACCCAGCCCCTCACTGACCCGAGGGGGTGAGAATGTTTAAGGATGGGGACTTATCAGTCTTTGTACCTTCCTTGCTGAGTGCAGATGCCACCCAGTTAAAATGAACATTGAGGTCAGCCCTGGTATAATGTGAGAGCACTTCCCCTGGAGTGAGCATGTGGCCCTGCCCAGGCATATTTCTAACCCTCACTGCTCAGATGACTACAGTGTCTCTTGTTCCTGCACCAGGATCAGACTTGGGCTTGGGCAAAATGATGTCCATGGGCCAGATGATGTGAAGCTGTAGCCCACTTGCTTAATCTAACACAGAGTGCCCTTTTCCCTGGGAATTAAGTTCTTGCTCCTTCCTCAGCCCTATTGAAGTGGGATTCTTACCATTTCTCCAGCCACCTCCATAGCTGACCATGGACTCTACTCTTTTGACTTCCAGTACCTACTAGAAGAAGTTGCTGGAATCCTTCTAAGCTAATATCAGGACTACCTATCCTGCCCTCAGCCTCTGTCAATGGCCACTTCCCTGCTGTGGTTTGGACAGAACCCTGGATTTCTGACCTGGGTTTGGATCTTAGTCTCTAGAACTCATGATCTGCCTGTTTTTTCCTCTGGGGTCCACACCGCTTCTGACCCAATCTCATTGTCCTATCCCCATGTCATCCCTGCCTTCTCTTGCTCCCATGTTCATGAAATGTCAAAGATTCTCCTCTCCTTCAAGGCCCTACCTTGTCTAGCCTAACACTGTGGATGAAACAGATGACTCTTTTCAGTCTGATTCCTAAGTTCTGAGTCTAGGACAACTTTGTGAGATCTACCAGTAAGGTTTCATTCCAAACAAGACCACAACTGACTTTATTTTTTTTTTCACATGTAAACATGAAGCTTAGGAATAGGTGTTCTAGTAGTAGCTATGTTGTCAGCTTAATCCTCCTTCGTGAGTGAAAGACGTATTAGTCTAGTTATTAGGAGTTCTTCTTGGCACAAGAGAGCTGACTTTGTCACCCCCACCCCTAGGGTAGCCCATATCCTGTGACCACTAGACGTGGTCATAGCAATCAAAGGGAATAGAGTTCAAAGACCCAGCCCCTCTTGACAACTCTGAAGAGCCCTCCCATTCCAGGGATCCCCATGGAGTCAGCTGAGGTCTCCTGACAAACCCACAGTCCAGCTCCTCCCTCTGCCTATTTCTGCCTCCTTTGCTTCCCTGCCCCTACAGAGGTTGATCCTGAGAGCCCTTCTACTTCCAACACACAGGACTCCATGTTAGAGTCTGATTCTTCAGGACCTCAACCTGCAACAGCTTTTTATTTTCTTGCACAATCAGCCAATCTTCTACTGACTCACCAAATTCTTTCTTTTCTCCCTGTGGTAGGGAGAATAATGCCCATCCCCACTGAAAGGTGTCCATGCCCTAATCTCCAGGAACTTGTGAATGTCTTACCTTATATGGCAAGAGAGACTTTGCAGATGTGATAAAAGTCACTGAACTCATGATAGGGAGATTATCCAGCATTATTTCAGTGGACCAAGTCTAATTACATGACTCCTTAAAAGCAGAAAACTTTTCCTGGTTGTAGTCAGAGGTACGACTGCAGAAAGATGTTCAGAGAGATGCAATGTTGCTGCCTTTGAAGATGGAGGTTGGGGCCCTAAGTCAAGGCATGCAGGCAGACTCTAGAAGCTGGAAAGGAAAAGGAAATGGATTCTCTCCAAAAAGGAACCGAGCCCCACTGACGTCTTGACCTTAGTCCAGTGAGACCCACATCAGACCTCTGACACACGGAACTGTAAGAGAATAAGTCTGTGTTGCCTGTAGCCACTAAGTTTGCAGTAATTTGTTACAGCAGCAACAGGAAACTAATACTCTCCCTTGGGGGCCATCTTAATACTTTTTCTTTTGTATGGTCTTGGACATGAACTTCACCTGTCTGAACCTTAATCTTCTCACCTGTAAAATGGTCATTTTGGGCTATATTCTGCAAAGCCTTTTTCAGCTTGACATTTTATAGTCCTAACTGGCTGGATTATTCCCTACTGAGCAACATTTATCTTTTTCTTCTATTAAGGCAGTGTTTTCTTGTCTTTTTGATGATTATGCTGAGACAAACCTACTTGAGATACTGCAGGAAGCAACAGGATGACCATGCACCAGAACCAGGAGTAAGATACTCTTTCTCTTTGTCTATCTGACTCTTCTAGTTTGTCTTTATATTTCTAAATTTCCTATTCTCATAATTCCTTATGGCCATGGGAAAAATGTTTCTCAGCTGGTCATCAATTTATGAAACAAAGCCTAATGATCAATGAATTTTGTCATTTTTCTTTTTACTAGTGGACCCACAAATACATTTTTATTTTTTTGGTTATGCTGAAAATAATTTGTTAAAAGTGGTAGGTACCATGCTTACAGGTGGGATCAAAGGGAGCAGTGTTCTGGATGCTGGTGAAAGTTGACCCAGCCTTTAGGGAAATCCACCATTTTTTAGGAATTAAAAAAACATATCCCTAGTCTGCATTTTGTCAGGAGCAAGTATAATACAATGCCACTGTATTTAAAATACTTATAAACCCAGTAGACACAGCTGTTGTAAAAGAAAAACAGAACACTGAAATGGGATAAAAATAAAGCCTCAATTGGCTCCTTCACCCTCCCAGTGGGTAACCAATGTAGTTGCCACTTCATTAACTGCTCTGTGTGAAGAAAAGCTGAGATGACCACAAAACAATAATGGCAATAGCACAGTGATGATGATGACTTTCTGCTACACTCATCTGGCATGGTACGCTTTTCAAAACACCTATCTACTCCCTTGTTTGAGCCTCAAGTTCTCAATATTTCCCTAAGAAACTGGAGGAACTAGAGAGGATGAACATCATCCACTAGATTTGGCAGACGAGACGAACATGGGCTCCTCTGAGTCCAGATTACTGTTGCGTCATCTTAGCAGTCAGCAGCAGGTCCAGGGCTAGGGGCTGCGGTCTATGTCTGACCTCTGTGTTGACGTCTATGTCTCCTATGGCTCATTGATCCTGGCAGTTGGAGTCACCCAATGCAGGATCAAATGCTATCTCCAAAGACTTTATACTGAAAACCCAGGGCTTCTGAAAACAGTTCTTTTTTGTATTTAGTAGAAAATATAAAGTCTCTAAAGAATTGTTCACTGAAGTTAGCTAGGAAAGGCCAAAGAGTTGAAAGGCAGGGGAAAAAACTAAGAAACCCAGAAGTGGATTCCAGACTGTCACCTGCCTACTAGGGTTTGTCATGGTGGTCAGTGATGTCTCCAAACATACCAGAGGGGAGGGCACCACTTTTGCCTCCCTCCTGAGGCCCCATTCATGTTCTTTGGAAAAATGTCCAGGAACCTCTACATCATAGCCACTGGAGGAGGACACCACCAACACCAATGGGACTTGTGTGTCCCCGACAACCCAGGTGCAATCAGGCTGACCAACCTTGAAGGAGTTAAGACAACTTGAGGTCAGTGGCAGGTAATTATTCCTTATTAAAAGGAATAATCCTCATAGGTATCCCCGACTCATCTGAACAATGAGGAAATGAGACTAGGTCTTTTCAAAGATTCCACTTATTTCGAGAAGATCCCATTTTACATTTGGTGTAGTAGTATAATTTTGACTTAAAAGACTTGGGTTTGAGAGCCAAGGGGTGACTCTTACTGGGCTATCATGAGATCATCTGGGTCATTATGAACTAGTCTCCAAGAGGGGAAGTTCTTTAGTTTATGTAATAGATGTGATAACAGCATGACTCCTTTCCACTATATAAGGTTGTCATGAGTCAAATACCTAAATGCTAAAGCACCATAGGGAAGAGATGTTATGATTTTATTATTGGCAGTAGTGCTAATCATTATAATAGATGTTCAATAGTAACAATAATATTACAAGAATCAGCAATTATGGTAGTGCCGGTAAGGCCATCTAGGACTATTCCTGTGTGTGGCTGCTTGCTGGGGAAGTTACCCATGTGCTGCAATAACATGCACTGTGTGCCCTTTCTTGAATTATCTCCTTGGGGCTTTACAATAACCCTAAGAGGTAGATCCTATTATTGTCATTTTATACAACAAAAAAGTAAGGCAAAGAGAGAGAGAGATAAGAGAGACAGAGGTGGCGGTGGGGAGAGAGAGAGCGAGAGAGAGAAAGAGTTTGAAAGCTGGTATCTTGAGATCCCAGTGAGTTCTTCTGACTTCCAGCCTTGGCAAGCAAAGCCAGCACTTCCAGCAGAGAACGACTTTGAGTCTCTAGAGCCTTGTTGCAAATGGCATGTTGCCTTTCCCAAGAGAAGGAGGTATAGTTGGTGTTAGAAGTTTCTTTGCATAGGACAGAATGATTCACGATTCGAAGAGTCATTGATAAGTCAACTAATCCCTGCTCTGTGATTGTTATATGAATGCCCACTAAGAATTTCCTCAATCAGTAGTTTGTAATGCTGTGGCTTTTCCTAACAGAGCCTATGGTATTTGTTTCTTTACCACACAGTGGAATTTTTGGGAAGTAACCGCCTGCCAGGAACTACCACAAGGCCTCTTTCATGGAGGAGAGATCCACCTGCCTAGTTTTCACCTATGGGGTGTGAGTGAAAGTGATGTGTATCAATTGTAGGCCAAGGTGGGTAGGAAGTGGGGATGCCACTTTACTTTCTCCTTCCGAATCAACCAGCTAGATGCACAGAATACAACGTAAAACTCAGAGGCCCTAGAAGATGATGAAGCCACAGACAGGAGACATATGGGTTTCTGGCCCATATGGTTTTTGACCACTTGGACAAAAACCCATTTGGACCTTACTGAGGGAAAATAATATATTTTATTAAACCACCAAAGTTTCAGTGTTATCTGTTACAACAGCTATTCTATTACAGATCCCAGTGAAAGGAGACCCACTGGTGTTTCTGATATGGTCCTAATTCCCCGCCATCTTGGGCACTGTTGCCTTCCTTCCCCACTGACACCAGTTTGCCCATTTTGAGCAGCTTTCTTTATGCTCTATATAAGTATAACACAGCCAGTCTGCTTGTCAAACAACCATCAACCTATGGTTGGCAAAGCAGTAGTTTTTATAAGTGACCTTAAGGTAACATTTACATTGCTGGGGAAGTCATTCCAACCCTGACTTGTGGCATCCCAACTCAGGCCCCCCTGGTGGCATAAGGCAGGAAAACTAATGAAGTACAATGGTTATTAATAGCTTTATCTTTTCTCTCTTACACATCTTCTCGCTTTTTTGCAATTATGTTCAGCAGTGTCAGATCTGTTCATCTATTTTTCACATGCAAGTAGAACCTATCCCTTTGGAATTTTGCAAAGGAGACGGCCACATGATCATGTTAGCCCATGTCTAGAAGCAACCAGAATTGAGTGGGGAAGACACTGACGCACGGGGAAGAAGATCTTCTTCACGGGACCCCCTCCCCACTCTCAGGTCAATCACAGTTCCCAGTCCTAGTCACCCCAGAGGGGAAAAACAATTTTAGTTTTTCACGGAATCATTATTGGTGATAACAGCAGTTTTAGAAGACGCAAACACAGTAATAAGTTCTAGAAGATACTTACAATTTCCTTGGTCACGATGGTATTGATGGGCTTGAGAGAAGGTCTTGTAAACTTCTACTTAGTTGACTTCAAGTAGGAAGCAACAGACAGTCCTGTAAAGATAGTGGAGGTCAGAAAAAAAATCTGGAGAGTGTATGTTGCTTTTAAAAAATTTAATCATATTTACTTTTTTTAAAATTGTAAATAATACATGTTCTTTTTAGGAAAAATAGAAAACGCAGATTAGGAAATAGGACATAAAACCCTTCCGTTATTCCACCACCCAGCTATAACCACTGTTAACCTCTGGAACACTCACAGATTGTTTCATGAATATTTATGTATAGATGCATGTATCTTTTCTATTGTTTTTAGTTTACGAAACAGGGATAGTGCTGCACAAACTGTTTTGTGATTTGCATTTCTTTCACTGAGATATTATGAATTTCTTTTGCCAATAAATAAACTTCAACTGTGTGGTCAACAGCTTCTGAGATGGTTCTCAACGATCTCTTGTACTGTCACCATTGTGTAACTGTGTAATCTACTTCCACGGAGTGTGGACTGGACCGCCGACTGACTTCTAACCAACAGAATGTGGCTGAAGTGTTGGGATGTCATTTCTGAGACTACGTGACAAAAAGGCTTTGCCTTTCGTCTTGCTCACCCTTTCTTACTCCCCGGCTTGCTTTCTCTGAACTGCACTGTAGAAATGTCCACATGGCAAAGAACTAAGGAGAGAGCCTCCAACCAACAGCCCGGGCGGAGCTGAATCCTGCCAGCAATCACTTGAGTGGGCTTGAAAGTGGATCCTCTCCAAGTTAAGCCTTGAGATGACTATACCTCCTACAAACACCTTCATTGTAACTTTGTGGGAGATCTGAGTTGGAGGACCCAGTGAAGCCATGCTCAGATTCCAGACCGACAGAAACCTTGAGATAATACATTTGTTGTCTTAAGCTGTTAAATTTTGGTGTAACACAGCCATAGATAATACACACCACAAAGTTTTTAAGAGATGTTTAGTATTTCAAATAAGGCTGTATCCTAATTTACTCAATCTTTTATTGTTTCACGTTTTGGTTATTTTATTGTTTTGATATAAACAGGGCTGCAATGAATATCATTGTAGTTAAATGTTAATATACATGTTTTGTTCTTTTCTAAAGATAAATCCCTTAAAGTAGAATAGCTGGGTTTCAGTGGATATGCATCTTTTAAAGCTTTTGATAAGCTAATTCCCAATTACTTTCTGGTAGGATTGTACCCATTGACACTCTTGCTGGTTGTGGCTCAGAGTGCATTTTTGGTTAATTTCAACCACTCCATCTGGAGCTGTCCCCATGCAAACCAGTTGGAAACCAAAACAAAAACTCGAGAAAGAAGACTAAGGTTGAATCTTGAAAAGTGCCAGAGAATTTGATGCTAAACACTTTATTCAAAGTACCATTGTTTTGAAATCAGTCTGAGGAATTCAACCTCCCTCAAATTGTTATTCTTGTCTTTCAATGAACACTGAAGTTCTGAAAATGTGATGATGCTTATATTCTCCAAGAACTTTGAGAGGGAAAACAACAATACTTGTTGAAGTCAACATAACAATGGGTTATTTTAAAAATCTTAAGTGTATTTCAGTCAGACAAAGGGTTGTCAAAAACTTCAACTTTTTAAATTACTAAGCTGAATGGACTGAATCCAATAGATATTTTTTTGGAAGTATTTTGTATACATAGATACTACTACCATTTCCAAATAGCAACCCTTACTGTTGGGGAAGAATAAATATTTTAATGAATGCTATATATTTTAACAAGCTCTGAACCCTGCGGTTGGTTTAAGCTAAGGGTGCAATTTCAGGCATCTAAATAAGTAAATAAATGAGGAAGAAAATCCATGTTAATTGCAGTAATTTGCGGTACTTTCAAATTCTTAATTAAGAAATAAAATAGGATTCATTAGCCATGCCCATTGTAGATGGCATACATAGATCACCATTATGACCAGACACAAGACCTGAAGTCATTGCCATAAATGAAATAACAGAGAGAAATCACTGCAGCATTATTGGCCAGAATGTGCAGATGCAAATAGGAAGGGGAGAGAGAGAGCTGCACAAAATGTCTGCTTCCATAAATGCCCTTCTTCCTGGCCTGGGGATCACATTATCCTAAAACACCTCCCCTGAGCCTGGAGTCCTGCCCCTCCCTCCTAATCTGTAGGATAGGTTCTTCCCTTCAGTCTCAGGCAAAACTTCTTTGAGCCTGTTTGACAACCCTGCTAGTGCTTGCATCTTCAGCTTTTTCCCTATCCCCTGCCCCAGGTCTTGTGCATACCTGGACTTCAGGTCCCTGCCTGCCTCACTCTCTTGGTGAGTCCTAATATTCTTCTATAAAGGTAGGAAGAATAAAAGAACTTTGCTTATAATCAGAGACATTCTAACTTGTACTGCTCAGTTGAAAATTAAGCATTAAATTAAACTAGGGAGAGCACATAATTTATCACTTAAAAAAGTCACTTTCTATTGGGAAAAATTCTTAACTGGACAGGGCACCGGACATTAATTAGGACTGTTCTAGGCAAACTAGGATACTTGGTGGCCCTAGAAAACCCATACAGGCCCGCAGGGCAGGGGTAGGGTGTGGGTGTGCATAGGTCTTCAGGCATGTAAGTGGGAGTGCTGCTTTGGTACTGTGGATTATAGGGGTAATATCAATGTGTGTTTGGAAGAAAGAGAACTGATCTGCCCAGCTGTGGCAGAGATGGCTGGTCATTGTGCTTCTGGGAACAGGACTGATGTGAACTATGGGCGTGTATCTCTTGGGCCCTCACTTTCCTCCTGTCCTACCTATCTTAGTGTTGATGTCCAGGCAGGCATGGACACTCCATGCATGGGCAGCCAGTTGCAGTCTGTTCAATAGTGAGAAGAGTACAAAGTATGAGCAATTTGGAGAAGTCTGAATGACTTAAGGTAAAGAACGCAAAGAAAGTAAATCATCCATTGAAGATCTCTAAAAGGAATGAGGAATCTTGCCTGGGATTAGACACTAAAGTGTTTGGAGCAGGTAGGACAGTTTTTGGTGTTACTTGTAGACCCAAGAAAAATCAGAAATGAACACATGTATTTCCCAAATGCCTACTGTATCCCTACACGGAAGGCATACGAATAGTTTAGAAAAAGAACACATACCAAATTGTGTTGCCATCAAGCTAACCAAAACAGTATCAAGCAAATTAACACAGAAAAACATACAAATGAAAGTCAATGAACCTTAATGAAGAAAATTACTTCTATAAAATAAAAGATCAAGGAAGAAATGTCAAGACAAAGGAAAGAGACCAAAATAAATAAATAAATAAATAAATAAATAAAAAAAGAGCTAGTAGAGCTCAGGAAAAAAGTGGAGGAGAAAAAAAAAAGTCATCACAAAAATTAGGGACCCATAAGAAGCAGCAAAAAGGTGAACAGACATTGCCCAAAATGCAAAAATAAACTTAAGAACAGGATTGATCCAGTGAGCACAACACAGTGGAAATGAACAGTAAAAAAGGAATAGAGAAAGTATATGATAGATATGGAAGATAAAATAGATACAATAGAGCTATGCATATTCATAAATGTAGTTCTTGAAAAAAGGTACCAAAAATAGAATAGAAAATATATTTGGACAAATATATTTATAAAACATTTTCCAAAAATAAAATAATTAAATCTACATACAAAGCAGAGCAAAATAAAAAAAATACAAACTGTCCCAGGAAAAATTGATATAGAAATATCAACCCCAAAGGTAAAGAAAGACTCTTTTGCCATTCAAACAAACAAACAAAAACAAAAACAAACAAAATCAAAGCAAAACCAGAAACATCATTCTTTTTCTAAGGGGGAAAATTAAGTTGGTTTTAGAGTTTTCCACAGCAATATGGAAACATTACAAAACATCATTAAAAATAAATAAGAAACACAAAATTTTTCATGCTCAAACTGGTTTTCAAGTACAAATGCCACACAAAACATCCAATAACCCCAAAAATGTGGTTACCGGAATCCTGTCTTAAAGAAACTAAAGGCTGGACTTAACCAACCAGTAGAGAATGAAGAAATTGTGGCAGAAAGCCTGGTGGTGAGTTTTAATGAATTTAATTTAGGATTAAAAAACAAAACTGTGGAAATTATGTTTAGAGAAAACAATGTAAATATTAATGAACCATAATAAAATTTAAAAACACTTAAATTAACAAAATTCAGAAGGTAAGGGGAGAGATAAGATGAAAAGTTGCCAAAGGTCAAAAGTTACCACTTAGGGCTGATGAATCAAAGAGCAGAAAGAGGCCGGGCGCGGTGGCTCACGCCTGTAATCCTAGCACTCTGGGAGGCCGAGGTGGGCGGATTGTTTGAGCTCAGGAGTTCGAGAGCAGCCTGAGCAAGAATGAGACCCCGTCTCTACTAAAAATAGAAAGAAATGATTTGGACAGCTAAAAATATATATAGAAAAAATAGCCGGGCATGGTGGCGCATGCCTGTAGTCCCAGCTACTCGGGAGGCTGAGGCAGAAGGATTGCTTGGGCCCAGGAGTTTGAGGTTGCTGTGAGCTAGGCTGACGCCACGGCACTCTAGCCCGGGC